>JAUPFN010000006.1:33474075-34684575 GCA_036924255.1 Apodemia mormo
ATCCTCATCGCCGCATTTACCAACATGTTAAAGATTATCGACTATTTCTAGCGATAACCGGGACCGGCAGTTTAACATGTTCATCCGAGGCACGAGAGTAGTAATACACCACTCCGCCAGACTCCGAGCTGTTACCGAGACATTTGATGTTCGAGAAAATCTCGAAAAAATCTCAATAACACTTATGCCCGACCCGGGGAACCCAGTACCTGATGATCTTAGCCGAATAGGCTACCCCTAGACCATGAGGCAGTCAAGGAAACTGCTAATTTTTATAATGGCTTCTCATCCCTACGAATATTATAAAGGCAATAGTAAATCTGTCTGTCCGTCTTTCTGTCTGCCTGTCTCTTCTTCACGCCTAAACCACTATACCAAATTTGGTAGTAATTACAAAGATAGTTTGAAACCCGATCCTTTTTCGGATCTTTTGATAGTTTTTATCCCGTAAATATGACGGGAACGGGAATTTTCGGGCAAACTTCGGGATTGTCTATTTTTTAAACCACGGTAAAAAGGGTAACTTAAGGTTATTTTATTTTAGAAATTTTTTCACGCAGACGAAGTCGCGAGCACAGCTAGTCAAATATAATTATAAAAGCTGGCATGTGTCATATTAGGAAAATCTGGTTCTTTTAATTTGTAAATCACAGTAAACCAGTCAATAATAATAATATAGTAAGCAAATTATTTGTTTGTGCTATGGGTGCTAGTCAACGATACTAATACATAGAAATACATATATAGATACCGAAATATATATATAATAAACTTCCAAACCCAGAAATACAAATATCTGTGCTCATCACACAAATATGAAATACCTGAACTTTTAAACTAACGCGTTCTACTATCATTTTTAAATATATAAACGGGTCAATAACGCGTAGATATATAGAACTTACTTGTAAAGCTCGACGTTTCGGCCAAGTTACATTGACCGTGGTCACGAGCAGACTGGAGCAGCGAGTTTCCTCCGTCGTTCACGTCGGGATCGATTTTCATCTACCCCTTTCTGGTCTTGTTTTTTCGAATTTAGCCTACACACAACACTAACCGTATCTTGGACTTTATTTGTTTGCAGGTGCAAAGGCTTTATTCTGCTGATCACTGGATTCCAGGCAGGAGACAACTTAAATCCGTCTTCCCTGTTGAAATTTTTATATTTTCTAATTTCAATAGCTTCCCGTACCATACGGGGAACATAGTGTCGCTCAGTAGAGAGAACCTGAGGTCGGTGGAATTCAATCCAGTGATCAGTGCTGGAATCCAAAATATGTTCAGCTATAGCCGACTTATTAACCTGCCTGTTTTTTACAGCCGTGATATGCTCTTTGAGTCTATCTGCGATAGTACGTTTAGTTTGGCCTATATAAGCACTACCACAGCTGCAGTCCACTTTATATACCCCTGGCGTCTGGAAGGGTATGACATCCTTAGGCGTGCCCACATGCCCGACTACCTTTAAGCTTGGCGTATAGATGGTAGGTATGGAATATTTTTTCAGTAGCGTTCCAATCTTATCGGTAATCCCTTTAATATATGTCATGAATGCCGGCTGCCTTTTGACTATAGGATAGTCAAAAGGCAACCTATAGTCAAAAGGCAGCCGGCATTCATGACATATATTAAAGGGATTACCGATAAGATTGGAACGCTACTGAAAAAATATTCCATACCTACCATATATAAAGTGGACTGCAGCTGTGGTAGTGCTTATATAGGCCAAACTAAACGTACTATCGCAGATAGACTCAAAGAGCATATCACGGCTGTAAAAAACAGGCAGGTTAATAAGTCGACTATAGCTGAACATATTTTGGATTCCAGCACTGATCACTGGATTGAATTCCACCGACCTCAGGTTCTCTCTACTGAGCGACACTATGTTCCCCGTATGGTACGGGAAGCTATTGAAATTAGAAAATATAAAAATTTCAACAGGGAAGACGGATTTAAGTTGTCTCCTGCCTGGAATCCAGTGATCAGCAGAATAAAGCCTTTGCACCTGCAAACAAATAAAGTCCAAGATACGGTTAGTGTTGTGTGTAGGCTAAATTCGAAAAAACAAGACCAGAAGGGGGTAGATGAAAATCGATCCCGACGTGAACGACGGAGGAAACTCGCTGCTCCAGTCTGCTCGTGACCACGGTCAATGTAACTTGGCCGAAACGTCGAGCTTTACAAGTAAGTTCTATATATCTACGCGTTATTGACCCGTTTATATATTTAAAAATGAAATACCTGTCCCTGACGGGAATCGAACCCGAGCCAAGTCGATTTTGTAGTCAGAGTAACTAACCATTCGACCAACGGGGCGGCCTAACGATATTTGACTCATCTATCTACCGCGTAAGCAATTGAGTGCAATATTATTTTTTATCTATTTTAAGGAGGAAATCATATATTTTTTTATTTCTAATTTTCCATAACGTCCGCTAATTAAATAACTTAATAAGTTCTTTTAATTAGGGGACATTCATTTATTACGTAAGATGAGTTAAGGCAGGGAGGGAGATCAACCATTTTAATTTACCCCGAGGCGGGAGTCTTGATAGTTCTTACGTGACTTACAAAAATGCGCAAAATTAAAATTACACTTTGACAAAGTGTGGACAAATGCGTGAGAAACGAGGTGGGCTCGAGTGCGTTTTTTCATATCATTACGATTAGATACCAAACAAGCAGATGGCTCTTCTAATGGAAAAAGAAACCATCGCCTATAGAAAAGAAAAAAGTTAATAGTGCATTGCTATCCGAGTCGCGGGAAGGCAATTCCACATTCATAATTCTACCTGCTACCTTGCCCTCTAAACCGGAGCACGACAATGACAAGAATTGACGCTATTGCGACAGGAATAAGTAAGGCGGTGGTAACAAATACCCGGGCGAGATGTTGCGAAACTCTACCACCTTGTAGTAACGATGGTAGTCACACGTATAGCCAATCGGTTGGCTTTTACGACCTGCCTGGCAGAACGGCAGTTGGTCTATTCTTCAAAGGAGCCCGGACCAACACGAAGAGTATGCGTATAGATCATGATAGGTGAATAGTTAAAACAAGTTTATTACTACCAAAAAATAAAACTTACGAATGCTTCTATAAAAACAAATATTTCTTATTTCTTTTATTGTTTATTAGATTATTTCTTTTATTGTTTATTAGATTCTTAGATAGTAATGTCTATATTCTTAGGTAATAAATATTAAAAAACAGGGAGAGGCGGTCGGCTTATTCTTATTTTTTCTCACATAGGGGAGGACGTGTACCCATATAAATACCTACCTCAAAATTTTACGAAATAAACTATGAAGTTATTAGGACGAGAGCGTTAATTTATATACATTTCGGATTTTATAAATTAACTAAAAGGTAAATTTTATCTAATAACTAAATTTCATACAAATTTTAGAGATTCATTTATGATGCATTGTATGACATCAGAAACTTCGTGATCATCGATAATCTTTTCATATTTATCATCGAAACTAATGATTAAATGTATCTTTCACGGTATGGATGATTTAACCCGTTTAAAAATATTTATACAGCACTAATATATAGCCCAACGTCTATATGAAATTGGTCGGACACCAATGCATATTTGTAAAATTATACAGCAGCATCAGTCGAACACTTTTTCCCATGTAATTCTTATCCGCCACACGCGTTTTATGGAACATTTTATCCACAAGATGACATGTTTTGATGATTGTTTACTGATTGTTATCAAGAAAAATGTTGGTCGACAATGCGGCGCATTTGTAGTGTCAATTATTGTAACGAAATGTTTTGTTATGTAACGCCGGACCTTGAAGCTTGACCGTAGTCGTGAGACGGCGCGGCATTACTTGACCAGGCATGGCCCAAGACGAAGCGATTGTAGTTTTACTACAATAATATTATAAATAGCCTCCACGATCTAGCGGTGTCAGTTTCGACATGAGTTTCTGAATCCGAAACCCGGATGGGATAACTCGGTTTAAATATTATTTTAATTTTTTTTGGGAAACATAACTTGTCCAAGACTGTACACGTGCCTGATTTGTCGAAAGGTTGGCCGCTTGTCACACCTTGTGCAAAGTACCTTTGGCTTAGTGTGTGTGTGTGTGTGTGTGAGCATTTGCGTGCGTGGGTGTGCGTGTGTGTGCAGAAGTAGCACATCTAACTACATTTGGGGATTCACTTCACATTATATACGCTTAAGTTTGTGTGTGTATGTATGTTTGTTACCTTATGTTGGTTTTATTATTTTTTATTGTAGCGTAGGATAGCAAACAAGCAAACAACTTTCCCGGTAGCAAGAAATAGCCGGTGTCCATATTTAACAAGGGGCTTGTAGAGAATGTACGTTTTGTATATATATTTTTCATATCTCCGGATAGCAAATAAGCAGCTTCCTTTTCTGATGAAAAGAGATATTATCGCTAAAGACATGTTTGTCATAGAAATGTTTTTTATATTGTAGGATAAACAAGCAGATGGTTCTCCTGGTGAAAAGAGAAGCCATCGTCTATAGACACTAAAGATGTTAATCGTGCTTTGATATCCACGTGGCGGAATGGTAATGCTAGATGCATAAGTTTACCCGCTACCTAACCATTCAAACCGGAACACGACAGTGACAAGCACGGAGCAAGCTATTGCGGTGGTACAAGACCCGGGCGAGACGTTGCAGATCTCTACCATCGCATAGTTGCAATAGTAGTGATACGTTTAGCTAACCGTTCGCCTTTTACGAACTGCCTGGCAGAATGGCAGATTGTCTATTTTTAGGACCAATAACGGGGCAATTAAGCTTTTTCAAATAAATTAATAAGAATTTACTATTATCGCATTTTACTATATACAAAAGGTGCGTTTTTATCGCGTTTAACCGCTTACGCTTATAAATTACAATTTATTTCATAGTAAGAAGTTTTGAAAACGCTTGCGGTCGTGATAGACAATACTCGTATTTTGAGTCATGGTTCGACAGTCAACATGAAAACTTTCAATATGAACTAGACGTTATAAATAATGTCAATAAGGGCGGCTAATAGACTAACACTCACTGACCAAACACGCCTTAAAACAAAGGCTATGGCAAATAATTAATTGTACTTAGAAAATATTACCTTGGACTTTCAAACGATAAAATGTGAACATGATAATGAATATTATGAATTATCTATACCTACATTAACAACTGACAATAAATATTTCTACACCCATGTCTCCAAATAGAAAGGCAGAGGTGCGACTAGAGGACTATGATTAGCCAACGCTATTAAGTCCCTGGACAGGAAGTCAAAGTATCGATAAATTAGGGACCCAATTCACGTAATAAAATGTCAATTGAGTTGAAGCGTTTAGGGATCTTACACTTACTTAAGCATCTTGCTGTTAGGGCGTTTACACATTTTCTTAGGCTACGTCCGCATAGACAGGCGGCTTGCTTAGCGCCTAGAGCCTAGTGAACCACCTAGCCAGTAATTTAGTAGAACGAACGTTCTGTAATGCTTGCCATCGGCCGCACTGCGCGCTTAGCGCCTAGCTAATTTCTTAGCGATCTAAGGAAGTAAAGCAAACGTGATGGTTTTTTGTCACGTGGAGCGAGGTACCAGACGCTAAGTAGGCCGCCTGTCTGTGTGGACATAGCCTTACAAAGCAAAACGTGACTTTGTATCGTTTAAATGTATGTGAGCACCCAAAGCCTCGGAGGAGCAGTGCGTTTTCTTAGTAAGCCACTCACCATCGCCATTTTATCATCACAATGATGAATATAAACATTTAGATTTTACGGTTATATTTTTCATATTGTTTTAGTTTTCTGAAATGTTTTTATTTATATATTTAAAACTTTATTGTACACAAAATACAAATAAAAAGATAATATATCAAACCCGAGCGATACATTACGAAATTTTTGCTATTTTAAACATGATATAAATATTTAATACTACCTGCAGCGTGCAGCCCATTGCATTATAAAAGATTTTGATGAATCCCGCTAGATCTGCTCATTTTTTTAGGGATAAACAGTAGCTTATGTGCTTATGTCATCGTCTACTTGTCTGCATAATTTCATCCAAATTCGCCCAATAGTTTTGGCAATTTTGATTGAATATAACAAACATTCATCCATACAAACATCTAAACTTTCGTGAATACGTTAAATATTGTAGAGTAAAATGTGTAAGAGTTCCGCAACGTATTCGGTACCACCGCGCGCGGTACCTATTTCTGCCGCAATAGCGTTAATGCTTTTAACTGTCATGTTCTGGTTTAGAGATAAAGGTAGCCGGTAGACTTATGCATAGGACATTCCCATCCTGCCACACAGATGGCAACGCACCATTAACATATTTGGTGTGTTTACGCGATGGTTTCTTTTTTTATCAGAGGGGCGATCTGCTTGTTTGCTATCTTATAATATCAAAAACCTAATTAATGATAAGTTATAAGACTGAGTGGATATTTGTAAATTGGAACAGAAAATCTACAGAAATCAGAAATATTGTAATCGATTTCTGTCACGTACTTATTGAAGTATGAAATATGGTTTCGCTTTAAGCCGTTTGGCGCAATATTGGGAAATTGAAAACAGCGGCAGGAAATGCGTGTCAAATACGCATTACAGTACTAACGAAATTTTGGTGTTTTTATGCCTTATTGAATATAATAATCATTCATAGTAGAATAATAAGAAAACAGCTCTAAATACCAAAGATTGCATTGCATTATATAATGGTTTTTTTATATCATAAGATAGTCCTTAATATTTTCATTTTTATTATCTGTTATTATAGCGGCAACGGAAATATATAATTTATGAAAATTTCAGCTTTCTAGCTATCACGGTTTATGAGATACAACCTGGTGATAGACAGACAGATGGGCAGACAGACAGCGAAGGTTTAGCAATAGGGTCCCGTTTTACCACTTAGGTACGGAGCCCTAAAAAGGCTATTGCGGAAGAAGTTAGTAAGGCAGTAGTATCATACCTGGGCGAAATTTAGCAGAATTTTACCATTTAGCTAGTAGTTATGATGGTCGTATGTGCCTGTTTTGAATTCTTTAGCTAATATCCTACAGGAATAATGTAGTCTAAATGTAAGGTACATCTTATGTATAAAATTCTCGTGTCACAATGCTAGTTACAATACACCTCCGAAACAGCTTGACCGATTTTTATGAAATTTTATATGCATATTTAGTAGGTCTGAGAATCGGCTACTAGCTATTTTTCATACCCCTAAGTGATAAGGGTTGTCCAGCCCTAACATTTTTTTTTAATTTTTTTGACAAAATTTTATTTTTTTATAATGTTCACCCTTCTATTACTAACCTCAATTTTTTAACTCAATAATTTATATTGTGAAATAACATTTGCCGGGTCGGGTCAGTTAGTCTTATATATAAAATTCTCGTGTCATAATGTTAGTTACCATACACCTCCAAAACGGCTTGACCGATTTTTATGAAATTTTACATGCATATTCAGTAGGTCTGAGAATCGGCTACTATTTATTTTTCATACCCCTAAGTGATAAGGGTTGTCCACCCCTAACATTTTATTTTTTGGACAATTTTTTTATTTATTTTTTCACAATGTTGCATTAAAAATACATACAACCCTAAATTTTCACCTTTCTACCATCAACCCCTATTTTTAATTCAATAATTTAATGGCAAAACAACGTTTGCCGGGTCAACTACTAATATATAGAAAATGCCATGCAAATTTGTGTAGCCAGAGACGCTTAACGTGTAAACATCCAAACTTATTTGGCGTGCACTTACTTATAACGCACCATTAAGTACCTACTGAACCATTAAGTTGTAGAAGTGTCTTATGGTCCTTTGTTTTCACTTCAAACAGTGCGTAAACCGGTGTATAATTTTTTTGATAATAATTTTGCGGAGTAATAATCAGTATCTACACCTAAAATACTAAACAATGCCATCAAAAATATAACTTGTAAAAAACCTAAGTCTCGCAACTCAGTTTTTCTACCGTAAAAAGTTGTAGAGATCCATGATATATCAAGTCAGTTAATTTATTTAGTCCCTACTTAAGGGACTTTCTGTCATACGTTTTTGTTTTAAGTTTTTAATAAATCAAAATTAAAAATCTTTTACGTTTTAAATAAATTGGTCATCGCATGAAAACACAATTTATCTCACAAGTAATGCATAATATTATTATATCAGATTGTTTTGTGCAATTGCCAAGAGACTCAATCAATCAATCTATTTATTGAAAACGTAAAAGATTTTTAATATTTATATGGCTATAACTTACGACAGAAGGTCCCTTAAGTAGGGACTAAATAAATTAACCGACATTACATGGATCTCACAACTTTTTACGGTAAAAAAATGAGTTGCATGACTTAGGTTTTTTACAAATTATGTTTTTGGCGGCATCTTTCTTTTTGTAGATAGTCCTGCGTTTTTTATATTTTCTTTATTTAGGTATTTATTTTATAAAAAACAATACAAGCATAAAATATGAAGGTGCTGCAAAAACTCGCTTGAATTTTTCTGAGCACCAACGAGTCATAATATACAGTTTAAAATAATTTTAACACAACACACGTATAATATGTACTTTTCGATAGTAATGTATACATACATATTATAATAAAACTGTAAGAGGTAAAATTATGTACATTGAAGATATTTTGAAATTTTGTTTTGGAAGGCACTATTTAATTGATACTAAAGCCAAAACTGTATTTTTTAAAATTCTTGTCTGTCTGTATATCAAGGTCACGCATCACGCCGAATCTACTGAATGGACGCATATATTTTTTTGCTAGACCTCGCTTAACTTTTTACAAAGTAGTCCGATTTTGATTATTCTTTTTTTATTGGTGTGGGTATACCCCGAGAGTGGACTCATTTATTGTTTTTTTAATTTCACTAGAGTATGAAAAAGGGATGGTTTATTGCACACTCAGTAATTTTAATGCAATGAAGTTACAGTCAGTTTCTTCTAACTTGTCCGAAAATGACAACAAAGTCCACCTTTTATAAAAACATTAAAGTTTCACATCAATCATATACACTGAATTAAATATTATTAGATTATTGTATTCATTAATTTTAAACGGTTTGTTTGGCACTAAAAACTGTTTCTAATATATCGTTTTATCACACTTAATTTACGAAAACTTACTAGAAACTAAAATTTATTTGTACAGCTAAAAAATAACATATGAAGTTGACACATACAATATGAACTTGTCTATGAAATTAATAGACGCGGGCAATAATGAACGAATTGTAAAACGAACGAATGAGTAATGGAATGATTCTTTATCAAAGATAAACATTCATAAAATATGATAAATAGCTTTTAACAATGTTAAATATTGTTAACTGTTTAAAAGTTAAATATTTATTAATAGAATATAAAATATACGCTTTATTGAATTATCATTTTTCAAATATTAACACTTTTAAAGTAATAATATAGTTTTACAATTTGTTAAATGTGAATAATTTTGTAATAGTAAAATAACCTGCTTTTAATAAAATAAAAGCTTTATTTTATTAAAGGCAGGTTATTTGATCGATTTTAAAGAATCGTTACGTACTACAATAATTCGACGATCTTGTAATACAAAAAAACGTGAGTATTGTTTTTGTTAATAGTTATATTTAAATTCATTTGTCCTATAATACCATAAAATTATTTTAATTATTTATATCTAATGATACTGCTCCCGTCACGCGAAGATTCTTAGTTTTTCATACTTATTTTTCTGAACTAGTATGGATCAACTTTTTTGAGAAAAAAGATAATTGATTACATTTATTTTCTCAAAAAAACGAGATTAATGTTTTTTTTTTAATAGTTATTCTATTTTAATTCATTTGTCTTGTAATATTATAAAATTAATTAAATTATTGAGAATGATACGCAAATTCGCCATTTTGCTGGTAGTAACAATTCTTACTATAACAATCATGCTTGCAATAAAAATGTTAATGTTGCATTTAAGGAAGTTTGCAGTCTTTAAAATTTCGATGACTCATTAGATGAAGGGTGTAGCCGGAATAGGTTAAGTAGGCCAAATCAGACGGGCATCTTATTTGTGTCTCCGTGAGGAACAAGATACATGGTTTATGAGTTTCCAGCTAGAAATGGACAGCAGCGAGATTAAAATGTAAACCTCTGATGTTGGTGAGGTCTACTTTCATCGAGAGGGAGTGCTGCCGCTGTACAACGTTATTCCTGTACATTGTCCTTTTCACTAAATAGAATGAGTGAAGTAGGTGTGAAGACGGCAGTGAATCGAGGCGCTATACTTCCGGACCTGAGACACACATCTCGAAGTCACACTGTTGGGGACTAGTCTGGAGACTGCGGGGACGCCTGAGTCCCCCCAGGAATGTCCATACCGCCCTCTCATCCGGTCGCCAACCAGTACTATGGCGCATTTTGGGATTTTTCGCTAGTTGGCGGGGCAGCCTTTCACATGTAGGTAGCACGCTACTTGGGCCCCCTACTGACTAGCTGTCGGCCAGCGATGCACCGTGCCTCGGATCCCGCTACCCTCCATGACTAGTCTCCAGATTCATCAACGTCAGTGTGTATCAGATCGTCCAGATTGTATAGGCGCAACTGATTCGACCCGTCTCACTAAAGCTACATCAGCGTCAAAGTGACGGAAAACGGACGCTTGGCGCCACGACTTCAGCTGATGGGTGGTCCTTATAGCCGTGACATATGTCTCCCACCATATCACCTGATTAGCACTACCCAGGGGCTACGTGTAGGGATAGAGAATTCCGGGTGTTCTCCTACGGACGAAGGTGATTCAGCCCCCAAATTGTGTTTAGTGGATTTCGATTTCTCTAGAGCATACTGACCTTGGGATTAAAATAAGAAATGGCAGAAAGGTCAATGCCTTTATTGACAAAATCTGTGGCGTCTACCAGCAGAGGTAATTTTTTTTATTGCGTAGTGCTAACAAGTTAAACTAGGTCATACCTAAGTAACGTTCATAGTGTTTCTTCTTCTTCTATACAAAATAGTGCAAAATAATATAATACTAGCTATCGCCTGTAGACAAAATTCCACCATAGACTAAATTAAAATCTCTTAAGTTCTACAACTGACTTTAGCCGTAAAGAAAATAAATAAACCTTAGTATACAATACAACATTTTTTAAATGTTGTATAGGATATTTCATATTCAGATCGTATGTTTTTGTTTGCGAACTCAGATATCAACACTAAAATTTACGAAAATAAATAGTAATAAGTACCAACATATCCAGAGCGCTGGTAATATCAATAAGGTCGTTGAAGGAAAATATATTTTATTATTATTATTAACGCTTTTCAACACAATTATTATCTAAACTCCTAGATCTTGAACTAATCTTGATTATACTTAAAGTTTACTTTTTGATTAATACGCCAAAACACTTTTAAATTAACCTGTATCTTAAACTGCAACCAACACAGAGCACACACCATGGATTAATGCCAGTCTAATTTCTTTTATTTATCCCCAAGAGTTGTTTTGTACAATGTTTCGTTCTGAAATGAATGAAAATAATAGAGTACTGTATTGAAAATGGTAAAGAGGGAAAATATTGTTTTTTTTTTGGGTGAAAACCCTAGAAGGTAGCGGTGGTGCCTATAGAGATTATAGCGTAGATACGTAATTTCTTAATGGTATCGTTAGTTACCGTGGTGTCGCAAGGGGGAATTTATTCTCTTTCTCGATTAGATTAGAAATGTCGATTTCTCTTGAGATCCTGCGGGTCTAGCCAAGTGGCATAAACGCTCGGAGAATAGAAAGATAAATGTATGGATTTGACATAAGCATAATCGAACGCTTACGTCAAGTCCGTACATTTATCTTTCTATTCTCCTAGCGTTTATGCCACTTGTCTAGACCCGCTGGCATTAAAATCAGACAGAAAGTTCGATGCCTTTATTGACAAAGAAAAATCCTATGGCGTCTACCAGCATATTATTTCTAAATAGCATAGTGCACACAAGTTAAATTAGATCATACCAAAAGTAAACAACCGAACACAATTAATATCATTCATTCAGTTTAATTTGTCATACTTGTTCAACAGGTCTTTCGATTTTTTCCAACCATATTAATTGTCTATGACCAATTTGAGTTACTGGTCCGCCATTTATGTTTACTAAAATGGACAAGGAAAAAGAAATAGACTGTACGTTCTACCCGGAATATTCACACGCGCTTCAAAATCGTTCCGAAGAGTACCACGACATGAGTGGAATGTGTCTCTTTCTACTAAATAAAGCGCCAATCGCCATATATAAGTGCGGTCATGCGTAGTTTGCAAATTATTAATATGTAATTCTACTAATTTGAGAAACAGTTTTTGCATTGCATAAGTAATTACGTAATAATTAAAATAAGCACATTTTAGAACTCACTATGTTAATTACAATATATTTTATGCTAATGTATCTATCGACGTGTATGAATAAAAGGGATTTAACGATTACCGAATATATATAAATCTACCATCCGAAAGTTTTATTTACACTGGCAGTTGCAAGAAAGGGACAACATCCACTCATGTCGTTGTCTTGCTCAGAACGTTTTTTCCTTCTGTTATATAAGAAACAAATTTCAACTTTATAAATAACGAAATAAATTACATTTTTATTTTTCAAATATTGCTTCGTCACAATTCCAGTTATCGTATATAAGTTCCTTGTTTTAATGTACGATGACGCATAATATTGTACAGAGTTGTCTCATATCGTTTTTGAAAAAAGAAAACCACCCTAAAAAAAAAAAGTACGAAAACATTTGATGATTGATTATTCCACTCGTTGATATTACCTAATGTATAATTTTTCGTCGGCTTAGTATTTTTTTTTAAATATTATTCAATGAACAAGTTAAGCCAGCGTGGGGAGTGTTCCGAGGAACTCTTTGGTTAATTCCTGTCGCAGAAGTTCATCATCGGACGACGTAATAAGGTTCAAAATTTCATCCCCACCACCTCGATGTCTAGAAATCCACAACTGTGCGATTCTCGAGACATTTTTTTTTACCGAACCGGGGTTTTCCGAACGGATGCGACTTAAGGACCTTCAAGAAAACAGCTTACTCTTTCTTAAAAGGCCGGCAAAGCCCACGCATTTTCAAAACCACACTAAATATGTTTCTTTCTTCATAAAATTGCTTCACCGTCCAAAATTTTCTAAAATAATGAGAAATACTGTGGTCAAATATGAATAATTAGTCTGCAAGGATGGCAATCAGCTAGTCATATATATGGGATTGCAAAGTTATTTATGCAGTTAGTGTATATAGAAAACTGGACCTTAATTGCAAAATATTATAGCTTTTCTTTGATTTATTCACTAAATACTAATTGTAATCTAAATTTGAAGCTTTTACGTCTGCTAGAAGTGCCTTGGACTTTTGATGATCGGCCAGTCAGTCAGTGAAAAAATAAAGAAACTTTAATTATTTTATTTTTTAAACTACCGATTCAAATTGAATGAAATTTGAAATATATCGTGTTTATACAATGCTTTATTGCTTACTGAAAATTTATCGTTCTAGATTCATTCGCAACGAAGTTGTAAGGGGGTCAAAAATGGCCTGAACTGCTTCGAGAAAAGGATGATACGGCCGTGCCGCTTTATTGCTCGATTTGCTCGACTTGACGAGGGCACTGCCATACTCCCAAATATTTGCACAATACGTAACAGAAATGTCACTGCAAAGAAAGTGTTTTGCTTTCGAAACGTTAATGCTAATACATTCTCTAATTCAAGTAACGGCATTTCAAAGAACTACTTACACGAAGAAAAACGAGTTAAGTAATGAAAATAATAATTTATTTCGTCGGTGGTCTAGTATTGAACCTGTTCGGCACAGATTATGAGGTCTTGGGATCAATTTATGGACCAGGTTGGCATTAAAAAGTATCAAGAACTCTTGTAATAATCGTTTACTGCCCTATGCCTCGGTAATCTCTCTCTCGCAAATCTGTTGGGCCTAGTTATTATAAATAATAAGTGATAAATGTCTTTAGACGTTAAGTTCGCCTGTTGTATATTTTGTGCAATAAAGAGTTTAAATAAATAAATAAATCGCCAAAGGCGGCGATAGGACGGCGATTCGCCGGCTGTTGTCTTTTACATAATTTATACTACGCCGCGAGAATTGACGTACTTTTTTAGTAGAATATTATTCTTACAACACAAAAAATGTGTATTTTTTAAAATCAATAACATTTACAAAAAACTGTCTTTAAAGTAATAACGTAACATAATATTTGGAATAATAATTTCATCAAGTTAGATAAACGTATCAATTTCAATATCACACAGAACAACTACTATCAGTCATCTCAAGCGCAAGCTGTGACGTCTCTAATCATCTCCCTATTAATTTTAATTGCGGTGCCGGCTAACCAGTTCAGTAGATTTATTAATTAATAACGGCTGGGGTTCTGTAATTAGCCATTACAGCTAATAGCAAATAGTAAACATTTAGAGTTTAGGATTACTACATCCTTTAGTTAAAAAAATATTTAAGTTCGTTTGCACCAAAATATATATTTTATTAATTGTTTTTGAAGTGGATAAATTTATTTTAAAAGCTTTTTGAATCAATCAAACTTATCAAATTAATTAAAAATCCCGGCTAGGATTTTGTGATATGGCAATTAATATTAAATAATAAATATTTTAAGTACGAAATTATTATATATTATAGCAAAAAAACTTTTAACGTTTTAAACCTTTTAATGGCGTATATTTTTTAATAACGTCAATAGTATTTATGTAATTAGATATTTCGCCTAAGTATTGCGATTGGGAATCTCAGATCATATTTCGGATAATATCAAAAATAAATATTCAAAATATTGAATTATTATATTTCAAAGCAAAAATTAAATATTCAAAGTTTAAAAAATAATAATTTATAAAAAATGTCTTATTTAGTAGCAGCGAGAGCTCTGTGACCAAATATTACAGCTTAAAGCAAAAAATAAATGTTCAATGTTGTTGAAATCTATTAATGGCCTATAAGAAAATATTTTTAACTACGGCTGGAGTTCTGGATTCAAATATCACAGGTAATAGTAAAAAGAAAATAAATCTATCTATATTAATATTATAAATGCAAAAGTTTGGATGTTTGGATGGATGTTTGTTACCCAATCACGCAAAAACTACTGAACGGATTTAAATGAAATTTGGCACACACGTAAATGATGACCTGGAATAGCACATAGGCTACTTTTAATCCCGAAAAAATTTGGTGATCCCGCGGGATTCGCAAAAAAGCTTTTATAATGCAGCGGGCTGCACGCTGCAGTTAGTAAAGTAATAATTTTTAGTCGATTTTTCAACAACGACTGTAGTTTTCTGAACAAACATTTCAGAAACAAATTAAAAGATCAACCATCTTCTGGACAGAGAACTGCCTAGAGATAACAAAGATGAACTTTGGAAAAAATAAATAGCAGTCTGGGGTACTGCTATATAAGTCATTGGAACACGATATTGAAAAGCAGGGTCGCTCTTATAGCAGAAAAAGGCAAACAGATGGTACCTAACACGGGTTGTAATTGTAGAATATTACCACTTAACAGTCGCAGTGGTAACGGCAGCTTTGATATTAATGAAACAAAACTTCAACCGAATCGAAGCGTTTAGGTAGCTTAAACTTATTATTTCATTCACGTAATTTATTTATCAATTTTATCACAATTCACGTAAATTATTTTTAAATTAAGCTGTGATTATGAATACCAATTTACGTTATTTATTTTTAGGTTGAGCTGCGATTATGAATCGCAATTCAAATAATTTATTTGTAGGTTGAATTGCGATTAAAAATCGCAGCTTAACAGAAATTAGTTTTAGATATCTAAACGCTTTGATTCAATTGAAGTTTTCTTACGTTAAATACGTCTTTTCCTAGCAAGAACTTTCTGGCAGGAAACAACTAGTTTATACTTCAAAAGAGGCCGAGATTAATAAATGAACCTTAAGCCTATAATTTTTAGCTCGTATATGAAGCATTATAACTCAGTCAAGGAACGCGAAGCATTCTAACATCTATATTATTCCAATTCTCTGAAATAATTTATAGCACCAATCGTAACTATCTCTATCGTGAAAAATTAAACATGAAGATATGTATGTAAATAAATATGTACCGGATAATATTATACAATATCTAGGGAAGAGAACAATAGGACAACCGCCAATATGATGATTTAACCAAGTGAAAAATTCATCTCCCCATTTAAATTTTATCAAGTAGTGAGGGCTACTTTGGAAAATCGATGAAGACTATTAAAGGGTTGGAAGGGAAGAGGTTTCATATCTACGATCCTCAGTAATGATTGACTGATTATAGAAGGAAATATTTTCGTTACAACTTTAGTTTCTAGTAACATTCAAAGTATTTTTTTACTGAGAAAATAATCTAATAAGTATGCTCGCAACTGTACAGAGATACGAAGTAGGTCCTGTGTCGCGTAAGAGTATCTTTAAATATCTTGATGACACACGTCTTCAGAAGACGTTAACGTTACAGTGAACATGAAATCACTGAAGTAAATATAATTGATTTTGCGTTTGTTGCTTACGTGGAGTTGTATTTATATGATTATCGCATTTTATTATTAGAATCTTAGAAACTTTTTTCTTTGTGTTTTGTTTTAGTTAATATTGTCTGTAATGTGAGATGCAGGTGACGTATCTACCTGCATGAAATTTGACGTGCATGTGTTCTATTTTAATTATATAGATTATTTAATATTTATTTATTTAATGCCCATTGGCATTCTCAACCAACCAATCCCAAGTAATAGCGAAAAAATTAAAAAAATAAAATTGATTAAAATATTATTGTAAAATCTGTAAAAAACCTATCAGACCCAAAAGAAGATTTAGAATATGTTGATGACAATAAATGAAAAAAAAAAAAATATATATATATATATATATATATATATATATATATATATATATATATATATTATTTTAGAACGAGTAATTGAGTAATGTTTATATTAACAGAATAAATTTATGTTAGGAAAATGATTTATAGTATAATTATCTTTAAAGATATTATTATAAATATATCACAAACCTTTAATTATCCATAAAATTCGTGAGCTTAAAGTTACCCAATTTTATTCGCAGTACAAGGATGAATTCGAGACAATTAAACAATTAGTATGTAAATATTGTGTAAGTAACGGCGAGGTTGATTTTGGGTAATCATTAATTTATTTTAAAAGTAACTGTATTGTTTAAAGCTGAATTAAATAGCGTATAATAGACTTTTACAAAGATACGCATTAATTAATGATAGTAATTTGTGTCCGGTCTTATTGTTTGTTGTTTGATTTGTTGGGTCCACTCTTTTAAATATTTTATTCTTTAACCTATATTTAATACTAGCTGCAGCGTGCAGTCCGCTGCATTATTATTTTTTAGTGAATCCCGCGGCATCAAATAATTTTTCCGGGATAAAAAATCATCATCTACCTGTGTGCCAAATTTCATTTAAATCCGTTCAATAGTTTTTGCATGATTGCAGCCAAACATCCAAATTTTCGCATTTATAATATTATACTATAATATAGATGATGTTTTTAGTTCTGTAGTATATTTTATGTTAATTTTCCAAAAAAAGAACTTTGTGAGAGCTAATATGTTGTAAAAGCAAAGAAAATGTGGTGAATGGTGGTGGTTAACACACAGACACACACACACACACACAAACACACACATACTCACACTCTCTCTCTCTCTCTCACACACACACACACACACAAAATACAGAGGAATAGCGAATGATTGTCAATTTTAGTTGTTAATGAAGTAGAAAAGAATGAGAGAGAGAGAGAAAGAGACAAATTGAAAAGGCCGGGGAAAAAAGAAATTTTCGTATTTTAGGAGTAAAAAGTTCCATTTAATTCTTTTCGGTTGTACTGTTTGTATCTGGTAAATTTTAGAACCATTACATTTTTAACTTCCCACTACGTATGTAGATAAGGCAGTTACTGATTTTACCCCGATTTTCGAAAATCGAGTTTTCACCAGATGTCCACGTTCTGAGGTCCTAGGAACCTTTACTGACTATTTTCACGATGACGTCAGTATGTCTGTATGTGTGTATGTGAGTATGTGTGTGTGTATGTGTGTTTGTCATAACTTTTGAACGGCTGGACCGATCGAAACGCGGTTGATGGCATTCGATTGGATTCCACTCAACTTAGACTTTCTGAAAATAAGAACCCATTCGGTCCAGGAGATTTTAAGAAATTTCGAAAAAAACACTAAAAAAATTTTTTTTGACGAAACAGTGCTTTTTTAATATAATTTCCAGATTTATGTACCGATTGAGTACAAAAACTAATCAGCTCTATTCCTAAGAAAACTACGTCTAATACATAAATTGCATCAAAATCGGTTTATGCGTTTGGGAGTAATTGTTGACAACAAAATTTTGAGAAAAGTGTTTTTTCGACATAGCTTCGAAATTTTTCAACCAATCATTTTATGGTGTTCTATAATATTTTAGTACTAAAAAAACTACGTCAAATACCGTTTCAAAAATTAAAATCGAATCTAATTCTCAAAACTTATAGCTTTTCAAATATTAAAATTACGTTGTTTTAGCAAGCTTACTTAATTTTTTTTAAATAACTTTCAAGTTAATTCATGGATTGACTTAAAAATCTTATCAGCTTTTCTCTTTTAAAAACTTTGTCAAATACCGTTAATTTAATCAAAATCGGTAATTTGTTTTTTGACATTGCATCGAAATTTTTCAACCTATCAATTATGTATATGAGTATGTATGTATGTATGTATAAATGTATGTATGTATATATGTATATTATATATATGTGTATGTATTTATGTATCCAAGTATGTAGTTATAATTTATATATAGCACTTAAATTGGTTAGCACTTATATTTTTATTTATCACTTTTTTTTTCGTAAGACGAGCACCAATGCCCGCGTTAATGTAAATATTTCCTAAAGTCGCTGGTTGTCTGGAAGAGATCACTGATGGGTGATAAGACCGCCTATTTGTACTCCGTTCCTTATCGTACATTGTTATTTTCTACTGTATGTGTGTTGTGTGTAATAAAGTATATTATTATTATTATTATTTGGTTAAAGTAATATTTTAGATCTCAAAAATTGAGTTGAATGCCATCATCGTTTTCAAAATAAACAGCTTTTAAAAAAATAATATACTGCCACTTCTAAGAAAAAAGATGATTGAACTTGATGAAAAATCTATGCTTATATTTTTTTGTCTTTTGAGCTTAAAATACCTTAATTTACTGGGAAGTTTCATGGATGGCCCGTAAGGTCAACCGTTTACATATTATATGGGTCTCCTGATGGAATGAGTCAACCATCACCTATAGACACGAAAGATGTTAATGGTGCGTTGCTATCTTGTGGCGAGGTCTAATGCCACATGCATAAGTTTACTGGCTACCTTACCCTCAAAACCGGATCACAATAGTAACAAGCACTGACGCTATTTCGACAAGAATAGGTAAGGCGGTGGTACCAGACCCGGGCGAGACAACGCCGAACTCTACCACCTAGTAACCACAATGGTAGTGACTCGCATAGCCAGTCGGTTGCCTTTTACGACCTGCCTGGTAGAACGACAGTTGGCATATTCTTTAAAGGAGCCCAGATAAAGGGTTACAAAGTTTTTGCTTCACGTTGTTAATATATAGCAGGTTGTAAAAGCGACCGACTGGCTATGCGAGTCATTACTATCGTGGCTACTAGGTGGTAGAGTTCTGCATTGTCTCACTCGGGTCTGGTACCACCGCCAACATGGAGGAAAATTAACCTAACATTAATTACTATAGTATTCAGGATTTTTTTTATTAAGAAAGCTAGTTTTTACACAGATAATAAAACATTTAAAACTTACGTGCCGTATGTATCTACGTCTTTATTAAAGTAATGTGGAGAGGAGAGGATAAGAGAAAGGTGATATATTTATTTGTCTGTCTACTTGTTTGTTTATTTGCCTTCAGTTCTGAATTGATGACTAAAGCATTTTCAAAAAGATTTTTCGGGTAGACAAAGCTTAAAGAGTGGAATACATAAGATTCATTCAAATATGAGGAAATGTTATCATTAATCCATGCCAAAATTATAAATGCGAAAGTCTGACTGTCACTTTCATGGCTAAACTGATCAACTTATTTTGATAAAATTTGATTAGAGCACAGTTAAAGACTCGGGATTAAACATATGCTACATATTTTTTTAATAAATCAAATAGGTTGTATTATATTGTCACATATCAAACAAGCAGATGTTTCTCTTGATGAAAAGAGAAGTCATCACCTATAAACACCAATGTTAATGGTGCGTTGCTATTCATATGGCGTAATGGCAATACCACATACATAAGTCTACCTTACCCTCCAAACAGGAATTCGACAGTGACAATCATTGCGGCAGAAATAGGCAAAGCGATGGCACCAAATTCTCGGGAAAGCCGTTGCGGATTTTTACCACCTCGTAGTTGCGACGGTAGTGACACGTATAGTCAATCAGACGCTTGTTACGACCTGACTGGCAGAACGGCAGTTGGTCTATTTTTCAAAGGAGTCCAGAAGAGCATGGGGGAAAAGATATGTATGAATGGTTTTGTTGATGACTTTTTGAATATGACGAGTAGAGTACTCTTGGACGAAGCCAGGCGTATAAATTAGTTAAAGTAGCAATTAAATTTTTCGGAAACAAAATCTTGATCAAAACTTATTTTTAAAAATAATATTCTTTCTATATACACTCCAAAATTTATTGTCAACGAAAAAGGATTTACTCGAGAAAGTTGATCTTTTGTATAGATTAAAAACTTTCATCATTTCCTACCGACCGTTTCGATAACAGGATGACCTTTAGACTTTATTATGGTTTTATCTGGCAGACGTTTTTAACTCGTAATGAAGTCCTTGTAGCATTTTGTATTAAATTTCTGGTACATTGAATATCATGAATGGATTTTAATAGCTTTTATAGCCTCATTTAGGGCGTTATCGTTGTTTATGACAAAGAGAAATACTGATATCTTATTACAGTCTTTATAGAATAGCAAAGATAATTTGTTGTTTTTATGAAAGTAACTAATTAATAAGTAATTACTATAACAATAAAAACCTTTCCAAAATAATACGCCCTCTTAGCGCTGTCGAGTAAATATAAGATAAACTTTATCATTCTTTATCAGACCGCCCCGTTGGTCGAGTGGTTAGTGACCCTGACTACGCAAGTGACGGGACTCGGGTTCGAACCCTGACGGGGACAAGCATTTGTGTGATGAGCGTAAATGTTTGTATTTCCGGGTTTGGGTGTTTATAAAATATATATTTTAGTATTTATATATGTATTTCTATGTAATAGTATCGTTGACTAACACCCGTAATACAAGCAAATAATTTACTTACTTTGGGGTTTGATCAGTAATCCCCCGTGTTGGTCCCGGGCTCCTTTGAAGAATAGGCCAACTACCGTTCTGCCAAGCAGGTCGTAAAAGGCGACCGAGTGGCTATGTGTGTCACTACTATCGTGACTACTAGGTGGTAGAGTTCTGCATCGGCTCGACCGGGTCTGGTACCACCGCCTTACCTATTCCTGCCGCAATAGCGTCAGTGCTAGTCACTGTCGTGTTCCGGTTTGGAGGGCACGGTAGCCGGTAAACTTATGCATGTGGTATTAGACCTCGCCACCAAATAGCAACGCACCATTAACATCTTTGGTGTCTATAGGTGATGGTCGACTCTTTCCATTAGGAGACCCATCAGCTTGTTTGCTATCTTATGATATAAAAAAAAGTCCCGTGAATATTTATTTATTTATTTATATTTATTCTCACAATTAAGGCGAATCTAATGATAGTTTTATTTTTTATATATTACAAGATAGCAGTAAATTCGTTTTATCGATCGTCGAGGCGCACAAACACTAGGCATTGCTATATGGTGGACGTTTCACGTACCCTGACTAAGCGGTTCGACTAGACATTCTTGATCCGAACCGCAAGGGGTTTGAAATACTTCCTGAGTTTGTGTTCCCCGACGGGTACAACCTGGGGATTTTCAAGAGAAGAGGGAACAGGTACCTTGTAGAGAAGCGCGTTCCATCTTAGCCCGCATCTTAGGTCAAGCGCTTCCCTATCGCTAAAAGAACTGATGGCTCTCCTGTTGGAAAGAGAAAACCATCGCCTAGAGACATTAAAGATGTTAATGATGCATTTATATTCTTGTGACGAGGTGTTAATGCCAGATGCATAAGTCTACGGGCTACTTTACTTCGCTGACTTTACCCTATAGACCGAAACACGACAGTGACAAGCACTGACGTTTTTTTCGGCAGAATTAGGTAAGTCAGTGATACCAGATACGGGCGAGATAATACAGAAATCTGCCACCTAGTATCTATGATGATAATGATTTGCATAGCCAATCGGTCACCTTTTAAGACCTGACTAGCAGAACGGCAGTTGGCCTACACGACAGTGACAAATACTGACGTTTTTTCGGCAGGAATAGGTAAGTCAGTGGTACCAAACACGGGCGAGACAATACAAAACTCTACCACAGAGTATCCACTATGGAAGACTCGCATAGTCAAACGTTCGCCTATTACGAATAGCCTGGCAGAATAGCAGATGGTATCTACTTCAAAGGGAGCCCAGACAACGGCTTAAAAAGTTTTTGCTTCAAGTTACTAATATAAAGATTTCTATCCTGTCTCTTTCAACAAAACAAAATTATCAATCAAAAACTTCAAATCAATATCAAATTTTGTTAGTAGAGTTTGCTCAAATCAAAGCTCTTAGCTCACATAATCTAATACCAAATACGTATCACTAAATCACTTACCACAGTTTGTAATGCGGTTAAGCTTATTACGTTCGTAGACTTGGCCATGACTTGAAATGCATCGGAAAGTTATTGACTTTTGATAATGAAACCAGTTTGCGGCGAGCTGACCGAGAGACTACGCGCCCCTGTTCAATATCAGCTAAGCCTCGAAACTATTATGACAATATTTTCTATTATCACGCTATACATTACCCATTTCTCTCTTATAAGTTTACGATTAAATATCAAAAACCAGCAATGAAATCAAAACAACTATTTATATCGCCAGAACTTGTCAATTTAAGAATTACTTAATTAAAGCCCGGCTTTCTGTTAAGGAAAGCTTCTAAGTTATAGGAAAGTCTTCTAGTTGTAAAATAATATTGCCATTTTATGAAAAACTAAGTAAAAACACATTGGTAATGTTTTAATATTAGTAATATGATTTAAATATCACAGACTTTAAAAAAATCTTTAATTAGGTAAGACTTCTTTATGTAACTACTAGCTTTTTTAGAATTGGGGGGCTAGAAAGAGACAAAAAATAGCCTATGTCACTCTCCATCCCTTCAACTATCTCCACTTAAAAAATTACGTCAATTCGTCCGCGTCGCTCCGTTTTGCCATGAAAGACGGATAAACAAACACACACATTTTCCCATTTATAATATTAGTATAGATTAGTTTCAGAATATAAAAAATATGTCACCCCGAGTTGGTCCGGGCCCCGACAGATGATACACTCTTACTTATATCATAATTCGTTCCAGGCAGTTCGTAAGGGTCAAATAATAGGCTATGCGAGTCTCGTCCAGATATGGCACCAACGCCTACCAACCAAACCTATTCCTGCCACAATAGCGTCAGCGTTTGTATGTGTCGTGTTCCGGTTTGGAGGGCAAGACAGCCGGTAAACTTATACACGTGGTATTAATTATACCCCGCCACAAAAATATCAACGCACAATTAACATCTTTGGTGTCTATAGGCATGGTTATCTTTCCGTTGGAAGAGCAATCTACGTGTTTGTTATCTTATGATATTAAAAAAAATGTATATCTTTTTGTATGTATGTATTATGGAGCTTTTTGTATTTAATTTCTATATAAGTAAATGAATCTTCTGATGGTAAGTAGTGATCGTAGTCTGTAGCCCGAGACAAATGAATCACGATAGCGACGACTCGTTTAGCTCTTGCTCACCTTTAATGAGACGCCTATTATTAAAACAAGTGGTCTTCAAAAGGAAAAAATAACACCGTTCGCGAATACATTTGTGATTCACCTCCTAAATGGTTCGAATATTGAAGGTATTTTTATTTTTTTTACACTTCTCTATGGTAAAACCATGATGAAGTTGCTTTTATTATGTATTTAATTATCATCCTTAAAAACTTAATATTAGAATATTTTTAAAGATAACGTTCATTTCATATGCGACGTGACGTTTAATATAATATAGGCATTTTATAAACTCATTTAAATAATATATACATAATACATATAAATATATAACAATACATATAAGACTGCCCCTTTATCGAGTGATTAGCCAACCTAATTATGAATCGATGGGGCTTAGGTTCGATTCCCAACAGGGATAAACATTTGTGTGATGAATAAAGATGTTTTATGTTTCTGAGTTTCGGTGATTATTATGTATGTTATAGTTTTTATACATATATGTATTTCTGCTTGTTAGTGTCGTTGACTAATTCCTTTCTAGTGTCGTTGACTAACAGACATATTTTCAATAAATCTTTATAAAGATAATAGCCTGATCAATTTTTTATTGAAATCTTTTAAGGTTTGTGAAGCGCAGTAAGGTTTGTAGCCTTAGTATAATTAGTAATGGTGGTCAATAAGTTTTGCCTTATGCAAAATTCATGGATCACTTCAAATTCGTAACACTATTGTTACGCTAGACTAATTAAACTATTGTTTGTTATGCTAGAGTGAATTTTTTTTGGTTATCTATTTTTAACCGACTTCAAGAAGAGCTTGACCTGTATATATTTTTAGGGGGCAAACTCTCCTGTCGGTAATGGCAACCGCGTGATTTGATATATAAGACACTACGCTAGTACTACCATTTTTTTTAAAATAAAACTGTTATTCTTTTCACGGAAACTTGAGAAAATAATTTTCTTATTCAATGTAAGCCTTGCAGTTTTAATTAAAGCAAGATTTCTTTAAATGGTCACGTATTTAATAAGTCAAGAGTAATTTATTTAAAGAGTCATGCTCATATAATAAGCTAGATGATAAAATTCTTAATTAAATTCACCATGTTAAGATGAAGCAGGATTAAATAAGATTTAAATTCTTAAGAGGCCAAAAAAATTTGTTTTAAACTACCTTTATCATGTCTTTCGCATCTCGGCAGTATCAAGTATGCATATTTGTTCCAGATTTGATGATGCAATAAAATGTAAAATCAGTTGTCTACTTAATTAATAATAGTCATATTAAAGTGTATAAATTGTGAAACAGTACAAGTGCCTAATTGTTAATCACTATCAACATTTGATTCAAATAGATGCTGAGATATACGCATACGGCATACAGAACTCATCTTGTAAAATTAGTGGGAAATTACATGCGCCTTGCCAAAAAGTTAATTATTACACCAAAATCTTATCGAAAGAATCATCGCGCCCCATTCTCTTGCGGGTTAGGAAGAATAAACCGAACGTCTATAGACTTTCCAGTTCACCACAATTCACGTGTTAGTCGGTTGGTGAGATGAGTAGATCCCCATCGCCGCATTTTACTGATCTGATAACCATTATCACCTATTTTGGCGATAGTCGTGACTGACGGCTTTAGTGCTAATCTAAGGCTCAAATTCAAAATATATTTATTTCGTAGGTAAAAATTACACTTGAAATACGTCGTTAGTTCAATATACTTAGAAGAAAGAAAGAAAGAAAGAAAGAAAATATTTATTTGCAAGAATATGGGTGTTACAAGTTGTTAAGAATAAATTAAGTTACCGACATATTCTACCATTATGTGGTGTGCAAATATTTAAAAAAATATCATTATATAATATTGCATTTAAAACTATAAATTGTATCGATTTTTCAGAATTACTACCGGATCGGAACGCGGCCACACACTGAGAAGATCCGGCGGAAGAAACTCAGCGGGCTGGTCTTTTTTTCTCTAATTTATGTTCTTGTTATAAATATACAAGGATGATTCCATATTACAAAGTTATTTTTATAATTACAAGTTTCATATTTTGAGTAATTATTTTTTTTTATAATTTACATAATGTTCACCATTCACAAAATTTTTACCACATTGAAATTTTTTTAAGGACAATTCAACAAACTTATATTTCTATCCATTAACATTTAATTTTATCAGCTAAAAATTCTATAATATCATAATAAGTTTTATCTAACAGCAAATCAAACAACTTTTTGCGAAATTTATTTATAGGCAATGATTTAAGACTATCAGGAATATGATTGTATATAATAATAGACATACAATACACATTTTTTGTAAAAATATTTAATTTTTGGTTAGGCACATATAATTTTTTACTATTCCTAAAATACCAGTGACTTCAGCATTTGTTTTAAATAACTTTTGGTGCTTTTTTACAAATACGCATACCTCTAAAATATACAAACATGGTAAGGGAAGTACCTTAAGAGACTTGAAAAGTGGTTTACAGGAATGTAACTGATTAACACCACATATTGCTCGAATACATTTCTTTTGGACTCTAAAAATTCGTACCAATTCAACAGAATTTCCCCAAATAGGAATTCCATATTGTAAATTAGAAGAGACATATCCATGATATGCTAATAGGGAGGCTTTTGCGTCTCCTACTTCCCTTAGTCTTCTCAAGACATAGACAAATCTATCAATCTTATTACATAGAGATTCAATGTGTGCTTTCCAATTACAATTTTTGTCAATAATTATTCCTAAAAAGTTTGTATAATCTACATCATCTATATTTACTTTATTTAAAAATATATTTGTGTTTTTGGTAATATTACTGTGGTAGTTCTGAAATTCAATTAATTTTGTTTTAGTTACATTAAATTTTAAATTATTATTAATTAACCAGTCTGAAACTTGGAATAAGGTTTCGGTTGTTTCATTTACCAAGTCTTTTTTATTTTTACATTTAATAAGTAGGGTAGTGTCATCAGCAAATAAAAAGCAATCATGTTTTATACTATCAGGAAGATCATTGATATAAATTAAAAATAGCAAGGGTCCTAAAACACTGCCCTGTGGTACACCACAGTTGTTAACAAGGTAGTTTGAAGTATATATTTTTTTACGGTTTCCGCATATTTTAGATATTTCAACACATTGTTTCCTATTCTCTAAATAACTCTTTATCCAATCTAAAGACTTCCCTCTAATACCATATTTTTCAAGTTTTGATAATAAAATATTGTGTGAAACAAAATCAAATGCCTTACTCATATCCAAAAATACACAAAGTGGATACATTTTCTTATTCAGACATTCAGTTATGCTCTTTACTAAATCAAAACATGCTAATGTAGTAGACCTACCTTTCCTCAATCCATATTGATTATTTTTTAGTAGGTCAAAATCAAGTAAATAATTATAGAGCTTTTCATACATAATTTTTTCAAAGATTTTTGAAATGACTGGAATTAAAGTAATAGGTCTATAATTGTTCATATCGCACATATCTCCTTTTTTAAACAACAGTTTGACAATACACTTTTTTAATCGTTCTGGATATTTACCTTCCAAAAATGACAAATTAATTATATGGCTAAGAGGTTTTGATATTACACTAGCAACATTTTTCAATAATTCTGTGCTAATATTATCATAGCCAGTAGCATAAGTATTTCTCAATGAATGAATAACTTTTTTCACATCATGCTCATCTACTGGTGTCAAATACATGGTTTTACTACAATTTGGTAAAAAATATGATTTTGAAGTATTTGTAGATTTGACTTTTACACTACTTGATTTTGTCTGGTTTATAAAAAAAATATTAAATAGATTACAGACTGTTTGAGTATTTGTGTACTTTAAATTGTTTACTTTGATTTTTCCTATTTCTCTAATATTTATTTTGTTCTGAAATGTACTTTTAATCAGATTCCATGAAGCTTTACATTTATTAGAGGAATTTTCAATATATTTCAAAGCAGACTGTTTTTGTGATTCTAATATATATTTAGACAAAATTTTCCTATAATGTAAATATTTACATTTATTTTCTTTTTTATTAGATTGAGCATGACGATAATTAAGGTACAACTGGCGTTTTACTTTGCAACATTTTAGAAGACCTTTAGTTAACCATTTATTTTTTATTGGTTTATTTGAAACTTTTACACGGATCTTAGGAAAACATAACTCAAAAAACAACAGTAAAATATCATGAAATTCATTAAATGCTTCTTCACAGTTTGACTTTGTAAAAACTTCATTAAAACTTAAACTTGATAAACATTTATGAAACTTTTTAATATTTTCCTGCCCATATATCCGCTTTGTTTCAAACCAAAAAGCTCTTTTTTGTTTAAATTCTAAGACTGACTCTATATTGGCTTGTATACTCTGAGCAGTTTCATGATCAGACAAAGCAAGTGTATGAGTGTTAGACTGAACATTATTTATGTTACTTGCTATTACATCCAGACATGCATGCTTCCTAGTAGGTTTTAAAATATGTTGATTTATGTTGTTATTTGAAAGAATGCTTGTTAAATTTTTATGTGTACAGTTATCCTGCATCAGGTCTATATTCCAATCTCCACATAAAATAATTTTCTTTTTTGAATTTATCATAATATTTTCTAATAATAATTCTAATTTATTTAGGAATATATCAACATTTGAGCTGGGAGTACGATAAATACAAATTACTATTAGTTTATAATTAATAATTTCAACAGCGCAACTTTCAAAGGAAAATGGTAAGCGTATTTTTAAATCTAGCATTTTAAAATCAAGTTCATTTCTCACTAAAATACAAGTTCCACCCCTACGCTGATTGTCACGAGAAAAATGAGATGCCATAGTGTAACCGTTAAGTTTAAAGTTTGTTTCAGAACCTTGCTTAAGAAAAGTTTCAGAAAGACATATAACATCAATTTTACCTTACATTCTGTTATACGTATAATACTTATAATAAAAAATCATTAATTTTTGTAGTATACAAAATTTAGATTTTACATTTGATCGCCTCTGTGGTGTGGTGGTCCAGCGTTGGCGTTGATCACATGAGGTCCCGGGTTCGATTTCCGGGTCGAGCACATAAGAAAAGTATTTTTTTCAGTTTTCTGATAAACACAAAGTTGCCCGGGATTGGAAAGTGCCCGATTGGCGATATACTTGCCACCTATCACATTTGTGGAACTAAGTATCTTCGGCTAATCGTGGGTGTACTTGTTGTACCTCTGCCTACCCCTTCGAGGATTCGGGCGTCCTTTTAGATTTTACATTTGAAATATTTATAAACATCATTAATAATTTTACATATTGAATAAAACTGGGTACGCAAAAAGTACCGACGTTTAAGAATGTTTCCCCGTTCATGTATATTTATATTGTAGTATACAAAGATTAGATTTTACATTTGATCGCCTCTGTGGTGTGGTGGTCCAGCGTTGGCGTTGATCACATGAGGTCCCGGGTTCGATTTCCGGGTCGAGCACATAAGAAAAGTATTTTTTTCAGTTTTCTGATAAACACAAAGTTGCCCGGGATTGGAAAGTGCCCGATTGGCGATATACTTGCCACCTATCACATTTGTGGAACTAAGTATCTTCGGCTAATCGTGGGTGCACTTGTTGTACCTCTGCCTACCCCTTCGAGGATACGGGCGTCCTTTTAGATTTTACATTTGAAATATTTATAAACATCATTAATAATTTTACATATTGAATAAAACTGGGTACGCAAAAAGTACCGACGTTTAAGAATGTTTCCCCGTTCATGTATATTTATATTGAATGCTAATACTGAGCTCGAGAGTGTAACACATTACCCACCTGATTCCAAGAGTTTTGGATTTGCTCAAGAAAAACCTCGAAAAAATAATTTTGCCCGGCCCGGAGACCGATCCGAATCGAACATTTTTATAGTATTCCTGGCAAGCAATTTAGATATAATTCTATGATTTGCCTAGCTAAGTAAGAGTAGATGAATATTTTTTGCTATAACATCGGCGCTTATTGCTATCATATTACAGATAATAGGATAACCAGAAAAATCACGCATGTGGTCTTATGTCGTATACAGCAACACGCATTTTTTTATTGGCTCTCCATCAAAAAGGCTGTCTATTTCCTATGTTATGAGATATAAAGTAAGCACATGGTTCGCATGATGATAAGAGATAATCATTGCGTATAATCATCAAATATGTTATTGGTACGTTTTCTTCCGTGTGGCGAGAATGAAATGCCACCTGATATTTTAGCTTTAGCTTTACCTACCCTTATCTGCTATACTGACCATCCGATCTAGATAATACTGGTTAATAGATAGTGGAGTTCTACATTGTCTCGCCCGGGTCCAATATCACCGCCTTACTTATCCGCCGCAATCGCGTCAATGCTTGTCAATGTTGTGTTTCGGTTTAGAGGGTAAGGTAGATGTTAAATTTATGCATGTGGCAATAAGACCTCGCCACGAAGATAGCAACGCACCATTAACATCTTTGGTGTCTGTAGGCAATGGTTTTCTCTTTGCATCAGGAGAGTCATCTGCTTGTTTGTTATCTTGGGATACAAAGAAAACTACAATAAAAATCACTGGCCCTATTGTGGCAGGTAAAATTCCACTGACTTAAATACAGAAATCATAATTTAAAAAAGGCCTAGACTTATACCATACGGTAAAAATTGTATCAAGTTAAATCTTTGCATCAAAAAAGTTAATTTTTTTCTTTATTACGTGTATGTATGCCGGTTAATATAAAAGACGAGTTTGATGTGTAATATATGTCGTAAACGCGGAACACATCAAGATCCCCTGCGGTCACTTTGCTATTAAAACACTGTCACGTACGAGTTATAATAATATAAAATATAAAAACAACCGAAATATTTTAATAGAGAATGCGCAACTCGACACGGAAAACCTGTGGCTTAGCATCACGAAAGGTTTCGCAAATTCGCCGTTTGTTTCTGGCTCTAGATCCGATCTGTTTTGCAAGACAACTAGAAACTCCATTAATATTGCTACAAGCAATTTTCTTTTGTCCTCCACACCTAAGCGTAGTTACTATTTTGTTTCATTATTGATTTAATAAACAGTACCATTAAAACTTAGATAGCAGCATCGAATAAAATTAACCTACCTCAAATATTTGAAAACTATGTATGACTATAACTCAAAAACTATGGAACTGATTTTGACGAAACTTAGACTTTTGTCTGTTTAAGTTGGAATATATCTGATTAAGATGAAAAAGAATTATCTCGATATAACTTTTAGTTCCTAAGAAATTCATGAATTAACATACAGTCATGAAATTAAAAGCTTGAACTCCTAAATAAATCATTAAACTCAAATATTAACCAATTTCAACAATATTACGTATATACAGGTCAAACTGATGATTTCTGTTTTCTCGTTGGTTGAAAAATAGGTTCTAGTTCACATTAAAATGTTTAATGTTATTTTTATTTTATTTTATCAATTTATATTAATACTAGTTGTGCCCGCGACTTCGTCCGCGCGGAAAAAATTCTAAAATAAAAACCCGCATAGTTCAAGTGGGATTTCCGGGATAAAAACTATCCTATGTCCTTTCTTGGGTCTCAAACTATATTTGTAACAAATTTTATTCAAATCGGTCAAGCGGTTTAGCCGTTAAAGCGTAACTGACAGACAGACAGACAGAGTTACTTTCGCATTTATAATATTAGTATGGATGATAAATTATAAATGCGAACGTTTTGATGTTTGGAAGTTTGGATAGATGGATACTTACTACACAACCACTCAAAAACTTCTGAACGGATTTGAATGAAATTTAGCACACAGTTATATGATGACTTGGAATAGCACATAGGCTACTTTTCATCCCGGAAAAATTAAGCGATCCCGCGGGATTAGGTGTTGGGTTTGGGTGTTTAATAAATATATTCTAGTATTTATATATGTATTTCTACGAATTAGTATCGTTGACTAACACCTATAACACAAGCAAATAATTTGCTTACTTTGGGGTTAGATCAGTCAGTGTAATTTATCCCGTGAATATTTATTTATTCCAAGACGGCTGGTGCAGTTTTAATGAAAATTTAAAGTAGGTAATCTTCATCTGATGTTATCAGTTATAGTATAGGTATGTATATGTGTGTCCAAATACAATACGGTCTTTCAAGGTCAATAAATGACATATTTAAAATCTAAATTATAAGGTACGATTCAGACCGACCGGTTTGACCCGGACAACATTTTATAATTCAGTAAAGGAAATTGAAATATGTGAACAGAATACAGTTCATATTTCTGTCACATTCACGTTCCGTGGTGGCCGAACGCCTTCGCACGACTCCAAGCTGTTTCATACGGCTCCGAACGGACTCCGCGACAAATAACCGGCTCCGTCGGCATGCGTCGGGGTCCTTTCTGAGCCGTACGGCCATCACGGAATGTGAATAGAGAGCACTAGTGTAGCGAGTCGATGTCCGGCTGCCGTGGAACGCTTACGAATTCCGCGGCATGCTTACGTATCCGTTCCGTTTCGTTCAGGGCTGAAGCAAACCTATTGGCTTGAAACATACCTTTATATTTAATACTATAGTTGCTGTATTAAATTGGAAAGAGGTAATGACTGTCATTCACAACTGATCTGCAGATTAAGAAACTCAATTAATTATTACTTATGAATATCATAATATGAAACTTTTTGAATAAAAGTTTGTATTTCTGTTTTACTTCATAAACTATTAAATTAAACACATACTAGCATACAATCATCATTTGATGTTTTGACCAATTTGTGAATAGTTTGTGTAAAAGTTCTAGAATATTATAGGTGTACTAAGCCGCATTGGGTCTTCAAGTTTTTTATTTTATATCGATTTGTTCTTCACCCCATTGAGAAAAAAGAGCAAAGTAACAAACAATTTCAAAACTTATAGCTAGTAAATTTTTTAATGTCATTTTTATGTTTACTTTGTTATATAAACAAGACCGGCTATATTTGGTAAGTTTATTTATCACAATATTTGCTAGCATATAACACTTGTACTGTTTCACAATAAGATTAAATTGTAAAAAGTGTAGAATATAAGTTTATTTATCTTTATCGAACCACATGCATAAGATAAATAAAATGTTTGTTACTATGTTCTTTTTTCTCTATGGGATGAAGATTTAAATTATACCCTGTGTGTCCCGTACATTTAATATACATTTAAAGTACAGGGTACACAAGGTGTAATTTAAATATAAATAATTTTAAAATAATTATAAATGTTTTCATCATAATAACAGTTTCCTGTAATATTATTTACAAAAAGAAAATAACATTTCTGTACGACTTTGATATTTCTTACACTTGCTTGAAGTTTACAGTTCATCTTTAATAAATGAAAATAGTCTAGCAAAAGTCGTTCACTGAGAGGTTTTTACCTAACTGTAAACTGTTTCTTGTTTAACGTTGGGGAAAGGAGAGGAGCTTCGTTTGAAGGCGTAGTTTTCTTAAAGTTTGTTATGTTCTCGGCAACGGTGTGCATTAATAAAGAGATGTACCTTGGGGCTAACAATCTCGGAGAGACCGTTGCACGCCGCACAACGACCCGCCTATCTCTAAATGTTTCACGAGGTGTGGCTGCTCTTGAGACGTAGTTATCCTCTAAGATATTATTTAGCCTCTCGTCTTGTACAGTTGGATGAGAATTTTAGTGCCTTTACTTAATAATTATATACATAAACTTTATAGATTACCAAACAAGTGAGTTAGCATTTAGCATTCCAAAGATATTTTAGTACATCCCGCAAGGACCTGCCGCCTTTAAAATGTCACTGGAGATGTGACTGCTCTTGTAACCTAATTATTATAGACTAGCTGTTACTCGCAGCTTCGCTCGCGCATATTTACTTTAAAACTTATGAAACCTTTCTTTATAAGCCACTTCCCTTATTTTACCCCCTTAGGGATCGAATTTTGGAAAACACTTAAACATGTAATTCATTATTTTTTTGTACTCAATTCATATGAAATTTTATGCAAATAACATGTCCAAGGAGTAAAAAGTTTCATACAATTTTTTTTTCCCTTTTTCACCCCATTCGGGGTTGAATTTTAAAAAATACTTCCTTAGTAGATGCGTACATCATAAGAGAAATACGTGTGCGAAATTTTAAGTTTCTAGCCTTAATGGTCTGGCCTGTGTGTTGATACCTTAGTCAGTCACTTTTGCCTTTTATTTATATAGATAAGATATGATTTAGCTGAATTTTTTGGACAGCTATTTATAATTTTGTTTCATATTCATCGTTGGCGCTTGGTGAAGTTCCATCATAATGATTGTTTAAATTAGGACATTGTATTGTACTGTTTCACAACTCACACACTGTGTAATATACGGTGGAATAATAAACAATAATAAAAATACAGTGTTTAAAAACCCTGTCTTGTCAAAGGTATTGTTGGGTAGGTTAATCAGCTCAACATTGGAAAATGTTACTAGGACGAGGATTTTCGAACATCGGGGCAAAATCCGTAACTTCCTTAAATTGCTTACGTAGCGGGAACTTAAAAATGAGAGATAATTAATCTTAACACTGACAGAGTGCAAGAATATTTTTAATATTTAATTTTAAATTACATAATATACTTACCAGAAATAGACATAAAAAATTTATTCAAAATTTTCATTGCTACTTTTTACATAGCATCCTTCTAGACTTCTTTTTCAGGTCGTCAAGTTGTTGTTGTTGTTTATTTCACGCGTCAATAATTTAATTATTATAATGCGATGTTTACCCAATCAGAGACGGGCATTTATCATAACGCCAATCATTATTTCGTGATGGTAATAGAAAACAAATTAGCTGTTTAAAGAAAACAAACATAGAAGAGTCATTTATGAAAGACATTTTGTTTGAAGTTACATTTTCAGAGGGATACTGAGTAAGGAAGAAGACGAATGACTACATCAAACAGGCTATGCGCGGCCGTTGGCTTGACGTGGTGTTCTGTGTTCCCTAAATTTTAGAGAAATTAAAGGCTAAAAACTAAAAATTTAAAATTTAATATTTTTATTTTTATAATTATTATCATTTTATTATTTTTTCAGTGACCTGTCTATATACTCCTTTCTGGGCGGATAGGTTTTGTTATTCACTGTATATATGTTTGTATGTAATTGAAGATATAATTAAATGTTAATCCGATTAGATGTGTGATCAGCAATAAACATATAGTATGTTAATTGTAAAAATAGTACAAATGTGTTAAAATAATCATTGCAATTTTTATTTTGAAAATATTGTATGGAATAGAATATATAGAACTTGTAATCTCGGAGATATTCTGGTACAGTTCGTAACTACACACGTAGCTTTAATTGTCTCCCGAGGTGTGGTTGCTCTGGAGACGCAGTTACCCTTTGCGATATTATTTATGTTCTCGTCTTTCAGAGTTAGATGCAAATTTTATTGCTTTTGTCTAATATTACCGTATATTAACTTATTTCTTGAGACGTAGTTATTTTATAATATATTATTTAGCTTCTATGCAGCATTGCTTTGAACAATAAGAATTTTAGCCCCTTAAAGTTTGAGGTTGAAAGTAGATAACAGAAGACCTGCTATTATCTTCTTGATAAATTTCAATACAATCAGTTCTGCGGTTCAGTTGTGCAAGGACCACAGATAGACAATTTTGCATTTACAATATTAGTATATTTTTTTTTCTATATATAAGATTTAATTATTGACGGCTGTATTAATTTAACTATTAAGTTTTGTTGGCTCAATAAACTTTTGTTCATAGAACCGCACTAATTACTTCAGATAGATTTTTTCAGTTCCTTAGCATATGAAATCGACCTCTTTATAATACAATTCGGATATGGTAAGTTATTACCAATCTATAAGGAGAGTGTTAGATTCCCGAGATGGATAAAAGTAACCATTCGTGTGTAATGGGCGTAGATGTTTTTAGTTCTGGGTTTGTGTGTTTAACTAATATATTTTAGCATTCATATAATATGTATTCCTATGTATCAATATCTTTGACTATCTAAGCTTGCTGTTGGGACGGTAAAGTTTTCATTGGAGTTGATTTTTGATTAAATCTATAATTTCATTGATAACATGCAGCCTCATTATACAGACTGAAAGATCGTCGCGCGCCGCGTGACTACCCGCAATCCGCATATCTCTAAGTGTTTTACGATGTGTTGCTGTTCAGCTAACGTGATTATTTAGCTCGCCTCGTACAGTCACAATCAATTGCTATTGTATAATTATATAAAATAATTATATATATACGTTTTTAGGCAAATTCGAAAAAGTAATAATTGTAAATAATAAATCATTGCCTTTTTCGTGATGGCTATTCCTTTTTTTTGTTAAATGTGTAAATTTTAGATTTTATGTTATTTTTACGTCACGCAATGTAAAGCGTGTATTGCTTAAGTCGTCATCATCGCTTATTTTGCGCGATATGTGACAAATTTTACGTAGTCTTTATTTACTCTCTGTTTCAAAGTTTTACTATTTTTTAGAATCAGAACTATAACAGTATTAGAATAACTTTAAACGTAAAAACCTAAGTTAAAAAATGACAAAAAATATAAAATATTCATCTCAGTATAATTGTCCAAATCCGTAGTTTCGTCTTTGGAAGACTTTCCCTTATACGCCGTATAGTTTTTGTTTATCGTATATTGTTTATAATATACCTGCGTTTAAAACTAAGAGCACACTTAGTTGTTAGAACTATCAGAGATATTGTTATTCATCACATAGCTATAGAATATATTTAAGGATTTTTACTTTTAGTATGTTTTATATTGTAATTTTTTTCTTCGTGGAAATAAATACACACCATAATTTGTATATTACATTTGTCTACTATAAGAACTCTAAAATAAAGCTTTATAATTTTTTTTTCATAATTAGAAAGTAAACTTATTAATTTAATTAACTTTGGAGGTATCTAACTAGATAATGTTTAAAAAATGCGATTAAATGCTATTCAGTTTATTTAATTTCTACTTAGTACAGTAGTAATTTCTATAAAGTTAGCCTGTTTATTTTATTAATAAATAGCAGTAAAATAAAGAGTCTAAATATTCACTTTCGCAAACCCTCACGCAATATTTCAGACAGTTAAATACATTGAAAAATAAAGAAATTGATACCAATCATGATTACAGGAAAACCACGTTGAATTGTTAAATATATCTTACCTGGTAGCACAATAAAACATGGAAGGAAAGGTAAGAAAACTGCATTATTTTCGTAAGTGTTGCTTCAATGGTTGTGACTGTACAAGTGTCATTACTCGGTCTAGAGCTTGAGGCATTTCTTATCAGCTAGTGTAAATATTCTGGTTGTTGGACAGTTGAAATTCTAAAGGAGATTGCACTGACGCTACGAGACACTTTTTACGATCTTATATAAGGAAACAATTTGTTCCTTGTTTATATTACAACTTGTTCCTTACGAAGGCGAACTAATGATAATTAGGTTAATAAATATACAAGAATAGGTTAAAAATATGAACCCAGTATATTATTAGTTAGTAGAGATCTGCAACGTCTCAACTGAGTCTCAGTATCACTGCCACATGCTGCGGTGTAGAATCGGTTCTTGATGTGGTCGTCTTCCGGTATGGAGGGTAAGGTAGCCAGTAAACTAATGAATATGCTAAAAGTAAAAAAAAAAACTACTAAGCGCGTATCAGGCGACGAGCAGTATAGGGTTCCGGAGCTGCCGCCTAAAATTACACAACTTGAGTAATTTTAACATTAAGTAAATTTATTACACAACTAAGTGATTTTTAACGGAATAAAATGAAGTTTTCATATTTTTTCCTCATGTTGGTTTTTTTATAGTATAAGATAGCAAACAAGCAGATGGGTCTTCTGATGGAAAGAGTCAACCATCGTCTTTAGACGACAAAGGTGTTAATGGTGCGTTGCTATCTTGTGACGAGGTCTTATGCCACATGCATAAGTTTACCGGCTACCTTACCCTCCAAACCGGAACACGACAGTGACAAGCACTGACGCTATTGCGGCAGGAATAGGTAAGGCGGTGATACCAGACCCAGGCGGGACAATGCAGAACTCTGCCACCTAGTAGCCACGATGGTAGTGACTCGCGTAGCCAATCGGTCGCCTTTTACGACCTGCTTGGCAGAACGGCAGTTGGTCTATTCTTCAAAGGAGCCCGGATCCAACACGGTTCGGGTTCTTTTGAAGATTAGATCAACTGCCGTCCTACTAGGCAAGTCGTTAAAGGCGATCGATTGGTGATACGTGTCACTACCATCGCGATTACTAGGTGGTAAAGTTCCGCAACGTCTCGCCCGGGTAATTGCCCGTCTCACCTGCCTTACTTTTTCCTGCCGCAATTGCGTCAATGCTTGTCATTGTCTTCTTCCGGTTTGGAGGGTAAGGTAGCCAGTAGACTTATGCATGTGGCATTGCCATCTTGCCACACGCAACGCAGCGGTAACATCTTTGGTTTCTGTAGGCGATGGTTTCTCTTCCCATCAGGAGAGCCGAGAAAGATATGAAGAATGTAAAGGTCTAAAGAAAATCATCGAATCGATTCGATTTGGACCATGATTCTGAGACGAAAACAGTTGGTTTGTGCGGAATTTTTTTTGTCGGATTTTTTAGTTTTTACTTTATATAATTTAATTTATTGCAATACTCTATAATGCTTTTTCTAACAAAATATTTAAATTTAACGAAACACACAAAATAAGCAATGTGTTATGCGCCACATGCCACGCCAAATAAACGATTGGTTTGATAGTATCGCGGGCGTGACGAGTCAGAGCAAGAGGCAAGGTACGCTTACATGCGTAGCGTGAAAATACGAAAAAATCATGGAACGCAAATTTTGCGTTCTATATATATATTAGGTTAGGAAGGCAGCAGGATAGGAAGGCCACAGTTCTCGTACCGTATCGGAGCGAAACTTCGCTAAATTGTATCAGCGTAAAATTCAAATATTGTTTATACATGTTAATTAGTCATTTAATATAACAATAATGTATAATATGCTAATGTCATTTCAACAGAATGGCCTTTCCATCCTAGGTCACTGGATATTAAGGTCATTATGAACAATGTTAATGTAAATAATACACAATTACTTTTACTATGACTTGCTACTCAAAATTACTAATTATATTATCTACAAGTCGTATATATTGTTAAAAAGATAATTGTAATGAGCTTAACTACCTCGTGGTCAAGAGGTTAACCTAGTCAGCTCAGGTTATAAGGACCCGGGTACGATCCCGGATTATCGGGCCGGACAAAAGTGTTATTGAGGTTTTGGCGAGGTTTTTAGAAAATCCAAAATTTCAGGAGCAGCTCTGCGTCTGGCAGCTGGGTGATGAGACGGGGACAATGGGGATCACTTATTCCGCTAACCGATAAATCGATGATTTCGGTCGTAAATCGTGTCAATATATATATATATACTAGCTGTTGCCTGCGACTTCGTCCGCGCGGACTACGTTTACTGCTTGCACGCACTACGCACTGCTCCTCCTCTGTAGGTAAAAGCGTAATAATATGTAGCCTATATGTTGACCCGACCTATTAATAATATTCATGCAAAATTTGAAGTAAATCCATACAGTACTTTTTGAGTTTACCTCGGACATACATACAGACAAACAGGAAAAAATCTAAAAACTATATTTTTGACTTCGATATCGATTGTAGGTCACGACCCAAGTATTCTTTAAAAAAATATTCAATGTACAGTTTTGACTTTCCTACGATTTTATTATATATATATATATATATATATATATATATATATATATATATATATATATATATATATATATATATATATATATATATATATATATATATATATATATATATATATATATTTAATAAGCTTGAATTTATTTAGCTCAGGTCAAAGGTTCTATGTTCGATTGTATGATTTTATTATATGTAGAAAAACCCCAAAATATTCGGGTTATATATTTTTTTCTATATTAGAAATAATTTCATTTGCTTTAAGTCTAGTGGGAGTGTGTTAATATTTTCATGCTTTGAAAAAATTGCAGCTGATATCAATTATCGCAAGTTTTTAAAATTTCGTAAAAGTGACGATGGAGATCACCACTCTTTTAGTAGCCGACTAATCGGTAAGTTGTATTTAAAATAAGTATCTATTGACATCCAGTTAATGTTAATGATGCATTTCTGTCCTTGTGGCGGGTACTTATGTCTCTGTATTGTGCACAAGTTCACTAGCTATCTTTCCCTGACAAGCATTAATGCTGTGGTTTCAGGAATAGGTAAGGCGGTGGTACTAGACCCGGGCGAGACATATATAACCGAGAAGCAGTTTGGCCGAATAAAACACTTGAATCACTTTTACACGCACACAATAATTTTTGAGCAGAGTACGCTCTCAACAAGCGATTGAATTACAAAGAATCTAAAACATCTGATTCCAGCTTATTTATACTATCCTTATCTATATTTGTTCATTGTTGTTAACAATAACATTATTATCTCACAATAACAGGTGCATAAATCACACAGGTGCGCCACACCTGGCTAGTGAGTCTAGTTGATAAGCTCAGTTGCTAACACGATGCAGAACTCTATCACCTAGTAGCCACGATGGTAGTGACTTATAATGATATGACTAATCGTTCGCCTCTCACGTACTGTCTTGCAGAACGACAGATGGTCTATTCTTCAATGAGGGCCCCAACTAACACGAGGGATATAATAATAATCTAAGATAGTAAATCTATACATCTATTGACAGTTGGTTAAGAAAAGATTTATTTAAGATAATTAAGTATCTATCAACACTCGGTAACGCGAACGATACAATGAGTTTTGGATAATGCTGAGAAGAAATAAAACATGTTCTTGTCAACTGTCAATGAAAGTGCGTGCAACGGTGCAACCAAGGCTAAAAAATTGCACAATTAAAAATTACATTAATTATTAATTTGCCTGTCGTTTAGTATAGAAGCAAGTATATATTATATTATCAACACGGATAACATGGATGTGTTTTTCAAGACAATTTCTTAGTTTGTCAGTGTAGATTGTAATAACACACAAAATACAGAGTTATACTAGTTACCGCTGAAATAAAATTCCTTCAAGGGTAATTTTTAAGCCTTGGTCACTTATTCGGTATGATAAAATCGTACAATATGGTTGATTTCTATTTTTTCACGATATAATATATCTACAAGTATATGACATTTTTGACAGTGATAGGAGCGTTGGCTCATATGCGCGGCGTCCGGTGATACGCGTCCTTCCCAACGGGGTGGCGTATTTATGTGGTTTGTGATTAGGAATATGACGATACTAAAATATATTCATTTGCTTACCAACTATTTGAAACTACGGGTAACCTGAAACAAAATATAAAGTGATTAGTATTTTGTTATAAAATGCTATCTTTTTTACCTAAAATAACAGAATATATTCTATTTCTATATTTCCGTGTAGACTTTGTCCGTCAGTTTTTTGCCTTTAGATTTTACACTGAATCGTCGGCAGTTGGTGAAATTCCATTGTCATTAGTTGGTTATGATACACTTGTACATTAATTTTACTATAAATATACTATAAATAGACAACAGATATATAAATATACTATAAATAGACAAACAATTTTAAATTAGTCGACCGGTTTCGCTTTTTAAAGCATCTTCATTTAGGAAGTAATATTCTTTACTGACCTAAAGTCAGTCGATCAATTAAAAATTGTTTGTCTATATTTATAGTGAAATTAAAGTGCCTCATAAGCATATTTTTTTTGCCTTTAACCTAAGAATTAATACTTTTCTTCGTTTTAAATTACATATAAAAATCGTACACGTCTTGTATCTAATTTTATTCAATTTATCAAATAAGAGCATTTATTTGGTAAGGGTAAGATCGTTTTAATATTCACGTCGCAACCTCTTAAAAGTGTTTCGTAATATTTTGGGGCTCGATTGGAAACTGCGAGGTAGAGCAAAATGCTTTTGCTTCCTGAATAGATTCAGGTTCAAGGGGAAATTGAAGAGGTCGTTACGTGTTCGCCTTTGAGGCTTCATAAATTTATCGAAATGCCATATAATTTCTTTCATTCAATGTACCAAATTTAGGGTTTCAGATATAAAATTATTCCAATAGAATCGATAATCGATAATAATCTATATTAATACCTTCATATATAAGTATTTATAAAACTCGACCGAGCGAATTCTATAACGAAATTGGCTACTTAATCGACTAAATAGACAAGGTCCAAGTTTAATACTAGACAGGTTTTAGCAGGCATTTGTGTTATGAGCATAGGAATTTGTAATTCTGAATTTAAGTGTTTTTTAAGTAAAAAAGAAAAGTACAGCGTTCCCTTGCTGGATAGGCAGAGTAAATTCAGTTCCTAGACTTATAACATATCACTGGTTCATTGGTTGGCGAGATAAGTGGTGATATTCATTACCATATTTTGCCGACCTGGTTGGCGAGATAAGTGGTGACACTTATTACCATATTTGCCGACCTGATAATGATTATTGCCTATTTTTAGCGATAACCGGGACCAACATTTACACGACTCATCCGAGACACGGCAGTGGTAAAACACCAACTACCCGTGTTGCTACCGAGCTTATGAAGTTTTGAGAAAAGTCTTAAAAATCAAAAGCACTTAAAATCGACCCGGGGGAACCGAACCCGGCTCTTCATGAACTGAGCACAATAAACTTACCCCTAGAACAAGAGTCAAGTTTTTAACGTATTTAGTGTTTATAAATATGCTGTATATATATGGGGCACACCAAAAGTTTTGCACTTCTAGCTAATCGGAACTATTTGAATTTCGAATGTTATATTTTTAAAACGTTACAACCTTCTTAGTAATAAAAAAAAAACAATTGGCGGGAAATGATTTGTCAATTGTTTTTTTATCACATGTCAAAGTTCTACGTACGCAACGAAAATGGAATTAAGTCGAAATGATTTTAGAGCGATGATTTTTTATGATTTTAAAAGTTCTCTTTCTCCGTAAAACTGTACTGCTCGTCTTCAAAATGCTTTTGGGAAAGAAGCACCTTATTTGTGCACGTTGAGGCGATGGTTTGCTGAATTTGAGATAGGTCGAGTTTCTTTACATGACGTATTTCGTGAAGGGCGGCCTTCAACTGCCGTCAACGAAAATAATGTGGCTACTGTTAAGCGGTTAATTGAAGAAAACCACCGGATTACCTATGAGACAATTCGAGGACTATTGGGGATTGGCATGAGCTAAATTCAGAAAATTTTACAGGAATAATTGAAAGTTCGGAAAATTTGTTGTCGTTGGATCCCCCATGAACTGACAGCGGAGCAGAAGCGGGCTCGCGTGGAATGGTGCTCACAGATGCTACTGAAATACGACCACGGATATTCTAATGCTAATGCCATTGTTACAGGAGACGAAACGTGGATTTATTGTTACGAACCCGAAAAAAAAACAGCAATCTTGTGAATGGGTGTTTGAAAATGAGAACAAGCCAACAAAAGTGAGACAGGCGAGAAACGTTGGTAAAAAAATGATCGCGTTTTTTTCTCAGCTACGGGTCCTATCTGTACAATTCCACTTGAAGATCAAAAGAGTGTTAATGCCACGTGGTATTCTACCATTTGTTTATCCAGGGTGTTAGAAAAAGTTCGCGAAAGACGACCCAAAAGCCGCATTTTCGTACAACATGATAACGCTTCTTCACACACGGCCAACAAAACAAAGTCATTTTTAGCTTCCGAGAAAGTACATCTCGTCACTCATCCTGCGCATAGACCCGACCTAGCACCCTGTGATTTCTGTATTTTCCCCAAAATCAAAGATTTGATGAGAGGTTTTACTTTTGCCAACTCCGAAGAGGCAGTGATAGCGTTCAATCAGCACGTAGAAAACATGCCTTCAGATCTGTGGTCCTCCTGTTTTAAAAAATGGTTTGATCGCATGAAAAAATGTTTAAGATGTAAAGGAGATTATTTTGAAAAGCAATAAACATAATATTTTAGTTATAACATGTTGTTTTTTTTAAGTTACGCAAAACTTATAGTGTGACCTACGTATATGTAGTATTAAGTCAAATTTGTGCGTTGTAATTTGTCTGCTTATATTTATAACAGGAAAATGCTGTCAATCGTAAAAACACAAGTGTGTCTGTAGCAAAAGTGTATGTGCGAACTTGTATAAATTATGTGTCACTTAGTATTCTATGCCTATTTGGTAAGCTATTATGCATGAAGTCTCTTAGAAATACTAAGTTATACTAATAATATAAATAATATACCTGTGTTCTTGTAGTTATGAAAAACTACTGGAGATTTTTGAACTCAAAGCTTTTATTACATATTTTGGATTTCTTGTAATTAAGTACTCGTGAAAGTATTGAGTGGTTTTTAATTAACAAGATATTTCTTAACAAGACACTCAACAAGATAACAAGATTTCTTAAAAAAGGTAATTTAAAGCGAATCTTATTGATACAGAATAGAACAAATTGATAAATTTGCATGTGTGAATTACACATTTTTTAAAAGATGTCTATAAACATAGTGCTACTGACACAAAGAAAACAAATTAAAAGAACTATATAATTTGTATGTACAAATTTGAAATAATAGTTTTTGCATAAAACCAATTTACTACTAGAAAGTGATTTTCGATATGCCAAAGCAACAAAACTGAAACGATTATTGCGAAATTAAACGCAAATTGCAGTGTGGTGTCAAATCACTTTGGCGTTATTGACTTGTGTTTCGCATGTGTTGTAATGATCTATTAAGTATTGTAAATTACATATTGCCAAGAATTTAATGGATACCTAAATTCAAAGTATTTGATTAGCATTTCTTTCAAATATAATTTTTTAATATCTACTAGTGCCGCTTTTAATATGAATCGGGATCTGAAATCAAGTCTCAGGTGGAGAAAATTGACTTCAAAAACTTGACTGTACATTTGCTTGATTTTTTGTTAGGTTGGCCACTTATCATATCATGAAACTTATTTTTCTACTGGTATACCTTTTTTACATATGTACGATTTCTACATACCAGTAGATGAGTAAGTCTCATATCTATTATTCGAATTAATCTAATCTCAAAGTAGCCAATTTAATAGTTTGTGATATGGATATTGGTCAACCATGCAAATCTATATATTAATACGTGAAGGATAAACTTAGCACCCCTTTTAAGACAATTATGCGAACGGTGGAATATGAAATTTGGCACATCTTAAGTTTACATGGTGGAGGATTGTAGGCTAAAAAACTTTAAAGTAATAAAAATAAATAGTACACACACTACACTCATGTGACTTACATGATATTATACGCACATGTATATTATTTTGTTTCCGGTTAAAATCTGTAGTCAAGCTTCAAAGATATTTTATTGGTCGAGTTTCGATCACCGGCTAGTACATACAAATAGATTTATTAATATTGAAATAAATTTAATAAACACCCAAACCCAGAAATAAAAACATCTGTGCTCATCACAGAAACGCCTGTACTTGTCAGACATCAAAGATTTCAGCTTGAAAAAGAAAACCAAATGATTTGTTTTGCCTTTTTTATTTTTCGCCTTGAAATACAAATAGCAAAACTCAAAGAAATATTCAAACAACATAGTAAGCAGTCATGGTTTAAGCACAGAAATTGATATGCAAGTCAGTAAGAAAATATTAAGTAATTATTGCAACTTAGGAGTAATGTTGTCTACGCAATATTGCCGCTTATAAGGTCAGTAATTAAAACACATTAAATAAACTCTAGCTCTTATATGAATATTCAACTATTTCCTACATTTGAAAGAAATATTTGCTAATATTATAAAAAGAAAAGATAAAAACAAGCAGTTTGTCGTAATGAATTAACTCAACAATATTTGATTGATTCAAAATATTTTTAAGAATAGGATGAAAACTAGGCTACTAACTAGGGGGGCTGTCACTCACGTCCGTAGGTAGTAACCTATTGAGTCCCTACACGTGCCCCCTGGGCGGTGCTAACGAATGACTAAAATATAAAGGGTGGTAGAGCCCTCTCCCAGGTTTGCCTGGCATATGACCACCGCCAGACTAGAGTCTGCCGCCAAATAACGCAATGGTGTGTTCCGGCAGTAGGGCCAGGTACCACTTCACTTTCCCGAATTGATTGTCCCTGGTGAAGTGTGAGTACGAAGCGCATAATAGACAAATTATGTAACTGGGCGTGAAATTTGGCGTGGGGGCCAGGGAGACCCGATGAAACGGTTGTTCGCTGGCCGCCCATTGATTCGTAGGGGATCCGAACCTAGGCTGTCCCGGCTTAGGAGGCTTTCCCGCCACCAATGAAAGAAGTCCACAGGAGGTTTGTCACGCCGGAATGGGATACCGGAGTGGAACGTGACAAATTTTTTTGTGGATCGGATCGGGGATCCTTCTGTCCCCCATGCCAGCCTCCCCACAACCCAGTCTACTTAACCAGTTACCAGTGACTTACTTTGACTTGCCTTTCGACAGAGATGCTCAATTTCGATCTCCTCTCTCTCTCTCTCTCTCTCTCTCTCTCTCTCTCTCTCTCTAAAAAATGAATTTTACAAAATTATATGGTCGAGTCTAAAAAGAAGAGTTCCTCTACAGCGGCAACCCCTTCCACATTTCAAGTGGACCTTCGCAATATAAGAGGCTTACATTGCAATTTAAAAGCTGTTCATTTCCACCTCGAAACAGCAAAGCCGGTGATCCTTTTCCTAACCGAGACACAAATATCCTCTCCGTCAGATATCGCTTGTTTGAAGTACCCAGGATACAACCTGGAGCACAATTTTCTTCCTCGAGCTGGCGTTTGCGCATTTGTACGTGAGGGTATTTGTTATAATCGTCTTGATACCTACGAACTTCAGGGCCTATCAGTTTTATGGGTTCGCGTAGAACATGGTGGCCACATCCGTATCTACGCTTGCCTCTATAGGTCTCACAGTGGTAATGCCGATATTGAGAGGCTCTTTGAGCACATTCAAATGACGTCTGACCAATTACTAGCGTTGGTTCCATTTGCTGAGTTGGTTGTCTTAGGAGACTTTAATGCACATCACATAGAGTGGTTGGGTTCCCGGATCACCAACTTTGTTGGTAGAACTACGCATGACTTTGCTCTGACATATGGTTTGACTCAGATAGTTCATTCACCTACCCGTATCCCTGATATAGCTGACTATATTCCCTCCTTATTAGACCTTCGGCTGACAACACATCCTGATGGCTATCAGGTCTCGGTTAGTGCACCCTTGGGTACATCCGACCATTGCCTGATACAATCTGTTGCACCAACGAGCCAGAATAATAAGCGTCCCATTGCTATTTGAAGAGCTTGGCATTATAAGTCAGCAAATTGGGATGGATTGCGGGACTTTTTTTACATCCTACCCCTGGAAGCAGCACTGCATGTCATCAGATGATCCCTACGCTTGTGCAGAAATGATTGCCGACGTGGTGCAGCAAGGTATGGACTATTTCATACCTAGCTCCATAATTCCCGTCGGTAGTCGTTCTCGTCCATGATTTGACCAGTCTTGCAAAAAAGTGCACTACATAAAGCAAACTGCATTCCGAGTCTGGATGCGAGCTAAAGCTCAGGGTGATCCAAAATTCGATGACCTTAAAAAGCAGTTTAATTTTGCCTCTAGGTCTCTTAAGCGTGAAATAGCCAGAGCTAAGTCAAGTTACATTGAAAGAATTGGCAAGAGACTAGTGCGCCTTCCATCTGGTAGTCGTGCGTTTTGGTCTCTTGCCAAGGCTATTTAAGGTAACTTCTGTCAGTCGTCACTACCAGCTTAACGAAAACCAGAGGAATCGCTGGCTCATAGCGCCAAAGAAAAAGCGGATCTCCTAGGCTTCCTCTTTGCGCTCAATTCATTTGTTGATGACGGGGGAAAACTTCCACCAACCATTCCACCCAGTGTAAATTCAATGCCTGGCGTTATATTTACACAGAAGGCTGTTAGACGAGCTCTGCTCTCCCTCGATGTTAACAAATCGCACGGGCCTGACAGTTTACCCGCTATACTACTTCGAACATGCGCTCCTGAGCTTACACCGGCGTTAACGCACCTTTTCCGTCTGTCTTACATCCAGGGTATTGTTCCCGCGGCATGGAAGACTGCCCTTGTTCACCCGGTTCCTAAAAAGGGTGACAAATCCGACCCCTCTTATTATAGGCCCTTAGCAATTACCTCTTTGCTCTCTAAAATGATGGAATCCATAATCAATAAAAAGTTACCACAGTACTTGGAAGATCACCAACTTATTAGCGACAAACAATACGGTTTCCGTCGAGGACGCTCTGCCGGTGATCTTCTGATCTACCTTATCCATCGCTGGGCTTCAGCCATTGAGCGCAAAGGAGAGGCATTTGCAGTCAGCATTGATATTGCTAAGGCGTTTGATAGGGTTGGACAAGTAAATGAGAGTCGGAATAGGCTGGTGTCTGAAATTGAGACATCTCTGGAGCTGGTCTCAGATTGGGGCGAGAAAAACCTTGTCCAATTTAACCTCCACAAGACACAAGCCTGTGCGTTTTCCACTAAAAGGAATCCTTTTAATAAAGCTCCAATATTGCAGAACACTCCCCTTACCATCTCTAATAGTATTAAGGTTTTAGGCGTTGAAATTGCAAGTGACGTCCAATTTCGTCATAATTTGGAGGGTAAAGCTAAATTAGCTTCCAAGAAACTGGGGATATTAAATAGGGCTAGATGGTACTTCACTCCTGTCCATATACTAATACTTTACATAGCGCAAGTCCGACCGCACATGGAGTACTGTTCGCACCTATGGACCGGTGCATCCCAGTATCAAACTCAATTCGACAAAATCCAACGCAGACTGGAGCGCCTTGTCGACATCCCCACTCTTACTAGTGGTCTTAAACCCCTTAGACACCGGAGAGATGTGGGTTCTCTATGCGTTTTCTACCGCTTATACAATGGGGAGTGTTCTGATGAGTTTTTAAATCTAATACCGGCTACCACGTTCCGCCAACGCACTACACGCCGTAGTGAGGGATTCCACTCACACCATCTTGACGATTTGTCATCTACGACTTTTTGATTGCACGTACCTTCTTTATACGAACAGTCAAGCTTTGGAACAGTTTTCCTCACACGGTTTTTACGAATAGCTCTACGATCTTGGGATTTTTAAGAGGAGGATCAACAAATTCCTTAAAATCTGGCATCGCATTGGCAACTAACCCCTTATGTTGTAAATGTCCATGGGCAGTGGTGACCGCTTTTTATCAGGTGGTCCATTCGCTCGTATGCCTGTTAATTCAATAGTAATAAAATAAAAAAAATTAAATAACCTGATATTTTTGATATGTGGCCGAAACCAAGGGAAATATTTATCTTTAATAAAATGCCATGTTTTTAATTTATTACTTTTAGTTACCACTTTGTTATATAAAAATACAGTTACAATAAATATTAAAATGATACATATTAAAACATAAGGTGAGTTTTCTTATTGTTGAAGTATCTATATTAGATCGGGGCCAATCCCTCTAAAATTAATGTAAAACAAAAGAAAATAATAGTAGGATGAAACCCAATGCAAATGAAATTTCTATTAAAAACTATGGAAAATAAAGCCAAAATAAAAGGAGAAATAAATTACGGGCGATTTGAGTTCGGGAAGTGTGAGAGGGACGACAAAGTGTGAGAAAAACTAGTACCGATTTTTTAAAAACATCAATTAAATGACGGTTGAATTTTCAATTGAAAATTATAATGTTTTTTTTTATATTAAGTCAAAATAAGGAGAAAAAAATTAATGTTTTAAATTTTTTAAAAAATATAGTATTTATGGGATCCAAAAAAGCAATTTTATCCCAAGTTTCGTAGAAAAAAGTATTTTTGTAGGTGATAAAAATAAAAAACCAAAACGTCCGCTTTTCAAATTTTTTTGCATAATTTTGAGGTTATATGAAAAAAGTGTAAATACAAAAGTTGTAGATCTTTTTATTGCCGACAACTTTGCCATTAAACATTTTTCGATGGGACTCACAGTTTTGCCGAAAATCGTGATAAACCACTTTTTCCCATTCATTCCCCTCCCCCCTTACACTTCCTGAACTCAAATCACTCGTAATTTATTTTTCCTCTTATTTTGGCTTCATTTTCTTCCATTTGCAATGGGTTTCATCCTACTACTATTTTCTGTTGTTTCAGAAATTATCTACCCTAGCCTAATATTCATGAGTGAGTATTAAATTGATCCGATTTCATTGGTTTGATTCAGTGCCAATAATGTGTTTATAATTGAATTAGAATTGGTATGACTTTTACCGTATGTTGGCCTTTTTGAAGAATAGACCATCTACCCATCTGCCAGGCAATTCATAAAAGGCGAATGATTGGTCAAATAGGTAACTTTGGTGACTAGTAGGTAATAGAGTTCTGCAACGTCTCGCTTGGGTTCTATACAACTAATTTACCTATTCCTGGCATATAACATCAATGGTTATTATTGCTGGCTTCTAGTTTGAAGGACTAAGGTAGCCGGTAAACATATACATGTGGCAACTTGTGACACGGATAGCAACGCACCATTAACATCTTTGGTGTCCATAGGTGGTGTGTTTTTCCATCAGGGGACTCATCTGCTTGGTATATTATGATATAAATAAAATAAAAATGATGTGGTGTCGCGGGACACCAGGTAGGAACGAACCTCCTTCGGCTAAACGGCACTACTCGCTTGTGTACGCGACTGTCGCGCCTGCGCACGTCTCATTTAACGCTTTTATTCCACGCATTTTTCTTACGGTTTTACTATCACATTTTTTTCAGTTCGGTCGCGCAGCAAAATCCCTATCCCCTCCAAGCCTGCCGTAAGGAACTTCGTTCCAACAAGTGAAATTTGGCTATGATTGGAATAGAACCAGCAACCATTTTGCCTACATGCCAGGCGATGTTGAAATCGTCATCAAAGCAACTATAATAATGGGGTTAAGCTAAGTAAATAATCTATGTATCAATGCATGAAGCATAAATTTGTACTCCTTTTTAAGATAAGTACGCGAACGGTGGAAATCAGAAAGCAGAAGTACTTTATTCAATAAAACTTTTTACGAGTTATTTTGACGTGTCAACATTTTTTTTAAACTACAACCGGATCGGAAACGCGGCTACGAGTATGACATTTGGCACAGTTTCCGTTTACATTGTGCAGAAACCAAATATTTTTATTTAATAATATATGCTTTAAAAATACATTAAAGTAATATAAACAAACATCACATATACTACATTAATAAATAAATAATAAATAATTATTCATGGGACAAATTACACTTACTGATCTAACCGCAAAGTAAGCAAATATTTGCTTGTGTTATGGGTGTTAGTCAACGATACTAATACATAGAAATACATATATAAATACTAGAATATATATAATAAACACCCAAACCCGGAAATACAAACATTTATGCTCATCACACAAATGCTTGTCCCCGTCGGGGATAGAACCTGAGCCCCGTTGATTGCGTAGTCAGGATCGCTAACCACTCAACCAACGGGGCGGTCTAAAGTGTGACATACAAGATAATATACACACATGTATGGTATTTTCCCAAAGTCTGTTGTCATGAGATTTTAGTGTTTAGCCTTTGGTCGAATTTCGACCAAAGGGCGGTCGCTAGTACTAGTAAATAATGATGTTATATAAATATGCCACTACCATCGTAACTTCTAGGCCATAACATCTAGCTTGGATTTAGCACAATCGCTTTTCCCTATTCCTGCCGCAATATCGGTAAATTAACACGTTTGATATTTGTGGATAAGAACGCGTCAATACCATTTTTGGTATATATATGCGATGGATTGCACAAGAAAAAACATCTACATTATTTGCTATACTGTACTGACTGAATATCAAAAGTTTATCGCTTATAAGTCCCCCATGTTGGTCCGGGCTCCTTTGAAGTATAGACCAACTGCCGTTCTGCCAGGCAGATCGTAAGAGGCGACTGATTGGCTAAACGTGTCACTACCATCGTGACTACTAGGTGGTAGAGTTTTGCAACGTCTCGCATAGGTATTTGGTACCAACTCCTTACCTATTCTTGCCGCAATAGCGTCAAAGCTTGTCATTACCATGTTACGATTTGGAGAGTAAGGTAGTCGGTAGTCAGTAGACTAATGCATGTAGTATTGCCATCCCGCCATACGGATAGCAACGCACCATTAACATCTTTAGTGTCTATAGGCGAAGGTTTCTTTTTCCATCAGGAGAGCCATCTGCTTGTTTGCTATATTAGGATGTATCTTGGCGTGATGATATCTTGATGATAATATGATCTATTGTGTTTTTACGCCGTGTTGCTACGAGTTCCTTTTGAAGAATACTCCAACTACTGTTCTGCCAGGCAAGTGTTTAGAGGCCACCGATTGGCTATACGAGTCACTACCATCCTGACTACTAGGCAGGAAATAAGGTCCTCCCAAAATAGGTGGACATACTTTTACACAGCGTTTAGTCCGTCTAACTAAAGACCCAGCCAAAAAATAATGCGATTCAAGAGACCAAAACTTTTTGATTTTTACGAATAAAATATATTTTTCTTATAACAATTTACGCCTTTTTGTATAAAATAATCTACTTTTAACACAAGAGTGGGTGGTAAGTGGTAAATAACAACAAAGTTGAATATTTCACCTAAAACGGCGTAAATCGTTATGAGAAAAGATTATTTTTTAGAAAAATCAAAAAGTTTTACCCGCCTGAATGACTTTCTTTTTCGGGTTTCTTCTTTGGTTAGACATAATAGACGCTATGTTAAAATATGATCACCTATTTTGAAAGGAACCTGTACATGGTATCACTGTTTTACATATTTCTGGCGCAGTTGGGCCAATGTTTGACGCTGTTATGTTCCAGTTTGAAGGGTAAGATAACCAGTAGACTCAGGTATGTGGCATTGCCATCCCGCCATATAGATAGCAACGTATTATTAATAACTTTGGTATCTATGGGCGATAGTTGACATCAAGATAGTCATCTGCTTATTTGTTATTTAATAATAAAAAAAAGGATGATATAGTAATCATATTAAATTGGTTGCTTGTTATCATACGTGTCAACGTAGTCATGTGAATAAATAGAGATGGAATATCAAACAGAATTATAGTTGGGACTATAATTATATAGACGTCTTGTAAACGTACTTGCTACGCTTTATGCCCAAGTTGAACGCAATTAGTTTACAAATTAAACCGTTACAGGTCCATGAAAATACATAATATATCAGTGTCGGTAGGTCTTGTGAAATGTAAATACCGCGAGCAATACTTATATATTCCAGTTAAATGTACTATTAATGTTTAATTTAACATATATGCTTATATATGTATGAATTTGCAAATCGGATAGCAATCGGTTTATTTCTGTGGAGGTCATCGTACTTTCTAGCATTGATTTATCCACCATATTTAAGAACTTGCCAGCAAAAACTTTAAGGGATTTAATTGAACTTCATTTTCAACTCCCTTCCCAAAATGAGGAGGTTCTCAATTCAGCTGTATGGTTTTTTATTTTGTATTTTTTTGTATCATAAGCTAGCACACAAGCAGATGGGTCTCCTGATGAGAATAGTCAAATATCGCCTATAGACACCAAAGATGTTAATGGCGCGTCGCTACCTTGTGGCGAGGTCTAATGCCATGCATAATGAATGCATAAGTGTCTAATGACATGCATAAGCTACCTTACCCATCAAATCGGAACACCATAGTGACAAGCACTGACGCTATTGCAGCAGGAATAGGTACCAAATCCGGGCAAGACGTTGTGGAACTCTACCATTGTATAGTCACGATGATAGTTGCACGTGTAGCCAATCGTACGCCTTTTACAAACTGCCTGGCAGAAAACCAAAGTGTCTATATCGCAAAGTAGTCACAGACCATCATGGAGATTTGCGTTTTGAAACTAAAATTCATTAACGCTCCAACAACCGACTTTCAACCTTATATATCTCTGGAACTCAGAATCAGATCTTCACCAAATTTACATTGGACCAAAATTAGAAATACACTCTTGGACAAAAAAAAAATGCATATTCTAATCCTATCCTTATCCTAATCCTATCCCTATCCTGATTCTATCCTAATTCCTAATCTGAATTATTAGTATTAGGTATAAATGGGAAAGTTCGGAAGTTTGGATGCATGGATGGATATTTGTTACTCTTTCACGCAAAAACGGCCGAACTGTTTTCAATGAAATTCGGCACACATATAGATGATGATCTGAAATAGCATATCGGATACTTTTATCCCGAAAATTAAGTTCTTCTCGTGTGATTTCCTAAAAACTGTAATTATACAGCGGGCTGCAGGGCGCAGCTAGTATATTATAAATGCGAAAGTTGATTTGGATGGATGGATGGATGTTTGTTACTCTTTTACGATGAAATTTGGTACACATATATATATGATCATCTGAAACAGCACGTAGAATACCCTGGGAAAATAAGGTATTATCCTAAGTAGTAGTAGTAGTATCTTCACGCCCGTAACCCCACAAGCGTAGGCAGAGGTACAAGAAGTGCACCCCTGATTAGCCGAAGATACTTGATCCCACAATGTGATAGGTGGCAAGCCTATTTATAGGTATATTGCCAACCGAGCACTTTCCAATCCCGGGCAACGTTGTTTTTATCAGAAAACTGAAAAAACACATTTTTGAATTGCCCGACCCAGGAATCGAACCCGGGACCTCATGTGGTCCACTCCGACATCAGATCACTAGGCCACAGAGGCGATTAATTGTTTAGGTGTTATCCTGAGATTTACTAAAAACTGATATAATGCAGCGGTCTGCAGGTCACAGCTTGTCCATCAAATGTGACGCAGTTATGTCCGAACATACATAAAAAAAAAAACTTGCAAACAGTCGAATTGAGGACCTTTTTCTCTTTGGAAAGTTGGTTGAAAACCGAAACGATGTATCATTTAATTTGAAATTATTTTATGTGAAAATTACTATTTGCTAGGCTAACCTCCAAGTCCATTCATTTTATAATCTAAAGAATTTAATAATGGTCGACGATTAAACATTTCAGTCGTTCCACTTCAATTCATGCAATACTTCAAGGTAAGTGCAACGAACTCTATATTTTCATAAGTAGGATCAGGTCAAATGATGACTTTTAGCTTAGTAATATCTCGTTTCTTTTTACGTAGTGCAACACATTAGTCTTAATCGAACGTTACTAAGTAAAATTCGGTGCAGTAAAGCCTACATGATAATTGGCGGTTTTTTAAATTATAAGGTAGCAAAATAAGCAGATTACTCTCCTGATGGTAAAAGAAACCATCGCCTATAAACACCAATTGATAATATACACACATCTATGTATATTAGGTTTATGGTTAAAGTTTGTTGTCAGACTTAGAAGTGATTTTATTGTTTAGTCAGCGGTCAAATTTTGACAACAGGGTGATGATCACTAGTCTATATACATATGCATAGCAATTTGTATCCATTTTACAAAAATTGCGTAAACTGAGGAGTACAAAATTTGCCACTGTTAAAATTTTTATACTCTAGAAACTTAAGTTAAAAAAATATATCTTCATTTTTTTTTTTATATAGAAGAAGGGGCAAACGAGCAATAGGTGCACCTGATGGTAAGTGATCACCGCCGCCCATGGACATCTGCAATACCAGAGGTCTTGCAGTTGCGTTGCCGGCCTTTTAAGAATGAGTAAGCTCTTTTCTTGAAGGTCCCTATGTCGTATCCGTTCCGAAATACCCCTGCCGGTAATTAGTTCCACAACAGAGTTGTGCGAGGTAAAAAGTGTCGGGAGAATCGCACAGTTGTGGATTTCCAGACATCGAGATGGTGAGGATGGAACTTCAAATTTTGACGCGATGTCCGATGGTGGAATTCGGCGGCAGGAATTAATCCAAACAACTCGTCGGAACACTTTCCATGATATATACGATAAAAGACACAGAGAGAACCTACATCTCTGCGCAATGCCAAAGAGTCAAGCTGTTTCGAAATAGCCTGGTCGTCAACGATTCGAACCGCTCTACGCTGAATGCAATCAAGAGGAAGAAGCTGGTACTGGGGAGCTCCGGCCCAGAGATGCGAACAGTACTCTATGTTAGGCCGAACCTGTGCCTTATAAAGTTGAAGGCGATGGACCGGCAAAAAGTACTGTTTCGCTTTGCTGAGCACACCGAGCTTTTTGGAGGCGTCTTTTTTGCGGTGAACACGCAAAGCTGTGTCTTCTTGGGGTTAAAAGTAACTAGATTTTGGCGACCCCATTCCGAGACATCGGTAAGTCGATTTTCGACTTCAGACACAAGCTTGTTTCGACACTCTTCGACGTGTTCCCAAGAAATACCGCTTCGGCCGGAGTATGTAGCATCACCAGTACTGTCATCCGAATAGCAACATATGTTGCTAATTCGCATCATATCATTGATATGCAGAAGGAACCGTATCGGTGATAGCACGCAGCCTTGGGGAACACCAGCATTGACAGATTTAAGGTCGGAGCACGCACCGCCGACAACGACCTTGATGCTCCGGTCAACCAAAAAACTGGTGATCCACTTGCATAATTTCTCAGGAAGCCCATAGGAATCAGCTTCGCGAGAAGCGCTTTGTGCCATGTCCGATCAAAGGCCTTCGCTATGTCCAAACTAACTGCCAATGCCTCCCCCTTGGACTCAACTGCTTCCGCCCATCGATGATTTAGGTATATTAGAAGGTCACCAGCTGAGCGGCCGCGACGGAAACCGTACTGACGGTCGCTAATCGGCTAGTGCTCTTCTAAATACTTGAGGAGCTGAGAGTTGATGACCATATCTCCAACGAGGTAGGCAGAGGTACAACAAATGCACCCACGAGTAGCCGAAAATACTTTGTCTCATAATATAATAGGTGGCAAAACTATCGCCAACCGGGCATTTATCTAATCCCGGGCACCGTTGCTTTTATCAAAACACCGAAAAAACACATTTTTATTACCCGACCTGGGAATCGAACCCGGGATCTCATGCGGTAAACACCGACACCGGACCACAACACTACAGAGGCGCCTTTAAGTTTATAAAAGTGCAATATTGAATTAAAATAATATATATGTCGCAGTGAAATTGTCAATAGTCGTAAGATTATAATCTATCTAGGGAGTTTATAATTTGGTTAGGTTAGGTTAGCAGTTAAATTACAATATCATTTAGTTAGATTATAATCTAACGGTATTGACAATTTCACTGCGACATATACAATATTACAAATAGAATATTAATGAAAACGATTTTAATTTAAATGTGTGTCAAAAGTTAGTCAAGATAAGTGATTAAATTCTTAAAATTGTATAATTTATCTTACTGTGTGTCACACTATCACTTATTAGATTGCTTTATATTTTAATGAGTTATAGTATAATTATTATGATATGTAATGATTATAATGCAATACATATCTATGTTTTTCACACGGTTAATGTAAGTTAATATTTCCGTCATATATGTAGTATAACGGAAATTAATATCTACGCTATTAAGATAAATTCAGTATCACTATCGATTTTAATATATTTACTCGTTCGTAAATAATGTACTTTGCTTAGTCATGGAGAAGTTATTGAACAGCAAGTAACTTTCGATTTAACACTTTCTTTTGTAATAATATGTATGAGTCGAATAGTAGAAAACATATAATCAGAATTCATAAAATTTAACAACAAGCGCAGTAAATAATTACATGTTATGCACGGGGCACATTTGTACCCCAATGTAGTTGTCGATTATTTCTTATGTAAGTAAAAATTAACGTACTGTATATAAACTTTGGAGTGGACTTTTGTGACAGCTGTTTCTATTTTTTATGTTCCTGCATAGAATAGATAAAAATGTTGAATCGTCGCATGAAGTTTTAACAGAGAGCCTTGAATATTTATAATAAATAAATTTACCTTTTTAAATATTATTTGGAGAATATTCAATGCATCATACACATCGGAAAGACTTTTGGTGCACAATAAAGAGTTATTGTATTGTATTGTTTCGGAAAGATGTCACGGCGTCTCCCTACTCGCCTTTCCTTCTTATGTACCTACCAGAATTATACATACCAAAAGTTAATAGAGGTATATTAATGACAAGTCGTAGGTAACTCAGTACCCCACGGTTTTATAATCAATAGTTAAGATAGTGGAAAGGAATTAAAAGGTACGCGGCATTGTCGAAATATTTAAGGTTTCTACCGCAACTTTTTTTATTTGAGATTGATCATCTAACGTGCTGCAACAACCGTGGTCACGATTGCAATAGAAGTCTTAATTGTTTTGTCTATATTGGCAAAAAAGACACGAAAGCGTGAGATATATCTCTTACGAGGTTGAAATGTAGTTTTGATAATTGAACGGCGACCGATTGTCTATGCGAGTCACCAGCGTCATGGCTATTAGGTAGTAGAGTTCTGCATTGTCTCGCCCGGGTTTGGTTTGGTTCCACCGCCTTACCTATTCCTGCCGCAATAGCGTCAGTGCTTATCACTGAAGTGTTCCGGTTTACAGGGTAAGGTAGACGGTAAACGTATGCATGTGGCATTATACCTTGTCACAAGATTGAAACCCATCATTAACACCTTTTCACAAGATTGCAACGCATCATTAATACCTTTGGTAGGCGATGGTTGATTTTTTCCATCAGGAGACCCATTTGCTTGTTTGCTATCTTATGATATAAAAAAGCTATCCCTAATAAACTAACATTAAAGCTTCGCAAGTGAGTAGAGGAAGATTTCATCAATATAATCTTTCATACAAATTTTTGTTTACAATTTTGGCTTCTTAGGGGGTTTATCTCATGACCCGGGTAGTCCTCAAATATCTCCTTACGTAATTTTATGAAAATCGTCTCAGCAGTTTAGCCGTGAGTGTTGCAGACTTTTGTAACTTACTCTGTTTTGATTTTCACATTTGTATTTTCAGTAAAGATTTATTCTAAGCTCGAAGATGCCTACTAAAATTTGAAGGAAAACTGCGTTAAAAACGCAATAATTTATTACGCTTTCGTGCTTACACAAGTAATCGTACGAGTATATCAGTATAATCAAAGCAACATTTTGTAAAAAATACAGTTTGATGCAAAAGCTACTGGATACTTTTGACGAATATATGTATTACAGATTATAATTATAATTAAGTTTTTAAGAATATTTAAAGATCTCCAAATTTAATTCTATAATATAAACACATACTGTTTTACAAGTGTACTTAATTTAAATTTTATTTATTACACAATCACTTTTAAATTTTGCAGTCAACCGGTTTTACCTATGAAAGCATCATCAGGGATTTCACATTAACTTTTTACATTATACTATTATAAAACTTAAATATTTTACATACACAAAGACTTTAATACAACTAAATTAGTTGTATTAAAGTGTTTATATTATAGAATCAATATGATGCAGTTTCACCAAGTGCCGACGATGGAAAGTATAATTTATACCTGCAAATTTTGTAACGCTCATAAACCTGCTATTTTAGTAAAACCACATTTGACACATACAAGTGTTTTTACTAAGACTAGCGATCGCCCTGTGGTCGAAATCCAACCATGAAATAAGCAATTAAATATATTTTATATTTCACAGCTGACTTTAGTCGTAAGAAAATAGTTATACATGTTTGTATTGTTTATTTTTATTAATTTCATGTGTTTCTAATGCGCATTTATTATTTAGGTTTCTGCAGTCCTCCGCAATGTACCTAAACTTTAACTGTGCAAATTTTCATACTCCACCGTTTGCGTAATTATCCTTAAAAGGAGTACAAAGTTTATGCTTTATGTATTACCATATAGATGGTAGGTACAATAGTGGTAAGCATTTGTATATTACATGAATAATTTCATTTTAGTAAAATTTATTCACTTTATAGACATGGATGTCGCATTGCAGTAAACATTTAGTTTAATGGAATATGAAGTTGATACAGACAGGGAAAACAATTTCATTTCCATATTGAATTATTTGAAATAAACAAAACTATAAAATAAATATATATATATATATATATATATATATATATATATATATAGCTGGCTGCTTGCGTGCGGATGTTTGTCCTTAATATATTTTGTTGTAGTTTTAAATCAATTTCCTGTGATTTCAGATCAACTTTCTAATATCAATATATTCTACTAACTCGATTCTTAATCGCCTATAATTTTGATTTACTCGCAATATTTCATATATAGACAGTGGTCCCAGCAACAAACCTTTTTTTATAACAAAGCTGAATTCTTGTGAACAGCTTCGTTTTGACGTGACGTCCATCTTTTCTATCTTCGAAAAAATCTCAAATATAAAAGGGCAATGGGCCCACCTCTCGTTCCCACCACTGTAACTTCTGTAAACCAGAATCAACAGCGGCAACCGTCCTGATAACCTCTGAGTTGCGAGCTCAGGGTGCCCTGGGGAAAAGCTAAGCTGTCTTGGATCCCGCAACGAAATTAATCAGAAGTATATAGGAGGAGTAGGAAAATACATCCTGTTTCCCTCCCTTTTTAGCAGGAGACAGCAAAATGTTAAAAGCATAAAAATGCTACGAAATGAGACTTTTACAATCAGTTTAAGCCTGATTGCTATTGCACCACGGAAGTTTGGAAATTAGGGACCTACCAGAATGGCCTACTTAATTTTGCTTCCAGTAGTAAGTGTGACAAAATCGTTTGAAGGCACGGAAGTTGCCACGTGTACCCACAAGATCGGAGTAATAAATTACACCGGATATACATTGAATACTATCAAGCATTTGACGACGTTCGTTTTGCCAAAGATTACACTCCCAAAGAATGTGATGTGCAGTTTGTTCATATTTACAGTTTAATGTAGAGCACTCGCAAAAGGGAGAAGGAACTAATTTAAACGAGAATAATTTAGCTTTAAAATTTCCGTGACTAGTGAGAAACTGTGCAACACAATGATCTATTTCTATCCAAGTTTTACTTAAGCGATCCCGGATGCACGGGAAAAAGTTATATAAATGCCGTCCTTTAGTTGAACAAGACCAACGCGACTGCCATTCATCAATTAATTCATTAGTAACGTCGATTACGGGATTAAAAAGGCGACGTATTTTTGTTTGGGCTTGCGAGTTGATAAATTCTGGGTTAGTAAAATTCCTAGAATTGTAATACATTGAAGCCCGACGCTGAATTTCTAAATCTAATGGTAAGACGCCTGATAAAACGGGTAAAGCTTCGGAGCTTACAGTGCGATATGCTTTGCATAGAAATATTAGTGCTAGACGCTGATTTTGAAGTAGTTTGCGCCGGATCGCACCACTCGTAACTTTATCAGCCCACGCTGAACAAGCATAACAGATACAACCTAAATACGTGGCGTTATAAATTATCTTTAAAGTGTTAAACGTTAAACCCCATGTCGAGGTAGATATGCCCGCAAAGGATAAGAAATTCCGTTTAGCCTTTTCACCGATATAGTTAATATGATTTATAAAAGTATAATTTTTTTCTATGACCAAACCTAAATATGTTACCGATTCTTTTCTCTTTATTGTGCTATTATTTATTTTTATACTGGGAGATGATAGGAGCGAACCTTTTAATATTAAGTAAAACGTTTTATGGGGCGCAAAGCTTAAACGATTTCTCAAGCCCCAGTTGATGATCAAATTAAGACTAGTGTGAGCCAGCGACTCTATCTGTGCTCGTGTGTTAGCTTGTATCATTAAAGCAACGTCGTCTGCATAACCTATAAGCGAGCATCCTTCCGGCAAGGCTAATGAGAATAAATCGTCAAATCCTAAGTTCCATAGATATGGTGAAAGTATTGATCCCTGAGGGCAGCCTAGAGTAAGGCATTTAGACACTGCGTAATGCCCTAGCTGCAATTTCGTATGACCGTTTTCTAGATACGATTTAATTAGCTTATATATATTTGAATAACACCCCCTTGTTTTTAATTTCAACAATAACATCGGCCACCAAGCGTTGTCAAAAGCACCAGAAATATCCAAAAAAATACCCACAACATAATTATTTCGTGACAATTCTACCATTTTTCTCATAGACAGCACTGCATCGATAGTGGATTTTCCGGCGGTAAATCCAAACTGTTGTTTATTGAACGTGGGCCCTCGTGGTAGAAGTCGAGGAACTATCAATCTTTCTAACAGTTTACCAAGGGACGGCAGAAGTGTAATGGGACGATAAGATTTAGGGTCATCCGTAGGCTTGTCACCGGACTTTGGAATAATTTTAAGATAACCTTGGCGCCATATTTTGGGAAAAACTCCTTCAGCAATACAACGATTTATTATATTTAAAATAGAGTCCGGGGCCGCTAAACACGCATGTTTTATCATATAATTTGAGATTTTATCCTCTCCGGGGGCTTTTTTCGATGGTAAGTTGTTAACGGTGTTTAAAAGTTCGTCTAACGTTACAAGGCTCGACATGGGGGATACAGGTATCACGTCAACTTGCGATCTAATTTCACGATGATATTCGTTATCGCGCTCTAGATTATCATCCGGAATTAACGTATGCAAAAGAGCGTTCGCTGTCTCCTCTAAGCTAAGCGTATACGTATCGTTAATTTTAATATTATTATAAAAAGATAAATTATTTTTCGTACGATTTTTGATTTCATGATACATAGAAGACCAAGGGCCTTCTTTTTCTAATCTATCCGTAATTTTTAGCAGAAAATTTCTTTTTGCTAATGCAGTGGCGGCTCGATAGTGTGATCGGGTCTTTCTTAAATTAGCAAGAGCTTTAACATATTCGTCACCTTCCAAACGACGGCGCTTCTCAAATATAAAAGCAAAGCATGGGGCAAAAGTATTTTTGTATTGTTCATTCAACAGAAAATATCTTTTTTAGGTGTAATTTTTTATAATACGTATGTCCCGTTTTGATTGATGACTTGTTACTATCTTGTGGGTAGTACTATGATCCCATTCCTGTAGGAATTCTGAGATTTTTGGTTAAAATATCTTACAGGTAGTGTTTACAGTATTCTGTTGAGGTTAGCTTTATGCTTCCTAAAGAGTTCTGCATTGACCGAAACAGGTAGAAATCTGATGGAGCAAGGTCAGGGCTATACGGAGGATGCATCAACACATCCCAGCCAAACTCTCTTAATTTTTGCTGCGTGGATATAAATGAGTGCAGTTTGGCGTTGTCATGGTAGAAAACTACACCCTTCTTATTCACCAGCTCCGGCCGGTTTTTCTCAATAGCTGTTTTAACCTCATCAGTTGCTGACATGTAGAGGTCAGAATCGATAGTTTTACCTGGTGGAAATATCTCAGTGGGCAATTCCTTTCCAATTCTACCATACACATAGCATCACTTTGTTTCGAGTCAATCCGGGCTGTGCCGCGGTCTGTGGGGCTTGGCCATGCTTCGACCATAATCTTTTTCACATATTCTTATCGTAAATTACCCACTTTTCATCATCCGTAATCAACTGCTTAAGAAATCGTTCGGATTGTTACGTTTCAACAAAGAATCGCAAATGGAATCACGTTGCATTAGGTTTCTCTCAGTGAGATCATTTGGGTACCCAAATGTCAAGTTTTTTCTTGTACCCAGACTTTCGTAAATGACGGAAAACTGTTTTATGATCAACATCCAGTTCTTCAGCAATGTCGTAGCTACTAATGTGTCAATCTTGGTCCACTTTCTCAAAGATGGCATTGATTTTGTCTGTGACAGGGCATCCAGAGCGAACCTCATCTTTCACACTAAAATTTCCAGACTTGAAACGCTTGAACCACATTTGTGCTACTCTTATTGATAGCGCATTAGGTCCGTAAACCGCACAAATATATATATATATATATATATATATATATACATAATACATATATATATATATATATATGTATATATATATATATATATATATATATATATATATATATCTGTCCTTGGTGGTAGCAGTTTTCATTTAATGTACAAATAAAGTATCACAACAATATTTCATGCAGTTCTTTTTTAACAAAATATATGTCAATCTTAACACTAATTATATCTATAATTAGTATTAAGATTGAATATAAGTAATAGTAACTGCCAACTATTAGTCGTCTATTTTCTCGTATGCATGTCGAAAATAAGGACACGAAAGTTTGAAGCTATGCCAGTTTTACAGTTGTTGTAGAACTCTACCAAGTAGTCGCTATGATAGTTTAAATAGCCAATCGTTTTCCTTTTACGAACTCCCCGGCAGATAGTCTACATATCAAAAAGGGCTCGGACTAACAGGAGAAACAAATATGATTTGTGCTTACATTCCGCTACACTAGAGCGAAGCTTGATTACCGCATAATAAATATAGAATTAATATACGTAATATATAAATTATGTGTCACCTCTGTGGTCTAGTGGTCCTGCGTTGGCGTTTACTACATGAGGTCCCGGGTTCGATTCCCGGGTCGGGCACTTAAAAAAGTGTTCTTTCAGTTTTCTGATAAACACGAAGTTGCCCGGGATTGGAACGTGCCCGGTTGGCGATAGGCTTGCCACCTATCACATTTGTGGGACCAAGTATCTTCGGCTAATCGTGGATGCACTTGTTGTACCTCTGCCTACACCTTCGGGGATACGGGCGTGAAGATACTTTATAAATTATTTTACATAAATAACCCCGGCAATATAAAACCCGGCAAACGTTGTTATATACAAATTAATTTACACAATTAATTGGTATATAACAACGTTTGCCGGGTCAGCTGGTATGTATATAAATTTTAACTAACGTTCAAATAATTATAATCCAAAACCGTCACATGCTTGGTTTATTTGTAATTAATATCGATCTAGTCTCTAACTACGGCCATTGCTTAGGAGCGCTGATAATATAAACACGACCTGAGCTATTTCTAGTAATGTCTAAGGTCAAGTTTCTATTTATTGTTATGGCGTAAACCCACGAAGGATTTCCAGTCATGCCTATATGACTCAAATGCTCACTCTAAAAGGAATGTAATGTTAGCTACATTTGCCAGTGGGTTTATTTGGGGCTGAATTTATAATCGTTTAGTTATTCGCGTAAACTCAAGAGATCGTTGAATAGTAAGAAGCTTCCGGTTTGGAAGGCAGGTTTTTCTGTGCAAATCCCGCTTTCTTTCAGAGTATAACATATTTACTTACTTATAGTTCTATTAAATAATTAAAATAATACATTAATTTTAATTGCCTGTGTGGTCTAGTGATATTGGAGTTGAGTACATGAGGTCGTTGTTTCGATTACCGGATCGGGACATTATAATTATTTTTTTTCAGTTTTCTAATAAAAACAACGTTGTCCGGGATTGGAAAAAGTGTCCGTATGGCGATAGGTTTGCCATTTATCACATTGTGGGACTAAGTATCTTCGGCTAAACGTAGGCGCACTGTTGTACTTGCCCACCTCTTCGGGGATACGGGCGTGAAGATACTTTTTACATTAATTTATTAAACCACTCGTCACTCGAGTGGTTAATGACCCTACGCAATCGATAGGACCATGATTCGATTCTAGATTAACACAGAAAGAGACAAGCTTTATTATATTTTTTGTATTCACGGTTTATTATATATATTTTGGTATCTATACTTAATATTAAATAAATGTTTTTGATTAAAAAAGGTTTTTATTTCATTATCATTTTAAACATATTTTTGTTTGAGTGTACTGTATGAACTTGAATAATAGATTATTTTATTAATATATGCGTGGTCCGAGTCGCTGGAAGAAAAATATTATAATTAAAACAATCCGGCAACTGGGACCGTGGTTCCAGTTAATTCGGTCCCAATTGCCGAAAACCTCCAGCTCTATATTAAGGGCTTATATTTGGTGGAGAGAGAATAAAGCCCAAAATCGCCTTTTGACATCCCCTGCTGTAGTTTCAATCAAAAGAGCTTTTATTCCATTACTTATGTAAGAGTAATCGCAAATTATTACAAGAGTTTAATCTAAAGAAAACAATATACTGAACTACAAACTGTAATGTATATGTACGAAGAATAAAAAGTTATCTCGATATTATTACCTAATACCTTGAACATAATCTGCCATTCCTAACGTCACTTCCTTTTCCTGCGATATAATTGCTATAACTATTTTAACACCAGCTCAGTAACCGTGGAGGTCGACTTTTCTATTTTAAGGTCAGTTATTTTTGTTGCAACAAGCGCCAATTAAAGAATCAAAGTTTTAACTATTAGGGTGTTCAAATTATAGTTTTTTACTACAATTATAATATGATTTTTAATAACTGGCGTGAACAGTGGAAGTGCATGTAAGGTCGACGTATTAAACTTACTGACACAATGATCGATAAGAAACATATTGTTCCTATTCAAAATACATTAATAACACATTCTTTGATTTTTTATATTATTAGCAAACAAGCAGATGGCTCTTCCGACGTAAAGAGAAACCATCACCTATGAACACTATAGACGTTAATGGTGCGTTGCTATCCGTATGACGGGTGCTGGTGTTTTTTAAAGATTTGACCTCGTCATCTATCAGTTTATCATCTATCAGTTTACAGTTTTATCTATCAGTTTAAATAAATTTTGAGATCATGTCAATTAGATCGTTGTGTATCTAGTGGTCCGGTATTGGTGTTGACCACATGAGATCCCAGCTTTCCCGGGCGAGATTCCCGGGCAAATCAAAAATGTGTGTTTTTAGTTTTCTGTCAAAACAACGCTGTCCGGGATTGAATAAGACGCCGTTTGGCGATATGCTTGCCACCTATCACATTGTGGGACTAAATATTTTCGGCTAATCGTGGGTGCGCTATTTGTATCTCTGCCTAGTCCTTCAGGGATACGGGCGTGAAGGTACTAATTTATTACATTTAGAAAAAATGCAGCTACTTACGTATTTTTAAATCATAGAATTTAACCTCATATACTAATATTATAAATGCGAAAGTTATTCTGTCTGCCTCTTCTTCACACCTAAACTCCTGAACCGATTTGGATGAAATTTGGTAAAAAGATAGTTTGGGACCCGAGAAAGGACACAGAATAGTTGTTATACCAGAAATTCCAGGGGAACTGGAACCATGTGAGTAAAACTTCGGGACTGTCTATCTTTTAAACCACGGTAATATGGAGTGACTGTGGCTACTTTTATTTTAGAAAATTTTCCTAGCGGACGAAGTTGCGGGCACAGCAGCTAGTATGCTCTATATATACAGTTCTAGCGTCAGAAAATTGTTCGGTGTCTGGATGATGATTATTCCTTGCATGTGATGACAAATAGAGAGAGCAAAAATTATTGTCTTTATCGTCATAGCTAAAACATCAAGCACTGTTTGCCTCACTTTTTAACCGATAAATAAAAATTAAACCGACTTGTTGACAAACAAATTACTATTATGAATATACATATTTATTTTTACTTGTTTTAGCTTGCAGTTTTGTTCGGTTTAAAAGTTATTTTTCTATGCTTCGGGAACAGTTTTACCCCAATCAAAATTTAAAGGTACATTATCTGCACCATGGCAATGTATATAAAATTTCGTGAAGATCAACGCGTTACAAACTTTTCGCATTTATTTAATACTAGTTGCATCCTGCTACATTATAAAAGTTTTTGGCAAATCCCACGGGATATACTTATTTTTACGTGATAAAAAGTACCTTATGTGCGATTCTAGAATATTGTAATATACTAGCTGATCCGGCAAACATTGTTCTGCCTTTTAGACTACTCTTATCTACTCTTATTTTTTTTTTCTATATTTTCTCACCTTTTAAACCTTCCTCCCTGGACTTCAACAATTAAATCAAAACCAAAATTAGCTAAATCGGTTCAGCTGTTCTCGGATTTAGCGAGACTAACGAACAGCAATTGATTTATATATATACATATATATAGATTATACCATTGTGCCAAATTACATTTAAATCGGTCCAATTTTTGCGTGATTGAGTAACAAACATCCATCCATCCATACATTTGAACATCCAAACATTTATAATAGTAGTTCCATTCTACAACTCGCTGCATTATAAATTTTTGGCAAATCCCACGGTATAAACTTAATTTTCCAGGATAAAACTTATTTTATGTGTTATTCCCGATTATCACATACAAGTGTGCCAAATTATATCCAAATCGGTGCAGCTGTTTTTCCGTGATTGAATAACACACATTTATACATCAAAACATCAAAACCAACAGTAGAAATAATAGCTGCACCGTGCAGGTCGCTGCAATATAAAAGTTTTTGTTAAATCCCGCGGGAACAACTCATTTCTTCGGGATAAAAAGTAGGCTATATGCTATTTCATGTCATCGTCTGCCAGTGTGCCAAATTTCATCCAAATCCTTTTAGTAGGTTTTGCGTGATTGAGTAACGAACATTCACCCAAACCCAAACATCCAAACTTTCGCATTTATAATATTAATATAGATAGATATTATAGATTAATATAGATTAGGAGTTTTTTCGCAGAATGTTCCAAATTCATTCATTTACTGTACATAATAAATGTTAGCATAATGAATATGAAGCATTCACACATAATTTGTTGTTTGTATCATTAGAAACAAGCACGAAACAAGTCTCTCAAGTGACACTTTTACTTTTAAATTTTATAAGGCGTAAGTTCGCGTGCCGAATGCCGAGGGGAGAAAGTGTCGTGACTTTTGTTTGATTTCATACCACCATAATGACATGCTATTTTTAGCATGGTTTGCGACTCAATGGTGGATAAATATTTGAGGAGGCGAAGTTTCGAGTAAATGAGATGATGATGTTATAAATCATATATACATGATAAAAGTTATATGAAAAACAATTAATACGTGAGTTTTGCAACGTTTTTCTTGGGTCTGACACAACCGCCTTATATTTTCTGCTGTAGTAGAATCTGTACTTAACATTGTCGTGCTTATGTAAAGGTAAAGTAGTCGGTAAGCACTTGCATACTATGTTGATACTGTTAATAAGGTGGTTATTTTTTTGCTACTGGAGAATCGTCTAAATTGTACGTTTGCTATTGCTACGAAATAAGAAAAAATTACTTAAATAAATTAATGCAAACACAACCAGATTTTATATTTCCGTCGTAATTTTACTTACAATTACTGGCTTTGGACCGCAGCTCTGCTTGCATTCTAATTAATTTTTAATATTCTCAGAGAACAGTAGCCTTTTTTATTGAAATGTACCCTACACCATTGACAACGAGTATGAAAAATTTCATGATGATCGGTTGAGAAGAAAAGTGTAAGTTGTAACAAACAAACAAACTGACGTTCGCTTGCACAAAATTACTAGCAAAAATTTTATAATCACGGTGTTTGTAGCAATTGACAGACGTGTTAAGATTCTAATATCGTAATACAACCTAAAAATATAAGCTGGTAACAATCATTTTAAATTAATTATAGGTAGATTATACTTCAGATTTTGGTAATTATATTACTAATTTTCCGCTATTATTACTGATTAATTAATATTAGTATAAACTATTACTGAATAAATATTTCAAGCTCCCGGTCTAAAAGACGGTCTACGTCCGTCTTTCACCAGGTAGTCTAGGCGATAGTTTTAATAATTTTTACGGTCGTGTTCCGGGTTGTAGGGTCAAGTGACTAGTAATTTTATTTATATGGAGTTACCATACTGCTTTTTTTTATATCATAAGATAGTAAACAAGCAGATGGGTCTCCTGACGGAAAGAGTCAACCATCGCCTATAGACAACAAAGATGTTAATGGCGTGTTGCTATCTTGTGACAAGGTCTAATGCCACATGCATAAGTTTACCGGCTACCTTACCCTCCAAACCGGAACTAAACAGTGACTAGACTATTGCGGCAGAGACTATTGCGGCAGGAATAGGTAAGGCGGTGGTACCAGACCCGGTCGAGCCGATGCAGAACTCTACCACCTAGTGGTCACGATGGTAGTAACACGCATAGCCACTCGGTCGCCTTTTACGACCTGCCTGACAGAACGGCAGTTGGCCTATTCTTCTAAAGAGCCCGGAACCAACACGGGGAGAGTATATGAATAGTAACACACAATTAACACCCTTGCTGTGTATTGGCGACGGTGATCTCTTTCCATCAGAATAGCTATCTATTTGTTTGTTATAATATAATAATAAACAGTGGCTCTCCTGTAAGAACGAGTTTTATAATTAATCAATCATGCCAACGTTCGTTTGAACGTTTTTGTCTTTATAAAAAATACATATTGCTTAGATACTCTGATTATTTACGCTCTTGATTATACCTAAGTTTTTAAACTCATTTTGATTCCCATATTTTTTGTTAGACTTGGAAATACAAAAAATATTACTGGTTATTGAATCAGAGAAACCAATGAATAGCTCTCATGATCGTAAGGGAAACCGTAGGCTATAGACATCAAAGACTTTAATGATGCGTTGCTATCCGTATTTCGAGACATCAATGCCATATGAATAAGTCTACCGGCTATCTTACCCTACAAACCGGAACACGACAATAACAAGAATTAACGCTATTGCAGTAGGAAAAGATAAGATGGTGGCACCAAATACCCATGCTAGTGTAGCAATTTCTATGGATGGTTCGCTTTAATAAAACACCTGTTAAAAAGATGAATAGCCTATTCTTCAAATGGGGCTCAGATTAATACAAAGTAATTTCAAACATGCGTAATTACATAAACTGAAATGCGATTTTCGTGAGCTCTCCTTTAGAAGAGCAAATAAACAATCCTGAATTGAAATCATTTCCACCTTTGTTCAGTTCTATTCGTTGTGTGTTACCAAACCCCTTATTATACGAGAGCACTTACTTTTATGTCGAATGGAGTATTACGTCACTGTACGTTTGACTAGCGCGACATGTCTAACGAAATGTTATTGCAATGTAGTTCGTACAACAAACATTTCACCAGGCTATTGTCACTAACACTTAAGACTACCTGTGTATATATATAATTACGTGAAGCGAAGACTTTGTTTGCGAAGACTTGACTTTGAAAGTTTTTGATATGGTAAAAGTTTGTATTACGAAGGAGTACAGCGTGTAGCCTGCTGCATTTTAAAAGTTTTTGGCGAATCCCGCAGGATCACCTAATTTTTCCGAGATAAAAAGTAGCCTATGTTTTATTCCAGGCCATCATCTTTCTGTGTGCCAAACTCTATCCAAACCCGTTTATTAGTTTTTCGTGATTAAGTAACAAACATCCATTTATCCATCCACACATCCAAATATCCAAACGCATTTATAATATTAATATTAGAAACAAATTAAACATTAGAAACATTTCCATTAATTTAATACACAATATTGTTTATGGCTACAGTCATTGTATATACATTTAGAAGATTTTAAAATTAGAAGGCTTAAAATTATAACTTTAAAAATATATATATATATATATATATATATATATATATATATATATATATATATATATATATATATATATATCTGGTTGACGTGATTGAATTGAATAATATAAATATGAATTGTATTTTACAAATATTGTATAAATTGTCTTTTATATTTTGTTGTGTTATATTTTTTGACATCGACAAGTGTTATTAAATGTACCTACGTCGAATAAATATTATTTGATTGTATCGACGACGAGTATTCGCGGGCGAAGCTGTGCAGGTCAGCTAGTCTGAAGTATATTTAAGAAACACAAATGAGAATGATAAGGATCCATACAAAGTTGGCCTAAAAAGCTACACATGTTAAAATATACTTATCGTATTATATAATATATTATTAATTTCTTTTAAAATGTAAATTGTATCATGGACACTTTTATAATGCTAAAATTCACGAAAAACTTTTAAAGATTATTATTACTCGAATTCCCAATTATTAGAATGTAATAATTCCCAATTATTACATTATATTTTAAGCCCTTCACATCGCAATATATCGTCAGCATAAATATAATTCGTTTTTGTATTACTCATCGTGAAGATTATTTGATTATTTTTACAAGATTAACAGCGTTTGTTTACAGCAAAATATTTGTTATTCGTTTACAGATTAAAAAGATGAAACTTGCTTTTTCTTATTGTTTCTTTAGGATGATACTAAGACTACCTTGTTTATACAACCTTTTTTGTTTAAGTCTCGACTATAGTAATAAATATTTTCATTTTTGTTGCATCTTATACAATAGTTTGTTAAAAATTTTGCATCATACCCGACATTTTTCTAATTTGTTTAGTTGGTCATAAATAAAAGAAAATGTTAACTTTATGGCATATAAGAAAAATCTTTGCTTGATTTAGAAATAAGAAAAAGCGTACAAGTTTCATGACTTTCCAACTAAAATCCTTTTAAAATTTACTTACTTTTAAAAAGTATCCGTTGAAATCTAATATAGTCTTATTGTACATTAAATTAATTTGATAATTTTGGCTGACGCTATATTTTTATAGCACTTTAGGCTGATCTCATCAATCTCCTTTAGAATTCCGTGTTGATCCCGGTCCCTTTTTAAAGAATATACTAACTGAATCACAATTAATATATTCTTATCACAATAAGAATATACTAACAAAACAAAAAGCTGATAAAACGCCAATACGTGTAATATTTTTTTAAGTATTAAAAGTTTATAAAAGGGTTACTCTTTATACATGTGTTCTAATGTTATTGTATTAGTTAATATGTATACAGTAGATACAGTTTAAGTCTAGAAGAATGCTTGATCTTGACATGTTGAAAATAGAGCACTCCTTCAACCTTCCACTTATGATGCGTGCAATAAATCTGTTTGTTTTTTTATATCATAAGATAGCAAACAAGCAGGTGGGTTTCCTGAATGAAAGAGTCAACCATCGAACATAGACACCAAAGATGTTAATGGTGCGTTGCTATCTTGTGGCGAGGTCTAATGCCACATGCATAAGTTTACCGGCTACATTACCCTCCAAACTGGAACACAACAGTGACAAGCACTGACGCTATAGCGGTGGGAACAGGTAAGGCGGTGATGCCAGACCCGGGCGAGACAATACAGAACTCTACCACCTAGTTGCCACGATGGTAGTAACTCGTATAGCCGATCGGTCACCTATTACGACCTGCCTGTTAGAACGGCAGTTGGCATATTCTTAAAAGGAGCCTGAACCAACACGGGGAAAATGCTTGAAAAATAAACAAATTATACTCTAAAGTTAGAACTGTGAGAAACAACTTAAAAACATGACAATACAAATGCATATCGTGCGCATAAAATGATTTCATGTCACGATCTGATATGATTGATACAAATACTTATAATCAGCATGTACCGGAAAAATGCAAGCAAAAAACTAACTATCGACCAGCAGATACTGGAAACGCATAGGAATTAAAATATTTTCAAGGTGGTCTTCACTCTATTCTCGCTTCTTATTCAATAGTGAGAATTTGCTATCTTATTAGATACGTTTTCCGCATTTTTATGTAATTTACAGTCCTCTGTCAGAAGTAGAACCTTCACAAGTCTTCCACTGCACCCTATTATTGCAATCTCTTCCGGGCTTTGTGTTCGCACCTTAATGTGAGTAAATGCTACGTTTGTATATGTTATTACCGACTTACTAAGTGCTGTGATTAAAACATTAGAAAATAAAAATGCATATCTTGTAATCACTGTCTGCTATCTGGCCGCCATTGGTAAATAATTAGGTGATAACCTTATTTATCGAAATGGATTATTTTAGATGTATATAAAACTTAGTTTTTATAAAGTTTGTGATGACTTAAACGGAAATCAATGCTAATTTGTATCTATGTTCACTAAACTAAGCATGATATTGCATGATGCATGATAATTTCAGCATTATTGGAATTTTTATTAAAGGTTTAATATATTCGCACAAATTCTTATATTTTATATATATATATATATATATATGTATATATATATATATATATATATATATATATATATATATATATATATATATATATATATATATATATATATATATATAATTCGTAATTTCGTGTAATTTAAAACTAATGTACACGGAGCTTATGAAAAAAATAACATTCAAGTTGGATACGTACAACCTCAGGCTAAGAATACTTTGCACAAAATCTTCACGGTGTGTTTTTAGCTTTGTAAGCAAAGTAAATCGAACGCCACTAGATAATTTATCATAACCAAGTTATTCTATCGTTACGTTGTCCAAACTTAACCACTCTTTTTTTTGATGGTTTATCCGCATACATCTTTAAAATGACACAAAGCATTCTAATATACTTTCTATGGGTAGAGTAGAGCAGAATATTGTATTTTTAAATTTTTGCTGGATGAGAGCAAAAAAATCCTTACTTAAAAAATAAAAAATTTAGCGCGAACCAAGTTGGGGGAAACACATAGTAAGAGTTACCAATTTTTACAAAATAAAGAAAAGCATCCCGTTGATTATGAAGTAGCCGGATTGTAACTAACGTCATTAAAAAACTCAATTTTATTGATCAATAATAGATTCCCTGGCTACTGAAATATTTAAAGATTGAAATAGCTGAATAACATTTTCAGTAGACAGAAACGTATATTTCATAAATAACAAGATAGAAACTACAATTGCTACGGTGAAATAGTTTGTATCTAGTAAATAAAAAAGGTCTGTTAACGAATTTAGATGGTGACAGCTTCCAACTGGGACAGTGAAAAATAGTACCGAATTAGGTTGCACGATATACAGCCTATCGCAATGGCCGACACCTTGACAGCGCTAAGCATTTAACTATGTTTGTATTAGAAACTCGCCTTTATCTACGGCTTGAAAAATAAAAACGAAATAGTCATTATTTTCGTAATCAGAAGTGCTTCTTATATTGAGTCAAAATCGATTTACCGTACGTAAATATAATTATATACTTGGAGAAATATATTACACCTGTATTGACGCAACAATTGTATAAAATATGTTTGTATCAAATATTCCATATAAATAACATTTCAGGAGTAATCAAAATTTGCAGAGCTTCTAATTAATGGCTAAAGTAACGTCCCTCATACATGAACAACGCCACTGGTAGTCTCCTTAGTGAGTATATGCTTTAATTTAGTTAAAGATTTTGCACGTTCAACCTAATTCAGCATGATTAAAGATATTGCGAATCCAATTATTTGTATGAATGCGTTAATTATTTTAATATGAAGAGGCCATGCTTTAATATAGTAAGTAGTAACTGTGGTCATTTGATATGTGCCCTTGGAGATATAGTTAATGAGTTATTTTGTAAAAATACAAAACGGGGTCAAGATGTTATTTGTGTTCTAGCTGGACCGGCAAATTTTGTACCATCTTATACCTTTATTTTGTTTTTTAATTTTTCAAACGTTTTAACCACAGAACTTACATATACTAATAGCCACGGTGTGTGTGAGGAAGACGGGACGTGTGGAACGTGTATCGAAACAAAAAATAGCAATATGCTTTTTTTGTTTCGATACATTTTATTATTTACAAATTTTACTATTTTATTATGCCGATTAGCTGTCGAATTTATTGTTTCATAAATAATATTCATTTATATGAAAATGTTAATAAAATATAAAATTATGAATTACAGTTCTTGTGTTGGTATTTATGAACACATTCACTAAAATGTTTAAATATAACCCAGGAATTCAAGTATTATAATTAAATTATAAGCTGTCGAAGCGATGACATAATAATTGATATACATTCATAATTATGTTATAAATGAAACCTTTATTAAAGCTCGTTAACATCTCGTAATTACATTCATATAATTCAATTAAGGATCCTTAACTTTGAACTGTAATTCAATATTTAGCTTTGAGGTTTAATTTTCCCTAATTTCATATTACCATGCGCGGTTTTTATCCGCAGGCAAAAAGGCAATATCCGAAATTCCCTCTCATCCCTGTCGAATCACCATGCCAATGAAAAATCGATTTCGCTGTGATTCGGGAGCCAACAATTATTTATGTTCGACAATAAAATATGATGGATGAAATTTAAATAATTTGATTGTGGATTACAGGCGTGTTTTAAAATAACCTCCTACTGTATTTAAGCCGATTTATTCAACGGATTTTTATTTAAGCTTTTTATTTATTTAGGTACTTTAGTAGCCGACTTTAAAATAGGTACTCGAGTTTCAAGATCGTAGTGATTAAGTAACCCTTACAGTTCCGCGGTATATGTGCTCGTACTTGTATGAAAACTTAGCCACACAGGAGTCGCTGAGAATATGCTAGAATGAGTCATTCCGGACCAACATTCATGAAACATTGTTACTGGTGACGAGACGTAAATTTACGAGTTTGACATGCAAACTAGTCAACAAGATTCAGAGTTGCGTCTATCAACTAAGGAAGAACTTCCAACAAACCGAAATTGAAAAAACCACGACAGAGTAGATCAAAAGTCAAAAAAATATGACTGTTTTCTTTGAATATCACGGTGTTGTGCAATCCAAATTTTTACCAGGAGATCAAACGGTACATAAAGAATATTATTTGAGCGTTAGCGCTTAAGAAATCAAATTTCTTGGATTTTGCATCACAATAAAGCGCCTTCGCACAAGGCCATAAATGTGAACGAAATTTCGGCCAAAAATTCAACAAATACCATTGAGTGCCAACCTAATTCCATCAGTCATCAGTGCGCGAAGCACTGTTTTCCTTATACATCTGTATGTCATCTGGGCCGGATAGCATCTCTCCAATAGTGCTTAAAATATGTGCTCCGGAGTTGACATCGGTATTGACGCGTCTGTTCCACCTCTCCTACTCACTTGGCATAGTACCAAAATCGTGGACGATGGCCTTAGTGCACCCTGTACCTAAAAAAAGTGAGCTCGAATCCGTCAAACTATCAGCCGATAGCCATTACCTCCTTGTTCTCCAAAATCATAGAGAAGATAATTAACTGCCAGCTTTTGAAGTATTTAGAGCAGCAGCTGATTAGTGACCGCCAGTACGGTCTCCGTCGCGGACGATCAGCTGGTGATCTTCTAGTATACCTTACACATCGCTGGGCGCAGGCAGTTGAGGAAGGCATTAGCTGTTAGTTTAGACATAGCGAAGGCCTTTGATAGGGTATGGCACAGAGCGCTTCTTTCAAAGCTCCCTTCTTATAGGCTTCCCGAAAAATAATGCAAGTGGATCACCAGTTTTTTGGCTGATCGGAGCATCAAGGTATCAATCACCTACACTGTTTATTCTGCACATCAATCACATGTTGCGAATTAGTAACATTCATTGCTATGCAGATGACAGTACTGGTGATGCTTTGTACTCCGGTCCTAGCGGTATTTCTCGGGAACACGTCAATGTAAATCGGGACAAGCTAGTGTCTGAAATCGAGATTTAGCTCGACAAAATCTCAGAACATAGTCCAATTGAACTCCAGGAAGACATAGCTGTGTGCGTTCACCGCTAAAAAGTCGCCCTTTGTCGTATCACCTTGTTTTGAGAACACTTTCTTGATAGCCTCAGCCAATATTGGAATTCTTGGCGTTGATATATCGAACAACGTTCAGTTCTGTGATCATTTGGAAGAAAAGGCTAAACTGGCCTCAAAAAAGCTCGGTGTGCTCAGTAGAGCGAGACAGTACTTCTTGCCGGCTCATCAACTTTACAAAGCGCAAATTCGCCCCCACCTTCAAGAAAAGAGCATACTCCTTCTCAAAAAGCCGGCAATGCAGCTGCAAGATCTTTGGTGATGTGGCTGTCCATGGACGGTGGTAATCACTTATCATCAGGTGAGCTTCCTGCTCGTTTACCCCTTTTTTCTATTAAAAAAAATCGAGCAACCACTTTTTTTACTAGATGTGGCTCAAGCAGACTTCTTTGTTTTCCTGAACTTCAATATCATTTCGTGGCACCCGTTTTTATTCGGTAGAAGACATAAAGAAGAATTGGTAGCGAAAACTGAACTTCATTCCTGAAAAAAAAAACATTTAAACTATGGTTTGATAATCGGATTATTCGTTGGCGTAACTGTATCGTTTTTCAAGGAGCTTACTTTGAAGGCGATAAAATAAATTTGGATTAACAACTAACATTTTGTTTAGTGTTTATCGTTTTCCGGTACTTTCTATATATTATATGTTGACGAGTGAAGAAAGTCCAAGAAATCTAATAAAAGCATAATTCCGTCATATATTCAACATCTTCAACGTCATTTCTGTTTATCCTGATCCTTGCATTCTATTTTTCACCATTTTTGGTGAAAAATAGAATGCAAGGATCAGGATAAACAGAAATGACGTTGAAGATGTTGAATATCACACTTAATACGAATATATTACATTGCGTCAAAATGAGTTTGCCTGTTTTTCTGTCTATGTTACACTTTTACAATGAAATATGAGAAAAAGTTAGTTTAAGACCCAGAGTCAACGGATTTTTTTCAAAAAATAATTCCCTAAGGGGCTGATATAGAGGCTGAAAGTATGAGTTTCTTATATTGATGGCCTTTTAATCTACTTGCGGGTGAAGCTGCGCATGTCAGCTATAGTATTTGATAAATATTTATTACAAATTTAAGTCCAAAATATAAATAAATAATAACTTTTTTTTATATCGTAAGATAGCAAACAAGCAGATGGGTCTCCTGATGGAAAGAGTCAACCATCGCCTATAGACACCAAAGATGTTAATGGTGCGTTGCTTCTTGTGGCGAGGTCTAATGCCACATGCATGCATAAGTTTACTGGCTACCTTACCTTCCAAACCGGAACACGACAGTGACCAACACGGACGCTATTGCGGCAGGAATAGGTAAGGCGGTGGTACCAGACCCGGGCGAGACAATGCAGAACTCTACCACATAGTAGTCACGATGGCAGTGACGCAAATAGCCACTCGGTCGCCTTTTACGACCTGCCTGGCAGAACGGCAGTTGGCCTATTCTTCAATGGAGCCCGGGACCAACACGGGGGAAATACAACTGTTACAAGATACCATATTAATTTGTCGTTAAATATAAACAAAAACAAACACTATATATAATAGGTAATGTGATTTATATATATTATTATGTATTAAATAGCAAGTTGTTTTCTAATTTATTAATATTATACATATACATGATGCTTTGAGCAAATTTCTTTTGATCCACATTAATAATATAATTAAAGTAGCTCAAACAAATTAAACATTAATAATGATAAATTAACTTTTTTTACATTTTACTGTATTATTAATTTGATAAACCACTACCAGTATTTTATAAGACATTAAATTTAATCTCCTATTGAACTTTCTACTTTATTGTTACCAAATGAAAGTGCTAACTTAATAAACTATTTTAGACTTTTTGTAAAAGTTCTTTAAAAATTCTATATCTGAATTGCTATTGAACGGTATACATAATTGATGTTATCGGTAAGTTGAATTCAACACAAAAAACAATAACAAACAATGAATATCGTGTAACATAATTTAGGAAAGGTAGTGGCGATCTATCGTTATTGTTATATAACCGTAAAGAGTTGTGTTATGACTTCGGCGTACGTTGTGTTCCGGTCCGGAGAGCAAGGCAGACAGGCAGGCAGGTTAAATATAAGTGACAACGCAACCATACCTAACATATTTGATGTCTGCAGGTGATAGTTATCTCTTACGGTCAGGTTTTTTTTATATATTAAAGTATAATAAATATTAAAATTTACAAAAAAGGTAAAAATAAAAGGCTTTAAAATCAGTTTGCTATTTATATCTATTATTAGCTTTTATTCGCGACTTTTTATATCATAAGATAGCTAACTAGTAGATGGGTCTCCTGATGAAAAGAGTCAACCGTCGCCTATAGACACCAAAGATGTTAACGATGTGTTGCTCTCTTGTGGCGGGGTCTAACGCCACATGCATAAGTTTATCGGCTTGTCTCCAATCCGGAACACGACGGTGACTAGCGCTGACGCTATTGCGGCAAGAATAGGTAAGGCGATGGTACCAGTAACCAGACCCGGGCGAGTCAATGCAGAACTCTACCACCTAGTAGTCAAAGGTCGCTTGATCTACAATCATCACTTTCTTTTGCTTAGTCGTGTAAAAAAGTAGCGTATGTCATTTCTGGATAGTGTATCTACATACTGGCAAAAAAATCAAGATTGATCTGGTAGTTTTTTAGTTTACTTGTTACAAACATACAAAAATATAAATATTTTCTCTATATATATAACTAGCAGCGCTATGCAGCCTGCCGAATTATAACTTTTTTTTTATTATAAAAAGTTTTTTTAAAAACCTTTTTATATCACATGATTTATTTTTTATTCTTTTATATATTATTCCTGCCGCAATAGCGTCAGTGCTTGTCGCTGTGGTGTTCCGGTTTGGAGGGTAAGGTAGCCGGTAAACTTATGCATGCGGCATTAGACCTCGCCACAAGATAGCAACGCACCATTAACATCTTTGGTGTCTATAGGCGATGGTTGACTCTTTCCATCAGTAGACCTATCTGCTTGTTTGCTATCTTATGATATAAAAAGAAAAAAATCCTCTGGTAAGGGGAATCCTGTATAAAATATACTACCAAGTAAAGTATAAAATATACTACCAAGTTAACCGGTTATCTTACCCTCTAAACCAGAATAAGACATTGATAATCACGGACGTTACTATCCACAGAAAAGAGTGGTGGTATCAAGTGTGTATAAGTGAGATTACATACCTCTGCTATATAGTAATAATTATTACGGTTAATATTGCAAAGTTAATTATATACAAAAACAATAGATTATAAGCAAGGTTTCAAGAAAATCTTGCAATGTTTATTGCTATATATTTTTGCAATAATTGCAATTGTGTAAAAGTGAAAACGACTTGAAGCCTAATGTTGTGCGTAAATAGTTTTAATGCCCCAGATATTGTCAACATCAGTATATGATGATCGTATAATAAAATTGTGAAATGTAGGAAATAATAGAAAAATATGACTTTTCCAGATTATTAGGCAGAGACTTTTTTTAAGAAATCATCTGTCCTTTGTTCTAGGCCATTCGTAAACGTCGAAAGATTAAACAAACGTGTCACTACCATTACGGTTCACGTTTAATAGCAAACAAGCAGATGGCTGTTTTAATGGAAAGGGTTAATCATCGACTGAAGACACCAAGGATGTCAATGCTACGTTACCATCAGTGTGGCGAGAATGTAATGCCACATACATAAGCTAACTACCTTACCATCCAAACCAGAACACGATAGTTACAAGAGCTGAAAAAGCAAGATAAATTCAAAGCGGTGATAGGTATTAACTCTACCGCCCAGTTAGTAGTGAGGTTATACCACAAAGCAAATACTTGTTTTATGGTTGTACGATAAAAGAGAATTTTTGGGTGTGGTGTGAATGTGAATGGTACGTTACTGTCAGTGTAGCGAGGAATAAAGGTCACATACATAATCTACCAGCTACCTTACCCTTTAATACAGAATACGTAGTTACAAGCATCGACTCTCTGAAATATCAGCAAAAGGCAAAGCAGTCGTATAAAACCTGGATAGGACGTTGCAGAATCCAACCAGGTAGCAGTATCAATCATAGTGATGCCTTTTAAAATTGTCTAAAAAAGGAAAATGGTATATTTCTCAAAACGAGCTAGGTCCATAAACACATATCGCTGATTTACAAAGATCTAAACGTAAGACAAAATTATAGATTTGACGTTTTTAAAATTTCCGTTTTTACACGACCGATGACGAAATATGACATTATCTTGTCATTTATTTTTCAATTTTTTTTTAAATTTGTCAAAAGAATTAAAAAAGTGTCGGTATTTACAAAAAATAACCGGGTATCTGCTGCTAGATCCACTGTGTCATTATCGGTCGGTCGGCCTGTGTTTGTAATTCACGTTAATGAGTTTAGTCTCAATTTATGAATAATGATTTCTCATTTTAACGAAAGCTAGTGCAAAATTATTATTGTTTCCTTATGCACATAATGATTTTTCATCGTTTGGTACACTTAGTTCAATATTAGAAATTTTTAGTTGCGTCGATATTCTCGCAATCCAGCGATATCATAGTCCACATCAAATCCAGAATAACGAAATCCAGTAGCAATAAATATATTTATTATTAAATATCAACCAAATATGATAAAACTTGTTATATTTCTAAGATTTGTGCTCAAGCGACAGCGTAGGGACGTGGTCAGTATCTCGTTCCTTAATTTCCCGAGGGAAAGCGCCTTGTGTCCATGGATAAATCGAAATGTTCCCGTAACGTACATGTCATAGCGTCTCTCTACCGCGGGAATCGAATTGCTTTTGTAAATAACATTAATAGAAAAGCGTCCGTCAAATCGACGTAAGTTAATATTAAACCTAAAAGATCTCTTACTTCATAAGCAGGCGTATATTATGACAGTGCAAATATTTTCTGAAAATGCTTGATTTGTCCAATAATTATTTCGTTGTTAGTAATTTCAATGTATATAGATTTTTATATCATAAGACAGCAAACAATTAATTAGATGGAAAAATCTCTCCTTATGGAATGAGACAACTGTCGCTTATATAACCAAAAAAAATATAACCAAAGATATGATGGTACCCTGCTATTCGTGTGACGAGGTGTTAATGTCACTTGCATAAGTTTACCGGCTACCTCATGCTCCAAACTGGAACACGACGATGACAAGCATTGACGCTATTGCGACAGGAATATAAAGTAAGGCGGTGGTACCAAATACATAGGTGAGACGTTGCAGAACTTTAAGACCTAGTAGTTATGATAGTAGTAGCATGCATAATTCGATGTTCGATTCTTACAAAGTGCAAAGTACAGATGGTCTACCCTTTAAAGGAGGTCCGGAACAACATGAGAAAATATTGTGATAAGACTATGCTATTGCATTTGCTAGTTTTTAATAATATTTGGAAGAGTTCGGAAACGTCTTGCCCATGTTCGGTAAATCCACCTGACCTATTCCTGCCGCAATAGCGCCAGTGTTTATCACTGTCATGTTTTGATTTGGAGGCTAAGGAAGCCAGAAAATTCCTTGGGACATGAGGTCTTTGCCACATAGATCGCAAGGCATCTATAACATTTACGAGTCTATAGGCTTATTACTAACAAACAACAGTATGAAGATAACTCTATCTTATTTCATCAGATCATTAAAATATGACGAAGGAAATTACTACCAAATTCGCCAACCGATCAACCCATACATATATTGGTAATGGTGCTCCTTTATCTCTGCCTATCCAACAAAGGTAGCAACATGTTGATGTTTATTTACATAATTGAGTCAAATGGTTAGAAAATACTTTGAGGTCCGTTTGCATGAAATTATTGAAATATTTTTTAAGTTAATTTAACCGTAGTAAAAGTACGTTCCCATTACAACGCTTAGCATCCTCGCTACGCTAGGGCATTAATTGCATACATGGTATATTATTTTATAGCTCTTGCGATATATACCCAATTTTTAGCCACGCTTTTTGGTGTAAAAAAATATTTAAGTCATGAAAAAGCGTGGATAAAATTCAGACAGTACAGCGCTATAAAAATAATTGAAAAAGTATTCACAAGGTTACAGAAAAATTCTTACCTTGTCAAGAGAATAGAAGAAACTGTGGTTAAAATAAGAAACCAGACAGTTTTTTTACCCATCGTCGTAATATAAAATAAGACCATTCAATAAGTTTTTTGCGGATTTAGTTGATTGGAAATGCGAAAGCTGTAATTGAGACGCGATTTTTATTCATTGCGCTTTGAGGTTAAACGTGAACTTTTCAATAAAATCTCTCCTTTGCTCATTAGTTTTCAGTCACAATACCTACATAAATGCATATCATTTTATTATCAGTGAAAATTTCTTATGTTATATAATTATATAATAATAATAATTTTAATTTTATTTTATTTATTTTCTCACTACAAAAATAAAATACATATGTTTTGAAGTTCTGGCCTATACTTATAGTATCTTTCTTTTAAAAACTAAAGTAAATATTTAAATTGCTTGATTTTAGCAAGTTTAATAATAATAATAGATAATAGCGCTGGACAAATCACACGAATTGATCTAACTCCAAAGTAAGCAAATTATTTACTTGTGTTATGGGGGTTAATCAACGATACTAATAATAGAAATACAAATATAAAAATTGTTATTATACAAAATAAACACACAAACCCAGAAGTACAAACATCTATAATCTATATCACAAGCAAATTATTTGCTTGTGATATGGGTGTTCGTCAACGATATTAATACATAGAGATACACATATAAATACTCAATATATTTTAATAAACACCCAAACCCAGAAATACAAACATATATGCTCAACACATAAATATTTGTCCCCGTCGGTATCGAACCCAAACCCTATCGATCCGTAATTAGGTTCGCCAAGTACTCGACTAACGGAGCAGTCCAGAATACAAGCTTTGAACTACCTTATAAAAGAATCTTCTAGATAAGGTAGAAACTACTGTATCTTTAAGCTACATCTTGGATTGAAATAAACTATTGGAATAAAAAAATATACGTGGTAGGTAGATCTCTGAAATATCTCGTTTAGGATGGTGCCTCACCCATTCCTAAAACAAATAACATTGGTGTTTGTTACTGTCATGTTCCAGTTTAAAGGAGATAGCCGGTAAACTTACGGATTATCCCCCTGGCACATAGTCAACTCAACCAATGATATCCTTAATCTCTGCAGGAATCTATATATTTTTCTATCAAATAATCCATCTATTTATTTGCTGCCTTTTTTCAATATTATAGGACGGGAGTACTCTTAACATCTTTGGTGTTTATGGGTGCTGGTTATCTCTTAGGAGAGCAAACAACTTGTTTACCATCTTATGATATAAAAACCAATTGATCGTTAATTTTTATGAGTTTTTATCAAAATTAATTGAAGTAAAGATATATATGAGAATAATAAAGTTATAATGGCGGCTTACATCGCGTAATAAAATTATGCCCATCTGTAGCCAAACTTTGCAAACAGAACTTAAAAACTTCGCTCAAAGAAAAAGATAACTGAGTTACCATGATCCCCTTAACTCAATTATATTGGAGACGATATGGACATGTAATAGAAATTGATATGATAAATTTCAATATACTTTAATCTCCAATCGGGTACCTATGCAAGAGAGACTTAATATGAAATATGTGAAATATCAAAAGTAAGATTAAATTCAATGATATAATGGCATTAGATTGGATTTGTGTATTAAATTAGAGTACCCTATTGACTTACGGTCACATGCTTTGGCATAAACACACAAGTTTCTGGGTTTCAACCCTAGGTCAGAAAAATTGTTCTAATCTAGGTTTTTTTTATTTTTTATTAAAAATATTATTAGTCTGAAATGGGATTTGTAAGTACTTGATTTGTTGATAGGTTGGGGACTTGTCACATAATAAAACATTACCTATCTTTTCGGAATATGGGCGGATATTTAATCTTATTTCTTAAATAAATAATAATAATAAATATTCACGGGACAAATTACTCTTACTGATCTAACCCCAAAGTAAGCAAATTATTTGCTTGTGTTATGGGTGTTAGTCAACGATACTAATACATAGAAATACATATATAAATACAAGAATATATTTAATAAACACCCAAACCCGGAAATGCAAACATTCGTGTTCATCACACAAATGCTTGTCCCCGTCGGGGATCGAACCCGAGCCCCGTCGATCGCGTAGTCAGGGTCGCTAACCACTTCGAGTGGCGAGGCGGAGATAAAATGATAATATACTGAGAAATTTCCGAATATTTTCAAAGGGTTATCATCTATACTAATTTATAAAGAGAAAACATTTTTTTAAACTTGTGACGAATGAACTCAAACCTACTGGACTCATCTTGGCAATTAATTTTTCATTAGAAAGCCGCATTATATAGGAGTGAGATAGAATACTTTTTAATCCGACTCAGCAAAAGAAAGTAATGATTTTGGGTTACGCGATCGAAATCATGAGTAACAGCTAACTTATTATAAACTTAAATATTCATATCTAAGATAATGCGCACATCACTATTATATCAGCATCCAGTGCATCAGCAGTATCGTACTGCATAAAATCTAGAATACTGCTAGCTGGAAATGCGATGATCATGCGTCGCCTGTGAATCGCAAGCTCGTAGTCCATATGCTGAACGCGAGATGCAAGCTTGTCGTCATTGAATGTCTTCCCTTAAATATTTTTCTATGTTCTTTTTTATAAGGATGGTAACGGTAGGTATAGTCACCTAACTCAGAAGCGGTTTGCATTCGACGTGCTGTTAGCACGTAATTTCATGGCCACTGTTGCATTTTTACCTGACTGTGTTACAAAGAGGGTTATGTTTTTCGAGTGTATTTCTTTAGCACGCTATGTAGCCTAAACGGCTTGATGGATTTAAACTTGATTAAGTGTTTTTAGATTAGTCTTAATTGAGGGGGTATTTAAGCTATTTAATTTTTACTCGTCTACGCTAAAAGAAAGGTTATGTTTTTACGGATCAGATCGGAATCGTTTTTTTGAAGTGAAAACTTCTTTAGGCGCGTTGAGCGTTTTGGTAGAGGGTAAAATCCTCGGTTCGCGTCACCGACATGCTAATGATAATAGTATATCTATAGCTATGTTTTGCATATAGTTTTAATTACTCTCAACTTAATAGTTCCGTTTTCACTTCTATCGGCAGTCCCACGACTGCTACTGTTTTTTGTTTTTATAATATTTGTTTGTTTCTATAGGCAGTACCAATCTCATTTTACAATTTTTTTTTTTTTTTTTTTATAGTAGAGGGGGCAAACGAGCAGATGGTGCACCTGATGGTAAGTGATCACCGCCGCCCATGGACATCCGCAATACCGGGGGTATTGCAGCTGCGTTGCCATTTTTTGAGAAATATATTTATCGTAGGCTAATGGTTACCTTTAACATGCCAAAGCACTTTAACACTCGTTAACTATCTATCTAATAATACCTTTAAACGAGCAATTCTTGTATATATATAATTGGAATCTCGGAATCGGCTCCAACGATTTTCATGAAAGTCACAAATTAGGGGTTTTTCGGGTCAAGGGATCGATTTATCTAGGTTCTAGGGCCAAGAAAAGCTCGGTTCCCGAGATATGGGTATATGAAAAACCGAGCAAAGCTCGGTGAACTAGATATTTATTTGTTATTAGCGATAATCGGGACCAACAGTTTTACTCGCTTTTTTAAGGTAAGGGAAAATATTAACCTGCTGCAACTTTCAGATATTTGGATTATAATAGCTTCTGGTAAATCCTACGGGAACTATTTATTTTTTCGAAAAAAAAAGGATTTTTTTTGCTATTTCAGGTAATCATCTACCTGTGTGCTAAATTTCATTCAAATCGGTCGAGCTGTTTTTGCGTAATTAATTAATAAACATTCAAATATACAAACTTTTACATTTATAATATGTATTTGGGATATAGGGGTTGTAGTGTTTACTGGTATACCTGGGCGTAGTCTTACTAGCACTATACACGCGTATCCACTTACTAATGGTCCGAATCGTACTGTGATACCGAACCATACCTTACAATAGCGCGTGCCCCTACCTTCTCGCACGCACAATACAGATAACGAATTGTATGATCCACAGATAACACATACATTACAGAGGTTTACTTTATACTCCGAGCTTTTTTATATTAACACCTGACATCAGTAGATGACTCTTTTGATGATAAGAGACGACCATCGCCTTTAGACACCAGGCATTTTATTGGCGCGTTGACATCCATGTGACGGGTTGAATTGCAACATGCATAAATTTAACGGTTATTATGTTTTTCAAACCTAAATACGTCTTTCATAATCACTGAAGCTATTGCGGCAGGAATAAGTAAAGCTGTGGTACCAAAATCAAGCGAGGTGAAGTCTCAATCACAGAGTCTCAACTAGTTAAAAAACCGCTGAAACAAAGACTAGAGATCTGAGCTGAACAAGATAATCAAGTCAAGCTCAAAATGTGGCTGTAATATGTATCGATTTGGCATGTAACTCTTACATCACATACCTATGATGATCCTACGAGTGTCAGGCAGACATATGTCTACCTGACACTCGTATGATTGTGTCGGTAGCTGTAAATCATTGATTAATAGTTCAAGCGTGGACCGTTAAAAAGGATGATAAACTAGGTTAATAACAAAAATGGATTTTATTACTTTTAGATATGAGATAAACAATAACCCATCGGTCTAGCGATCTATATCTAGTTCAATTATTTTTAGAAGCTTTTTTTCCATTTTTTCCTTAACCTATTAATATGTCGGACCGATTCTATACAAAACAGAAAAGAAAAACAAATTTTGGTGTTTATTTTTTTTATACTTTATATAGAAAATCTAGAATTAAAGAGAAATTAGAATTTAGAATTACAGAGAAATTTAGAATTACAGAAAGTATTTTGAGGGTAGTCTAGTAACAGTTGAGTCAAGAATAGCGTTGACGCTATTGTGGCAGGAATAGTTACGGTGGTAGTATCAAATACCCGAGCGAGACGTTGAAAAAATCTACTATCTAGTAGTCAGCATGGTAATGACACGTATAGCCATTTATTTAAAAACTCTTTCGTTCACCTTTTAAAACTGCCAGGCAAAATAGCAGGTGATCCATTCTTTAAGTGGAGTCCGGACTTAAGCAGGGGAAATTGCGTCAAATCTACCTTAAAGCGGGACAATTAGCGTCCTGCAAACGTGTTTACCGGACACATGATTTAGTCCGTGAAAATGAGACGACCCACATCATGCGAGACACCTTAGTATGCTTATGCTTCCTGACGTTAAATAATAATATAAAAATATTTGGAATGAATCTGGGACAATTCTTTTTATATAATATCATATAATAGTAAATAAGCTAATGGTTCTGCTAATGGAAAGAAATAAGCATTACCTACAGACAACAAAGATATAAATGGTACATTTCAATCCATGTGGCAGGAATGCTACGGGTATAAATTTACTGGCTAGTTTACCCTCCAAACCAGAATATCAGAGCGACAAGCACCGACGTTGTAGCGATGGGAACAGCAAAGTTTGTGGTACCAAACACGGCGAGACGCTGCAGAATTTTGCCACCTAGCTAGTAGTCCAGATCTTGGAGAAATGTACTTGCTTTCTTTAAAATTTAACGAGATGTCTAGCAGACATTTCTTCAAAAGGGGCATGGATATTTGAATGTTTTGTCTTTTCATCAGGAATACCATCAGATTCTATTTCTATGTTATAAAAAAACTATTTCACATTGCATACCAAATAATAAAAATACTTAAATTTTATACTAAGTCTAATCTCACGATATATATCTTTGATTAAATCCAAATATTAAATGTTGAAACACGTGTCTTGCTTAGCTGAATTCCGTTATCAGAACCGCCTCTCAAAGGATTTAATTTCCCGTGGAGCGAAATGAAAATCGATTAGTTTGATTTCCGACGGACACCACCGCCTGAGAGTCGATAGCTTCCGATGTGGTTGAGGGAGTTTATTAAGAGTCGAGAGTGAATATTGATTTTTATAGTTTTGTTGAATTGTTAGCAGATCCAGAAGGATATTATCGTAGAACTTCGGAATAATAAGAAACAAATATAATTATTTTAATTAAACTATGGTTTTACTCGAGTGCACTGGAAGGAAACTTATGTTTTCCGAGTGTATGTAACTACATATGTATGTATATATATTTTTAGGCAAACTTTGCAGCCTACGCGGTTTGATGGATTTAAGCTTAAGAAAAGTTGAAGACTCGTCTTAATTGTGAGAATGACATAGGGCAAATATTTTTAGAAAGTCGCAATCGAGATCGCCTTTTAAAAACTATACGACAGAATGGTCTATTATTCAACGTGACCTGGACCAACAAATGGATTATTATACAGAACTAGGCGATACTCTTGACTTCATCTACTTTAAATTCTTTTATTAAAAGTTTACATTGCGGAGGACTGCAGAAACCTAATATTTTTAAATAAAATATATTAGAAATACATTAAATTAATATAAATAAACATTACACACACTTCTTTCATATGACATACATGATAATATACACACATGTATTTCTTTACGGATTATGTCAGTTGTCAAACTTGAAAGAAATTTTATTGTTTAGTCTATGGCCGAGTCTCGGCCACAGGCTATCGCTAGTTCATAAAAATACATAAAATATTAAAAATATCTTGATAATTTGCCAGACAAGAATCAAGTAGTGAAGAAGCAAAATCAATAAAAAATTATTGGAATTTAAAATTTAAATTAAGAAAGAAGTCAATTTAATATTCAAGGACTTATAAAATTAAGTTGTGCGGATGTATTAATATGATAGACATGCCATTACCATACATCCTTTAATTGTCATAACAATGAAATGACAATGTATAATATTTAACTGACCTCGAAAATTGAGGAGGTTCTCAATTTGACAGTCAAGGGTACCTTACCTTATTCGGTTAACTTAAGCATGTGGTATAATTCAGCCTCATACATGGTAATAACGATCGTCTATTGGCGATGGTTGTCTCTTTCCATAAAGAGAGCTACCTTCTTGTTTACTATGATTGACCGACCGTAACTTTGCAATCAATTTAATTGCAGTCAGGGTCGTTTATCGCAATTCGAGGATCAGTTTCAATAAACTATAAAATATTGGTGTATTCCTGTGTATTGCCATTGCCGACTAAAATCCGTATTGTTTAACTTCAGTAATTGATTTATTATAATTTTTGTTTTTACACCATTAGACAGCAAACAAGTGGACGACCTTCTGATGGAAAGGGAAACCAACGCCTATAGACGCCAAAGATGTTAATGATGCGTTGCTAGGATGGCAATGCCACATGCTTTCGACTTTCAGCTACTTTACCTTCAAAACCAGAACATGATAATAACAAGTATTGACGCAATTGACGACAATAGCAATGATTGACGCTATTTTGCGACAGGAATTATTATATGAGGTTAAAAGCCGATACAGGAGGTCCAGGGCTGTAAAAAAAATTTACCATCTGATTTCATGCCCCGCAGTTTGTAAACAGCAAAATATTGGCTAAACAAGTCTTTACAGTGGTGAGTGATGATGATGATCCTACCTATTATTGCCAATATAGTTATATGACTAATCTCTATCGTGTTTTCGATTAAAATATGAGGTAACTAGGAGGCTTATGCATAATTATAACCATTCCATAGATGGCAATACGCTATTAACATACTCGGTTTCTATAGTTGACGGTTATCTATTTCCATCAAAATAATCATTTGCTTCTTAGCTGTTTTATGATGTTTATAAAATTTTACTTAAGTGAAAATATTCATATAATAAAAATAAATACAAAACTGTTTATTTTGTAACAAATTAAAAATATAAATCCAAACTTAATATTATAAAAGCGAAAGTAACTCTATCTGTCTGTCTCTTATTTACGCTTAAATAACTGAACCGATTTAAATGAAATTTGGTACAAAGATAGTTTGAGACGCGAGAAAAGACGTAAAGCAGATTTTAATCCGGAAATCCCACGGGTACGGGAACTATGAGGGTTTTATTTTAGAATTATTTCCACGCGGACGAAGTCGCGGGCACAGCTAGTAAATTATAACTAAATGATAACCAAATCACTCACCAGTAAATCAGTTACCGATAGAATCTGAAACATAAAGAAATAGAAATGTTTATAATTCATCTATTATTAAATAAACATTCTTCATTAATTTGGTGAAACTCGCAACAAGCAAAAAAAGACGCAATATTTCATTCAAAACACATTTATACTGTTTTAGAATAAAGCTGAGATAGTTAAAATCCAACCGGTTTCGTTCATTTAATCATTTCAATTTAATTTAAAATTATAATAGTACGTATATACTCAATTTTTATAAATGATCATGATTTTTCGCCGTGTTGGTCCCGGCCTCCTTTGAAGAATAGGCCAACTGCCGTTCTGCCAGGCAGGTCGTAAAAGGCGACCGATTGGCTATCGAGTCACTACCATCGTGGCTACTAGGTGGTAGAGTTCTGCATTGTCTCGCCCGGGTCTGGTACCACCGCCTTACCTATTCCTGCCGCAATAGCGTCAGTGCTTGTCGCTGTCGTGTTCCGGTTTGGAGGGTAAGGTAGCCGGTAAACTTATGCATGTGGCATTAGACCTCGCCACAAGATAGCAACGCACCATTAACATCTTTGGTGTCTATAGGCGATGGTTGACTCTTTCCATCAGGAGACCCATCTGCTTGTTTGCTATCTTATGACATAAAAAAAAGATCAGAGTGCTAAGTGTGAGTTTTTCTTTTCGCATTCGATCGTGAGCGCGTTTGGAGTTTACTAGGAATTTGTATGTGATTTGTACAGCGCCACCTAGTGGTAAACGTGAGAAAACACTACAAATACCATTCGCGCAAGTACAAGCAACAAGTTGGCTAAGTTTTTTCGCAATTGGATGAATGGCAGCGTATAAAATGCAAACAGACACTAATTTTTACATATTTGAGTAGGTTAACTTTTTAAATCTACCGTTAAAATTTACTAGAGGTAAGGTGAGGTAAACAAATGTCTCACATCTTAGTTATACGTACAGCAACATATTATTTACCATCTGTGATGTTTCTAGATTTTATGTATATATATATATATATATATATATATATATATATATATATATATATATATATATATATATATATTAATAGATAGGTCATGTGAAGATAGGTCCTGTATATAAGAATTTTTTCTGAAATTAGATATTTCTGACCTTAGGTTTTGATGATGACTAAAAACATAATATTTCAGAACATAGCTTCAAACTATACCTACATTAAACATGCTAATTGTAACTGCAGGGCGTAGTTACCTAAATATGAGGTGTTACCCCACACCGTTGCATTATCACAGAGCCGCAGCTCGTGGCAGCTCTAACCGCAACACATTGTCCTAATTTTCAAACAGGATTTCATTTTGTATCGTAATTTCCATCTACTTTGATAATAATTAAAACTGCAACCGCTTTGCGTTTTTGTAAAGAGCTTTATCAAAACATACTAAAATTACATTGCGATCATTAAAAAAATATAGTTTTACATTATTCAATATAAAAACGGAAGTCCTTTATTACTATTATGTAAGAAATATTTATTCTGTCTTCATAATAATAAATAATTTTATGTAACAAAATTTCAGGTTAACAATTAATTTAAAATTGTTTTTAATCTTAAGTTACATAACTTTTAACGAAACTTTTTAATTTAGGGTAATTCCAATAACGTATATTTCAATATTGTATAATAATAGAATTAGGAACTAATTTAAATGATAAAATAAAGTTTCAGTAGAATATAAAGTCAATGGTAAATTATGGAATAAATTACAAGTATTATGTAATGTACTCTTAAGAGGCAAAGGTCGCGGAGAGAGTGCCGATTGAAGATTATCACGTTATTGTGTAACTGGCTTTCTTCCGTATAAACTAATTTAAGCTCTGGTTTGACAAACATGAGAAACTGACCTTTAAGTTAAGCTTATTACATATTGTAGTAAATTAAGTAGGTTTAATGAGTCCATTCTAATTGCTAGTGCTTTTAAAGTATGACAAATTTATGTCGCCTCCTCTTGTCTTTTAAAAAACCTACGAATGAAATGATGAAATGGAGGGTAACTAAAAATTGAATTTCTAGATATATTCAGAACTCATTTATATTAGTATTTTTTTAATAAATGTTTTACCAAGCGTTTAGTAAATCTATGTATAGCTGAGACATTGAGACGAGGCAGCATGCGCCTCTAATTCATTGTCGAGATGTTTCTTCCATAGTCGTGCAGCGCTTTCTTCACATTGTTCCTCCTTTTCAATAGGTCGATCATTATACGTCTGCACTGGAAAATGGTTGAGTCAGTTGAGCTGAGAGAGCCTTTTACGCAGACGAATCTTTATAATGGTTTTTTTTTTCACAAAATAATTATTTTTGGACCTTAGAACATTCATATATATATATATATATATATATATATATATATATATATATATATATATATATATATATATATATATATATATAAATATATATATATATATATATATATATATATATATATATATATATATATACATATATATATATATATATATATATATATATATATATATATATATATATATATATATATATATATATTTGATCACGTCTTACGATTAGACAAAGATACTTAATCCAACAATTTGATAGGTGGTAAGCCTTATCTAATCCCGAGTAACCTTTTTATCAGAAAACTGAATTATTTTTTTTTATATCATAAGATAGCAAACAAGCAGATGGGTCTCCTGATGGAAAGAGTCAACCATCGCCTATAGACACCAAAGATGTTAATGGTGCGTTGCTATCTTGTGGCGAGGTCTAATGCCACATGCATAAGTTTACCGGCTACCTTACCCTCCAAACCGGAACACGACAGCGACAAGCACTGTCGCTATTGCGGCAGGAATAGGTAAGGCGGTGATACCAGGCCCGGGCGAGACAATGCTGAACTCTACCACCTAGTAGCCACGATGGTATAGTGACTCGATAGCCAATCGGTCGCCTTTTACGACCTGCCTGGCAGAACGGCAGTTGGCCTATTCTTCAAAGGAGGCCGGGAATTTGCTTGACCCTGGAATCAAACCTGTCCCGGTCCCGGACTCATGTGGTCAACATAGACACCGAACCACTAGAGAGAGATTAAATCTCGTAAAAATTTTCAGTTAGGTACTTTTATTTCATTTACTTTTTTACAATATAAAATATGTAAATATAATAAATAAGAGTAATTAATTATCTGAGTAGACTATTTTTAATAAAACATTTGTGAAATTACTTTAGAAATAATTACATCTTATTACATTTAATTGGTAAACATGAATTTACGTTTAAATTACTAGCATTTTATTATTACGAGAAAGTCTTGAGGAAATATTCGAGGCTTATTATTACTTACTAATATTCGTTTTTTTTCACAAGAGTCCTTTTTATAGCGAAGAATGGAAAACAAACAGGAGGCTATCATGATGATAAGAAACAACAAATTGTAGATTTATGGCTACGAGTACATGCACAAATTTGTTGGATATCTTTTCACAAACCTAAAATTGTGATAAATACAAGCACTGACATGGTTTCGGCACATTTAAAAATACTAACAGTATTTATACAAGACCGGACTTTGGGATATTATTGAACTTTCCCCGTGTTGGTCCCTGCCTTCTTTGAAGAATAGGCCAACTGCCGTTCTGCCAGGCAGGTCGTAAAAGGCGACCGATTGACTATCCAGTCACTACCATCGTGGCTACTAGGAGGTAGAGTTCTGCATTGTCTCGCCCGGGTCTGGTACCACCGCCTTACCTATTCCTGCCGCAACAGCGTCAGTGCTTGTTGCTGTCGTGTGTGGCATTAGACCGCGCTACAAGATAGCAACGCACCATTAACATCTTTGGTATCTATAGGCGATGGTTGACTCTTTCCATCAGGAGGCCCATCTGCTGGTTTACTATCTTATGATATAAAAAAAATTAATTCTATCTATCTGATAAATGTGACAGTCGGAAATTTGATCTCCCTAGTTCACAGGTCGAACAAATGTAGTGAATCTTAGTATCAGACATTGTTTGATACACTTTAACTAGCTCGCTAAAAAGTGGCAATTATATTTATTTGTTCTATTACAGAAACGCTAACTCAATAGGAACTCGAGTCTAGACGGTATAACTTTACATATTATGTGTAACAATTACGTGCGAAGGTACACTGTAACGGCAATCCGAATGCCATGCAGCTATTTCCGTCTGCTCTCTTCCTGCTTGTTATGTCTGAAGTGCATAATAATATAACGTACAAAGGATCTAGTTAGTTGGTATATCTGCACTTTGTCGAATCCGGGAAATGGTATTGTTAAATGTCTATTATTAAAACGTAAAATGTTCAGATTTTAAATATATTTTAAATTTTAAATTATTGCGTAACTTAAAAAACAACATGTTATAACCAAAATATTATGTTTATTGCTTTTCAAAATAATCTCCTTTACATTTAAATATTTTTTCATGCGATCGAGCCATTTTTTAAAACAGGACCACAGATCTGAAGGCATATTTTCTACGTGCTGATTGAACGCTATCACTGCCTCTTCGGAGTTGGTAAAAGTAAAGCCTCTCATCAAATCTTTGATTTTGGGGAAAATACAGAAATCACAGAGTGATAGGTCGGGGCTATGCGCAGGATGAGTGACGAGATGTACTTTTTCGGAAGCTAAAAATGACTTTGTTTTGTTGGCCGTGTGTGAAAAAGCGTTATCATGGTGTAGGAGAATGCGGCTTTTGGGTCGTCGCTAGCGAATTTTTTCTAACACCCTGGGTAAACAAATGGTAGAATACCACTCGGCATTAACACTCTTTTGATCTTCAAGTGGCATTGTACAGATGGGACCCGATCATTTTTTTACCAACTTTTCTCGCCTGTCTCACTTTTGTTGGCCTGTTCTCATTTTCAAACACCCATTCACAAGATTGCTGATTTCTCGGGTTCAAAACAATAAATCCACGTTTCGTCTCCTGTGTCATAAACACCATTAGAATGCCCGTGGTCGTACTTCAGTGGCATCTGTGAGCACCATTCCACGCGAGCCCGCTTCTGCTCCGCTGTCAGTTCATGAGGGAACGACAACAAAGTTTCCGAACTTTCAATTCTTCGTGTAAAATTCTCTGAATTTGGCTCATATCAATCACCAATAGTCTTCGAATTGTCTCATAGGTAATCCGGGGGTTTTCTTCAATTAAACGCTTAACAGTAGCCACATTATTTTCGTTGACGGCAGTTGAAGGCCGCCATTCACAAAATTCGTCATGTAAAAAAACTCAACCTCTCTCAAATTCAGCAAACCATTGCCTTACGGTGCTCAAACAAGGTGCTTCTCTCCCAAAAGCATTTTGAAGACGAGCGGCACAGTCTTGCGGATAAAGAGAACTTTTAAAATCATAAAAAATCATCGCTCTAAAATCTTTTCGACTTAATTCCATTTTCGTTGCTAGGTAGAACTTTGATGTGTGATTAAAATACAATTGATAAATCATTTTCCGCCAATTGTTTTTTTATTACTAAGAAGGTTGCAACGTTTTAAAAATATAACATTCGAAATTCAAATAGTTCCGATTAGCTAGAAGTGCAAAACTTTTAGTGTGTAGTAGTTTTTTTTACGGCTAAAGGCTAAAGAATGTTGAAGAGAATTTGTTGTTTAGTTTATGGTCGAATTTCGGTAACAGGCAATTGTTGGTTGTAATGATTTTATAATAATATGTAAGATAATAATTTTATAAGAAAGTTCAACACTTTCTCAAATAAACATTACAAATTTATATATATATTAAATATAATTTTTTAATGTTTTAACATAAAAATGTTAATATGTTATAACATTACAAATTTATATTTTATAACATAAAAATTACTTCTTATAAAATCAGCTATCTGTCAGTGAAAGTTTCATGAAAATCAGTATAGCCGTTTTTGAAACTTTAATTTTTTAGTCTGCTTGTTTCACTACAGACTAACAAAAATGTTAGATTTTTTTATCTATAATTTTTATAAAGTAAATAATAAATATTCACTAGACAAATTACAATCACTGATCTAAGCCCAAAGTAAGCAAATTATTTGCTTGTGTTATGAGTGTTAGTCAACGATACTAATACATAGAAATACATATATTATAAATAAATGTTGGAGTATATTTAATAAACGGCAAAACCTGGAAATACAAACATTTATGCTCATCACACAAATGCTTGTCCCCGTTGGGAATCGAACACGAGCTCCGTGGATTGTGTAGTGGCACTTATAAAAACCTGTTGACAATCAAAACAGGTACTTCAGTTTTATGTATATTTTTAGTATAATTTATATTACACACAAGTATGTGTACTTTATATTATACACAAACGCAATGACAATTACAACAAAAATATAAAAGAATACACCTATAAAACCTCTGTTGACGACAGGTGGCACAAAATTTATTTGTTTGAGTTCTGAAGTTAGTTCCATAATACGGCGTCCAGTACGCAAAAGCCGACCATAATTTCAATCTGCATCACCGTCCAAACTTCAGAATGGCCAAACTTTAAGCCATTATGTTTTAATTTGCTACAAATAACAAATAGAATCCGCCAAGTAAATCCATTAAACGCCAACTTTAGGTACCTCTCAATCGGAATCACTCTATTGTTGTAAAAGTAATAAGGTAGGAAATTCTAGGCAAAGTTTTCAAGGCACAAGTTTAATTCGGATTCCTATTTCTTCAATGCCCTATTCAATTTTGCAATTTTCAAAGTGAAACGTAAGTCTCGTACTTATACAATGAGCTATTGAAGTCAGATTTCAAATTCATTTGGATTAAATCTGAAAATTTAAAGTGATCAAATCCATTTACTTAGCTGTACAATACAAAAAATAGGACGCCCCTATTTTTCTAAGGATAAAGAAGGTAACTGGCTTTGAAAAGTTACAAACGTTAATAATATTAAATAGATAAGTAAAGATAATTACTTTCTAGTCACTGACCCGCGCAGTTTCACCCAGGGAGTAGATCAACATAATAACGCCGATTTAATTTTCCATATAAACTTTCATCCCCTATTCCACCCTGTCTGGGGTTGACTTTTGAAAACATAAATTGAACTTTATTTGCCTTCGGATCTTTAACTATCCCCATGTCGATATCATTAATATAGGTTTTGTGGTTTAGCCGTAAATACGTAACAGATATACAGATAGGCAGACAGAAAAATAGACATTCGTATTTATAATTTAGTAAGAACTAATAGGAATTATGTTCCCTTACTATCACTTCACTATTCATAATGTGAGATATTTTAAAATACACTTATATTAATACTATAAATGTGAAAGTTTGGATGTATGGATGTTTTGATGGATGGAGGTTTGTTACTCAATCACGCAAAAAATACTGAACGTAATTGAATGAAATTTGTCACACAGATAGATGATGACCTGTAATAGTACATAGGTTACTTTTATCCCAAAAAAGTTAGGTAATCCCGGGGGATTAGCCAAAAACTTTTATAATGCAGCGGGCTGCACGTTGCAGGCAGTGCTTAATAAGGTTTATGCATAAAGGTAGAAGGAACGATGTGAAAAAGTAATGGTCTTAGTTAACTTATTAAATAAGGTGTTTGAATTCTGCTAAGCTTCGTCTGCATTGGTACCGCCTTACCATTTCTTGCTGTAATGCAACCAGTTTGGCAGCAACAAAGGTAACCACTATCTATCCGGAGAGCTATTTGCTTGTTTATATGCTGGTTATATGCTGGGTGGTAGAGTTCTGAATTGTCTCGCCATGGTCTAGTACCACCGCTTTACCTATTCCTGCCGCAATAGCGTCAATGCTTGTCACTGTCGTGTTCCGGTTTGGAAGGTAAGGTAGCCGGTAAACTTATACACGTGGAATTAGACCTCGTCACAAAATAGCAACGCACCATTAACACCTTTGGTGTCCATAGGCGATGGTTGACTCTTTCCATCAGGAGACCGATCTATTTATTTGCTATCTTAAGATAAAAAAATGCCTTACCATTCCTTGCTGTAAAACAACCAGTTTTGCAGCAACAAAGGTAACCACTTTCTATCCGGAGAGCTATTTGCTTTTTTATTATAATACACTGATATAAAAGGATAATGCTACCCTTTCTATCAAAAGAGCTACGTACGTCTATACAGCTGTACATAGCTCTTTTGATAGAAAGATACCAGTCTGCAAGTAACAAACATGAGGTTTGTTGTGGCTGGAACAGGTGAGACGACACTAAACTCGAATGAGAAGCTGTAGAACTCTAAAACTTAGCAGTCACAATGACAGTAACTTGGTTTGCTAATCGTTAACTTTTTACGATCATTCAGACAGTAAGTAGATGGATATTTATTCTTCAAAAGAGATGCAACCCAACACAGACACATCGGAGTGAAGGGCAAGACAGGTAGTGTAATTACTGGCACCGAGACTTAACATCTTATGTCTCAGGATAGGCAACACACGAATGGAATACCTGGGTTAGTTCTAGCCCAGGTATCCCATTTTCGTTCATTGGCGACGTCGACCACTTACCATCAGGTGACACGTCTGACAGTTTGCCTATCTCAATAACATATCAGTAACAGCTCGGAATCTGAGGTCTGTTACAGTCTCAGAAGAGATCGTAAAGCTGTCGGTTCAGTTGTGGCTATAGGCGGTACTTAACCGCCCCGTTAGTTGAGTGGTTAGCGAACCTAACTATGGATCGATTTCCGAAGAAGAAAAACATTTGTGTGGTGAGCATAGATGTTTGTATTTCTGGGTATTGGTATTTATTAGGTACGTAAATGTTTTCGCCGTGTTGGTCTCGGCCTCCATTGTAGAATAGGCCAACTGCCGTTCTGCCAGGCAGGTCGTAAAAGGCGACCGATTGGCTATCGAGTCACTACCATCGTGGCTACTAGGTGGTAGAGTTCTGCATTGTCTCGCCCGGGTCTGGTACCACCGCCTTACCTATTCCTGCCGCAATAGCGTCAGTGCTTGTCGCTGTCGTGTTCCGGTTTGGAGGGTAAGGTAGCCGGTAAACTTATGCATGTGGCATTAGACCTCGCCACAAGATAGCAACGCACCATTAACATCTTTGGTGTCTATAGGCGATGGTTGACTCTTTCCATCAGGAAACCCATCTGCTTGTATCTTATGATATATAAAAAAAAGTAAAAGTATTTCTATTTTTTTGTACTCTTTTGTACTTATCTTCTTTTTTATTAATTTTATGTGTGCAATAAAGCGTAAAATAAAATAAATTAAAATAAAATAAATAATAATATATATTGTATTTCTATGTATTAGTATCGTTGACTAGCACCGATAATACAAGCAAATAATTTGCTTACTTTGGAGTTAGATCGATTTGTGTAAATATTTATTATTATTTATTTATTTAATTTTTATCAGGTCGGTAAAATGCAGCGATTAGATTACCACTCATCTCAACACCGACAAACCGGTGAATCTTTGTGAACCGGAAAGTCAATAGACGATTATATTGCTCTGCTGAGCCTGGAAACGAACTGACGTGATAATAATACTACTTTAACTTCCAAATCCAAATACAGCACTGATTAGCACCAGGCGAGTCGTTGCACACCTGGACAATATAGCAATATAGGTAATTATTTTTATTAATTTGCAACACAAGATTGTATGCAATACGGTACAATGTAAAGATATATTAACCTTGTTGAATTTCGTGAAAAAAATAATCGTTTATCATGATGTCATGGCTCAGAACAAACACGAGGAAGCCAGTAATGTCACGACTGCTCATAATATTAGTATTACTTAATGTTGCGCGTGGTTTTGGCGGGATATGACCTCACGATTGCTTTAGGGATCATTTTTTGTATATATTCACATACAGGTAGTGTTTTATAGTCACGAAATGTAGTCTTAATAATAAAAAGTATGTTATAAGAATGTAATGGTAATAATCTAAGTGGGTGTTATTATCATGAGTGAATGTGAGTCAAAATAAGGCCAAAAATAATATACACCTACTTTAATGTATATGTAGGACAAATATCCATTTAGAGTATATTTTTTATTAAATAACTAGTCGCACCTTGTAGCTCGCTGCATTAATTTATTTGGTGATTTTTACAGAAACAACAAGTCTCTACCTATGTGTATAATTTCACGCAAAATTATTCAGACGTTTTTGTGTGATTCAGTAATATGCACCATTCTTTCACATTGGTAATATAGACCGCCCTGTTGGTGGAGTGGTTAGCGACCCTGACTACGCAATCGACGGGGCTCGGGATCGATCCAGATTCAATCAAGCATTTGTGTGATAAGTATAAATGTTTGTATTTCCGAGTGTGGGTGTTTATTAAATATATTCTACTATTATATATATTTTTTTATATATTAGTATCGTTGACTAACACCCATAACATAAGCAAATAATTTATTTACTTTGGGGTTAGATCAGTAAGTGTAATTTGTCCCGTGAATATTATTATATTATATTATATACGCCGTGTTGCTCCCGGCCTCCTTTGTAGAATAGGCCAGTTGCCGTTCTGCCAGGCAGGTCGTAAAAGGCGACCGATTGGCTATCGAGTCATTACCATCGTGGCTACTAGGTGGTAGAGTTCTGCATTGTCTCGCCCGGGTCTGGTACCACCGCCTTACCTATTCCTGCCACAATAGCGTCAGCGTTTGTCGCTGTCGTGTTCCGGTTTGGAGGGTAAGGTAGCCGGCAAACTTATGCATGTGGCATTAGACCTCGCCACAAGATAGTAACGAACCATTAACATCTTTGGTGTCTATATTGACTCTTTCCATCAGGAGACCCATCTGCTTGTTTGCTATCTTATGATATAAAAAAAAATATTATATTAAATACAAAATATATACAAAAATGTTTAATTTATCTTGTCTGATAATTTGGAAGGAATTTCTTTAAAATAGTAAAATTAATATTAATATTTTGACATATAAAGATCTAGACCGATACACCATAATCCTATTGAGCATATGCTGTCCCAAGGTCGTATCAAAGGCCTTCGCAACCGATGTGTTTGTATGAAGAGAGTAATGAATGTGGAGAAAGCTAGACATATCTGCAAAGATCGTGACATATGGCACTCGATTCTCAAGTCAGGAATTTGGCGTGAACATATGTATTTATTTTGATACATGTACATAACATGTTACCTACTTATTTTGGTGTGATTTTTAATAAAATATACGATTTCTTCAGCAATTTTATACCAGGATATCTCATTAAACGTTTATTTTTAATTATTACTAGATGTGCCTGCGATTTCGTCTGCGTGGAATAATTTCTAAAATAAAAATCCCGGGGTTTTATCCGCATGGTTCCCGTGGGATTTACATGACAAAAACTATCCTATTTCTAGTCGCCTCTGTGGTCTATGGTCCGGCGTCGGAGTTTTACTACATAAGTACGGGTACGATTCCCGGGTCGAGGAATTCTAAAAATGTGTTTTTTTTCAGTTTTCTGATAAAAACAACGTTGCCTGGGATTGGACAAAGTGCAATGTTGGCGATAGGCTTGCCACCTATTAAATTTTGGGACTTAGTATCTTCAGCTAATCGTGGGTGCCCTAGTTGTACCACTGCCTACCTCGATGAAGATAATTTTATATATAAGATACCGGGGATACGGGCGTGAATATACTTTTTTATGTCCTTTATCGGGTCTCAAACTATCTTTGTAACAAATTTCATCCATATTGGTTCAGTGGTTTAAGCATGAAGAAGAGACAGACAGAAAGACAGAGTTACTTTCGAATTTATAATGTTAGTATGGATTGTCATTCATCATATTATTTCTACAAATACATATCATTTTAATATAAACATAATAAATTTCAGTAACTTTTCCTAGCCTCAAATATACGCTGATTGGACTTAAGCTAAGTTAAATGAGCGTTAAATATATTACGCTTTTTATTCAGATAAGCTGTGCAATTAAAAACTTAACACTTAATTGCGATGAATTGTTTTTGAAATTTTCTGCTAGCAACAATTTTAATGATGCGTCGCTATTTGTGTGGCACGGATTAAGGCCATGTAAATGTGATTAAATTTACTGGCTGTTTTACTCTACAAACTGTAAACAGTGTTAGGCACTGAAGCTGTTTTGGTAGGACATAGAAAGATAGTAGGTAATTGGAAAGTACCAAAGCGGCAATATGCCTGCCGCTAAACTCTGTTATCCAGGTGTAACTGTGTAACATCATAAGTGCAATTTTTGAACCTTTTTTTTCCTTGTATAGGTCGGGATTTTTTAAAGATTAAACCAACTGCCGTTCTGTCAGGCAGGTCTTAAAAGCAGCTGATTGTCTATACGTATCAGTACCATCGTGACTACTAGGTGGTCACGATAGCTACGTACCACAAACATATATGGTGTACATAGGCGATGGTTTGTCTTTCCATCAGGAGAACCATCTGCTTGTTTGGTAACTAAATATATAAAAAAACTAGTAGTGACGCGTTTGACTTTCGTTTACCGTTTGCGAATTGTCTTGAAACCAGATTATCTCTTCTTCGCCAGGACCCAAATCAGAAGAAGAAATTAGAAAAGCACTCTGTAAGGTTTCTTTTCCAGTAATAAGGCTTCTGTAGGTAGTAATTTTCTAACCTACCAACCTATGTGCAGCGCTTAATCCTTTCTTGGTCCTATCACCATTACATCATAATTTGTAGTTTTCCTATTCCGGCTCAAAGGATAAGTTCGCTGGTAAACTTAAATGTTTTTTTGATATCGATAGGGAAGCGCTTGACCACGATTTCGTCTGATGGTAAGCTAAGATGCAGCCTAAGATGGAACGCGCCTCCCTAGAAGGTACCTGTTTACTCTTCTCTTGAAGATCCCCAGATTGTATTCCTACAGACAAAAAACATGTTCTAGTTCCCTTGCAGTTCGAATCAAGAATGTATAATATGTAATAACAACGGATTCTCTTCCTAAAGTAGTTTTTTAAAACGAGGAAAGCCTGTGTTGGATATTTTATGCTATAAATATCACAGTTACTATTATATGTACTCGTAATTTGAATTTATAACGAACGTTTTATATTAGCTGTAGGTTTTTCAAGGAAATCTTATAAGTTGTGTTCAGGTAGCGTTCTGTTTAAGGGCAATAATTAAAAGCAATGTCGTGAGAGTCTTTTGTAATGTGAGACTGATCTCACTTGATCTTTTTGTTGGATTCTAGTACAAGGTTATGTCGTATAGTCTATTTATTTATGAAAAGATATATTAAAACCCATTTTAGTGCTAACAAATGTAAATGTAATAATTTAGTTATAAACGTTTATTTATAAACAACTTAATTTAAAATACATATTTTATAAAACAATTTTAAACGCTTATTTTTTTTCTACCAATATTAATACAAAAGCTTTCCATGGCTTTGGTCTCGTGATAGGGATTCTTTGTGTTACATGTACTGTATTGTGTGCGAATAAGCTCTCTGTAGGTAAGAAAATTATTGCTCTCATTCTATTCATATTTGAGTTTATCTAAACTTATTAGTTATAATATTTTATAAAGAGGACAGATTTGATTGTTTGTTACGATTTGACTCAAAAACTACTGGATCGATTTTAAAAATTCTTTCACTTTTAGAAAAAGTAGAAAACTGCAAGAAGTGACATAGGCTCGATATACATAACTGAACTGAAAAATAACTGCCTTGTAGTTTAAGGAATAGCCTATTCGACTCAGATCATGAGGTCCCGGATTTGATCGCCTGGTCGGGATAAAATATTATTGAGGTTTTTACGATATTGTGTGTCCTACCACTCCCATCTCTCGCATAAGCAAGTAAAGCTGTCGGTCCCGGTTACCGCTAGAAATGGTCGATAATCGTTATCAGGTCGATAAAATGCGATGATGAGGTTCACTACTTATCTCGTCAATCGACAAACCCGTGAATTGTGGTGAACCGAAACGAGGTTCAGTTTATTCTGCCTACCCCGTAAAGGAACCGGGAGTGGAAATGTTTGTCTTATAATATCAGCCTAATTAAAGTGATAAAGTTCTTTTATAATCTTACCAGTTATGATATCACTACCACACATATCCTAGACACCTTAACGTCAGCAACTTATCAATTTAAGTCTTGTATCTTGTCTTCTTAGTTATGCATATGGCATAAGGCTTCGCCACAAGATAGCACCTGTGGTGTTTATAGCGATGGATGACTCTTTCCATCACCCATCTGTTTGTTTGCTATCTTATACTATAAAAAATATATAAAAAATTCATCGAATTCAACTTTAGTTAATTCCACTTTAATCTATTAGAATGTCTAAAGCACCATTTTCTACAGTATTAGCATATTTACCGTCTTTAGACGAATATTTTGTAATATGAGAAATGTCGTTTATTTGTGATCTGAAATCATAACATAAATAGAGAAAGTGAAAATATTATAATAGAAATATTAAAATAGAAACACAAAAAATACACACATTAAATAAAATCAAATTAACTCAGAGTAGGTTTATTTTAATTTAATAAAAATTGAGTAATTAAATAATTAAAACTTCACCAAGTGTTGACTAAGTGTTAGTAAAATTATCTAAGTTTGTTGTAAAATAGTAAGATTTAATTGCTAAAAAGTTACTTTGTGATTATAAATATTGTTTAGTCTGAAATTAGTCTTAACATTGTTAGGATTTCATTTTGTGTGTCAAATGGTTACTTTTAAATGGATTTTTTTTAAGTTTTGAAGTCTCGGGATTTTGATCGTAGGCTGTCTCGTGTCCCGGGACTTTAAAACTGTTGAGAATTTCCAAACTCTATATAATATATTGTATAATAGCAGATCAAATTTTTAAAAATTCATCGTTATAAACATTTGGTAAAAAAGTATTACAAATCAAATAAATTATATTAACATCATAAAATATCTTAACGATATTAATAAAAATAAATATTAAAGTATCGTTTCAAATAATTTATGAGAGAAGTATAAATGATCAATGACATAACGTAGTAGTGACAAGTTTCGCTTAAGAACATATCAAGTATCCCGTGCTCACGGAAGTGAACACACATCCTGTATATAGTTGTAACAAGCATTTACTCTCAAATATCTATGTCGTCAGTTACGCATCTAGTTTTTTAATTTGATGTTTAGATAATACAACGACTATGTAATCGTTACATTTTCTTCTGATTGGATGGACACGTAAAGCTGTCAGGATTGTTTAACGCAAGGAACAAGTGATATTCGTTACGATAAAATGTGGTGATGTGAATTACCACCCACCTACAATTGACAAATCGGAGAATTGCTGAAAACAGAACGTTTATAAATATTCGGTTCACATTGACCACTTTTAGTAACTATTAAATTTTCTAAGATTACCGATAATGTGCAAATATTTGTTAATGTTCTTCTGTTCGCAAATAATTGGCGACATTTGTTGGAATGGTTTATACATGTACATGGTGATTGGTGTTACCGTCTATCTCGCCAACAAACCAATAAAAAATAAGAATGTGCAAAGACGGTCGGTTTATTCTAATTTTCTCGTACAATAGTCGTGAGAATATTGTTTAATATTTGTATTACTTATCCACACAGTTAACAGATTATTTTTGGTACTTAAATTAATTTTCATCAAGTTTGTTACAAAATTTATCTCTAAAAATTTTACGTGTATTTAATTTTACTCGTGTCTGTTTGAGCACTTTTTTAAGAATAGACAAAAATAGAATAGACATACTCGTAAAAAGTAAAAATTAGCCAAACACTGCCATCGTAAACATTCAACGGTAGTGTTTTATGAGGCGTTTAAATTTCTTCTTATTTATTTTTAGATTTTAAGATAGGTGAATTTTTTTTAGCATTATACGTGTATCTCCACCACACAAATGGCAACATACAATTGAAATCTTTAGTGTCTATATGCGGTGGTTATCTCTTTTCATCAGGAGTGTGTTTTTGATCTGCTTATTTACTCCTACAATATAAAAATTAAGTTTATTCTTGCTATGATGATGTAGAAAATAAAAATAAAACTCACGTTAGATTTTTTAGTCTTTTTTTAAAGTAAGTAGTAAGTATTTTTTTTTTATCTGTATTACACACATTATGAAAATGTGGATGTTTGGTTGTAAGGATAGATGAGTTTGATAATTGAATAACTCAATCACGCCAAAACTATTGAACGGATTTAGATGAAATTTGGCACACAGGTAGTCGATATCCTGAAATAGCACGTAGGCTATTTTTTATCTTGGAAAAATGAGTTGTTTCTGCGGGATTCACCAACAACTTCATAATGAAGCAGGTTGCACAGTGCAGTTTGTATTTTATATTTTAATTATCGTTCAAATTCTTGTGATGAAATAACATTTTTTAGATACAATCGGATAGATAACTATAGCTCTTAGCTCTTGTGTTTATCTTTATCCATCAAGAGATCTATCTGCTTGTTTACTATTCTATCAAATAAAATGAAAATAATATATTTTAACTAAGCATTGAATCAAAATTTATAGCCCAATATCAATTTTACTTTTTTGAACTCTAATGTCGTGACGGTAGAGGGAAATAAATGAAATATGTCGTTCAAGTGATCGTATACTAAAATTACTGTCACTTAACATTAGTACAATTTACGTCATCGATACAAAAAATAATCTTCACTGTCTTATAAACGACTAGGAAAGTTATCTAACTCGTTTAGATAAAAGGAGAAAGCTAAATTACTACGCACAATCTGTGTTTATCGTAACAATTCAAATGCATTTGCAAATGTTAGTATTTTTATAATTTTACGAGCTGTCTTACACAGCTTCGCCTGTGAGAGTGCCTGCTATATTGATGACATGCTGGATTGACATGTCCTTATAGTTTTTCGTACAAACTTTCATCCCCATTTTATTTTTATTTTGGGGTTTAAATTAGGAAAAAATAGCTTAGATATGACCATGGATCTCCTATCTTCATGCCAATTTTTCTTCAATCGGTGCAGCTGTTCAGTCGTGAAAGACATACAGGTTTTAACATTTATAATATTAATATGAAAAAATGCACTAGTTGACTCGGTCAACTTTGTCTACAAATAGAGTAACATGTCCTAAATATAATTTTCATACAAATTTTCAACCTCTATTTCAGCCCCTTTACTGCGTGGATAACTGTTGATTGTGAACTCCACAAGGATTTCATAGTTGTTTGGTATGAAAATCGGGAAATGCGATAAATCTCTGTTCAGACTATTATACTGATTTTTTAACATAATCTCTTATACTGTTAAACAAACGTAACTTATATTTTGTTTATATCATCGTGATTCACTTTCAATTTTAAAAGCTTTAAAATTAAAAGTGATTATAATATAAATAAAATATAAATAACATTTGTGAAACAGTATAAGAGATTATTTTAAAAAAACGGCCAAGTGCACTCACGCACGAAGGGTTCCGTACCATCCCTATTCAGGTTTCTACTGTTTATTAAGATCGAGTAAAAAAATTGCTTAGAAATTACGTTTGTTGTATGGGAGCCGCCCTTTAATATTTACTTTATTTTTATTTAATTATTTATTTTGAAAAGTAATATACAAGTAAATAATCTGTGAATATTTTAAGCACCTACCTGTTACCGTTGTTAATATTGAGCGAAAAATACGAAAAAACACGTTTATTGTATGGGGTCAATTTATAGTACGCAAAATGTAAATTATATTAAATTTAAATTCCGTGTTGGAAAATTTTATTTGAGTTTTGTGAAAATTGACTTGTTCAAGACGACACGTTTGTACTTTTTAGCACATAACAAACATGCAAAAGATACTTTTGATAGCCAGAACCTAGCTAGAACTATACTTAAAATATACCAAAATAAGTATACCCAAAATAGTTTCCATGACCGTTTCTGTACATGCTAAAATATAAATCACAAAGGTGCTGACTTGAGCACAGCAAGACTATGTCTTGCTATCTTTGTGGCAGGGATGTCTTATGCATTTGTTTATTTGCTCTGTCGCTCTTTGAAAGTTAATAGAATAAATTGACAATCTTATAGCAGAAATTGGTAAGGCGGTAGTACCATATCCAGATGAGACATGGCAGAACTTTATTGTCTCACGCATTAGTTCACTTGCTATTTCGCTCTTTGAAAATTAGTAGAATAAATTGACACTATTACAGCAGAAATAGGTAAGGCGGTTGTACCAAATTTAGATGAGACATGGCAGAACTTTATTTTCTCACGCATTAGTTTATTTGCTATCTCGCTCTTCGAAAGTTAGTAGAATAAATTGACTCTATTATAGCAGAAATAGGTAAGGCGGTAGTACTAAATCCAGATGAGAAGTGATAGAACTTAACCACAGAAGGATTGGTTGTAATCAATCAAATATGAAATATAACTCTTTCCTTTATGTTTAAATATGTGGTTTTTCACATAGCCATATCTTGGGAACCGAGCTTTTCTTGGAACTGGAACCTTGATAAATCGATTCCTTGACAATATATATATATATATATATATATATATATATATATATATATATATATATATATATATATATATATATATACAAGAATTGCTCGTTTAAAGGTATTAGATATATAAGTTGAATCCTTTTTAATAGCTATTTCTATTAACGAGTTATTACCGTCTATGTTGAATAAAACCGGATAAGTGCGAGTCAAACTCGTCCGCCGAGGGTTCCTTACAAATATGTAGATTCATATTATAAATAGTTCAGGAAACGAGTCTCGCAGTTTTTTTTAAGCTTTTCCCGAAATTCAGTTTCCAAAACATATGTATTAAATAAAGACTATATATTTTATGATTTAATTACAAATGTATTATTTCTAGATAAATGAAAAGTACTCTATAAATTTTGATTCCCCTGAGAGAGTCGAAATATATGGTCTTTGCGGCATAAACAGCCGAAACTTTTTATTACATTAACTTAGAAATTTACTTTTTGCACAGCCCATCAATTTAACTTGATACTTCTAGCGTTTCCAGGATAAAAGATCTTAACAGACAGACATATACATAGACGAACAACGAAGTTTTTGTCCGTGTGTCTGTCTTTCCGGTTCCGTTTTTTCCTTTTCGAGAGACGGAACCCTAAAAAGGCGAAAAGAATAAGCATCTTCAAACAATAAACCGGTAAGAAACGACATTGAAAAAACTATATAGATTTATACCAGATTGTCAAGTTCGCAGACAACTGCTACATTTTATAAAATATAATGCCTTAAAAACGATAAAAAAATAAAATTGTAAAGTCACGTCTTTTTCGAATTGAAACGCTCATCAATATCTATAGTGCGTTCCATCATGTACTCGTGCGTTGAACTCTTTTACAAGAGAGCGATCTAGATCGATTTGCTGTGCAAACTTTAAGTACCAAGGCAGCGTAGTTGCGCAAGTGTCATTGCCGTGATTTGCATCAGAAGTAGCTGAGTAATCGCCACCGCAATAATTATTGTATAACCCATAAGAAAACTGTAATGACTAAAATATGTTGTAAGTATTTTCAAGAACACCATAACTTTATTTCATCGGTAACATTTCTTCATTAAGACTAAAATATGTAGTGTGATATAGTCCTAATTTATTTTTTACTAGCTGTTGTCAGCGGCTTCATCCGCGCGTACTTAGTTTACTCCTCGCACAGCACCTCCTCGCTAGGTGATAGCGTGATAATATGTAGCCTATATGTTGACCCGACCTGTTAGTAATATTCATGCAAAATTTGAAGTAATTTCATGCAGTACTTTTTGAGTTTACCCCGGACATACATACAGACAAACAGATAAACAGATAAACAGACAAACAGACAAAAATTCTAAAATCTATATTTTTGGCTTCGATATCGATTGTAGATCACGCCCCAAGTATTCTTTAAAAAAATATTCAATGTACAGTTTTGACTTTCCTACGATTTTATTATATGTATAGATTAATACACGAAGTGTGTGGCCGCGTTTCCGATCCGGTAGTAGTTTAAAAAAATGTTGACGTGTCAAAATAACTTGTAAAAAGTTTTATTGAATAAAGTTTCTGATTTCTGAAGTAAAAACTTTATACACCAATTTTGCCGAAATTACTCAACGGTGGAGTATGAAATTAGGGACAGTCAAAGTTGGTATTACGGAGGAGTGCAAAAACTTTTTTTTTGACCAGAGGGTATTCGCTAGTGGGTGGATGAATACAGGAAGATATTAACGATGTCATAGTTTTTTTCAAGATAAAATATAACCATCGCTATAACAAGCTAAAGATGTTAATCATATGTAAGTGACAGTGTTGTAAAGGCATATGCGCTTTAACGGCTACCTTATGCTCTAAGCCAAAATATAATAACAGAAGTGTAAACCAGCACTAATTTTAAGACGACAGAAAATTGAAAATACCCTTGATGGGTGAGTCATCACTGTCATACAAATCTGTTGCTATTATGAGTTAGTGGCAAATGTTGTCTATGCATGATTTTTCCCAGTTACCTGGAAGGTAAATTTTCTTTTAAAATAACAAAGAAAAATGTTGACATGCGAGACTTGAACCCATGACCATCTCCTTCAAACCGCGCGTCGCGGGTTCAAATCTCACGTGTCGACATTTTTCTTTGTTGTTTTTAAAGTTTTTCATTTCATTAAAGTTTCCCAAGCACGGGGTGAGTGCTATAAAAAAAACCAAAAATAATTAGGTAAATGTTCTATTCATATATGACAAGTAACAAAACCATATTTCTAGGTGGTGAAGTTCTGCAATGTCTCGACCGCTTTCCTCCCACGACGACCGCAATAAATATTCCTGCTGCAATAACGTCGCTTTCATGATTCGGTTTGGAGAGTTAATGCATGTGATATTACAACGCCGCCACATGGATAGCAACGCACTATTTCCATTTTTGGTGTCTATTGGCGATGGTTCTCTTTTTCCATCAGTAGAACCATCTGCTTGTTCCCAGCCAACGTAGATAAAAAGTATTTCAGTTTCAACATAATGTTGGAAGAAAACTAACACATTTTAACATATGTTAGTTACAAGATAATAACATAACATGAAACATCTGTGCTCGCTGTAGACAATAAATTGACGGGTAATTTACCCTTAAGACTCATAAACCAATACTAAATTCTAACTTAACCACAAATTACATTTGTATAGGATGAAGATTTCCAAATCAGCTACAATTTATAAAACTACTTTGATTCCTTGACATAAATTGTCTTTTGAACAGCCATTTATAGTATGGTGGTAAAACTTCACAGTGATTTTGTTATTATAATTTTGCTTTTCGACATTTGATGTTTATGCTTCAAAATAACTTAATTTTGTATTACTTTTAAGCTAAAATGACAGAAAAATTGACGATATTATTACCTTAATGTACCATAACACCACTAAATTTCCTTCCGACTCCTTTGAAGAATAGACCAACTGCAGTTCTGCCAGGTAGATCGAAAAAAGTGACGTATAGCCTACGTGTCACTACCATCGTGACTACTAGGTGGTAGAGTTCAGCATTGGCTCGTCCGGGTCTGGTACCACCGCCTTACCTACTCCTGCCGCAATAGCGTCAGTGCTTGCCACTGTCGTGTTCCGGTTTGGAGGGTAAGGTAGCCGGTAAACATATACATGTGTCTAAACCTCGCCACAAGATAGCAACGCACCATTAATACCTTTGGTGTCTATAGGCGATGGTTGACTCATTCCATTAGGAGATCCATCTGCTTGTTTGCTATCTTATGCCATAAAAAAACCTAGAAAGACGTACCTTATTTTCTTTATGTTCTTTTTATGCAAATACATTGATTTCAGAGACTTTATCTATCCTATACCGATTGATTAAACATTACGTAATGTGGTATGTCAGTCAATTTGCATTATGTATCTGTTTTATAAACTTTTATGTGTCATTTTTTCTCCATGTCCAAACCAATAAAGCATACCATTTGCCTTTATATAAAAAATACTTTTAACTGAGCGGTAATCCTATCAAGATTATAAGTACCGGAACCATGATAATGTTATGTCAACAAGATAAAAACATGACGTTTAAAGAGACGTAACATTTTAAAAAGACAAGCCATTACAAAATTTGATGCGCTTTCTCAATTATTTAGTTGCAATCAATTATGTTAAACTCGGAGACAATTATAATCTATGGCAATTTTTCGATTTTGCAATTTTCATAATAAATATTGATTAACTGTATGATCGTTTTTTTTATTTTTTTATTTCCAAGAACGTTTTTCTTCCTCTCCATTACTCTTTAGATGATGAATTTTAAAAAATAACCTCTTTTCCTAAATTACATATATATTTTGATTTTTTTATAGTTTATTTTTATGAATATCTCTTCATTTTTTTAAAATCTATGTAAATGGTTTCAATTTTTTTTATAATTATATAAAATTTCTTATTGCTAAAAATATAAAATTTCTTAATGCTCTCTTTTTCTATCCATAGCAGAGGATGGGGATTTTTTTTATATGATTAAAACAAGCTAACCACTAGATAAAAAAATCTGTCACGATACTTACTATACTTAAACTATTCATGTTTTAACATATTTCATTGATATTTAAAAAAAAAAAAACAAAGCAAAGCAAGGTCATAGTTTCCAATATAAAGTAGTCACATATAACGTACAAATACTTAAGTCCGACAAAAAGCGATTCACTTTTATGTTTCTTCAACTAGTTAAACAGTCTGCTTGTTTCTAACTGATTCAAGTTGCTAAAGAGCTTGAGTTTATAATTACTATGCATTTGGACCGCCATTTAGTTAGCCATTGGTTTGCTTTAACAACTAGTTAAGTTTAAGGGTCTCTTCATACCAATATACTTGAATTATTTTTTTAAAAAGTCGTATTTTACAACACATCTATTCAGTGTGTGGCCGCGTTTCCGATCAGATAGCAGTTTAAAAAAATGTTGACGCGTCAAAATAACTTGTAAAAAGTTTTAATGAATAAAGTATTTCTGATTTCTGACATTAGAAAAACAATGTTATTTAGTGTCTACTTCATTTACGGTAGTGTATTATTAAGTTTTTAGACACAACTAGAATACTATTATTTGGTAGTCACAGCATCAAGGTCATTTTAACAGGTTAACAGTTTATTCTCAGATTCTACGAGTTAGTAGTCATGTTCGTGTATCATGTCCAATATAGTTTATTCTATTTGTCGAAGTGTTAAAATATTTAGCGCCATTTATGCAGCTATTACAGCTATAGCTATATTTCACCACATCGTTTTGAGTCAAAACTTGATCAAAGTCCTCGGATAGGGTTTGTTAAATTTAGTTTCATACACGCATTATAAAAGTAAGCATGAAAACTCGTATCTTCTTAAAATATATTTAAGAATATACTAGAAGAAGAAGAGTATAGAACTTTTAAAGTATATTTAAGAAGATACTAGTTTGCTTACTCTTAAATATAAATAAATAAATAAATAAATATCACTGGACAAATTACACAAATTGATCTAACCCCAAAGTAAGCAAATTATATGCTTGTAGTATGGGTGTCAGTCAACGATACTAATACATAGAAATACATATATAAATACTCTAATATATTTAATAAACATCCAAACCCAGAAATACAAACGTCTGTGCTCATCACACAAATGCTTGTCCCTGTCGGGAATCGAACCCGGACCCCATTGATTGCGTAGTCAGGGTCGCTAGCCACTCAACCGACGGGGCAGGGGGGGTATATCTACTCTTGCTCGTAAAACTGAATGTATAATCCATTCAGTTTACGTTACTACAATTATTTATTTTTATAGTATATAAATTAATGTAAAATAATATTTAAGTGTTAGTAAACAAAGGCTTGTTTTTCTGTTGAAGAGATTTTATCTAGCGGGCAAATAATGAACTCACTTTTAAACTTTAACTAAAGAAAGTCATATCAATTAAGGATACTTGTTGGGCTTAACACCAGGGCTATAAGTGATCACTGCCGCCTTTGGACATCCGCAACGCTAGAGCCTAGAGGTATTGCATTTGCGTTGCCGGCATTTTAAGAATAATTAAGCTCTTTTTAAAGGACTCCAAGTCTTATACGTTTGAAAACGACACTGGTAATTGATTTCAAACAGGAGTAGTGCGAGACAAAAAGTCTCAAGAGAAAACGCACGGTAATTGATTTGCAGACATCGAGATGGTTAGGGTAGGACCTTGAATTTTAACCTAACCTAACCTGAGAAAGTCACTGGAACAATCTTACTGTAATTATATTGCAAGCATAAACGCAGACATATTTCATGTATTATATATAAAAGAAAAACCACAGTAATTTCCAGATTTCTCACAATAAAAAATTAGGTGACTAAATAAAAAACAACTTTGCTTTAAAAAATTACGATATTTTTAAACAATATTCTAAATACATTAAAAAGATTTAACCTGTAAGTACACGACCGCAATTTAGTATAATATATATTAATAATTAACATTTAAGTAAGGCCAGTAGTCTTTTATTTATTATGTAACTAAAAGTGTTCTCAACCTTGAAATGGCGGCTACACATTATACCGTTATTTTAAAAATGTTCTAACAATTCCGTAAAACAAAACAGATTGGAGTGTCACTTTCATTGGAAAGTTGCGTTGGCCGGAACTGGGCAGTGTACTCGCTCATAATTCACGGCTCTCCGGTTTTTACGAGAAAATTGCACGATCCACTCGTTCTATCTTAGCGTGGGTACGACGCTGTTTTATTTTCATTATTATCACGGCAATGAAAATACACTCTGAAATTTTCCTTAAAATTTAATATCCTGTTTGGAGACTCTTCTCGTTTATTGGCTTACATAGCGAATTTAATTTCTGCTAGATATTGTTTAAATAGATTTTATAAGTGTAATTTTAAATCGAAATTGCTAGAATCAACAATGAAACCACAATAGAATCAAAGAATGAAATTTTACCAAGACTGATTTTGAAATAAAAAAACTCGTTTTTATTCATTTGACTAGGAGAGAAAGTTTTTTTGACAGTATAAATTATTTAAATTAAACAAATAATCTGTACACAAATGATTAGAGATAAAACAAAACAAAAACTTTTCTCACTAAAAATTGAAAAAGTTAAATATTATGCATTTATCTTTCGCAGTAATGATGTAATACACAAGTTTATCGGCCGCCAACCTTATAAGCTGAAACACATCAGTAATAAGTACTGGCTTTCTAGTGTCAGGAACAGGTAAGGCTGTGTCAATATTTCTGAGTAAGCTATCGTAGAATAATGATAATAAAACACTATTGCACACCAATACACAAAAACTTGCAACAAAATATCAATTTTAAAGATTTATCTATAAACCAGTGATCTTATTACCAACATATATAATAATTTATTTCAAATAACCAGCGAGTGTTGAAAATATTAATATATTTTCTACACTGAATATATAATAAAGTAAATGCATTACTGTTCTTTGTATAAAAAGAAAATAAATGTCTATCAAATAATCTTAACGATCGCAGGTATAAGTTACTACTTTATAGGCAGTCAGATAGTCCATTATACAAAATAGGTCACAGAATAATCCAGAGAGCTACATTTATTTCAATAAACCGCTCTGTTGTTCGAGTGGTGAGTGACACTGACTTCATAATGGTTGGGGCTTGGGTTCAATTTCCCGACAGGGAAAAACATTTGTGTTATAAGCATAGATAATTGTGTTTCTGGGTTTAGGTATTTATTAAATATATTTGAGAATTTATATATAATATTATATATAATGTATGCAATTTGCCCAGCGATATTTATCTTTATTTTTAATAAAGATTTACAGTAAATTTTGATAAGAGTAAAATCCAAAGATTGAGCGAAGTTAAAAATAAACAACGAAAGTCATGCATTACAATAAGTGGTAAATAATTAATTATTATTAGTGTTAAGTTATAAATTTATATTTTATATGCGAGACAAGTGTAAGCTTGCGGACACACCGGGATATGGTTTTTGCAAAGCTAATTGTTAACATACGTTATAATATTTGTTTAAATAAATTAAAAAAAATAAAAATAAAATCAAGACTATTGTAATAGTTTTAAAGATGCTAAAATAATTTTTCTTTTATTTCAGAATATAAAAGCAATTTTAAATAGTATATTGAAACTATTTATCCACCAGAGAGACACGCAATATGACAACATATATTGCCGGCATTCTTAATGGCTCTGTCGATGGCCCAATGTTTCTGAGCAAAATATACATACATGTTCCTAATAGATCTGTTTGTAACTCAACTTTGCTGTATGTACGGTTTGCTTCTACAGACTATCAGAAAAACATTTACGTAATGAGAGCTACTGATAGTCTTAGTAAAATTAATAATCATATGAAGCAATTCACATGAAAAATCTCAAATAAGGAGTATTCTTCCACAATTTATTTTTGAAAATTGGTTTTCAAGTTAAATTGGTATTTTTTCATAGTAGAGGGGGCAAACGAGCAGATGGTGCACCTGATGGTAAATGATCACCGCCGCCCATGGACATCCGCAATACCGGGATATTGGTATATTATTTTTTATTGTATGTTTGTTGAAATTATATTCTTTTCAAATTACTTATAGTTAATTGGCTTATTTTGTTACCTAAGCTTAGAAAATTATTGTATTAAATTGCTGTAAGTTGCCTGAATAAATAAATAAATTAAAAAAACTTGCACTGTTAACTGCTTGTTACGGGTTCAAATATTACAGTTCATTTATGTGGCCAGTTGCTCAGTGTCGTTTTGGCATTACTGTAAATTTATGTGCCGCTGTTAATATTGCGAGGTATTTCATGCCTTAACCTTTAATAATCGCAAGCGCTTGCATTTGAAAAGTTGATTTAATTAAAACTAGTTCAGTAACTATGTTGCATATTATCGTACGCATTTATATAAGAGAAGCGACTAATGCGGCAACTACGGCTTATATATAAATCAATATAATATATTATGCAAATATAATCATACTGATTCCCTCGCAAGCTAGGCAGAGTTACATTTAATGTACGCTTTTATAAATGTTAAAAATTTTGCCAACTATTTACTAATTATTAATAGTTATAGCGATTCTTATTTGCGATGAACGGGACTACCAGTTTTACATACTTTTTAGAAGAACGCGTACTTACACAACACCACCAGATTTCATCTGATCATCTTATAACCAACCGATCAAAATCAGGATCTAAAAGCTTTGTGACTCATGAATAGAACTTGATACCTCTAGATCTGGGCCGAAACGACTAAACGAATAAGGCAATTTCGGTTTAAATTATACACCTTGTCTACATATGTCTACTGCCTCTATTTTATTTAAATATATTGTAAAACACAAAAACTATCAAGTTATACATAAAAGCATTTAAATTTTAGTACGGTAGAAGCTTATTGAGCATGATATGTGGAGGTTAAATCGTGTAATAATTCGTTAAACCATTGCCAACAACAAAAAACCAGAATCAATTACGATTTACTGTATACAAGTAAGCAGTTTAAAGTTTCTAAATAACGATAACTTACCTTATATAAACGGAAGTTTACGACATTTTAAATTTGAAATATATTTACACTAACAGAGATAAATAAAATTTATGATTTTTATTATCATATTTTTATATAACTGTGTCAAATATAAGCTATATCTATTTTAATGCACGAGTTTTGCAGCTGCATTCAAAATCGTAATCTAATACTGAATTTAATTTGAACATATCATTCATATCTTTTTATTTATCATTTTCAATTCATCATTATATAACTATTAGACATATGTATGTAATTCGTTCAAAATGACCATGTTATATGAATGATTTGTAGCTGAGCGTTTTGTCCGTACAAAAGGCATTGGTTGATTAACCATATTATAATTAATATAAGAAATATAGGTTAATGGCTAACATCCGCCCACTTTGTTGGGTGTGAATTTATTGACGACAAAAACTCTATGGCAAATCGTTTGCACAATTACGTGTTCTTACTGTGTACAAATTTTCATAAGGATCGGTTAAGCCGTTCTCAAGTTATAATGGAACTTATAGACAGACAAACAAAAATTTTCAGAATGGTAAAATTCATATCAATGAGTCAATTACTTTTAAAATTTTATATTTTCAGCATTTTCAAAACTGTCTGCCACAGTGTTAGACGCGCGGTAATGGTCTGTCATTGTTGTTTTCCGATAATAATAATAATATGCTCATATTTTCATCATCGTCATCAATCATATGTCATCATAAAACGGCAGACGTAGTCAAATGGATTTAAATGTAACAAAAATTGACACTTTGGGATTAGTGACTCCCCATCTCATGTATGCTAGGTATAGGGGCCTTACTATAGGAAACCCCAGATCTGGTTAAATACATAAAGGTAGCCTTCCACTAGTTCTTAGACTATAAGATAACGCGAAGGATACTGGAAAGTGATGAGATTGGCCTAAATGGACTACAAGAATATAGCACCAGCCGAAATTATTAAATTAATTTTATTCACAATAAGTCAATATTAGAATTCAACACACACTTTTTAATAGCAAATTAACTTTAAAAGGATTTTAGTCGGAAAGTCATGAAACTAATTAAACTTGTACGCTTTTTCTTATTCCTAATTCAAGCAAAGATTTTTCTATTCTGTCATAAAGTTAACATTTTCTTTTATTTCTGACCAACCAAACAAATTATAAAAATTTTGGATAGATAAGATGCAAAATTTTAACCAACTATTATATAAAATGCAACAAAAATGACAATATTTATTATTATAATCGAAATCTACAACATACAAGGCCATATAAATAAGTACCTACTTTTAGTATCATCCGAAAGAAACAAAAAAAAAACAACAAATGTCATATATTTACGCTGTGAGCGAGTAATAAACATTTTATGTAAACAAAAGTTTTATCGTTTTTTAACATTTAAGTGGTTAAAAAATAAAAATTAATAAATGAATATTATTTAATATTCATGATAAGTAATACAAAAATGAATTATAAATGTATTGACGATATATTGCGACGTGAGTGGCTTAAAATGGAATGTAACAATTGTAAAATAAAAAAAAAACCTTTGAAGGAGATTTGTGAATTTTAGTATTATGTAGTGTCCGTGATATAATTTACATTTCAGAAGAAATAAATAACGTATTACAATACGGTAAGCAGCCATCATCAGTTGTCGCGTTTTAGGCCAAATTTGTATGGGGCCTGATCAATCTCCTTTTTAGAGATATTTTTATCTTGCTACGCCAAAGAAGTATAAATTATTACGTGCGTATATAAGTACGCACACACGTTTTTTCATATATTCGGTATCAAAATCGAGTGAGTACTAAAGACTCTCAGTGTATCAGTCAATCTGTACAGGAGAGTGACGCATCATTCCTTCCTTGTTCCTTATTGTTTATAGACGAAGGTTATTATAATCAGGTGAACCATCCGCTTCTTATCATATTATATAATAAGGTGAAGCAAACAAACAGCTTAAAAATTACAGGAACTTGTGAAGATGGACATGATATACAGATTAAGCATTCACATTTACATAAATAATTAATGCATACTTTATTGTAAAACTAACACGCGGAAATAGGCTTATATGCATCAATAACTTAAATAATAAATTTATTTTAAAATTTAAACATATATTTACATGAAATATCTTTAATAACATAACCGAAGAACGTTTTTGTTTCTTGTTTTTGAATGTGCTAATCTCTAGATGAACCAGTCGAATTTGGAAAATTCATTTTGTGTATGATAACCAAATTAATGTGAAAGGTTGCAGCCCACTTTTTATTCACCAAGATAAAAATAGAAATAATGTTTTTGGGTCACGCTAATGATATTATATCGGTAACGATAGTTAAGCAACTTCCTTTCTCAATTTCACAAACACGAATGCTTCGAAAACTTATCTGACAGACTTTTTTATAGTGTTTTGTTTTAGTCGACTACCGTCTAATTATTACCTTAATTAAATAGTTAAAAATATGTTAAATAATTAACAATTCCATAAGATTTCAATAATTAGTTGGCCTCATATACTCATTTTATTTAATTAATCTAGTTTGAAAGATACATCAAAGCTATGCTTCAGTAGCGACGAGCCACACGCATTGCTCTAAATTCTTGTGGTTTTGTTATGCATAAACAATACGGTGTACTATAATGTGGAAATTCTTATATATATATATATATATATATATATATATATATATATATATATATATATATATATATATATATATATATATATATATATATATATATAGCGTAATATGACATTTATTGTTGGTTATTGATTAATCTAGTTTGAAAGATACATCAAAGTTATGCTTCGGTAGCGACGAGCCACACGCATTGCTCTAAATTCTTGTGATTTTGTTATGCATAAACAATAAGGTGTACAATAATGTGGTAATTCTAAAACTAACAATTAATAGCTTATTTTCATAATTATGTATGGCACTCGGTTGGCTCTGCCTACCCCCTATACCCCCTACACAATAGGGATCTGACGTGAAGATATGTATTTTCATAAGTACAGAATAAGTATAACGGACTGAAATAGGTTTCTACGGATAGAAAACTTTTTGTACAAACGCTATTACAAAAAATTGGTAAAGTGCGTGTCGGGCCACGTGCAATGTAAGGTTCCGACGAATGTGATGGTCATCACAATAAGGCAGACTAAGAAGAGGATATTTATAGTTTCATACTATAAACATATATGAGCTATTCAAGGTCAATGACAAATATTAGATCCGCACCACAAGTTCATCGCCTATATAACTTCTCTAAGTACATTTTATAAGTTGGTCGAATATTACTCAAAAACTTGTGGTCTTTTTTAATTTCTTTTAACTTCGTTATGTTTACTTACTACTATCATAATTTTTTGTCACCCTCAAAACCAACCATTTAACCTGCAGAGGGTAATCTAATAAACTGAATTTGGCTAAACTTAGACTGTTCCTTAAGTTGGAATGAATCTACTTAATTTAAGTCAAAAAATAATTATCTCTATATGGCTTTTACTTGCCGAGAAATACGTTTGCAACATACAAATACAGGTTGTAAGGACGATGTACTGAAAAATAAGAAAAAACCCAAAAGTGTATGCCGCAACGTTTTTTGTTCTTTAAATTAATTATTATAAAATAAACAGACCCGAATGATTTTTTATATATCATAAGATAGCAAACAGGGGTCTCCTGATGGAAAGAGTCAACCATCGCCTATAGACACCAAAGATGTTAATGGTGCGTTACTATCTTGTGGCGAGGTCTAATGCCACATGCATAAGTTTACCAGCTACCTTACCTTCCAAACCGGAACACGACAGCGACTAGCACTGACATTATTGCGGCAGGAATAGGTAAGGCGGTGGTACCAGACCCGGTCGAGCCAATGCAGAACTCTACCACCTAGTAGTCACGATGATAGTGACGCGCATAGGCACTCGGTCGCCTTTTACGACCTGCCTAGCAGAACGGCAGTTGGCCTATTCATCAAATGAGCCCAGGAGCAACACGAGGGGTTAAATAGGGACCTATTCTAAGTGGATTAGATTATATTAATACTAAAATAAAGTGAATTCATAAAGCCAATCAACCTATTTTGTCTTTACAGGCATAAAATAATCAACTGATGGCTATCAAAATATTTTTTTCAACGAGATTTTTAGAGTAATTAACTCTCTTTAAAAACTTAAAGTTATACAGAATTTGAAGAATTAAGGTTTCTCTTCATAATATACTTTTTATATCAAATGTGTAAATGCAATACTGAGTGTGACTGAAGTTGGTTGAGCCTTACATTTCCTTTCAACCGACAATAATGCACAGCCGCGCCAGGCGTACAAAACGTGCCATTTTTAGTTTTACTCACGATGGTATTTCCTTTTTTTGTGGGAAATGCCATATTTGCGTTTCATGATTATTTCTTAATAGCAATAGCGTCAGTGCTTGTCACTATCGTGTTCCGGTTGGAGGGTAAGGTAGCCAGTAAATTTATGCATGTTGCATTAGACCTCGCCACAAGACGGCAACGCACCATTAATTTCTTTGGTGTCTATAAGCGGTGGTTGACTCTTTCCATCAGGAGACCCATCTGCTTGTTTACTACCTTTTTACATAATAAAACTCAAATATTATCCAATGCCAAATATATTCTATCTATAGATCTTAATTGTCAAACTGATAATCCCCGTTTTTGCGTCGGTTGAAAATATTGCACCTAATTAATGCAATTTTAGGATATGAACAAGCAAGTATGTGAGGAAGTGTTTGATATTAAGTGCTTACGTTTTTCTACTTATAAATTAAAAATAGTTTTTATGATTATTTGTTGATAGCCTACAAATGTATGTAAATTATAAATGCACCATGGATGTGCGTAGCTAACGCATTTGACACACATTCTCTATTGTGTTTATGCTCAAACTGGGAGTTCAAGTTTTATGTTTTGAAATTATATAAAATCAAGGTAAAGAATGGTAAAATACATATGACTAACTAAAGATAAAATAATGAGTTTTAAATTAAATTCAATATTGGTACAAACTGGAACATTCCTTCGTACCGCAGGCTGGGGTGTGCGCATACATCAGAGAAGATATCTGTTACCGGCGCCACGGCAGACTTGAAGGTCAGGACCTATCCATCCTCTGGTTACGCGTAGCTTGCGACGACCATCCACGCAGCTACGCGTGCCTATACAGGTTCCATGGCGGGAATACTGAAGTTGACCGGCTCGTTGAGCATTTACAAACGGCTGTAGATTCCGTGTTAGAGCAGACCCCCTCCGCAGAGATCATGATCTTGGGCGATTTTAATGCCCACCACGCCGAATGGCTTTGTTTTCGCACCACCGATCATGCGGGGAAGTCTGTTCACGATTTATCCTTGGCGTATGGTCTTACATAACTGGTAACTTCGTCCACGCGATTTCCCGATGTGGATGACCATACGCCTTCACTGTTGGACCTTCTACTGACCTCTCATCCGGACCATTATCAGGTATCTGTGGACGTCCCACTAGGTTCGTCAGACCACTGGCTGATCCGGAGTAAAGTGTCGGTTTCGCGCCTATCACGGCCTCCTTTAGCAGGCTGTCGTCGCGTTTGACACTACAGGTCAGCAGATTGGGACGGGATGCGGTCTTTTTTCGCGTCCTACCCATGGGGGTGGTTGTGCTTCTCGCTGAATGGTCCGAGTGTCGTCACTGACTCTATTGCCGATGTGGTGCTTCAGGGCATGGAACTTTTCATTCCATTTTCTGCGGTACCAATTGGTGGTAAGTCTCAGCCTTAGTTTGGTCGCTCCTGTAAAACGGCTTCGCGCCGCAAGCAGGAGTGCTACCGGGCTTGGGCTGCAGCGTCCGCATCTTGTGATGAAAAAACCAGCACATTACGTAAGGAGTACAATTCCGCCTCGAGGTACTTCAAAAGAGCTATCGCCAAGGCAAAATCTGAACACAGTCAGAATTGGTGAGAAATTAGTTCGCCTCGCCTCCTTCAGGGAATCGTGCGTTCCGGTCTCTCGCCAAGGCTGTTTTAGGGAATTTCTGACAGCCCTCTCTTCTATCTTTGCACGGAGACGATGACTCTTTGGTCCATACCGCAAAGGAGAAGGCCGATCTCCTGGGCTCCTTCTTTGCGGGAAGCTCGACTCTGGATGACCAAGGGAACGCATCGCCTACCATCCCGCAGTGTGATAGTTCTATGCCAGAACCACAATTTTGGCATTAATCTATGCATAAAGCACTACTTTCCTTGGACATCCACAAGTCAAGTGAGCCGGATGGTGGCCCTCCGATTGTGCTAAAAATGTATGCTCCAGAGTTGGCACCAGTATTAACACGCCTATTCCGGCTCTCCTATTCACTCGGGGTAGTACCGAATTCATGAAAGACAGCTTTGGTGCATCCCATCCTTAAAAAGTAGATCGCTCTAACTTGTCTAACTATCGGCCCATAGCCATAACCTCCTTGTTCTCCAAAATTATGAAGACAATCATCAACTCTCAGCTTCTTAAGTATTTAGAAGAGCACCAGCTGATTAGCGACCGTCAGTACGGTTTCCGTCGCGGCGGCTCAGCTGGTGACCTTCTAGTATACCTAACTCATCGATGGACGGAAGCAGTTGAGTCCAAGGGGGAGGCATTGGCAGTTAGTTTGGACATAACGAAGACATTGATCGGGTATGGCACAAAGCGCTTCTCGCGAAGCTGCCTTTCTATAAGCAGCTGGCTGGCTTCCCTAGAAATTATGCAAGTGGATCACCAGTTTTTTAGCTGATCGGAGCATCAAGGTCGTTGTCGACGGTGCGTACTCCGACCTTAAATCTGTCAATGCTGGTGTTCCCCAAGGCTGCGTGCTATCACCGACACTGTTCCTGCTGCATATCAATGATATGATGCGAATTAGCAACATACGTTGCTATGCGGATGACAGTACTGGTGATGCTACATACTCCGGCCGAAGCGGTATTTCTCGAGAACACGTCGAAGAGTGCCGAAACAAGCTTGTGTCTGAAGTCGAGAATTGACTTACCGATGTCTCGGAATGGGGTCGTCAAAACCTGGTCACTTTTAACCCCAAGAAGACACAGCTTTGCGTGTTCACCGCAGAAAAGACGCCCTTTGTCGTATCATCTCGATTTGAGGATACTTTCCTCACAGCCTCAGCTAGTGTTGGATTCCTGGGAATTGACATATCGAATTACGTTCAGTTTCGCGGTCATTTGGAAGGCAAGGCTAAACTAGCCTCCAAACAGCTCGGTGTGCTCAGCAGAGCGAAACAGTACTTTTTGCCGGTCCATCGCCTTCAACTTTGTAAGGCACAGGTTCGGCCTCACATTGAGTACTGTTCGCATCTCTGGGCCGGAGCTCCCCAGTACCAGCTTCTTCCTCTTGATCGCATTCAGAGTAGAGCGGTTCGAATCGTTGACGACCAGGCTATTACGAAACAGCTTGACTCTTTGGCATTGCGCAGAGATGTAGGTTCTCTCTGTGTCTTTTATCGTATATATCATGGAGAGTGTTCCGACGAGTTGTTTGGATTAATTCCTGCCGCCGAATTTCACCATGGAACATCGCGTCGAAATTTGAAGTTTCATCCTCATCATCTCGATGTCTGGAAATCCACAACTGTGCGATTCTCCCGACATTTTTTACCACGCACAACTCTGTTGTGGAACCAATTACCGGCAGGGGTATTTCCGAACGGATACGACATAGGGACCTTTAAGAAAAGAACTTACTAATTCTTAAAAGACCGGCAACGCAACTGCAAGACCTCTGGTATTGCAGATGTCCATGGATGGCGGTGATCACTTACTATCAGGTGCACCTCTTGCTCGTTTGCCCCCTCTTCTATATAAAAAAATACTCATATATAGTGCGTGAATTGTGAAACACAACAAATCTCAATAGTCTTTGTTTTTAGTAGAAGTGTATAAGCTATATAAAAAAGGGCACAAATAGAATACATTTCATTAATCTAGATCTGTTATTAAATTTTCTTTATTATATTTTTGATTTGAAGGGTTTTCTGAATTTAAATATTGCGTAGTATATGCAAGTTTGTATTTATTCACATCGTGGTTTCTAGTGTTGTATATAGTATGTGAATGCATAGATATACATAAATCATGTATGTGCATATTCATCTATGTATACCCATTCATATTATTATATTGTAATAATTACTAGTATAACATTACAGATTGTTTAATAACGCACACATGTATATGCATACTTAACGTAAATTAATGTCAATAGTCAATTAAACTATACATATAATAAAATCGTAGGAAAGTCAAAACTGTACATTGGATATTTTTAATAGAATACTTGGGGCGTGATCTACAATCGATATCGAAGTCAAAAATATAATTTTTAGAATTTTTGTCTGTTTGTCTGTATGTATGTCCGGGGTAAACTCAAAAAGTACCGGATAGATTACTTCAAATTTTGCATGAATATTACTAATAGGTCGGGTCAACATATAGGCTACATATTATCACGCTATCACCTACGGGGGAGTAGCTGTGCGGAGTAAACAATGTCCGCGCGGACGAAGTCGTGGGTAATAGCTAGTAATTAATATTTTCTGATAATTACAAATCGATGTAATACATTTGCATCACCTATTGAATATCATACATGTCAAAGGTAAATTAATATAAATAAATAACATGTAATAAAAAAGCTTTTGTTTGACCCTCGCTACATTTTTGAAGTTATCATTCTTTTGGCGCGTTAAGGAAAAATGATGAGAGTAAATTTTTACGATGCGCACGCACACCATGACGAAAAAACCGACAGCATTTTAGTTTTACAAAAAACGTTTGTCCATTTTTTTCATTATTTACAAATAATTTTTTTATGATATTTAAATAAAATTTATTTAACTAGATGATGCGTTATAATAAAACTTTTTTTCAATGTATTAAATACCTTTTTTCCTATTATTAATTTCTCTACAAACATAGGATAACGCGAAGATTAAAATTTTTAAAAAGATTTTTGTGGTTAATTATTATAAATTTATAAAGTTAGACCGCCCCGTTGGTCGAGTGGTTAGCGACCCTGGCTACGCGGGTCGGGCCAGGGTCGGGCTACGCGATCGACGGGGCTCGGGTTCGAACCCCGAAGGATACAAGCATTTGTGTGACGAGCATAAATGTTTGTATTTCCGGATTTGGCTGTTTATTATGTACGTAAAAGTATATGTATTTCTATATTTTAGTATCTTTGACTAGCACCTATAACACAAGCAAATAATTTGCTTACTTTGTGGTTTTTGGGGTTAGATCAATAAGTGTAATTTGTCCCGTGAATATTTATTTATTGATTTTTATTTAAAGTATGACATCTTACACCCGTACATAAGTACACACACACGTTTTTTTATTATTATACTATTTTAATTATAATTGTTTTTTTAATATGATTAAATTACAAAATTGTTTATAGTTAAGTTATATTTGTAACTATTGCACAATTAAGCAAGGTCCCTATAATAGGTACAGGCTTAACACGGACCTTGCTTAATTGCTTGCAATAGTTTAATAATAATAATTTCTTGCTTAATAGCAAAAGTGAATTATTAGTTGCAGAATTTAAATATGTAAAAAAATAGTAACACAAAAAAATAATGAGAATAATTTTAAAATTACATTATGTGAAAAATTATTACAATAACAGTAATAGTGATTAGGGTAAATCCGGGATATATGCCCACCTTTTTTTATTTTAGTCATACGTCCTATTATACAAATAATACGTAAATTATTTTTATATGTGAACTATCTTTGGTTCTTTATTTAATTAATTTGCATTGTTTTTAGTAGGCTGGTCAATAAATAAATCGATTATTTTGAGTTAAAATTTAAACTGCATACAGTAATATATGCCTCGAATGCGGGGAATATGCCCCAAACCTAATTTTGTGGAAGGGATAAATGCCCTTTAGAAGAAAACAAACACTTTTAATTTTAACACCAATAAACATTATTTTTTACTAATAAGACGTACATTATAGTTTTAAGATATTTTTTAATGTTTAAAATGCTTCGTTAATATTCTTTTGGTTTTGTTTTTACCTTCTCTTTGTGTAGTGTAACTATTTTTTTTTATATTTACCGCTTGTAATACTATCTTTAGTTACGTCTATTGGTAGACACAGTTTATTATTTTTGTTTTTTAGCTCTTTTTAAATCTATTTTTTTATATTCTTAGCAAGATCTTTTTTGATTCTTTTCACTAGTATTCCTTTCGTAGCTTATCCTTTCTTTATTTCTGTTATTTTTAAATGAGAATTTAGCACTGTCATTTGTTACTGTTAAAATATTATCTGCATCTACTGAATTATAGTTCCCAGATTGTATTCATCTGTCAAATTTGTTATGACAGGTATTATCTGTAACTATAGAATAAAGTTAGTAAGCATCAAAGTGAATTAGGGATGCATTACCGCACGCACCACTATTTTATGGCAGGCTGTAGTGGGGGATGGACACATTCATATTATAGGGCATTCTTTTACTCACGCATTTTATGTTTCTCATAATTGTAATGAGGCGTCTATCCCGCTTGGGCGTATATCTCGGACTTACCCTATACAATTTACATAAGTTGAATATAAGATCTTATCCTAGATCATAAGGGTCTAATTTAAATTAATAATCGTGATGCAATTTTACCAAATCCTGACGATGAAGAATATAAGTTATACTCTATTTACCCCGCAAAGGAATGGGCATGATAATACTTTTCAACAATCAACTGAGATTTCGTTTCGCAAAAGTAAAGGAATGAAGAAATCCTGAGTTTAAGTATTAATATTCACGAAATTAAACCATAGGTTGTTCATCTTGTTTGGAAAGTTGTAGTTGGGCTACTTCCAGCTCATCTCGCGCTTCACGAAGCTAAAATAAAATTGCATGGCGCGCAAGCCAAACTCGCTAAGTAATGGAATGGACTACAGTACGGACTGAATGTAGAACTCCGGTAATCTCAACTAAGATTAAGTCTGGAACTTATAGTATCGACTGCTCGAAGTGCATTATTTTGTATTCCTAACTTCGGAACGTTTGGCGAAGTTTACAGTCGAGATAAGTTATTTTTATAGAAGCCAAGGAAATATAAATTTTACTTATATAAACCAGATTTGTAAAAATATTAGTAAGATTGTTGATAGAAATAAGTTACTGTCTTATTCACTTATTTCAAGTGCCTAAACAAAATTATTTGTTATTAATACGTTAAGTGAAAACTTTGTTTTTTTTACCATTACATAGCAAACAAGTAGATGGGTCTCCTGATGGAAAGAGTCAACCATCGCCTATAGACACTAAATCACGACACGAGGTCTAATGCGTATGCATAAGTTTACCGGCTACCTTACCCTCTAACTCGGAACACGACAGTGACAAGCACTGACGCTTTTGCGGCAGGAATAGGTAAGTCGGTGGTACCAGACCCGGGTGCGCTACCTTTGTCTTCCTTTTTCAAAATTGCTCCAAAAGAGAGTAAAGTTTTCTGAACGTATGTACATAAGTATATTTTTGTATATAAATATTTTTGGAATGCCTTAAAAGCCAAAAGGCTTAAAAGTACTAAGTTCAGTCTTCTTAACTTTGTGCCTTATTAAGAGTATTTTATATGGAGAGGAAGTGTAGAAGGCTTAAACTTGTATCTAAATTGTGGCTTAATTACGACCATTGGGTGATAACAAAAGTTTATAATACAAGTATTATTCATTATTATATTATTCATTACAATTTTTGTGAATTATTGCTTAAAAGTGAAAATGAATATTCTATTTTGTTCATTTTTATTAATTTCCTTTTTTAAGTTTCATTCTTATTGACGAATACAACATCAACTTTCTGTTTATCGACTTTTTTAACATCTTTGTAGGTCAGTGATGCTTGGCATCTGTATAAATATGACTAAGTATCAAACAAGTTTGCAGCCTCCTTGATCTTGACATAGATTCTGCGCAAAACAAATCCTTCTGCGGTAAAACCTGTTTACTTAGACATGGACATTTGCAATCACTTATAAATAGATGTTTAGGGACTATGTAAATCAATGTTATTTATAAAAAAATGTCTTGAAGAACTTGCAAAGAAGTCAATTCCGGTTATCACAAGTAATAACTGACGATATTTAAAATTGGTTAATACGGCACTAGGAAATACACCCTATTTCATTAATCGAAAATCGAGAGAATCGCGCTAGACCGAAATATCTTTATGTTAAGTTAGATTGCATTAGATATGTACGCCGTTCAGTTTGTTTAGGGATCTTTTGCAAATTATACTGGCTAGACAACTTTCGGTTCAGCATCGTTTTTTCCACTAGTTCTTTAACGAGTGGAATACGTGTTGCTAATGAGTGGTATATCAGTTATCAGTTTGGAGTCAACTGTTTGACATGTTTTTTTTTATTTTAGCCTTCGAATCAAAACTAGCAAGTACGCTATTCACGCGAAGCCAACGAGTGGCTAATGCAAATTCAATGAATGGCAAACGAGTCGCGAATGCCCGGAAGTTTACGATGCGCAGATCATCCGTGGTCCACGTGTGGTAAACTAATTTAATTAAATAATGAAAATGTCACCTCAAAGAATATAATGTAAAACTTTATTGTGAGTCGAAATGAAGTAGAGTTGGTGTCGAGTTTGTCTAGTGTGTAAAGACCTTTATGCTATCAACTGCTTGTTCTTAATTATAACAAAATTCTTTTATATATAAAATTAAAATAAAATAAAGTATCTTCACGCCCGTATCCTCGAAAGGGTAGGCAGAGGTACAACAAGTGCACCCAAGATTAGCCGAAGATACTTGGTCCCACTATGTGATAGGTGGCAAACCTATCGCCAACCGGGCACTTTCCAATCCCGGGCAATGTTGTTTTTATCAGAAAACTGAAAAAACACATTTCTGAATTGCCTGACCCAGGAATCGAACCCGGGACCTCCGGGAAATATGAAACCGGTTTAATTCATAAATAATAACAATAATAATATTTATTTTCTTTAACACCATTTTATTATACAATTTCCTTTTACAATGCTTTTTGTTAGGTAAAAATACCTATATCAGATTTTTATTAATTAATATGATCTTACGAATTGTATAACTTTATTTTTTATGGTTGTGAATTGTGACGGAATTGCCAATACCACCTTCTCAAAAGATTTTACATGAAAAGTATATGAGAAACAACGTAAAAAATAAGATGTTTAAGAAATCTAAGAGCACACTTTATACACCTTCTGCGTTTCGGCTCTTACAACCATAATGGTTAATAATAAAGCCAAGGACGATTAGGTGGATAATATTCAGATACATCACTACAGTAGAGTCTACTACTTCTTTTTTTATATTATTAAACATCAATAAATTGTACGCGATGTCAAACATATGAAATAAAATACTTTATTTTATGGGAAATCGTTCTATAACTCTCCTTTAATAAAAATTGTAAATCGAATGGCAACATAATTACGAGTTACTTATTAATTGCGTTAGCGCAACACGAGAGGTAAATTTATCGACTTGAAACAGGTTTCTAACCTAGAAAATCAAACGACAGGATATGATATATTTTTATTATTGATTTAGTTATTATGAGTGTTATAATTTATTCATAATTACTCAATAAAAACCTTAACTATAACTTCTCACTCACAGTAATTGGTGACTCACAGATCATTAAAAATAAAATAAAAAATGATTTCCGTTTTCTAACGTAAGCAAAAAATACATGAATAGATTTGACATCCTTAATATTACAAATTCTTATATATTCTTAATAATTCTTATATATATCTTATTTATGAGTCGTTTTAGAACGTAATAATTCTTTTTCAAACCTATTCACATTCGATTTTCCTGAACGGAAATTCTATTAAGCATTACTCTATTCGTCGAGGGTGATTTAGAAAATGTACCCGGAAATTGAACCAGAATAACTAATGGTATTCGGTGGGCTTAAAAGATATCGTTTGATTAACACATCGTTGTGACTTGTGTAAGTATTAAATACATATTATAATTTGACCGAAGAGATTTCAAATTTAAATTTGATTTTATATCATTTAAAGAGATTATAAATTGGAAATTATCATGTAAAACATAAATTAACCTGGTACAATAAATGATGATGAGTTTATTGAGTAGCTGTGTATTATTACATAACACTATTCATATATGATGCGATATTGCTATAAGGTCACTATAATAATAATTTTAACTTTTTCTAATAGACAACTTCATGACTAAAACGTCTGTACGTGTTTGCAATTCTTTCCTAAATTACATAGCCTTTTTCATGAAATAAAAAAACTAATTTTTGATTTCTTCTTTTTGTTAGATTATTAGTTACTGTACTTGAAAGTGGAGCTCTCGTAAAATTTAAAAGATAGCAGACAGGAAAACGTTTTTCAAAGGGATCAGCTAGTCCTACTTATATATTAAACACGAAAGTTTGTGAATGTAGAGTTTTACTGTATGTACCTCGTAGTCTAAGCGTTAGCCTATTCGGCTCAGATCTTAAGATCCCAGCTCCGATCAATCCCTGGGTTAGGCAAAAATATAATTGGATTTTTTTCTCGGATTCTGATGGTTGTGTGTTAACACCCTCGTGCCTCGGATAAGCATGCTAATCAAGCCAAACGAACAAAGTCTATAATATTTATAATATCAGGAGAAATATGTAACTTTGGATTATTATCAAAATTTATTCCGCTCCAAAACTTTTTACTATTATTGTTTAGCAATTACTAACTGTTGTTTGCGACTCTGATCACGCAAAATAAAATTTATCGGATTTATTTTTGGAAAAGTATATCTTTCCCTAATATCGACTTTCATGAATTAAAAATCCATTCAGTAATTTCAGAAATATTCGCGAACAAACAAACACACATGTAAATAGACAAAAAATATTGAAATTTGTAGTTCGGTATTCTATCACCTTTCTCATATCGCTTTTTCTGTTTAGCAAATATCTTTAACTAGCTTACCTGCGTAGCTTTTTCTACTTTTTTTAAGTTAGCCTATATTTGACACTGGATCTTTAGCTATCTCCATACCAAATTTCATCAAAATCAGTTCGGCGGTTCAACTGTGAAAGCACAACAGATAGAATGCTTTCGCATCTCAAGTAATATAAGTATGGATAGAAAAACACATAGGGTTTTACTCTTCCCGCCCCCGGTACCGCCCGCCCCGCCCCGTCGGTAAAGTGGTTTGCGAACCTAATCACTGATCGATAGAGCTCGGGTTCGATTCCCGAAAAGGAAAAACATTTGTGTGAGCATAGATATTTGTATTTCAGGGTCTGGGTGTTTATTATGTATGTTACAGTATTTATATACGCATTTATGTGTGTTAGTATCGTTGACTAACATCCATAACACAAGCAAATAATTTGTTTACCTTAGTGTGAAGTCAGTACGTGTAAATTGTCCACCGACATTAATATTATAATATTAATATAAATTAATTGCAACCATTGCTGGCATATGGCATATAAGACTTGTACTTCGTTATCTCGTTTATACCTAGCTTTGTGGATGTATTTTTTATTATTTTGTGAACCACGAGTTCTGTGACACATGATGTGGAACTCGTTTTCATTCATTATTATTTTTCTATTAGAGGATCGGTTTTTTCGCGTCTCCGAAATGAAGGTCAAAGTAAATTTCGTTTATACAGAATTTTATAGTCATAAGTTTTAATGAATTAACCTTTCTATACTCGTAAGAGTACATAGATGTGAAAACAATATGTGGGCATTAAATTACGACTAAAATTATCTGACAGACATCATTAAATAGTAAATAAGCAGATTGATTTCCCGATGGAAAAATAAACCATCGAACATAGGCATCAAATGTATTAATGATGCGTTGCTCTAAACCAGAACACAACGATGACAAGCATTGATATTTTTGTGGCAGAAATAAGTAAGACCTTGCTACCAAATGCCCAGGCGAGTCGTTGGAGAACTCTACCACCAAACTGCCTGGCAGAATGTCACATTGTTCTTCTTTCAAGGGATCCGCATAACACGGGGAACTTCGAACTAAGGAACTTTCATCTTTTAACATCGACGCTTTTTATAGTTTCAATTTCCTTTACACACCTCCTACACATTCACTTCTCTTTTACACTCATTGTCATGAATGCTGTCTATCTGCTGAATTTTCATTTTTTAAATTAGGAAAAAATCAAAAGTATTTTCACGCCCGTATCCCTGAAGAAGTAGGCAGTGGTAGACCAAGTGCACCTACGATTAGCCTAAGATAATAAGTCCCATAATGTGATAGGTGGCAAGCCTATCGTCAGTCGAGCACTTATCCAATCCTAGTCAAGGTTGTTTTATCAAAAAACCGAAAAACACATTTAAAATTGCCCGACCCGGGAATCAAACTGAAGACTTTATGTGGTCTACTCTGACACCGGACCACTAGACCACAGAGGCGATTATAAAAAAAAATCAATAACTAACCGCTTCCCGCAATTTAGTTTGCGTAGGTCTCGATTCTACTAGAAAGATTAGAAAAAAAATGGAGTTTTAGTTTGAGAAAAAATTAAGGTGCTGATCGACGGGCGAGCCTATATCGCGGTCTTAATGGTCTAAGAGCCCTCGACACAAAACTTATGGCCAATTGCACTACATACAACCGCGATATTGTGATGATACACGGGCGAGCTTTATTTATCGATGAGCCATAAGACCGCGGTATAAGGTCGCTCGTCGATCAAGACCTTAAAGGTCCTGATCTATCGGCCATAAGTTTTGTTTCCAGGGCTCTTAGACCATAAAGGCCACGGTATAGGCTCGCCTGTCGATCGGCGACTTTAATGTAGCTTTCTGCTGGCGAGAAAATTTTCAAAATTGACTCAGTAGTTTTAAATTTTCAAAATTGACTCAGCAGTTTCACTCAAAAATTTTCAAAATTGATTCAATCCATACAAACAAATTTACAAACGTACAAATTTTACCTCTTTATAATATGGTATAAATAATAATTCTTAGCCTTACACTGTCCTTAATGCTGGCATTCACCCTGTACTGTCAAGAGCAGCAACGTCTTGACCGACTTTGAGCCTAGTTTCATCTTTATGTCCATTTTAGCGTTAGTCCTTACCTTATAATTCCATAATACTCATTTTACCTTACATATAGTATTTTTATTACACAATTATATGTCCAATTAAATGTGCTAATCGCTTCTTTAATTATACTCGACTTATATTTAAAATACTAGCAAATGCTATAGTGTTTAAAGAAATTATACTTTTAACCTTGTATCAATAATAGTATATTTCATTGTATTTGTCATAACTTCTATTATACTAATTAACCTATGCAGCTTTGATCGTAAGTAAAATAACACGTTAACAAACTTTTATACAAATATGGTTTGATTTTTTTAAAGTTAGTCTATATTTCACCAAATTAAATACCAATATAGCACGTTATGCTTACAAATCGATTTCCGTATATATATATATATATATATATATATATATATATATATATATATATATATATATATATTCCTTCCTTTCCTTTTCGTATGATTTGCCTAATAATTATTTGAACTTAACATTAAAAGAATTACCGTTGTGTTTCAAATAGAAGGTAAACGCTAGTTAAATATAATGTAAAAATTTTAATTACGAATTTTAAACAAAACCAAGACCAAAATTAAGCTAAGGCAATATAACTCATATGTAGAATAATAAGCATTTTACATAGTGCGTTTGTGTGTGGATGAGGGGGGGGTGTATATGTGTATTTGTTTGCGTACTGTAACACTTGCCAGGCAAAACGTAAGAGGAACGATTGGCTATGCGAGTCACTACCATCGTGGCTACTAGGTGGTAGATTTTTGTATTGTCTCGCTTGGGTCTGATACCTTCTCCTGCCGTAATAGGGTCAATGCATGTCACTGTTGTGTTCTAGTTTAAAAAGTAAGGTAGCCATCTTATTATGATATATAAATATATTAGACCGCCCCGTTGGTCGAGTGGCTAGCGACCTTGACTACGCAATCGACGGGGTTCGGGTTCGATCCCCGACGGGGACAAGCATTTGTGTGATGAGCATAAATGTTTGTTTTTCCGGGTTTGGGTGTTTATTATATATATTCTGGTATTTATATATGTATTTCTATGTATTAGTACCGTTGACTAACACCCATAACACAAGCAAATATTTGTTTACTTTGGGGTTAGATCAGTAAGTGTAATTTGTCCCGTGAATATTTATTATTTATTTATTATATTATGATATAAAAATGCATTGGTAGTTCTGAGTTTCACAAATAACAAAAAGTTGTTTACAAAAGAAAATAAAATTTAGTTTGACCTTTATTTGTTCTACACGACAAAACTGAGAGTCTGTGCAAAAATAGAAATAATATTTAATATAAACAAGTTCTACAACTCAAGTTGTAAGTAGCTTAACTGGTATTATAATAGAGCTGATATTGTAATTAAGACAATTATTTGAGTGTTTAGTAGGGTGTCTAAATGATGTCATCTTTGGTGACCTTCAAACTTAGAACTGTCAAATAATAGGATTTCTGGTACGTTAAGAGCGTAATAACTTAGTAGAACTTTATCGCAATCTAACAATAGGGAATATGCAGGCAATTTTTTTATTTTTTTATTCAATATTCACTTCATTTTGATATAGAAAAAAAATAAACATAGCTGTAAAAGTAGTAATTATTTTTTCATAAAATCTTAAAAATATTGGTTTAATTTGACAGGTTCAAACGCTCCTATTTCTCGCGGGCTTGAAGCGTGGCGTCATGGGGCACGTCCTATCATTTTATTGTTTATTGTTTATCGTTTATCGTTTATCGTTTATCGTTTATCGTTCATCGTTCACCGTTCACCGTTCACCGTTCACCGTTCACCGTTCATCGTTCACCGTTCACCGTTCATCGTTCATCGTTCATCGTTCATCGTTCATCGTTCATCGTTCATCGTTTATCGTTTATCGTTTATCGTTTATTGTTTATTGTTTGTTTCAGTTTATTGTTTGTATTGAGAGTTAGTTTGATAGCAAGTGGCAGTGAAATCACAGGTGACTGACAGGACATGCTCTATGACGTCACGTTTCATTTCGAACAACGGTGGGACATTTAACAAATTTGAATTTCGCACGTAAATTTTTCATTTTTTGATTTATGTTTTAAATAATTAAATACATTTTAAATTAGAAAATAACGAATTGAGTGTAATACTAGGACCTTAAAAGCCCAGGAAAAAAAATCAGGCCATTTTATTTTTTATGCGTATTCCCTATTTAGTTTGTATGGCATAATTAAACTATTTTTTTAGATTAAGATAATGTATTTTAATTTATAATTGTAATAAAAGAAATTTACGCGTCGGGAGTGACTAGAATCTAGATTTTTTTTGTTTTTTATATCATAAGATAGCAAACAAGTAGATGTCTCCTGATGGAAAGAGTCAACCATCGCCTATAGACACCAAAGGTGTTAATGGTGCGTTGCTATCTTGTGGCGAGGTCTAATGCCACATGCATAAGTTCACCGGCTACCTTACCCTCCAAACCGGAACACGACAGCGACAAGCACTGACGCTATCGCGGCAGGAATAGGTAAGGCGGTGGTACCTGACCCTGGCGAGACAATGCAGAACTCTACGACCTAGTAGCCACGATGGTAGTGACTCGCATAGCCAATCGGTCGCCTTTTACGACCTGCCTGGCAGAACGGCAGTTGGTCTATTCTTCAAAGGAGCCCGGAACCAACACGGGGAGCCCGGAACCAACACGGGGAGGCCCGGAACCAACACGGGGAAAATTTAAAGGAATTTAAAGGATAAATAAAAGAAAGGGAATTTAAAGGATAAATTGTATTTGTATTCCAGTTTAATGATTTTTTTTATTGAAATCACTTATTCAAGAGGGGTTGATTAAAAACAAAATATTACAAGTAAGGATCAAAGTATAGGGATAACTTTTAAAGTTATGCAAAGCATGTTCAATACGTTGGTGCACTGAACCTCACCCGGAGTGCATTGACACCCACGAGACGGGTACTGTACATTATTTAAAAGGAATGTAAAAACTTCGACGACCCCTAACGGTATCATTTTTCCAAGAATTTATATTCGGTAATATGAGATGATATTTTCCATACGTATTTTACTTACAGTAGAATATATATTTTACATATAACAGTTAAAATGAGAATGGATGTTTTTAATCGGTCACTAAATTAAAATTTCTCACTCCAATCACATTTGAGTGCCCACTTGGATATCAAATCTAAAATTTAGGGACACATAGTCGTATGTGTTTGGTACCAATTATGTAATATATGGCATATTACATATTTGGTAGCACACTTCTTATATTTAATAATGTTTTTTTAACTTCCCGCTACTTTAGTAGTATAAGAAAATTACTAATTTTCCCCCAATTTTCGAAAATAGAGTTTTCACCAGATCCTTTTGAGGTTCTAGAAACCTTTTTTGGAAAACCTCAAATCAATTTTGTGCGACCCGGGAACCTAACCCGGGCCCTTAAAATCTGAACCGAATAGACTAAGTATTACTTTGAAAACTGAATATAGGCGGCACTTGGTAAAACTCCATGTTAACTTGGATTTATATTGTACTAGCTGTTGCCAGCGACTTCATTCGCGGGGACTTCGTTTACTCCGCACAGCACCTGGCCGCTAGGTGATAGCGTGATAATATGTAGCCTATATGTTGACCCAACCTGTTAGTAATATTCATGCAAAATTTGAAGTCAATCCATGTGGTACTTTTTGAGTTTACCTCGGACATACATACAGACAAACAGACAAACAGATAAACAGATAAACAGACAAACAGACAAACAGACAAACAGAGAAACAGACAAACAGACAAACAGACAAACAGACAAACAGACAAACAGACAAACAGACAAACAGACAAACAGACAAACAGACAAACAGACAAACAGACAAACAGACAAACAGACAAACAGACAAACAGACAAACAGACAAACAGACAAACAGACAAACAGACAAACAGACAAACAAACAGACAAACAGACAAACAGACAAACAGACAAACAGACAAACAGACAAACAGACAAACAGACAAACAAACAAACAGACAAACAGACAAACAGACAAACAGACAAACAGACAAACAGACAAACAGACAAACAGACAAACAGACAAACAGACAAACAGACAAACAGACAAACAGACAAACAGACAAACAGACAAACAGACAAACAGACAGACAGACAGACAGACAGACAAACAGACAGACATTCAGACAGACAGACAAACAGACAAACAGACAGACAAACAGACAAACAGACAGACAAACAGACAAACAGACAAACAGACAAACAGACAAACAGACAAACAGACAAACAGACAAACAGACAAACAGACAAACAGACAAACAGACAAACAGACAAACAGACAAACAGACAAACAGACAAACTATATTTTTGGCTCCGATATCGATTGTAGATCACGCCCCAAGTATTCTTTTAAAAAAATATTCAATGTACAGTTTTGACTTTCCTACGATTTTATTATATGTATAGATTATTGTAGGGATGATGCGTTAAAACGCGAAACCGTTTGGTTTTAATAAATAAAAAGTCAAGTAAAAGAGTACTAAGTATTAGATCACAAAATAGCCTTGCATAAAAAAATAATGAACAGTATTAGTATTGCTTGGAAAGCTATTAAAAATTAGCTATTGTAGCGGTCAAACAATCTTCAACACTACAATACACTTAATGTTTATGCGAATCCTAAATCGCGCTATAACAATAAATTACCTTGTAACAATGTATACAAGTTTCAACGCTTCTCAGATAAACTTACATCTTTTGTACTGGTTTACTTGCCTTACTGAAAACTTACTGGTAACTTATATTTTAGGAATAGAAAGAAATTATATGTGCCTAACCAAAAATTAAATATTTTTACAAAAAATGTGTATTGTATGTCTATTACTATATACAATCATATTCCTGATAGTTTTAAATCTTTGCCTATAAATAAATTTCGCAAAAAGTTGTTTGATTTGCTGTTAGATAAAACTTATTACGATATTAAAGAATTGTTAGCCGATAAAATTGAATGTTAATGCATAGAAATATAAGTTTGTTGATTGCCTTAAAAAAATTCAATGTAGTAAAATTTTGTAAATGGTGGAAACTTTGTAAATTACAAAAATCTTAATCATACAAAAAATGAAACTTGTAATTATAAAAATAATTTTGTAATATGAAATCCTTCTTTACATTAGTAATAAGTACATAAAATAGGGGAAAAAAAGACCAGCCCACTAATTTCTTCCGCCGGATCTTCTCAGTGTGTGGCCGCGTTCCGATCCGGTAGTAGTTCTAAAAAACCGATACAGTGTTTTCAATGTTATATTATACAATGATATTTTTTTAAATTTTTGCACACCATATAATGGTAGAATATGTTGGTAACTTAACTAATTTTTAACAACTTGTAACACCCATGTTTTTGCAAATAAATATTTTCTTTCTTTCTTTCTTTCTTTCTACCCTTATCTATCTTTGGTGATGACATCATTTCCAATATTCAATTCCAGTAGTGTTTGTTCACGGTTTGCGTAACATTGGGATATCAAAAATATTTTTCAATCTCTGTGCTCACGTTATCTATACTATTATAAAGAGAAAACATTTGTACTTTTGTATTTTTGTAACGAATAAATTCAAAAGCTACTGGGTCGATCTTAAAAATTCTTATACCGCTAGAAAACAACATTATCTAGAAGTGAAACAAGGTAAATTTTTTATCCGATTGATCACAAGAAAGTAATATTTTAGGTCACTTGAACTAATTGTACATTTATCCCTTACAAGCGCTTATTCAAGTGCTTGTAAGGGATAAATGTATGCGAAATTTAGTTTAATCCATGCGGTGGGCTTCAGTTGTGTGTTGATAATCAAAAAAAAAAAAAAACGATTTAATAAGTTTTAATTTATATTTTTTTCTACTCGCAAGCCAAGCCGCGCTAGGTTTCACAGTAAATTCAGTTGTTACTTAGAACAATGTAGTATTAAAAATTTCATCATGTAAGTTTTACATTGAATTAATTGTTACTTAGCAAAAGAGTAATGGTCAAAATTCTATCATATAATTTATAGAATGAACTTTATTATTACTTAGTCAAAGCGCCTAGTGGTCAAAACTATCTACATTAATATTATAAGTGCGAATATTAATGTAGATAGTTTTGATGTTTGGATGGATGGCTGATTGTTACTCAATCACGCAAAAAACACTCAATGGATTTTAATGATATCTGGCACACAGGTAAGCGATGACCCGAAATAGCAGATAGACTATTTTTTATCCCGGAAAAATTAGGTGATCCCCGGGATTCACCAAAAACTTTTATAATGAAGCGAACTGAGTGCTAAGTGTGAGTTTTTCTTTTCGCATTCGATCGTGAGCCCGTTTGGAGTTTACGAGGAATTTGTATGTGATTTGTACAGCGCCACCTAGCGGTAAACGTGAGAAACCAGTTTACCACTAGGTGGCGCTGTACAAATCACATACAAATTCCTAGTAAACTCGAAACGCGCTCACGATCGAATGCGAAAAGAAAAACTCACACTTAGCACTCTGCACGCTGCACCAAGTATCATATAATGAACTTCATTGTCACTTAGTTCTTACTAGAGTCTAAGAGTCTAACGGTTAAAATTTTATCATATAATTTTTACAATAAATTTAATTATTACTTAGTAAAAGCGCTTACTGGTTAAAATTTTATCATATAAATATGTAAAATAAACTTAATTGTTACATATTAAAAGCGCCTATAATTGGTCAAAATTTTATTATATACTATTTAAAATAAACTTAACTGTTACTTACTAAAAGCGCCTAATGGTCAAAATTGTATCATATAATTTTACAATAAACTTAATTGTTACTGAGTGATAGCGCCTAGTGGTTAAAATTTTATTATATAATTTTTATAACAGACTTCATTGTTGCTTAGTAAAATCGCCCAGTGGTCAAAACTTTCATCATATAATTTAATTTTTTTTTAGTTACTATTGACTGTAATTTATTAATTAATTTTTTAATGTCGCAAAATTGTTGAATTATTAAACTAATCATATTCAATAAAATTGTTTACATTTTAGAGAAGTGTAGTAACATTGTCTCAAAATTCACATATTCTCGTTGTATATTTGTTGTTGTATAATTTAAAATGTTTTTAATTGTTCCTTATTAATACCGCCTACTGGTTAAAACTTTACAATACAATTTATATAACAGACTTGATTGTTAGTAAAAGCGCCTAGTGGGCAAAATTTGATCATAGAGTTTTACAATAAACTTATTGTTACTAAGTAATAGAGCTTACTGGTCAATGGCCTAGTCTACCACGTATTTGGCCAACTGCAGTTCTGCCAGTCAGGTCGTAAAAGGAGATCATTTGGATATACGTGTCACTTCTATTGTAACTACTAGGTGGTAGAATTCTGCAAAGTTTCGCCCGGATATATGGTCCCAACTATACCTGCTGCACCGCCTGCAATAGCGTCAATGCTTGTCATTGCCGTGTTTCGGTTTGGATGGTAAGATAGCTGGAAGACTTATGCATGTGGTATTGTCATCCCGCCATACGGATAGCAACGCAAAATTAACATCTTTAATGTCTATAGGCGATGGTTTCTCTTTCCATCAGGAGAGCCATCTGCTTGTTTACTATCTTATGGTATGAAAAATATCATATAATTTTTACAATCAACTTAGTTGTTACTTAGTAAAATCGCCTAGTGGTTGAATACTGTAAACATATTATAATTTCTATTTAAATTTAGCTTTCTGCTTATTTTCTCAATACAAGCCTTAAAAATGACAAATCACGGTCTTTTCAATGCAAGTAATGTACTTAAAAAGGTATCCAAGTTTTGGCTGCACGTGTTAGTATATAGATAATTAACCGTTCCCTGTAGTATAACCCGCGAATTTCCCATTCCCATGGAAAAGTCGAAATAAAATGTAGCTCCTAGCCCACAAAAAACATGTAGCTTTCAGCTGGTAAAAGAATTTTCGAAATCGTTTTAGAAATTACATCCTACGATCAAACACATAAACTTACAAATCATACTTGTTTATTATAAATACTTAAACTTAATCCAAAAGTCCGTCTGAATGTCTGTTACGCTATCACGGCTAAGCTGCTTAACTAATTTAGATAAAAGGCACGGAGATAGCTGAATATCAAGTACCAAATATGGGCTAATTTTTAAAGTCAACTAATAAGGGACTGAAATAGATTATGAAAGTCTGTATGAAAGATTAACATTGACGACATGTTAATCTACTCGCGAGCGAAGCTGGGTGCATCAGCTAGTATTAGTGTAAATTATTAAAGATGGCTTATATTTTCTGTGATCGTCGGCAGAGACGATGATATACTGTTATGTTGTAAACTAATAAACATCGATTACATACAACTTTCGCTCTACACAACTATTCGGTCTAAAACCATTGGTGTTGTGTATAATTAGTTGCGTCAGAATACCGCTACGTGAACCATGCGCCATAGCGAGTTTATAAACTTGGTCGCGTGTGTGGAATAAATAATGCATACTTTCACAAACTCGTCGCGAATCTTCAGGCATTCTTAACTTGTGGCGAGCGAAACTTGGCACTTTTTGATTCGATGTTTCTTTGTGATCATACGAGTGTGAAGTATTTATTTACTAGCTGCACTCTGGTGACGACTGCATGATTAATATTTTAGTGAACTCTGTGCGAATAATGCCATTTTCAATTCAATGATTCAATTGTATATTTTGTATTATATTGTATTTCATAGAATAGCAAACAAGCAGATGGCTTTGGTGCTAACCGTTGCCAATAAACCAAAGGCATTAATGGCGCGTTGCTATCTGTGTGGCGGAAAGGTAATGCCACATACATAACTTTACCTTCTAAACTGAAGTATGACAAAAAAAGTATGAAAAAACAAAGTATGATGCTCTTGTAGTAGGAATATAAAGCATGGGTTAGTTCTCTCTGGAGACTTTGTGGCACTCTACCACCTAGTAATCACGATAGCAGTGACACGTTTGCCTTTTACAAAGGGCCTAATTTTTCCCTTTACACGATTCATTAGACCAGTGTTTTTTAAACTTTTGACAGACATGGAATACTTTCAGAATTTCAAAATTATTACAGAACCCTGTTGAAAAAAAAAATTGAGAAAATAAAAGGCTTTATTCAAAAAATTAGCCAAATTTACTATTCTAATTTGATACTTAATTTAATTTTATCTAATGAGTTAATGTGAAAGAGGCTGTTGTTTAGATTTTTAATGATGAACAAAGACTACTGATAGTGAACTAAGTAGCTGTGGAACCGTAGTAATCATATTAGGGACCCTTTGAGGGTCCATGAACCCAAATTTAAGAAACTCCACACTAGAGCATGAAATAATATTATTACAAAAATTTAGCATCCACATTAGCCATATTAATAAAATACTATCAAACATTAATTGATAGATAATAGATCACTCCTTCGTTTTGTTTGATGAATAATAAACTATTCAGTCGTCAATCACATCGGTGCGATAACAGTTGAGTTATATCGATCAGCTGTAATTATTCCCTGTCATGTCTTTAATAATTGATCGACTTGTAATAAAAGGTTCAAATCAAATTAACCAGAAGTAGTTATGGTCATGTAAACGATACATACATGTCGGAAGTTGTTATAGGAAACATTTTCTTAAATAATAATATGAAATTGCCTAATTGTGTTTGAAGGAAAAAGCAATTATGTGCAAAACTAACATATTTTATTAGGATTTTAATATAAAGTTATTTATATTTCTTGTTATATATTTTTATTTATCTTGTACATCTTATAATTGCTTTATTACGTCTAGGTGCCTATTATCGTATCAAACCTAAATAAATGAATGGAGAAATGGATGAGTAAGATAATGTTGTGAAAAAAAGACAAGCCCGCTGAGTTTCTTCCGCTAGATCTTCTCAATGTGTGGCCGCGTTTCCGATCCGGTAGTAGTTTAAAAAAAATTTTGACGCGTCAAAATAACTTGTAAAAATTTTTAATGAATAAAGTATTTCTGATTTCTGATAGTCGAAGTTTCCGGCGACTGGGAATTTTTTTATTACATTTACTGGAACCGCGGTCCCAGTTACCGGATTGATTTAATTTTAATATTTTTCTTCCGGCGACTGGGACCACGCATAAATTAATAAAATAATCTATTATTCAAGTTCATACAGTACACTCAAACAAAAATATATCTAAAGTAATAATGAAAGAAAACCCTTTTTGATTCAAAAATATTTATTTAATATTAAATATAGATACCGAAATAAATATAATAAACACCCTAACCCAGAAATACAAGCATCTATGCTCATCACACAAATGTTTGTCTCTGTCAGGAATCGCACCTGAGTTCCGTCGATTGCGTAGTCAGGATCACTAGCTACTCGACCATTGTTTGAAATTCTTAAATATTTTAGCACGATTTACGTGTTTAATACAAAATAACAAAAAATTGTGCTTTTATTGAAGTTATATAAATAAATGATATTTATGAATCAAAGAGTTTTATTTTTATTTTACATTTAACAATTTTTTGTTCGACTGTACTAGTTTTGGATTGAATAATAGATTTTTTAATTAATTTATGCGTGGTTTGAGTCGCCGGAAAAAAATTATTAAACTAGCAACTAGGACCGCGGTTCCAGTTAATGCGGTCCCAGTCGCCGGAAACCTCAGATAGTCGAATATCTTTTTTTTATATCATAAGATAAGAAACAAGCAGATGGGTCTCCTGATGGAAAGAGTCAACCATCGCCTATAGACACCAAAGGTGTTAATGGTGCGTTGCTATCTTGTGGCGAGATCTAATGCCACATGCAAAATGGGTAAATGAGATTATATTTTTAATATAGTTTTGTTTTAAAAATGGTGCTGTTTTCTACACATCTGTCGCATTTAGCCTAATATGTTGACGCAAAACCTGGCCAAGTGGAAGTCGGATTTATATATTTAGGGTTCTTTACATATTATGAAATAAAGATATGTATTCAATAATAGTAAACTGTCTCTTTTAATTTTTAAGTGATTTTTCTAGGAAACGCTGCTCCTCCATAGGTACAGCAATATTATAGTGTAAATTATTAATTTTGTTATTAAAACCTACTGACAAACAAAACAAGATTAAGATATTATATATAATGTTCCGTATTGATCTAAGCCCTTCTCGAAGAAAAGACGTCCTGTTTTCTTAAGTTTGTAAAAGACGAAAGATTTTCTTAACATGTCACTAACATTGTGACAACTAGATGGTATAGTCATGCCGCGACTCATCCGAGTATGGTATAACTTATTTCTGCCGAAATATTGTCAGTGTATATCACTGTTTTGTTCCAGTTTAGGGGGGTAATTTAGCTGGTTAAGGATTTGGCATTAACTTCGTTGGCCACATCTATAGATGAATTCACAACTAGAGTCATGTGGCAGTTTTGATGTAAAAACAAATCAAATTTAGAATTATTTTAATAAAGTTTGTTGGGCTAACAATATAAGCATTAAAATGTTCATGTTTTGTTTTTACATAAAAAGTAACAAGTTTTATATAATCTAATTGTGATTTCACTTAAATGAGTGATAATTAAAAAATACTTTCTAACTGAGTGTGATAATAAGAGAATTGCTTCGGAAGTAAGTAACTATAACTATCTATTCTTAGACGAGATCTCAGTTTTTAATATATTTTATTTCAATAGAAACAACTAGGAATAGCAGCAAGTAAATAGTATTCCTGTTGGAAAGAGTTCACTTATAAACTCCAAATATATAAATGGTATGTTGCTATCCATTTAGCGGTGTTTGAATGCCACGTCTGTAAGTTCCCTTCGAACTTGAACGCCACACTGACCACCAATGCTATTTTGAGAGAAACAAAAATAGCTTTGGTATCAATCCCGGTTGAAACTAGTAGATGCTTTTTTCCGCCTTTTACGTGATGTCTTAACTTTAAGTTAGTTGGTCTATTCTTCAAAAAGCGGTCGCTTATCTACTGTGCGTAATTGCGTTGGTTACAATTTTTATAACAAAGAGTAGCAATAACCCTAATTGCTTTCCTGATAGAAATACATAAATGTCATTAATTAAGACCAAAGATGTTAAAGGATGTTGCTGTCTATGGGAAATGTATAGTACCATATACACAAATTACCCGGTCGCCTTTTACCTTTAAACCTGAACTCGACAGTGACGGGCATCAATGCCTTTGCCTGCTGCAATTGTGCTTACACTATTGCAGCAGGTAGGGGTGAGATATGGAAGAATTAAATCCGGGTAAGACTCTACCACTAAGTAAACTTCCTAAGTCTGTAAGTTCTGCATAGTCCCGTCTGGGTTTAGCACTACTAGTTTGCCTATTCCTGTTGTAATTTAATCGGTGTTTGTCATTGCTGTGTTCTGGTTTTGATGGTAAGGCAGCTGGTTAAGTTATTTATGTAACGTTTCAATACGTCACAGGTAAAGCAACATTAACATATTTACCATCTATTGGCAATATGTCTAATTTTTTCAGGAAAGTCATCTGCTTGATTGTTTTCCTATGGTACAAAAAGTAAGGGACGGTAACCAACCATCACCAAAGATATCGGGCTGCTACGGTAATTTTCAAATAGAAAAAATCTTATATGACTTATCCGTTTTAAGAAAAATTGAAAAATCCTTTCCTTATTAGATTGTTTGTTAATATAAGTTTTTTTATTAAATTATTAGAGTAAATTAGGTCTCTAGGTTAATAGTTATAAGTACAAAGAGTATATTCTACGTTAAGATTTTAATTTTTTTGTGGTAAATATCTATTATACTTATTTATATTTATGCACAAAAATAGTCAAACATAGGTTAAACTTAACGCCTTATTAATAATTCTATCCTAGGCAAATTGTAACATGTAGTATGTTATACAAGTGTGTATGAATTAAAAAATACTAATGCATTTTTTAATATTAAAATAGTATGATTAAATTATTTCTTCATATTTCGTATTATTAAATTTAATAAATTAGTCTTTGTAAGACATGAATTCCCATACGAAATCTAAGATAGCATTGTTATTTTTAATATTTCGACAATTTCATCAGTATAATTGTTAGTGAATTGTGAGATCGTTGCGACTTCAAGGAGCTTTTCAAGTATATCGTGATATAAAGATAATAAATATTCTCGTCAAACACAAGTGATTTTTCTTGAATACACAGATTGACATTGAGGACTAGTTACTACATTTCCTGGCAATTTTAGTTTTGTAAAAAACTCACTGTTATTATTTAGGTAAAAGTAAGTATATGTACGTGTATGCGTTTGTTTTGTGTGTGTATATGTGTTGGAGAGAATGTGTGTTTATGAGTCTTACAGATCCAGGAGTGTAAGTTATAAAGAAAAATTTGATTTATTAACATTTGAATAAAATATTTTTAACTTTGGCTATGATTTGGTACCACCGCTTTACCTATTCCCGCCGAAATTGCATAAATGCTTGTTACTGTCGTGTTCCGGTTTAGTGGGTAAGGTGGCCGGTAAATTTATGTATGTGGCATTAAGACCCCTTTACAAGGATAGCAACGCACCATTAACATATTTAGTGTCTACAGGCGATAATTGTCTCTTTCCACCAGAAGGCTATCTGCTTGTCTGTTATCTTATAAAATAGAAAAAAATACAATAGGTCAACTTAAGGTCTGTAAAAGTTTTCTTAGAGTTCGTCTTCCACTTTTGTAGAAAATGTACCAAAAGTTTTGAGGATTAAATAAAAAATATTTTACAGGTTTTTAGCTCAAAGACTAACCTATATATTAATACAACGACAACACGACAATTGCGCGAACGATGGGATATTAAATTTGGCACACTTAATGCTTACATTGCGGAAGACTGCAAAAATCTAAAGTTTTTAAATAAAACGCATAAGTTTTTTTTATATTATAAGATAGCAAACAAGCATCCTTTCCTCTTCTTCTCCTTATGGAAAGAGTCAGCCATCGTCTATAGACACCAAAAATGTTAATAGTGCGTTGCTATCTTGCGACAAGGTCTAATGCCACATGCATAAGTTAACCGGCTACCTTACCCTCCAAACTGGAACACGACAGTGAAAAGCACTGACGCTATTGCACTAGGAATAGGTAAGGCGGTGGTACCAGACCCGGGCGAGACAATGCAGAACTCTACTACCTAGTAACCACGATAGTAGTGACTCGCGTAGCCTGGTAAGTTGACCTATTCAACAAAAGAGCCCGGGACCAACACAACAGAAATACATTAAATTAACAAAAATAAATATTACACATGCTACATTCATGTGACATACATGATAATATACACATATGAATATTATTTTCGTTACTGATAAGGTCAGTTGTTAAACTTAAAAGTGATTTTAATCTTTAGTCTATTGTTTATGAGCCTTATGGATCCAGGAGTGTAAGTTATAAAGAAGCATTTGATTTATTAACATTTGAATAAAATATTTTTAACTTTGGCTATGATTTACTCATTTTTTAATTTGAAATATTATCATTGTATGCACAAATTTAATCTACTAATTTAATCTACTACTACTACTAGGTGGTAGAGTTCTTTATTGTCTCGCCTGGGTTTGGTACCACTGCTTTACCTATTCCTGCCGAAATTGCATAAATACTTGTTACTGTCGTGTTCCAGTTTAGAGGCTAAGGTGGCCGGTAAATTTATGTATGTGGCGTTAAGACCCCTTTACAAGGATAGCATGACGACGATGACTAGTATGAATGAATTGTTCAAATAAATTACAAATATTCGCAAAAATTCTTAACAAAAATTCGTCGAGCGCAGCTAATAAACAAACGTATAAAAACTTTAAAGACGTCTTACTAACACTTAGTCATCATAACCTCTACATAATGCCTCACGAATCATTTAAGTGCTTTTTGTTGTTCGTTAATTAATAACTCGTATTTAATACAAACGGTACACTGTATAAAAAGCAGGAAACGAAAACGACACAAGTTATTTTGGTTATGTGCAGTGAAATAAGGTATGCGACAATGAAGTTTCCATTTAGGATAGCGAAAATCAAGTGAACAATTAGGGAACGAAATTTAGAAAGAGCGTTTTGATAATCTTTAAAAAGAGGATTTAAAATAAAACAAATTATCTATATTAATATTATAAATGCAAAATTTTTGGTGTGTGAATGTATGGATGGATGTTTCTTACTCAATCACGCGAAAACTAAAAGTATTTTCACGCCCGTATTCCCCGAAGAGGAAGGCCCTCTATGCTAGATTTCATCTAAATGCGTATAGTAGTTTTTGCTATCGCCTATGTGGTCTAGTGGTCCGGTATTGGTGTTGATCACACGAGGTCCCTGGTTCGATTCCCGGGTCAAAAAAATTAATGGTCTAGATATCAAAGTGTATTTTTTGTCACACCTACTTTTACCATTGATGGATATTAAAAAAGTTTGTGTGTACTTTTGTACGCACGTATGAATTTATACTCAGATAGACGACAATTATTCGTTGGCTGTTGATGTGTATGCCCATCGTTACATCAACTAACTTCATGTCGCTCGCTGCCGGAGTTCGCACTTAACGTAATACCAGCTAACTTCATATCATTGGCTGTTGGTGTGCGCGCGTAATCTGATGTCAGCTAGCTTCATGCTGCTGGCTGTCGGTGTGCGCGCGTATCGTAATATCAGCTAACTTCATGTCACTGGATGTTGGTGTGCGCGCGTATTCTGATGTCAGCTAGCTTTATGCTGCTGGCTGTCAGTGTGTGCGCGTATCGTAATATCAGCTAACTTCGTGTTACTGGCTGTTGGTGTGCGCGCGTAATCTGATGTCAGCTAGCTCCATGCTGCTGGCTGTCAGTGTGTGCGCGTATCGTAATATCAGCTAACTTCATGTCGCAGGCTGCCGGTGTATGCGCGCGTCATAATATCTAATTTCATCGTGTCGTGTTTTTGTATGTCGGGTGAAAAAATATGAGAGTAAAACTTTACAATGGCCCCATTGTAAAGTTTTACTCTCATATTTTTTTAAACCCTCCAAAAGAAGTACAACTTCAATTTGTAAATTTGTTTTAATTTCAATATGTCACCGCCTGTTTCTATCATTAGTATATAAATATTGTGTTTATAGAGCATTAAATTATAACAGGTTTAAATGACATAGTATGTGACAACATATTAAAATCACGATTATTGAATAAAACTACGATTAACTTTGATCATATCGATATCAGTATAAATCATTATACAATTAAGTTAGTAGCACAATAAGATAGTAGTCTATGCTAATCACGAAATAATCGTGCGAATAGTTACAATTAATAAGGTCTATGACCAGTTTATATCACGGACTGTGTGTATAATCAATTATAAAACAATTAGGTTAATAATAAAATTAAAAATGAAAGACGTGAGAAATTGTTTACTGTTGAATAATGCCATCTACGGATCTTTCGTACATCGGAAGCTTTGTAAAGTGAGAGTTGATGTTAGTAGGTCGTTGTGATCACACCTTTGATTTGTTGGCGTCGGATATAGAGAAAATGATCATAGTAAACAAGAATATTTACCTACTTGCAATGATTACAAGTTCAATAAATTCTTGTTAGATGTGGCCTGTATTTCTCTTTATATAAGTTCCGATAATTCCATCAATAGAAGCAATCGTATACCACGATTCTCTAGTTTGTTGGTGAATAGGGATCACTCATTGGCCGCATTTGCGAATTTTGACAATTGTCCTATTTTAAGCAATAAGTAATATTGATACTAATAATAATTAAAACTAGCTAACTCCATCCTAATAACCGACGATTTATCGCTAAATAACAATTTTAATTTGGTATTGAATTTTGTAAACAATTATGGCTTGCACCAAATCTGGCACCAACAGCTTCACATGTATTTCCTAGGCACAAGGATGGTAGCACACTAATATCAGGGACACTATTGAGATTATTTGAGATTGAAAAACCCCTGTAATACTTTTCCTGACTTAAGAATCGAAACCCGAGCAGCTGAACTGAATTAGGAATTTCAGTACTTCTTTTTTAATTAGTGACTTTACGTACTGGAAAGTCTTTATAACTTTATTAAGTGAGAATGTTACCGTTCATTTACTTTTTACGAAAAAGTTACAATATTGATTACGTCAAGATCAAGGTAAATGCGATTTTTAAATTTCACGGCTTTTACTATCTTTTGTATATCAGATTTAAATACGAAAAACTTCGTTAAAATTAATTTTTAATCGACATTCGCTAAAATCGATTTTATTTTAATAATTACGTTTTTTTAACAATGTTTGTTCCTTAAGTAAAGAAAAAAATTACAGTCAACTGGTCTTCTTTCTTTTGATGAAATATTTGTGTCGTTCAGTAAATGAACTAAATATTATTACATGTTTATTTTAATTACAATGTGAGCGAAACAAATGGTAAACCCTGCGAGTAATTTGGGCCATAATTACAACAGTTAGTAATTAAATATTATTTATACAGTTCAATAATTATGACCTAATTATCTGCCCTAATCATTATTGATCAATTAATTATCTAATCGTTTAATTTTACACGCACTAACTGTGACTACCCTTTCCTATTTTTTAAAACATACATTTTAAAAAAATGATAATTTAACATTATAAGATTTTTACAAATAATTTAATATTATATAACGAAAACATAAATTCACCAGTAATCATTTGGAATAATGGTTTCCGAAATTACCTACAACAAATTATATTATTCGGGTCGATTTCATTTGATTGAAATAAGCAGCCTATTATATTGTAGAACAAACTTAATCAATTTAATTGACTAAAACGTTGTGAAGATTGATTGCAGTATAATTGAGATTTTAAAAAATTGTTCTGATTTCTAGATTGTTTATATTTATCCAACAAATCAAACCGAAAATTAAAGAATATGAAAAAAAAAACTTGTATATGTGATTTATGATTAATAAATTTTTATTTAACGTCTATAAATAATTATTTAATAATTTATCCTAAGTTTTCAGATGTGTCACATTTTTATAGATAAATGGTATTCACAATATTAAAGTAATATTATCTGCTTTCTATTTGATTTTTCTTAAACGCTTAAGTAAATGTAAAATGACCTTACATTAAATTTTAATACAAGTTATTTGCTTACGTCATAGGCTAAAAAGCAAAATTTGGTAATAATACTGACACAACTACAAGTAATGCTAGGTTAAAAAGCGCTAATAGGTTTTTGGTCGCTATGGCTCAACGATGTTACATATTTCGTGCGAACCGTATCGGTGTATTACGAAATGCAAGCAAAAAATTCATCGACCACCAATTGTTACAGGCACATGCTAATTCAAACGCAACCTGTTTCTGCACAAACAATTTTCACGAATTTCTTACAACATCACGTTATTCGAAGCGATTAGAAAATTCTTATCATAACATTTTAAGTTATTATTTCTTAAACATCTTATATGTAGATTTTCAGTTATTACGAAATATAATTACTTCACAAAATTTGTAAAATGAATATTTATTATATTATATTTTCCTGAAGAAAAGTCACTTATTATAATATATCGTTTTTTTTTTGTTATAAAATTAAATGCGAATTTCATTTAATTCATATAAATAATAATTAGCATACATATTCTTAAAACAATGAAGTATTCAAACATTGAACTTAATAAATTATATGAGACGAATTCGATTTGAATTTCAAACGTCACGAAAATATTATTTATGAGCGTTAACAAATAAATGTTATATAATCTGTATTTTGTGAATAATTTACATAATTATGTATTTCTAGCATATGCTATAAATATAAAACACCTGATTATCGACGAGTATTCTTCTATTATCTAATAGAATATTTCCAACAGGAAATATTAATCGTATAAACATGAATAATAATTATATTACTCATATAAAAAGAAATTAAGAAAGCTATATGAAAATATAAGTATATGCCCACACTCCACACAGGTAAATTATATGTATATAATATATAAAATACATATAAAATTTAAAATGATATAATATCAAAATCCTTGTAATCTTATTTTAAAATAAAATAATAAAAATATAACTTTACGTAGTATTTCATAAATTAATAATTATCCTAACAATAAAAAAATCCGCATGTCAAAAAATCAATAAAATACCTATATGCAAAAATGAAAAAAAAAAGATGTCACGCGCAAACCTGCATAGATGACAATAAGTAGTGATTAACTCTTTTTAATTAGATCATATTTATTGGTATCATAAAATATCGACAGTTACTGTGCTTTTAACATGTGCAACTAAAAAAAAAATATATATGCTATTTATTAATTATTTTCATTATAGCAAGTTCAAAAATAAATATTTATTTATTTAAAACAATTAAATTACTACCCAATTTTGTACAATAGAAGAAAACTTACCTCGAAACGTTAAATAGCACTACAACAAAATTTAAGCACAACAAAGTTCAACAGTCACAGTTCACAAGTTCGTTTTACTATGTAGTCGAGGTTCTAAGTTTATTCTCAGCAAGTGTCGTAGTCGCACTGAACACAACGGAAGAGTAGTGCGTGCTTGCGCGCGCGCTTACCTAAAGTAAAAACCGAAATAGCAATCGTTCACTGGCTCGAAAAGGAAAAGATATTGTCGATCTAACACAATTCGAATGAGCTTATTAAGGTTAAGGATAAAATCGGTAGCAATAGGCGAAATTTTTTCGTTAATCGATTTACGATATCGAACTAGTTGCGTGTGGATAATGCTAATTGTGTTGTAAGATGGAATTGGAGCGTGTGACTACATCTCAAAGAACTAAGTATTGTTTTCATATGTATTTGACTAGTTTTAGAAAAGAAATGGTCATTGTGTAATATAAAAATTAACGAAGAGATCTCCATGTATTTTTATTACATTTTAATCGATTTTTTAATATATGATATCAAAAGTGATTAACGAAACTGGTAAAAGGTTATTCGTTTTTTAAAATTATAACGTTGGAAAACATTCCTCCTAACATAATTGATTGCCCTAGGATATAAGTAAAACAAATATGCGTTTTAAAAATTACAGAATTGTAATTGATTCCTTTTATAAAAACAATTATTTAATTAGCATCAATAATTTAGTTAATTAGCATCTATATATATAAAAATCAATGCCACTTTTCGCTGTAATTTATAACTTAAGAACGGGGTCACCTATCCAAACCAAATGCTTAGGCTTTGTTCAGACTATTTAGAAGATGGTTTATGTGAAGTTTGCACAAAATCGGCAGAGCGGTTCTTCATTTATTACATTTTTTGTAACAAATGAATTCAATAAATGACGATACGTAGCGAAGCACGTAACGGTCCTCTAGTAAGATATAACAAACAAGCAGATGGTTCCCCTGCTGGAAAGAGACAACCATCGCCTAAAGACACCAAAGAAGTGAATATTGCGTTGCTATCCTTGTGGCGAGGTGTTAATGCTACCTACATAAATATACTGGCTAGTGGCTACGTTACTCTTCAAACTGGAACACGACAATAACAAGCACTGACGCCATTGCGTCAGGACTAGGTAAGGCGGTGATATCAGATCAAACCCAGGTGAGACGATGTAGAACCCTACGAACTAGTAGTCGCGATAGTCGTGACAAGTATAACCAACAATTGCCTTTTACTAACTCCCTGTCATGCATGGAACAGCATGAGGGAAATGTCTACGGATTACAATTTGTCTATTTGTCGACAGATTTGCCACCAACCATGCCATAAGGCAAAGTATCGCTGATTATACAAATTTTGTGGACAACTTCCTTCATACATGCTTAATCCTGTTTTAAGCGTAACGAGATACGTACGTTTTTTTATTATCATGGCGCTCACTTAAAAAATAATTTTATAAAAATGCTTAGGTTAGACTAAATACTCACACTTATAATAATATGTCATTATAATACTTTAATCCTTTTGTAAGTCTTTATTCATCGCCATTGTAAGCTTACTAAAAATGTTTAGTATCCGAATTCTACTTGAAAATATGTAATCTTTAAAAAATTCATACAATTGTATGAATGTACGTGTTAATCGATTTAGACAAAAAAAATCGCCTGTAGTCTTGTGGTCTGGTGTCGTTGTTGACAACATAAGGTCTCGGATTCGATTCCCGTGTGTTTTTAATAAAAAACTACGTTGCCTGGGATTCGATTAGGTTCCCGGTTGGCGATACGCTTGTCCACAGATTTTTATATCATAAGATAGCCAACAAGCAGATGGTTCTTCTGATGGAAATACATCCATCGCCTATAAACACCAAAGATGTTAATTGAGCGCTGCTATCCTTGTGGCAAGGTTCCACTATAAGACAACCTTCATTCACTAAGCTGGTTAATGGATGAAAGTATTTTATATCCAATAAAATATGACTATAAATAAATAACTAATGTGTTGACTAAAAAATTAAGCCCAGAAGATGATTATTTAACAATTAATTTTTTCAAATATTACACTAGTTTGGTTAATAGATTAATTCGATACCAATCGTAAGTACGAAGCTTATTAGAATATGTAAACTTTACATTGACTATTTTTTGCCGTGACAACTTTTGGGTAGGCAGATTACTAGTATCGATTTACGTGAGATATATATATATATATATATATATATATATATATATATATATATATATATATATATATATACTGGACTGAAATGTTTTAGGCTCTCAAATATATTAATTGACATATCGCACTTCCGATCAAATAGAATCACAATTTGAAAAATCGTAAAATCACTTTTATTGTACTATTCGCATCGTATTATGCCATAGTTTTATCTCGAGTGGTGATCTACTACTATTTTAAATAATTTGATACTATATGGAGTTAGTGACGTTAGTGGCGTTGGCCGGAAAAGCGAAAAAAATAGGCAGGAGCAACTTTATGCCGCTTTTACTCGAGAATCAGTTTTTTGACTTATGACACTATTTGAGCGGAGGTGCGATGTTTAATTGGACATAAAATGCTTTTCATCCATTAAACAGTTTGGTGTGTATAGTGGGATCGTAGACTATTATGTATAAATGGCTTGCCACCTATCACGTCATGGGACCAAGTGTCTTCGGCTCATCGTGTGTGTGCTGGTTGTGAAGATGTTGGCGTGAAGATATTTATTTTTATTTTTTAAAAAGAAAAATATTAATGGTCTAGATATCAAAGCCTACTATTAAATTCTGTATTTGTTTATTACGCTTTTACGGCTAAAGCTCTAAGGCGATTGTGATAAAAGTTTGCAAGGAGATATTTAAAGGTCAAGAAAGGACACCGACTTTTTTAAATTGCCCATAGGTGGTAATTAAAAATGTCTGTGTTGTTACGCCTAAAATGGGGTAGACCTGCCCTGAAAAGAGGGGGGGGGGGGGGGTAAACTTTATTCGTGGTAAAACCAGGGCCAACATTTTTTTTATGTCATAAAATAGCAAATAAGCAGATAGCTCTTCTGATGGAAATATACAACCATCGCTTATAGACACCAAGATTGTGCGCTGCTATCCTTGTGGCAGGGTTGACACATCCATAAGTTTACCGGCTACCTTACACTCCAAACCGAAACACGATAGTAGCGTGCACTGACACTATTGCGGCAGGAATAGGTGAGGCGGTGGTACCAGACCAAGGGGAGACAGTGCAGAGCTCTACCACTTAGTAGCCACGATGGTAGTTACTTGCATAGCCAATTTTTCTTCTCTTACGAATTGTCTGCACGACAAACGGCCTAGTCATCAAAGGGAGCCCGATCAAACGCGGGGGACACATTCAGTTTCATTTTAATTTTTACTTCCAAACTTCCTTTGCCTCGTGGTCCAGAGGTAGCCGCTTCGGGTCAGATCATGAGGGCCCTGGTTCAATTTCGGGGTCGAGCAAAAGTATTACTCGAAAATCCAAATTTTCAATAGCAACTTGGAGTCTGGCGGGTGGTATGATACCACTTCCGTGTCTCGGATGAGCACGTAAATCCGGCAGTTAGGGTTATGGATAGAAATAATCGATAATTCTTATCAGGTCGATAAAATGCGGTGACCCCATCACCACCCATCTCGCCAACCGACAAACAGTGAATCGTGGTGAACTGGAAAGTCTATAGATGTTCAGTCAACTCTGCCTACCACGCAAGGGAACCAGACGCGATGATAAATGAATAAATAAATAAAGTCTTTATTCTCTGACCTTTGACAAATCAACTTAAAATCCTATATAAAAAAAACAGATACAGATATTTCGAAAGTTTAAGTAATTCATCAGCATACAGTTTATTGATCAGGTTGTCTGTTGACATAGGCCTCTCCCATTGTTTTTCATTCTTCCCTATTCCGAGCTAATCTTCTTCATCCTTTTGGTAAATCGTCTTCCCATTTTTCGATTTGACGTCCTTTTTGCCTTTCTCCATTTCTGGGATACTATTCCATTACATCTTTCGTCTGTGATACAAACAAACAAACTTTCAAACCTATATCAATCGTATCATAATGGATATTAAGTAATTCAATCCTATATTTGTTTCAATTCTAAAAACGGGTGATTTCAAATACGAATATGGTGTATGGCGTATCCACCTGAATAGATTATCGTTCATGGCGAATATTATTTACTGTATATATATATATATATATATATATATATATATATATATATATATATATATATATATATATAATATGTTGGTTCACTCATGATGAAAAAATTCCTAAGAAATATCTTTTTACTCCCTTTCTTTCTTTTATGTCTCCCTCTTTCTTTCCCTATATCTCTGTAACCGAAAATATACCTTTAGGCTGACTCGGCAAACGTTGTTTTGCCATATAAATTATTGAATTAATAATATCGCTATTAAAAAATAGGCCGTGAATATTACAGGTTATATGTATTTTAATGCTACATCCTAAATTCTTTTCTGTTAGGAGGTTTCGACTAATTTTGTAAGGATTCAATCAACGGTTCCAGATATACAGGAGATTAACCGTCAGTTATTGCACTTTCACTGCGTTTTAACTGTGTACTACCGTTCGTATCGTCCGTCGTTTTATGGTTGGTTATCTCCGTAGTAGTTTTTAACGATTCGCTAATGAGTATTCGCGACAACCGTGAAGATGATTTATTTAGATTTTCGAGAATAACTCCGAAAAACTTCATTTACATCGACTGAGATCAAATTTAGAGGCTCATAATCAGAGTCCAATATATTAACAAGCAGAATTTGATGCTGTTTCTAAATTTATTATCATATCGATAGTATTTTTACATTTTAAAAATGTTTACAATATATGATATTCGTAGTTTGTGTGCTCTTTGTAGCAAAAATTTATGGTTTTTAATAAAACAAGTAGTATATCACTCACATCCTTTGTGAATCCACTTGAAATCCTTTGATCGGTCTTATATGGAAACAACAAGAAACGTTTCATATTACGTTACATGATATATGAGATGAGTAAGTATGGAAATAATACACACTTTAATTTTTATACTTACATTCTTTATAACCTAAAGATTTATTTTTATTTTTAATATTGCTAATTGCGTCCTCGAACAAATTTATAGAGCTGTCACTTGAATTATTCTGACGGCAAAATATTTTGTCGTGACAATTTGTAAGATTTCGAACCAGCGACAGTATCTGGTGTTGACAGAATTTTAAATGACAAAAGTTTCGACAATAGAGCTGCTTGTCCTTTGTCTGCTACAATAGACAAGCTTCATTGGGAGGTTCAGAGAACGTCAACATTTTCATCGCGCAAACAATTAAATTTAAGTAAAATAATCCCTGCGAAACAATTTGATAAAAGCTTCTGCAGTGAACTTTGAACGAAGTTCCCTCAAATATTTAGTATGCAAAGAAATGATTTAAATTTGTTCGAGTTGAATGGAGTTTTAAAAATAGATCACAATAAAATTTGACGTTGATTTTTTAAATAATATAGGATGCAAATAAGTAAACAACTTATTCAGACAGCACGTCTTTAAGTAAGAGGCAATCATAGTCATCTATAAGCAGTTAAGATTAGGGTTAACAACCGTACTTTATAGTAAAGTGTTGTTATTATTTAAGATAAATGTAATTTATACTTTTTGAAAGTTATAAAATAGTTGAAAATATTTTATTTTATCATTAAACTTAAAAAAAATGTTTAATGTAAGGAACAAAAACAGGCATTTTTGTGTGTAATAGAAATAGAACTCATCCCTTTTAAACATGATTTATGTAGTATTTTTATATCATTTCAGTTAACTTGATTTTTTGTTATATCAAAATATTAATGACATTGAATATATGTACACAAAACTGTAACTTTTAGCAATTTTTCTTTGTGAGGTGTATCTGGTCACGGAACGAATGAAACACAACATCTCGAAGCTTAACTAGTAAAAAAAAATGGTAAGATATTGCAAGACCCACCAAAAAATATGTATTTGAAAATGGAGAGCACAGTTAATAAATAATACTTTATTTTCCAACCTAACAAAAGAAAATATACTTTATTTTTTCAAAAAAAAAGGTAGTAACCCTTGTTACCATACCAAAATTGTAAAGCTACATGCGTAAGTTTATGGAGTATACCCTCAAATCGAGAACATGGCGGTGAGGACTTAGGACCTTAGGACTATTTCAGTCGCTGTAACCAACGACTGAAATAGACAAGTTACATGTTAATTATAATAAATATTATTAAGACAAAGTAAAATTAATCTAATCTTTAAAATATTCAGAATGTAGAAAATATTTTTTTTTAGAAGAGGAGTCAAACGAGCAGGAGGTGCACCTGATGGTAAGTGCCCATGGACATCCGCAATAACAGAGGTCTTGCAGTTGCGTTGCCGGCCTTTTAAGAATGAGTAAGCTCTTTTCTTGAAGGTCCCCAAGTCGTATCCGTTTGGAAACACCCCTGCCGGTAATTGAAACCACAACAAAGTAGTGCGAGACAAAAAGTTCCGAGAGAAACGCACAGTTGTGGATTTCCAGCTGGACATCAAGATGGTGAGGATGGAATTTCATATTTTGACGCAATGTCCGATGATGAAATTCGGCGGTAGGAATTAATCCAAATTTCCAAGACCCCATTCCGAGACATCGGTTAGTCGATTCTCAACTTCAGACACAAGCTTGTTTCGGCACTCTTCGACGTGTTCCCGAGAAATACTGCTACGACCGGAGTATGCAGCATCACCTGCATAGCAAGAGTGTCATCTGCATAGCAATGTATATTGCGAATTCGCATCATATCATTGATATGCAGAAGGAACAGTGACGGTGATAGCACGCAGCCTTGTGGAACACCAGCATTGACAGCTTTAAGGTCAGAGCACGCATCGTCAACTACGACCTTGATGTTCCTATCGGCCAAAAAACTAGTGATCCACTTGCATAATTTCTCGGGAAGCCCATAGGAAGGTAGCTTCAACATAAGCGCTTTGTGCCATACCCGATCAAAGGCTTTCGCTATGTCCAAACTAACTGCCAATGCCTCCCCCTTGGACTCAACTGTTTCCACCCACCGATGAGTTAGGTATACTAGAAGATCACCAGCTAAGCTGGCCGCGACGAAAACCGTACTGGCGGTCGCTAATCAGCTGGTGCTCTTCTAAATACTTGAGGAACTGAGAGTTGATGATTGTCTCCATAACTTTGGAGAACAAGGAGGTTATGGCTATCGGCCGATAGTTAGACGGATTAGAGCGATCTCCTTTTTTAGGGATGGGATGCACAAAAGCCGTCTTCCATGAAATCGGTACTACGCCGAGTGAGTAGGAGAGCCAGAATAGGCGTGTTAATATCGGCACCAACTCTGGAGCATACATTTTAAGTACAATCGGAGGAAAGCCATCCGGCCCACTCGACTTATGGACATCCAAAGAAAACAGTGCTTTGCGTACGGAAGACTGCACTCTAGCACTCTAGCACTACGGGATGGTAGGCGGTGCATTTCCTTGGTCGTCCAGAGTCGAGTTGGCCGCAAAGAACGAGCCCAGAAGATCGGCCTTCTCCTTTGCGGTATGGGCCTGAGAGTCATCGTCACCGTGTAAGTATGGAAGAGAACACTGTGAAAAATTTCCAAGACTGCCTTGGCACGAGACCAGAACGCACGAGTTCCCGAAAGAAAGCGAACTAGTTTCTCACCAATTCTTCCAATGTGTTCAGATTTTGCCTTGGCGATAGCTCTTTTGAAGAACCTAGATTTAAAACTTTATTCATTTAAATAAACTAGCTATCGCCCGTGGCCAAAATTCGCCCATAGATTAAACAATCAAAATTCTTTTAAGTTAGACAGCTGACTTTAGCCGTAAAGAAAATAGTACTTTTACATGTATGTATTTACCATGTATAGTCTAGTCTAGTCTAGTCTAGTGCATTTTATTTAAAAATATTAGGTTTCTGCGGTTCTCCGCAATATAAACTTTAACTATACCAAATTTCTCCCTTCACCGGTCGCTCAATTGTCTTAAAAAGGGGTACAAACTTCCTCTTTCATGTAATAATATATACACACACACACACACATATATATATGTGTATATATATATATATATATATATATATATATATATATATATGTAATAAGTGTAATGTAAATAAATATAAATAAATATCGCTGGACAAATTACATGTTTTTTTTATATCATAATAGCAAACAAGCAGATAGGTCTCCTGATGGAAAGAGTCAAACATCGTCTATAGACAACATAGATGTTAATAATGCATTACTATCTTTTGACGAGGTCTAATGCCACATGTATAAGTTTACCGGCTATCTTTCCCTCCAAACCGGAACACGACAATGATAAGCACTGACGCTATTGCGGCAGGAATAGGTAAGGCGGTGGTACCAGACCCGGATGAGACAATGCAGAACTCTACCATCTAGTAGTAGCCACGATGGTAGTGACTCGCTTAGCCAATCGGTCGCCTTTTATGACCTGCCTGATAGAACGGCAGTTGGCCTATTCTTCAAACGAGCCCAGACCAACATGGGCAAAACACTGGAACAACCACATCAAAATTATTTGCTTGTGATGTGGTTGTTAGCAACACAAATACATATATGTATAATAGTGTCATTTTTATATTAAAATAAAAATACTTAAACCATTAAAAAATTTTCTTAAAATTCATAATTTGTATAAAAAATTCTAATACAATTGATGATTTTTAGTAGTTATGTGGTCTGGTGATTTTTTATGTTTTACTGCTTGCATCCTCCAAAGAAATGATAAAAAAACTCAATAAAAACGTCAAGGAAAAGAATTGTTTATAGTATGTAGTTGTAGTGTAAGTCCTCAGTGCTGATTTCCTATATCTCCTAGCTAGACGCTACAAAAAAGGCAAAAAATATAATATTGATTTCTATGGAGAAGGCCTATGGAGGTCAGTAACTAATACTATACTAGACTATATACATGACACAGTAAAATATAGCAACTAAGTTATAATCATATAGTTGAACGAATGTAGGCATGAATCTATTTAATGTTTGTACGAAGTGTTAGTGGAGGTAGGGTTATATCATATTTTATATACTTTATTTTAGTCTTCGTACTTGTATTATATTATACTAGCGGCCCGTCACACGCTTCGCTACGTATCGCTGTTTATTGAATTCATTTGTTACAAAAAATGTGATAAATGAAGAACGGCTCTACCGATTTTGTGCAAACTTCACATAAACCATCTACTGAATAGTCCGAACAAAGCCTAAACATTTAGTTTGGATTGGTGAGCCCGTTCTTGAGTTAAATAATTACAACGAAAAGTGGCATTCATTTGTATATATGTATATGTCCAGACAACTTTAAAAGCGAAACCCGTTGATGATATAAACTAAATAAAATGTTATGTGAATCAGCACAAATGTATTTTAACATAACAATAAATGGATTTTCATCAAGTACCAACGACAAAAAATATAGAAATAATTAAATATAGAAATAAGTTAGACGAAACATTTTTTATGTCATAAGATAGCAAAAAAGCTGATGGGTCTCGTGAAGGAAAGAGTTAACCATCGCCAAAAGACACCAAGGGTGTTAATGATGCGTTGCTATCTTGTGGAAAGATCTAATGCCACATGCATAAGTTTACCGGCTACCTTACCGTCCAAACCGGAACACGACAGCAACAAGCACTGACGCTATTGCGGCAGGAATAGGTTAGGCGGTGGTACCAGACCCGGGCGAAACAATGCAGAACTCTACTACCTAGTAGCCACGATGGTAGTGACTTGCGTAGCCAATCGGTCGCCTTTTACGACCTGCCTGGTAGAACGGCAGTTGGTCTATTTTTCAAAGGAGCCCGGGACCAACACGGGAAGAACACGAACCTATATTAACCTTTATATTATAATACCTAGTAGTCATAATGGTAGTAACGTACTAAGCGTTCGTCTTTTCTTATCCTGAACCGGACCACGAATATAGAAGACACAGGCGTTGTTACCAAAACCTGCTTGGGTCGTTGCATAACTATAATGTTCTTAAACCTTTATACAAAAAAAAAAAAAACTGAAAAAGCCGTGAGTTAAGCTTTGCCCTGTCTAGATCACCGACTACACAACCTATAAAGGCCTAATATTTAATTTTCCGTATTGAATGCATTCTGGCAACTAGCTGAGGTAAAACGAAGCAGGGTTGCAACGCCGTGATTTGCTAATTCAAGGCCACAGTAAAAGATAGTGATGTACAGAGGATCTGATTGGTCGACACTGAGTTTTTCCGCGTGGACATTTATATTGGAACTATAAGTCAGATGTGCTGACAGGAGCCATTCGCTTGTTATTAGGTGTCTAAGGGCTGTGTGGTCGGTGGTTTGGACCTTTGCTTGTCTTTATAAAGGTAATAAACATTGCATACCTAAAGAGCTCTGCTATCAAGTAATTTTCAAGGTAACAGTTTTGCGGTCTTGTAAATTCGATACGTTTCGAATATATATTCTTTTAACAATTTTTAACGTCTTCATTAAACTTGTGGGACTCCTACTATCAATTAAAGCTTAATATTTATCCGCACAACAGTATTTAATTTATTATTTTTTATTTTTTTGTCATTCAAGCAGCACATTATCACTACATAGTATAAAAAAAAGTCGCTTTCCGCTATCTGTCCATAATCCCTACGTATGCTTAGATCTTTAAATCTACGCAACGGATTTTAGAGTGATTCAATAGGAAGGTTTATATGTATAATATTTATATAGCAAAACAACGTTTGCCGGGTCAGCTAGTTATTTTATAAATACAGCTTTTAAGTGGCGAATATTTTAGTAAAATAATCACACAATTCTTACAGAACTAAGCGATAGCTAGTATATTATGTAGTTTTAATAATGTAAATACATTTGTACTGTTTCACAAAACCAGTGTATTTACATAATTACAAATGGAGTTTTACAAAGTTCAGACGACAATGATGGTGATCTTGGTAGTGGTGGTGAATATGATGGTGGTGATGGCAGCGCTAGTGGTAGTGTAGTGGTAATGATAATGATGGTAATGGTGGTAATGGCTAGTGGTGGTGATGATGATGATGATGATATTTATACATAAATAATATATATTGTAAGCAGCTTCTGTTATTGTTAGCTAAAAATATAACCTAAAAGTAATTAAACGATTAGAATAAAAATATGAATAATACTTTGCAATTGAAATAAATTAGGCACGTGCGAGTACCTCGAACACAAATGTCAAAATGGGCGCGCTCCACACAGGTGCAACGCCTTTTATAGATGCGGTGACGTTTGTTTTTTTTTGTCTAGCGGAAAGTGTTGCCAATAGTATGTTAATGCATGCTCATTGTATTTTCAAACCTATTTTAAATTCAATAGTTGTAACTTATGATATTTTTTTTAGTTTGCTACTACCACGGAAACTGCCATTCTAACAAAATAACGAATTTTATGTCCGTATTTAATTTAAATTGGTCGTTTTATTATATAATTTATAACTTAACTTGTTAAACTACAATTTAAAACAGTCATGGTCGTCTACCAAATTATATATTTAATTAAAGTAAGCTCCTCCATTGTAAAGTAATTTTCGTCGTTTTTATAGAATGAATTTTATAACAGTTTCAAATAGGGTTATGGGTATTTAATAATAGGGTAATTTTATTTGTATAAACTTTATACACACCTTGTCAAAGCATCATGCGTAGTGCTTCGTATGAGGTCATTGATATAAAAAAGCTTTTTAATTTAAAAAAGATGCATAAATATGACGCCACCTTCACGGTCATATTGCTTAAACGAAATCGTATTTTTTTTCTTATTTAAAACCGGAACATGACAGTGACAAGCACTGACAATATTGTGGCAGGAAGAGCTAAGGCGGTGGTACCAGACCCGGGTGTGACGATGTGGAACTCTACCAACTAGTAGCCACGTTGGTAGTGACTAGCATAGCCAATCAGTCGCTATTTACGACCTGTCTGGTAGAACGGAATTGGCCTATTCTTCAAAGCAACCCAAATCAACACGAAGGAAATTCTACCATCTAAGTAACGAATGATGATAATGAAAAAAAAACTTAAATAACAGAGAAAATGATTTTATAACAAAAATAATTGATTTCTAAAATTATTTTCACACAATTTATATCTGCAATTAGCTATTCAACTACAACCAGATTTTCGTATTTTTTTAATTTTGTATTTCAGAATGTAGGTAACAAATACTTACCTCCCATTCTTAGAATAGTTCATCTTCAAATTAATGTCTCTGCTCTAATTGCAATATTTACCATCGTTTCAGCCTTGTTCTGTCATTATTATTATTATTATTTTTAAACGACAAAATAAATATCTTGACTACGTTGCCTAAAAATACATTTTACAATACTTCATCCATATAGGTGGACCCTATCTCGTATGAACAAGTAAACCTTATTACCGGAAGCAGCAAAGGCTGTATATAATATGAGCACTTGGCGGAGGAAATACTGACCAATCTTAAATCGTGTGCCAGAGTTGTTTCGTCAAAGTTATGACAGACATAAATCCAAGTCGTTTCGTATATTATTTTTCAAGAGTGCAATATATTTCAGCTGCATTATGTTCGTGCAGTCAACACATATATTCTGTTTTATTACACGGGTTCATTGTTATTCCTTTGGTATAAAAAAGAAAAATATTTCATTATTGTTTATATATATTTAAATCGTGGGACTAAGGCTAAGTCTTCGGCTAATCATGGGTGCACTTGTTGTGCCTTTCCTACATCTTAGGGAATACAGAAGTGAAGATACTTTTTATTTTTATTTCGTAAGACAGCAAACAAGCAAATAGCTGTCCTGATGGAAAGAGGCAACTATCGCCTATAGACACCAAAGATGTTAATGGTATGTTGTGTCCGCGTGGCAAGATATGAATGCCACATGCATTCATGTCTTGTGTCACTGTGACTGTGACAAGTATTACTGCTATTGCACAGGAATAGGTGAAGTGGTGAAAAATCCGAGCGACATATTGACATGGAACTCTAAAAACTATTAGTGATGACGTAAGACACACACGTTTTGCCAAACATCCTCTAAATAAATTGCCAGTAAAATAAAGGATGGTCTCTGGCCTGCTTATAAAACGGAACTAACTCAATAATATATGGAGCTAAAAACTATTAGTGATGATGTAAGAGACACACGTTTTGCCAAACGTCCTTTAAACAATTTGTCAGCAAAATGATGGATTGTCTCTGAACCTTTAAAAATGCCCTGCTTATAAAACGAAACTAACTCAATAATGTCTAGAAAATAAAGAGAACCTGATCGGCGCAATTGTCCCCCAAGTTAGCCAGCCTTTTCACCTTATCAAAAAAGCCCCTTTTTGGTCCGGGCTCCCTTTGACGAAAAAACCATCTGCCGTTTTGTCAGGCACTTCGTAAGAGGAGAACGATTGGTTTACACGTCAATACAATCGTGGCTACTAGGTGGTAAAGTTTGCATTGTCTCGTCCGGGTCTGATACCACAGCCTTACTTATTTTTGCTGCATACCGCCAGTGCTTGTCACTGTAGTATTTCGGTTTAGAGAGTAAGGTAAACGGTAAAGTTATGCTTGTGGCATTAGCAATGGTATCACTAATAGCAATGCACCATTAACATCTTTGGTATAGTATCACTAATAGCAATGCACCATTAACATGGTTGGTATAAGTGATGGTTGTCTCTTTCCGTCAGAAGAGCCAACTGGCTGTTCGCTATCTTACGACATTAAAAAAAACTCGTAGTGTACATACTTAACTCACGTTTTCACTAATTATGAGTACTTCATATTTATTCAGGATTCTTAGGAGAATCCCACAGCACTTCACGTAACAAAAGTTAAAGTTTGCATACTGATATGATAGATTGTATAGTGGACGAGGGAAAATAATTATATTCTTATTCTAAGGTCTCCATTCATTACTAGAAATTCGGTGATGTTCTTCTATTTCATGTGCTACTTTTTTCACTTTTGCGACATTTGTGGAAAGTTGCAAGTAAAATTACATTTGTTATGGGGTTTCGTAGTCAACTGGGAACCCGTATAGTTTCGCTGTATCTGTCCGTCTCTCTATTGTCATACTTTACTTACTTACTTATATTTATTTTATTTTTTATATTATATTTATTATATTATTTATTTATTTACTTACTTATAAAGATTACTCGTACAATAAAGCCGTCATTTTGTCCGAATATACATATTAATCACGACGACAAAGTGGTAAAATAAAATCTTAAAAAACGCGGCGCACGCCAGGAAAACTCTCAAAAGGAAAAAGAAATCCCCGTTTAGACCACATTTTTCGTTGATACTATGACTAACAGAATCGTAGTCGTAGCGTGATGTTATATATAACCTTACTCGATAAACAAGCTATCTAACTCAAAAAGAATTATTCATATTGGTTCAGCAGTTTTCGAGATTACCGCCTACAACCAAACAAACAAACAAACTCTACAATTTTATAATATTAGTATAGATTATTTTAGAACAATTTTGATCACCATAAAAAGGGTCATAAAATGTGAACCTTAATAGATAGATGTATACTATCGCGGACTTTTTTTACAACTTTTTAAGACGAACAATTCGATCATACATGATTTTAACGTAACTTTAACCGTTAACGCGGCGCACGCCAGGAAAGCTCTCAAAAGGAAAAAGAAATCCCCGTTTAGACCACATTTTTCGTTGATACTATGACTAACAGAATCGTAGTCGTAGCGTGATGTTATATATAACCTTACTCGATAAACAAGCTATCTAACTCAAAAAGAATTATTCATATTGGTTCAGCAGTTTTCGAGATTACCGCCTACAACCAAACAAACAAACAAACTCTACAATTTTATATTATTAAGTATAGATTTTTAAAAAAAACTTTCACGGCTATGTAGACTTAATAGTCGAACCAACATACAAAATGTACGTGGAAAAGTTTTACAGGCGGTGAACCTGTAATGCAGGTATATTCGTTATTGGTGTTAAAAAGGTTCAAATGTCATAGTACGAGACAATAGAAAAATCTTCTTATTAGTCCGCATTATTGTGATTGGCATTGTGATGTCGATTCTTAGTGCCAATGCTTAGTGGTAAAATGTCACTAGAATGTACAAAGACTTGCAATATTTCTTCCACGTTAATGTACGTCATAGAGAAACTAAGCTGTAAAAGATATACATATGTGTAAACTTACGAATATGATTTTATAATTAAGTCACGCAGTTAGCAATGCTTCATTACGCATTTATTGTTTATATAGGTGGCGGAAATCTATCACTATTAGAATAGATATGCTTATACACTTGACTTCAGAATGGTGATCTTAGCTGTATCGTATTGCGGTAAATAGGAAGGAAAACATATAAAGTAGTTATTGGTAGTAAATACTAAATAAGTAATAAAAGTAAAAGGTTGGCGAGAGAAAGTAATATCAACCAAGCAACCCTTTTAAGGGTAAATAGTGTAATAAAATAAATAAGTTTGTGCCCACGTTATAACATAATTTTATGAATTTGATTTTCCCGCCTAAACTAGCCGATTGGATTTTACGACGACATATTGGTTATTATCCACTACCGACTTCACACAAGGAGAAAATCTCATTTTTTGTGTTCTTTTTTAATATACGTTATATTAATTATTTTCAGTTGCAGAGCAATTTAGATATTTTATTTATACCTGAAATACAATTTTCAAAATATATTTCAAGAGATGTAATTTAATTTAAGATTTTAAATATTTTAGTTTCCGCCGTAGAAAGGCTAAACATGAGCAGCTACAAATTTATAGCATGGTTTTAAAAGAAAGAGAAAAAAAAACACTACACAGAAGATATAACATGGTCTCTTTTACTGCGCTCACTCCCTGTCGGAAAAGGGTTTCTTTTCTTTCGTTTTCTGCAAACATAAGTTTTGTTTCTTTTGTTTTCTCCAAAAATAACTTTTTAGAACTGTGCCAATACTTTATAACCGAGCCAAGATGAGCCGTCCAATATATATATGAATATCATAACAACAAGAAAAAATGAATTTGAATTAAGGTAGCTCCTTTTCGTCCATTGAAAAGTTACACTTGGGGTTGAAAGAGAAGGAGTATGTAAATTTTGGACGTCAAGAGGACGTTAAATCGATTTTTATAAGATCGCAACCCTTGTCCCATGACCACCAGATTGAAAAAAAATGTTTACACTATATCGAATAAATTATTTTGTATAATTTTTATATAATATGTAATAAAATTTTTGTTACGAATCAAATTTTCCACAAAGTTGTGGAGAATGTGATTCGTAACAAAAAATTCGTAACAAAAAATAGTTATGGAGTTTTTAGTTGTAGAACAATTAATACAATAAAGTGTCAAATTAATTTCATCTATTATCGTTAAAGCGTTTATGTTCTGGTTTAGAGGGTAAGGTAACCGGTAAATCTATGCACGTGGTATCAATATCCTGCCACACCGTTTGCAACGCACCATTATTATTCTTAGTGTCTATAGGTAATGATTATCTCTTTCTGTAAGGAAAAATATTTGCATATTTTTTAGTGTCTGTAGGTAATGGTTATCTCTTTCCATTAGGAGAAATATTTCCTATCCTATGTCTTAGAAAAGGCTGCATTAGGCAGAGTTAGCCGAAGGTGATCATTGGTAGCCCGAAATTTAACGTAATTCAACAATTTGCAACAAATTTTCTATGCGACGAATTGTTACTAATATAGCGCAAAAATCTTTTACACTCCTTTTTATAAGATGGCGGCCGCCGACCAAGGATTGCAATCTTACAACCTTATATTTACTGTTACACTCACTCCCTCTTGACATTAGAAAAATGAAATTGGAAAGGTTTAGAGCTTTTGCACGTTAAGCTTAAGAAAATATAACATTTGTATTTGCGTAACGTATAAACGTCTTGATAATTGAGCTGTCATGAAGCCTAACTTTTCCTTTTATAGGTTTGCATCTATTATTATATAATGGAAGCTGCAGTCTGCATCTAAATTAATTATATTATTTTCCACTATAGAGCCAACCAATTATGTTTTATTGGAACATGTACCGGCCCTTCTAAAATAGAGCACTAAAACGGTGATCTGGTTTAGGTATATTAAAACTGGCAGACGTGTTTCTATGAGCAAGAATTTGTTACGACTATTTTAGTCAATTTTAGTCAGTTTCGACTATTTTAGTTCAGTTCACAGGTCAATTGAGTACACCAAGTACGTAGCTAATAAAGATTTTATAAATTACATCCCATTAATAATACACATATTATTAAAGTAGAGTAGAGGTACGGGTTGTGGCCGCTGTACCATTTATGACCTCTTAACATCGTTTTTTTTTAAATAACTATATAGCTATAAATAAATAGTGAAATAAATATGCTTTTTTTAGTCTAGTAAGCTTTTTTGTACCTGTTCAAAGACAGTTAGTCTTAAGGAGTAAACTCCAGAGATGCGTCGGAGTTGACACACGCACACACTTTTTTTTAAATCATAAGATAACAAACAATCAGATGGCTTTTCTGATGGAAAGACACAAACATCGCCCATAGACATCATAGATGTTTATGATGCGTTGCTACCATTGCGGCGGGGTCTTAATTCCACATGCATGAGTTTACCGACTTCCTGATACTCCAAACCAGAACATGACAGTGACAAGCTCTGACGCCATTGTGGCAATAATAGGTAAGGCGGTGATACTAGATCCGGGCGAGACCGTTCTGGACTCTACCACGTACCAGTAACCACGATAAATAATAATAAATAAATAAATATTCACAGGACAAATTACACTTACTGATCTAACCCCTAAGTAAGCAAATTATTTGCTTGTGTTATGGGTGTTAGTCAACGATACTAATACATAGAAATACAAATATAAATATTAGAATATATTGAATAAACACCCAAACCCAGAAATACAAACATTCATGCTCATCACACGAATGCTTGTCCCCGTCGGGAATCGAACCCAAGCCAAGTCGATTGCGTAGTCAGGGTCACTAACCACTCGACCAACGGGGCGGTCAACGATGGTAGTGACTCATATTGCCAGTTGTTTGCCTCCTACGAACAAAACTAATTTCATAGTCATCTGGATGATAAAGCTAAATCAGCGTCCAAAAAACTCAGGCTAATTAACTGGGAGAAATAATATTTCTTCAAATCTGGTCAAAGACTTTCTCTATATAAAGCACAGGTCCGTTCCCATATGGAGTACTTTTCACACTTATGGGCTATACATAGGGGATAATTGGGTGCACCACCACCCAATTATCAAATTCTTCCATTTGACCGCATTCAGAGACGGGCTTCTCGTATTGTACACGATTCTGATCTGACCAATAGTCTGATGCCTCTTGATTTGAGACGAAATGCTCTAAGTTCCCGACTTTATAATGGAGATTATTCTGTGAAACTTTTTACTTTGATAGCAGCTACTTTTTCAACCACTACAACACTCGCTGAGGGCCAGAAACTCCATTTACACTACCTTAACTCATGTAATCATCAAAAGTACAGTTTAATCGAACCTTTTAGTCCGTACTACCAAATTATGGAATGTAAAATATGGAATGAAAACAAAGTATGACTTTAGATCTTGTTAGAGGCGGCTGAATGAATTTCTTTACAGTCGTCATCGCATCTTCTTCTATGTTGTGGATGTCCATGGGTATCGGTGACCGCTTCATCAACAACAATTTTTGTCCCTGTCGGGAATCAAACCCGATCCTCATCGATTCGTAGTTAGGTTCGCTAACCACTGTACCAATGAGGCGGTTATGGGTATAGTTGATATATGAAGTCAGTTTATATTTTTAAATTATTATTATTTAGTCGATATTAGTAGTTATTATTAGTAGATATTATTAGTAGTGATATGGGCGATAGGATTAGTTATCTTTCTTATAACTCTTTATTCTTATTTAAAAGTTAATAAAATTAAATTACCCACCCATATGCAGGTATGGTTACTAGAAGCCTTACAAGGATTATTATCAATTTTTTAAAACGGGTTCTTTAACGGGTGTTTTGTTTGTAAATTATGGTTCACTATTTTCCTGTTATTTTGATGTTGTTATAAGTACCATGGTTACGAGACAACATTTATTCCTGTAGTAAAACATTGAAATATTAAAAGTAGGGGTCAGGGGTAAAGAAAGGGTTATTGGATTAACCTGTTGTATTTTTTATAAGATTACAAAAAAGACAACCATTGCCTATAGACACTAAAGACGCTAATGGTGCGTTGCTATCTATGTGGCTAGGTTTTAATGAAATGCTTCGCCCGCGAACAGAGTAACATGTCGTCAATATATTTCATACAAACTTTTATCCCCTATATCAGTTCCTTAGAGGTTGATTTAAAAGTAGATTATTATTTTAGTAGAAAAGTAGATTATTATTAGTTAACTATATTTTTGCTAAATTTCATTAAAATCGGTTCTGTGGTTTAACCGTGAAAGCGGCATATAGGATGCTACCCGAACCCGAGCGCAGCGATCCTACCGGTCCCAATTGTTATATATATATATATATATATATATATATATATATATATATATATATATATATATATATATATATATATATATATATATATATATATATATATATATATATATATATATATATATACAGACCCAGCAAACGTTGCTTTGCAATTTTGTTTAAATTTGTTAAAGTAAAACAAAACTGTAAATAACTAAAAAGACTAGAGTTAATTTTATCAAAAAATCCATCAATTTTAAAACAATAAAAAACAAGTCCGCTGAGTTTCTTCGGCGTGATCGTTTCAATGTGTGTTCCGATCCGATCGACCGATCGACCGATCGACGGTTAGTATATTGAAATTGTAGAAAACTCAGAAAATTAGTGAGCACATTAAACGTAACGAATCGAAACTATATCGACAGAGAAATCGTGCTCGAGAATGGTAGTAAAAGGTTTCCTAAGCTTTGTAAAATTATGCAAATAGCGTTACGGTTCCACAGGTAGGTATTTCATGTGTGAATTTCATAACGTTAACCTTCACTACGGCCCAACTTCACCTGTGTACGTGACACTGCTCTATGATTTGGTTTAATTAACTACTAAACTAGAGGTAATGGCTTTATGTGTGCAATGAGCGATACATTGTTTGTTGTTTTGAAATTTTTTGTACATATTTTTGAAAGCGATTTATTTGTATAACACATAATACAACATAATTTATTCATAGTCATGGTATAATTAACCCATTTTTGTGGTACTTTAAATATTTGCATACCACATTATGGCGGAATATGCTGGTATCTTTAAATATTTGTAATAGCTTGTTACGTTGTAAAATAAAAGAGTATTTGCATGAAAATGGTGCTCTTTTTTCTAAAATAGCAACTAAGAAAACAATTCTCCAAATCATAATGCATTGCGTACTTGATTTAAATGTAAGCAGTCATATTATAAACTTAAAAACTAAAGTATTATTTCTAGGATTTTCAATAATAATGAAACTCACAACCCTATTCGTACTAGCCCTAGTCCAGGAATAAACAACTTGTAATAACGTTCCAATGTATCACTGTACGTAGTGTAAAAATGTGTATTTTAGATCATATAAACAATAGAAAAATAATTTAATTTAACCTAAATAATAATATGACATTTCCTTCCATATAAAAACGTAAAGTTAAAGTTAACAACTGTATTCGCTGGGTGCGTAAGGCATAGTGGGGGACACAAAAGTGATGTCAGCGCCCGTTGCGGACAATATAGAACTACGGGTGGCTCTTTGTTATCTATGACCATAAAAATCACACGTGTGTCAGTTTAATTAAATAAATAAAATAAAATGGGTCATCAAAGTTGTTGTGTAGTCGATTGCAAAAATACTAGTAGAAATAGTAATTGTAAATTTTATAAGTTTCCGGTTGCTAAGTGGAAATTAAATCAGCGAAAAAATGGATAACTGCTGTTAAAAGGCAAAAGTAAGTATTACTATAACCTACAACCGTATTCTATAGAATAATGTCATACACATGTGTATTCGTGTAAGAAAACGGAGTAATAATTTAATTAATTTTTTTTTGTACAGTATTGATGGATCGTTATGGTCTCCAAAACCTATGGATTTTATATGCAGTGAACACATCATTGGCGGTGAAAAATCAGATGTTGAATCAAGTTCTAATTACGCTCCAACTATTTTGCCATCAGTTTATAGAAAACGTAAAGTCATATATATTTTACCTCCAATGTATCATCAAAAACATTTATTTGTAATAAGTTTATTTTATTTTTTCAATAGCTATTTGACATCCAATACATGTTTATTTTCTCAAAAGAGCCTCCGTAAATTGTATCGTTAGATGGCGCTGGGATCACGCACACAGCGTTTTTTAAATTAGGAAAGTGATGATGAAAAAGTGTCTATATGCTCAAAAGCCTTGTTATGTGAATCTACCATTGGGAGAATAGGTGGACGCCGGTGGGTGTTGGTTTGACACAGGCCCACTGCAAAAAGCTCACGTGCACACACTCGATGCTTGTAAGCTAATCTAGGAATTGCTTATCTTATTCGTAAGGTCAATTTCGTAATAGTTATTCCCAACAGTGTTATAAAGCGTCATTCAAACAATAAAATTATTAATTACTTTTATTATAATATTTATTTTATTGCACATTTATAGTATTATAGATTTGTACTGTAAAATACAAAGATGTATGTTACACCTACCCCTTATTTCCTTTCTGCTAGCCCAAGTGTTGACTGGTAGAGAACGCATCTAGCGTTAAATTCGCCTTTTGTACCTATTTTTTCGTAAAGGTGTACAGAAAAGAATAAATAAATGAATAAATTACTAGCAGTTACTCGCGACTTCGTTCGCGTAACCAAAACTCATTACTTCCCTTTGTTCCTCGGGTTAAATTGTAGCTTGTGTTACTCCTGGACAATGTAGCTTTGTAAATGTGAAGGAATTTTTAAAATTAGTCGAGTAGCTTTTGCGTTAAATCGTAACAAACAAACAAAAAAAAACTCACTATAATATTAGTTTAGAAACATCAAGCACTAGAATTACGTTTGGAGGAAGGAGTGAAGCACCAATTCTGACATGTTCTTTCTTTCCACCTTTCTTTCTTTTTACTTGTTACGTTCCACCGTGATGGTGCGGGCTCCTTCGAAGAATAGAAGACCAATTGCCGTTCTGCCAGACAGGCCGTAAAAGGTGACCGATTGGTTATACGTCTCACCATCATCGTGATTACTAGGTGGTAGATTTCGGTATCGATTGATCTGGTAAAAACTCGATTTTCGAAAATCGGAGCAAAATTACTCACTTCCTTCCTTAGGGAAGTGAAAAAAACTGTAAGCCGGCTCACCCTACAGGCCATCTCTGAAACTTCCCGATAATTTAGGGTATTTTAAGCTTAAAGAAGCGAACCTAGTCACAGATTTTGAGGTCGAATAGTTCAAAAAATTATCAAAATTTTGTAAAAATAAGATTATTTCAGTTTTCGAAAAGATGTATATTTTCAAAATGATGATTTTGATATTTTGAATGGCATTCAACGTAATTTTTGAACTCTGAATTGTTTATTAGCTACAAAATCAATAGATAGAGAGTCCGCATCATCTCGTCCGGGTGTTTGTTATCACCGTCTTGATTATTCCTGCCGCAATAGCATCAATACTTGTCATTGTTGTGTTCTGGTTTGGAGGGTAAGGTAGCCTATAGACTCATGCATGTGGCGACGCCACACGGATAACAATACACCATTAACATCTTTGGTGTATATAGGAGAAGGTTTCTTTTTCCATCACGAGAACCACCTACTTGTTTGCTATCTCATCTATCTATATCTATACATATAATAAAATCGTAGGAAAGTCAAAACTGTACATTAAATATTTTTTTAAAAGAATACTTGGGGCGTGATCTACAATCGATATCGAAGCCAAAAATATAGTTTTTAAAATTTCTGTCTGTTTATCTGTTTCTCAAAAAGTACTGCATGGATTTACTTCAAATTCTGCATGAATATGACTAATAGGTCGGGTCAACATATAGGCTACATATTATCACGCTATCACCTACGGGGGAGGAGCTGTGCGGAGTAAACGAAGCCCGCGCGGACGAAGTCGTGGGCAACAGCTAGTAATATATAAAAAAAGAACAAAGGGACATGTATAGCTGTTACTCTCCATTTGTCAAATGTCTAATAATAAACTGGTTAAGTGTGTGTCGGGCCTCGCGCGATGTCGGCTTCTGAAGTTGCCCATCACATTAATGTGGACTAAGAATAGGACTATGAGTGTTTCATACTATGAATATTTAACATCATATAGATATATTGGTACTACAGGTTCTTAGTCTATAAAAACTTTCCTAAATACATTTTATAAGTTGGTCGACTATTATTCAAAAATTTGTAAAGCCTTCTGACCCGTGATAGTTTTCCTTTTAACTTCATAATATTTACTACTACTGAATTTTTTCCCACTCCCAAAACCATCCGTTTAGATGGCAGAGGGCCCACTCTCTTCCAGCTAAACGGATGGAGATGGAGACGAAGACACTTGATTTTAACATAAATTAGCATTTTAAAGCTTAATATTTCACAAACGAGTCCATAAATCGAAAAATTTATTGACAAACCATTAACATTTTTTAAAATCCTATGGGGTATACATTATAAAAAAATTAACATCCCCACTTTTCGTGTAGAGGAGCTACCCTAAACAGTAATTTTAATATTTTATGTTTCTACCTTGTTGCAGTAACTAATAAGGGTATAAGGTCGGGGCAAAAGTATTTTCGTTTTTTGAATGTATTATTAGTAATCAAACCTCTTTGGCTGTACTGAATGTAACTAGCTGGTTTTAATATCATTAAATGTGATATTCTGAAGATACAATAAATAAAAAAAAACTAGTTCCCGCCTTTTTTCAATTGTTTTTCAAGCAAGCAAAATGAACGTATGTGACGAAGAAATTCGGTACATTTTAAACGCTACGAATAAAATTTGTGCGGTTTAAGGACCTAATGCGGTATCAATAAGAGTAGGTAGCAAAAATGTGGTTCAAGCGTTTCAAGTCTGGAAATTTTAGTGTGAAAGATAAGGCATTTACATTGATAATACTTTATCGTGGACTAAGCAGATCCAGGAGCTTAGTAAAAAAGTTTTCTCTGCCTGGAGTTCTTTAAAACGTCTTAGGTATTTGCTTCCCATTCCTACCAAAATTTTGCTGGCAGATTCCTTACTACTTTCTATTTTAGATTATGCTGACGCTAGTTACGTAAATCTCTCCTTAGACCAGATCAATAAACTTGAGCGACTTCAAAATCTTTGTATAAGGTTCATATTTGGTCTACGCAAATATGACCACGTTTCCGAATTTCGTGCCAAGCTCAAGTGGTTGCCTATTCATTTTCGTCGGAATACTCATATTCTCTCACAGCTATACTCCGCTCTCTATGATCTGAAATCTCCATCTTATTTGAAAGAAAGAGTCACTTTCCGTGACAACCAGCACAAATATCTTAAATCGGCTGATAATCGTTCCCTGTTAGTGCCAACGAAGAACACTATTTATTACAGTCGTTCCTTTACCTCACAAGCTGTTACGCTTTGGAACTCTCTTCCAGTAGATATCAGAAAGGCGCCAAGTTTAAACTCTTTCAAAAGTATGGTCAAACGTCACTTTCTATGTACCTAGTAACTTTGTTTAATTTTTCTTATTTAGGTTTATGTATTATTACCACTGTTTTATTTGTTTTGTTTTGTTTTGCTTTTCTGTGTAACTGTAACCGGATGTTACTTTTATTATTATTATTTAAGAGCATAAAAACTATAAATTATCTTGTGGTTAGCACCACTTTTTCTAGTATATTGTTATCCTTATTATAAAGGTTGTCTGGAAGAGATCACTTTATTAGTGATAAGACCGCCTTTGTGTATCTTACTTGTATTATTTTTATGTTGTAACTTATAATGTTGTCATATATTTTGGTGCACAATAAAGAGTTATTGTATTGTATTGTATTGTATTGTTCACTGTCACATAAAATCAGTGCCATTTTTTAAACAATTAATCACGGGTGATGAAAAATAGGTGACTTACGATAAGAATGTGCGAAAAAGTCGTGTTCGAAACATGGACAAGCCCCACAAACCGTGGCAAAGCCCGGCCTAACTCGGAATAAAGTGATAGAATGTGTATGGTGGGATTGGTTGAGAGAGCTTGGCTGGGATGTGTTGATGCATCCTCCGTATAGCTCTGATCTTGTACCATCAGATTTCCACCTGTTTCGGTCATTACAGAACTCTTTAGGAAACATGGAGCTAACCTCAAAAGAACACTGTGAACACTACGTAATAAAAAATCTGCACCACTTAATAAAAAATCTCAAAATTTCTACAGGAGTGGGATCATGGCACTACCCACAAGATGGCAATAAGTCATCGATCAAAACGGCACATACATATTACAAATAAATAAAAAATTATACTTAAAAAATATTTTCTTTTGTACGAACAATACAAAAATACTTTTTCCCCGACATTATATTGTATGTTAAATTACAGCTTTCTAGTACTAAGTGTTAGCATATTTTTAATAACTGTATGTAAATGCATATGATTTCTTACGTAAATATATTAACTAATATTTTAATAATAACGGATGTTTAAATTTTAATGGTAAGGCCGTTAAAATTTAAACTAAACCGCGCCAATTGTCATCTGTTGTTGGCGTAATTAGAATCCCGCCTTAACCTAACGTTTGGCGGGGGTAAGACATTCATTTCTGCCATTCTACGATTGGCAGTCCACGTGAACGGTTCTATATTTGATACTTGTCGCATAAGTAAGTCGTTATGTTGAATGTAATTTAATGCAATGGATAAAGATATTTGATTATGTTGAATCAATCGAAAACTACATAATGTAAATGGAAGATAGATATACGAATCGCTGTAATAAATTATGTTATCAACACTAATGTGTTTTTCTGGATTGACTATTAATATAAGGTTGAGCTAAACTGCGGATGAACGGACGAACATAGCGAAACTATTGGAGTTTCTAGTTTACTTCTGAACCCTAATAAGAACCCTGAAAGGTGATAAGATACCTCAACTACTACGACTAACATATAGGTGAAATTTCCGATGAAATAAATTTTGTGCTACTAGAGAATTAGGCCGGGCGAGTGACGTGAACCTTTTACGACAAGACTTAAAAGTATACCAGCCTTAATTATGGACTTTTTTCTCCGTGTTGGTCCCAGCCCCTATTGAAGGACAGACAATCTGCTATTCTGCCAGGCAGTTTGATAATGGCGAACGATTGGCTAAAAATGTCACTATCATGATAGTGATTACTAGGTAGAGGTAGTAGAGTTCCGCAACTTCTCACCCAGGTATTTAGTACCACCGCCTTGCCTATTCCTGTCGCAATACCTTCAAATCCTGTAATTGTCGTGTTCCGGTTTGGAGAGTAAGGTAGCCGATAGGCTTATGCATGTGGCACTTCTACCCCGCCATACATGCAGTAACGCACCATTAACATCTTTGGTGTCTATAGGCGTTGGTTTCTCTTTCTACCAGGAGAACTATCATCTCGTTGGCTATCTAATAGTATTAAAAAAAAGTTTTTCAGATTATAACGTGAACTAGATATAATAAGACTATTGAAATATTAAAGTATTCACTCAAATAAGTATTTCGATCTAATTAAAAGAAACTTAACATGTTTTTTACTCTAATTAAAATGTTTCTTGGTCAGAAGAATTAAAATATGACGTAAAACAAGTTACAATATTATTATAATAATATGGTTATTATGAAAAAAATATATATGTAAATTAAAACATATTTTGTTTCAATAAAAGTTTGGTAAACAAGCGGAAAAAAAAATTTATCCAAAAGTGCAGTTAGGCGACCGAGCTTTGCTCGCATAATATGGCTAGAATCTAAGACGACGAAAACGACCAAGTTTCTGTTAGTAATGACCAAGAGGCTTTGGGATTAGTCCGCTTACTGAAGGAACAACTGGAATTATTTCAGTGGATATTACCCCCCACATATCCATTATCTCATGAGAGATCTAAATATTTCGTTAGTTTCTCGGATTCTGCTTTAACTATGTTTTCGTCAAAGGAAATGGTAACATCCACTAAAAACACTAACCAGTCGTTAGTGTTTTAAGTGGATGCTTCGATTCATCAACGCGATATCAGGCTTATTTGTGAGAATAGTCCTGTCCGTGATGTTGGATCTGTCTCAGTAGAGCTTAACTTGGTCGTTTTCAAGGACCAATTCTGGCGTTTACTAGTAATAAGTCAAAAATTTGATCAACAAGTTGGTAATTAAGAGCAAATTCTTGATGAATGATTCTGAATTCAAATTTACGCCTGTACAAATGTGTTGGCTAACATTCAATGTGATATACCTTAGATTCTCACTAAGATGACGATATTATCGGCATACGTTTTTTGTGTTTTTTGTAATTGTGATTTGTAAAAATCTCTAAAGATATATTTTCGGTAATGATTTGTTTTGATTACTTGGTTTTGTATTGCAAAGATAAAATCCTCAGTCTCTGCAAATAGGTCACCGTTACGTAGCCAGTGTACGGAACTTTTGAAACCCAGATGAGATTTAAGAAGCAATTTGTCAAATCTTCCGTGCAGCTCTTTCCCTTTCCATATCCTGCCGTTTAGTACTGCTAAGTATTGCCAGTGTATTCCAGTCCTCGTTAGCCATGGACAAAGAGGTAAGCTCTTTATCACACTCAATAACTTCTTATCATAGTAATTATTATTATTATCAGGGCGAGCGAAGCGAGCCCTACACTAGGCCACTTTGTATGCACTTTTGTGGTATCTGTTACTAAAAAAATATCGCACTTCGAGGTTTGAGCTTTGACGTGGTAGTTTAAATTCATGTCTAGATATGATCTACCATTAAAGTATCATTTTATAAACATTAAGAAAAAAAAATAAAATAATAAAAATATTTATTTGCAGATGACACTACACTACTCATTAAATGTAAAAATAAAATTCATTTAGTAAAAGAAATAACTGAAACCGTACTCAAAGTTTCAGAATGGTTAAAAAGTAACAATTTAAAAATTAACTTGACTAAAAAAATAGTTGAATTTCAAACATGTTATAGCAATAAAGTTAAAAAATCAAATATATCATTTAATAGTATAAATATAGAAAATACTGAATACACGAAATTTCTAGGAATATTTATTGACAACCATTGCAATTGGAAAGAGCACATTGATTCGTCTATGTTCTGAGAAGTATAAGAGAAGTAGCCAATGTAAATGCTGCCTTGTTAGCATATCACTTAGTTCACTTAATTAGAATTTTCAGAATTCAAAATAAATGTATACGTGCAATATGTAATATTAATCAACTATACTCTTTTAAACCCCTATTTAAAACTCTTAAAATACTACCTTTACCTTGTCTTTACATGCTGTTGGTATGCGTATTTGTAAAACAACATCAACATTTGTTTAAAACAAATGCTGAAGTATTAGGGAACTCGTATTTTAGAAACAGTGAGACGCTATATGTGCCTAGCCAAAGACTAAATATTTATTTAAAAAAAAAAAAGCATATTGTATGGCAATTAATATATACAATCATATTCCTGATAGTTTAAAATCTTTACCTATAAATAAATTTCGCACAAAATTGTCCGATTTACTGTTAAATAAAACATACTATGATATTAGAGAATTTTTAGCAAATAAGATTAAATGTTAATGAATAGAAATATAAGTTTGTACAATTTACCTTAAAATTTAAATGTAATAAAAATTAAATAATATATTTTGTAAATGGTAAAATTTCTTTGTAAATTGTAAAAATTTGAATTGTGCATGATATTTTGTAAATTGGAAAAATAGCTTTTTGTTGTAAAATAATACTTGTAAATATTGTAATACATAAATAATAATAAAATAATAAAAAAAGCCACTGAGTTTCTTCCGCCGGATCTTCTCAGTGTATGGCCGCGTTCCGATCCGGTCGTAATTATAAATAAATCGACCGAAATTTAAATTTTTGCACACCATATCTTGGTAGAATATGTTGGTAATTTAATTTATTCTTAATAACCCGTGACATTCATATTCTTGCCAATAAATATTTTTTAATTCTTTTCATTTTCATTTTAAAATCATCATCTATCAGCAATAGAAATCTTACATATTTTTTCAATTAAATATGTAATATTTCTATACATATATAAAATTTCTATTTCTTTACAAAGTTACGTTATAAAGAAATAGAAATTTTAACGTTAACGTATTATATAGTGTTGAGTATATTTATTTATAATATGAAAAATATTGGAAATAGTGCTTAAATGTAATATTAATATTCGTTTATAGCATTTATCTCGCATAACAGATATTAGAATTTGTTATCAAAATACTGCGCTACAGTGGTGCCACTTCCGCAACATCGTGGAATCTTAGTAAACAACATTGATATAAAAAACCCAAGATGCACAGTCCCGAGCAAAACTGACACTCAAAACTGTCCCTAATTTCATTTAAATATTTATAGATATGGTAAAAACATACGTTTTAGCATATTCAATCTTAAGCGCAAGATTTATAGTTGTTTTTACAAAGCAATGTACAAAAAGTAATAAAATTGACAGTGTCGCGACCGACGCGATTCTACTTGAAATAAGCGCATAATTTAAAGTTGTGCGCTCATTTGCGGAGGACGTTTTTGAGACACTAATTGTGTATCTTGGGTTTTTTGTATCAATGGCAAACAATTTTATATCAAGTTATAAACTTGGAAGTGGTGCCATCTGTTCTGATTTGGTTGAAGTTGACATTTTTCAATCGACCCTACTTTTAATTATTTTAAAACTGTGATACTATAAAATACCTTGTACTGGCCTACTCGAGTCATTCTGCTGTAAGTCGTGAAAGAATAAACATCTATGTACGTCAAGCTGTCTGTTATTAAAAATGAACCTAACAAGATGTACATAATATACCTACACTTTATAACATACACGATCTGTAAAATTTGTCTGAGATTTCTCTCCCTTTCATTTTGTATCTAAACCCATTATAGGATACAAAGGTCACTTCTTATAGTTTCCATGGGGCTTATATTATTTTATTTTTATTTTTATTTTTATTTTATATCGGAAGATAGCAAACAAACAGATGGGTCTCGTGATTGGAAAGAGTCAACCATCGCCTTGTGGCAGGGTTCCACTGTAAGTCGACCTTCATTCACTAAGCTAAAGCCACATGCATAAGTTTACCGGCTACCTTACCCTCCAAACCGGAACACAACAGTGACTAGCAATGACGTTATAGCGACAGGAATAGGCAAGGCGGTGGTACAAGACCCGGTCGAGCCGATGCAGAACTCTACCACCTAGTAGTCACGATGGTAGTGACGTGCATAGCCACTCGGTCGCCTTTTACGACCTGCCTGGTAGAACAGCAGTTGGCCTATTCTTCAAAGGAGCCCGGGACCAACACGGGAGACTCAAAGGATATATTTTAGCATCTATATATCTTCAGCAGATAATACAAAATTACACTTGTCTTAAAAAAAATTTTATTTGAAAAATTAGTGACAGTGAACTTACCTGTGATATAGAAGTTATTTCCCAATTTCTAAAGGAATGAGAGATTTTAAAACATAAATAGTTAACATTCATATAATCAATGTCAAATTTTATCTACTTAGGGATCACTAGTGATTATAATTAGTTTTTTTTAGGATTTGAAAGGAACTTAGAAAATACGAATAGAAAAATAGCCATTTCCGTAACTGTCAATCAGACATAACAAAGTAATTAACAATCATTAACATATAATTAATCATTGCTGCAAGTTAAAAAACATTTTCTTGAATTTTTGTTAAGTTATCCTTGAAACAATGTTCAGATATTAATTTACCGGAGTAATTATTAAAAGAATGCAATGCCTTAGACATATCGCAATATGGTTATTAATATACAAGCAAAAATATTATGTCCTTGTAGATTACTAATTGTTATTTTGTTACTTGCTTTTGTAACAAGCTACCCTTGACTTATAGTATTACAAGCATATAACGCCATTAGTTGATTTATCTTATCAGCAGAAACGTCTTTGTACATTAGTACTACAAAATTTGTTCATTTTGCTTTTTTAACTGTTTCGCTGTGTTTCTAAAGAATAGAGATTTTAAATAAAATACTATAATTAGGTACTTATGTTTCGGAAATAAATACCACGAATATAAACTATGATATAAATATAAACTATAAAGTAGACTACTCGGAGTAACTCGTTTGACATTGCCGAACAAATCTAAGAATTTTAATACAAATCTAAGGACTTTGATCATAATTTAAGCTGATGGTTCTGCTGATAAAAAGGGACAATCATCGCCTATACGCACCAAAGATATAAGCGCTCCTGCTGGTTCAAAAATAATTAGTAAAAGAACATTTATGCCACATTTATTTAAATTCTAGTACTGCTTATACGAATCTATATCTGTATCTTGTAAAGGAGAATAATGCGTGGCCATATTATAAACTAACTATTAGACGCTCAGTATTTTAAAATTAATCAGTAATTTCCTACAAAATAATAACTGTAGCAGGGACATAATTTATGCCATAATTTAAAAGAATATCTGTATGACATTATTTTTTTAAATCGTAAAATAGCAAACAAGCAGATGGTTCTCCTGATGGAAAGAGTCAACGCCTAGACACCAAAGATGTTAATAGTGCGTTGCTATCTTGTGGCGAGGTCTAAAACCACATTTAAGTTTACCGTTTACTTTACCCCCAAAACCAAAACATGACAGTGATAAACACTGACGCTATTACTAGACCCGGAAGAAAACACAGCAGCACCGCAAAAAGAAAACAGTTCCAATTTAAAACCAGGTTTTAAATCATTTTGGTAGTACCTCAGAACAAGAAAGAAAAAGACCAAAAGTTGTTAACAAAATTTAATATTTAACAAATTATAAGTATTTGATATTATTTTAAATGAGCACTGAAGTTATGGTGTAATGGTGGTGGTACCAAATCTGGGAGAAGCGTTGCAGGACTCCACCAGCTACTTGTCACAATGGTAGTGACAGGTTTAGCCCATCGTGCACCTTTGACGAATGGTTGCCTGGTCTTGTTTCTTCCTGGACAAGAAAAAAAGCTTTCGACCTTTTCTTTTGTTAACGCAGGGGAAATGCATTTACCACTACGCGCGGCCCGAGTGTGGGACTCGCCGGCTTCCGCCGACCGGCCATACCCACTAAAACCTCTGCGGCGTTACTCCTCGATGCTTTTGTAGGCGTGGTGATGGGTACGCGTTAGCATTCTTCCACTACCCCGCCAGCATCCACATCCGCCTTGTACCGGGGTTGGTGACAACCCCGGTGGACGACTTTTACCATTTTTTTTAATGGGGTTGGCTTCCTCACACTCGTTCGCAGGCGGGAGCAGTGCCCCTGCCTTTGCACCGCGGGTCTTGAAGGCCCGCCATCCCACGACCCGAAGGTCCTATGGGCAGATGCCCTAGGCAGAAGCCCTGGGCCATCTGCCCAGGGCCCCTCCCCTCGCAGCCATTTTTTAACGAGGTTGGCCTTCCTCGTTCACAGTGTGCAGGCGAGGGCAGAGCCCTCGCCTTTGCACCGCGGACCATGCAGGCCCGCCATTCCATGACCCGAAGGTCCCCTGAGCCGAAGCTCCCCGTGCACGCAAAGCGCGCTGCGCACCTCTACCCCCTCTTCAAGAAGAGGGGTTCGAGAGTCCACCTCGGTCCAATTAGCTTCTCCAGGGTGCTGGATTGCACCCCGGATACTGAGCCCCCCCGCCATGACAAGAACGAAAAAAAATAAAAAAAGCTTTTAACCTGATCTTTGCTCCGCTACTTTAACAATTTTTAAATGACTTTTACTATGGTTAAATCTATATTAATATTATAAATGCGAAAGTTTGGATGTTTGGATGGATATTTGTTACTCAATCACGCAAAAACTACTGAACGGATTTAAATGTAATTTGGCATAAAGGTAGATAATGACCTAGAATAGCACAAAGGCTACTTTTTATGTCGGAAAAATTAGGTGATCCCGCGGGATTCACCAAGAACTCTTATAATGCAGTGGACTAGTTAAATATAAAAGTATTTAATAGTTTGGCAAAATTGAACCAAAAATAATAATTACTAATGACAACGTAGCATTATAGTTTTTTGAAGTGCAAACTTCTTTAGGCACATTGGGCATTTTTTGTACCAATAAACTCGTAACATATGATGTAACAGACACCTCTGTACATAAATATGTACATATTATATTGATTATATTGCGTATATACGTACATACGTTGTAAAAAACTGGAAGCTCGAAGGTAACGGGAAGGTAGGGTGATGGTAGTGAAAAGTAGCGGGAAGATAGAGAAAAGGTAGCGAAAATGTAGGGGTGAGGTAGGGGCTAAGTAGGAAAAAGGTTACGAAAAATTAAAACGAAAGTAGAAGAAGATAGGTAGGTAAGGATGTTAGAGGGAAGTACGGTAGCGAAAATAATGCCCCAAATGAAGGGAATTTTTCAAAATTTAATTTCTGCCGGCAATCCCGGTATGCCAATGTTTTTTTTTTGTTTTTTTTTTCAAACCATCTACTTGTCAACAATTTTATGTTAGCACTATTTTTATAAACTGTCAATAAAATAATTACTAGATATTTTAAGTGTGACAAATTTTCTGAAGACCCACAAACAAGAAGCTTTAAAGCATTAATTTACGTTAAATTATAATAAATCTCTCATGCTCCAAGCTTTCCGGTGCGTTTCATAAATCTTTCGTTAAATCGATTACAATAAATAAGCCTTTTGTCATTTATCAGTAGCTTAGAATATATCGTTATGATTTTTATTTGCTTCGTATATTATTGTGGACGTTTTTATTACAATGAACAAAGATAAAACTTCACTTTTGATACTGCATATTTATTTTTTGAACCTTCTATTTAGAATTTAAAAAATTAGGACCGCTTGCACCAAACTACTTAATTACTTTTTAAACGGTTTTTACCATCGTCAAATTAATTTAAAAAGAATTAATATAATCAAGTGTGAACCAATCTTTTAATTTACACATAAACTATATATTAAAAGTGGATTGAAATCTTTTTAAGACAATCGCGCGAAGGTTACTTTTTTATTGCAAACGAGAACTGTGACAACCCAATATTTTTTTCTTTTTTTATCATAACAAAAAGCCATCAACCAGTCAACCATCGTCTGTAGACACCAAAGATGTTAATGGTGCATTGCTACCTTGTGGCGAGGTCTAATGCCACATGCATAAGTTTATCGGTTAAGTTACCCTCCAAACCGGAACACGACAGCTACACGCACTGACGCTGTTGCGGCAGGAATTATAGGTAAGGCGGTGGTACCAAAATTATAAATATTTTAAATAACATGTATGAGAAAAAGATTAAATTAATAAAAATAAATATTAAACACATATTATACTGTCTACTTTTTAATAATTTATTTAGGTATAAATGTAACAAATATGAGTTTTTCTTAAATATTATATAACAATAACCTGAAGTCATAAATTTGCATGCCATTTATCTGGCAAAATAGGTTTAAGCACATCGATATATGTATAAAATCTTTTCCAACCCTATTTTGTGCAAATAAAGAATGTGAATTTGAAAATTTGAATTTGAATTTATATTTATAAAATATAATATTAAAAATTAAGCACATTATATCGCTAGTCTATATATGTTAATACGTAAATCAAATGCTTTGTATGCCCCTTTTATGGCAATTACGCGAACGGAGGAGTTCGAAATTTGGCACAGTTAAAATTTTCAGAAACTTGTCATTTTTAAACATTATGCACTAGAAGTACACTAAACTAAAAAAAACATTACACACGCTACATTCGGCTAACATACCAGTGCTGGTTGATAAGATACACACATATAGGTATACAATTTTTTAAAGTCTATTTTCAAATTTATAAGAGATTTTGTTGAGTCTGGTCGGATTCGGCCACAGGGCGATCGCTAGTATAATTAAAAAAATCGAAATGAAAAAAGCATATTTATGCTTAAAACCTGTTTACATGAAAGTACTCGTAACTTTTTTTTTTAGTATTATCGATAGGTAAGCGCTTGACCTCGATCTCCCCTGATGGTAAGCTAAGATGAGGCCTAAGATGTAACGCGCTTCCTTTGAAGGTCTCACTCTTCTCTTGAAGATCCCCAGATTATACTCGTCAGGGAACACAGACTCAGGAAGCATGTTCCAGTCCTTTGCGGTTCAAATGAAGAATGTTAAGCCGAATCGCTTTGTCCAGGTACGTGGAACGTCCAGCATATAGCGTAACTTAAATTTAAACTTGATTTCTTTGATATTATTAAAATAAACGGTACACAGCTCTACATAAAACAGAGGTGTACTTTCAATAGCCAATAGTGACAAATAATCATCTGAACTATCCAGCCGTGCTAAAACTTTATTTATGGATTTTAAGTTTTTATAAAAAAGTGTTAATAAGGTTTTTTCGGAAATCCAAAATCTCAGTAGCTTCTTGGAGTCTGGCGGGTAGTGTTTACCACTCAAATGCCTCGGATGAGCACCTTAAGCTGTCGGTTCCGGTTATCGCTAGAAATAGTCGATAATCGTTATCAGGTCGGTAAAATGCAGCGATGAGGATCACCACTTATCTCCCAACCGACAAACCAGTTAATCGTGGTGAATTAAAAAATCTATAAACGTTCAGTTTAAATGAACTTTCCCTACCCTTAGGGTAAGATGATATATAATAAAAAAACTAAATTCATAGTGTACAACTTTATCTTGTACCATACAGTTCAAAAGAGACTTATATGCATAAGTGGCATATTTGTAACACATGCATAAGTTACCGGCAGGGGTATTTCCTAACGGATACGACTTAGAGGCCTTCAAGAAAAGAGCTTACTCATTTTTAAAGGCTGGCAACGCAACTGCAAGATCTCTGATATTGCGGATGTCCATGGGCGGCGGTGATCACTTACCATCAGGTGCATCTCCTGCTCGTTGGCTCCCTCGTCTATAAAATAATAATAATAATAAGTCTACCCTCCAAACCGAAACACGACATGCGTTGACACTATTGCAGCAAAATAGGGTAGGGCGGCGATACCATAATATACCCGGACGAGAAGTTGCTGAAGTCTACCACTTAGTAGTCATGATAATAGGTCGCTTTTTATGACCTGCCTGGCCAAACAGCCGTTTTTGTATTCTTCAAAAGGAGCCCCGACCAACTCAGGGTAATAAGAAAAACTTATTAAAAATAACGAAATTTTCAGATCAATGAGGTTCAAAATAAATGTATTAAAATAAAAACAGTGACGAAAATGTTAATAGCTTAAGAGCTATAGACTTAAGAGTCTGCCATAGAAAAAGTAGATGAAATGGATTATTTGTCAAGCCCGTAAATCTTTTATGTAAATTGCTTTGGCGTAAGAAAGTAAAAACAGGATTACATGAAAACAAATCGTCTTTTTATACTTAAAAGTTTTCTTTAAAGCTTTTTTTAGTGTTAGTGTAGGTACTTTAAATAAATTACTCTATTTTTCGTTGCTTAGATTTTATTTTTAACCGATTTAATAAAGGAGAAGCTGGTTTTCAATTCGTCGGTTTTTTGTGTATGTTGTCCGATTACTTAAAGATGCGTAAACCGATTTGAAACTTTTTATTATTATTAAACATGTATTATTTCACCTAATAGAACTAGCTTGGGTTTAAAAGTATTAAGTGGGTCACGAAGGGGCAGTGTGAAAATTACCGGGCCATATCGAAACAATGTTTGGGAAACACTGTTCTATGATATAAAAATAATACTCCGAAAGAGAACATGCGTGATAATTTATTTAAATAAAGACAGAAATTGCACATATTCATACAATTATGTGCATTGTAACACCAATTGTAATAAAACGAAATCTTTAACAATAATACTAATCCGATGAACAGATAACAACATAGAGAACCATAAGGCTTTCAAACTGCTATCAACATTGTAATTAAATTAGGCAACGTCTTTTTAAAATTCCATTATGGCTATTTTATACACTCTAAACTTAATTAATGTAGTATTACTGTAAATTAAAGCACCTACGTTTTATGCCCTTGAATAATTACAATTAGGAATACTTTAGAAGTATCATCGCACCAATTTCCTTGACTGGGAAGCAGAGTAAATACAACGTCTACAGATTTTGGAGTTCAACACGATTCATCGTTTGGCTGGATGAGCGGTAATTCCCATCACTACAGTTTTCTTACATGTAACAGATTCTCGCCCTTAACCAGGATCGACTGCTTCACATGCGTATTCGAGGCATGAAGGTAAAATACCACCCCCTAGATTTCAAACTGCTAATGAGATTTTGGATTTTCAAAAATAACGTCGTAAAACCTCAATAAAATATGCCCTACTTGGGGCTCAGTCTCGGAACCTCATGATCTGAGCCAAATAGGCTAACCGATAGAACATGATCGCTGGATCAGAATCGGCATTAATCCTATTCCTGCTGCAATAGCGTCAGTGCCCGTCACTGTCGTGTTCTGGTTTGGTAAGGCAGCCGGTAAATTTATGAGTATACGGATACAGCTCACACCGATAGCAACGCACCATTAACATCTTTGGTGTCTATAGGCGATGGTTGACTCTTTCCATCAGGAGACCCATCTGCTTGTTTGCTATCTTATAATATAAAAAAAAATAAAAATAGGCAAACTGCCGTTCTGCCAGGCAGGTCGTAAAAAACCATCTGTTTGGGTGAATACACGGTATAATATATACATATATATATATATATATATATATATATATATATATATATATATATATATATATATATATATATAATTATATATATATATATATATATATATATATATATATATATATATATATATATATATATATATATATATATATATATATATATTAGACTGATTCACATTAAAAAAACTTTTTTTTTTGAATAAATACATCTAAAAAGTTTCTTTGTTAGACCAAAAAACGAAAATTATAAAAAGTCAAAAATAATTTTTTTTTTTTAATTTCGACATCCAATTATTTTATTTCGTAAAATGTTTTACTTAATTTATCTATATTCAGTCTGTTAATTATATCTAAATTTGATCTATGTACAGAAGAAAAAAAAATATATTTATTTATATTATATTTTTATATTATATATGGGGCATTTCATGCCAAATCGACCACTTTTGAACCCGAACTTTTTAGATTTTTTTGATATTTTGGTATCTTTCTCTACCCTACTGAAAACAATCGAATTTTCTATTGTTTATAGAACTTTGAGATACAAAAATAATAGAATACGAAAAAATAATTCAATGTTTCTTTTAATTTTGTATCTAACTTCATTGAAAATTAATCAAATGTTATCGATGATTGTCACTTTTAGTTTTTGTTTTTATTTTTTTTTCTCAGATTTTAAACTATTCAAAATCTGCTAAAAAATCTTCAGAGTGGTATAACAAAAAACAAACATTTAAAAACAATTTTTTTTTTTCATTTCTAAAAAAAATAGAAAAAAAATACGACTAACAATTTCAGGAAATTCGCAGAAAATACTAGTTTTTTAAAAAAAAGAAAAAATCAAAAATGTCAATCATCCCAAAATTTTCGTTTTTTTCGGAAATTTTCAAAAAAAAAGCGCTGAATATAAATGCGAATTATTTTCATTTTTTTTTTATAAAAAATACATTTAAAAACAAAAATTTCAATAAAAAATCCTTCCAATAAGTTAATTTTCAAAAAAGTTATGGTTATTTAACAAAAAAAAAACTATCTTTTTTAAATAACTCGTAACTTTTTTTTGGTTGGGTAAGAAAATTTGAAAAAATTCCGAAAATTGTTTTCAATAGGATAGAGAAAGATACTAAAATTTCAGAAAAATCGAAAAGGGTCGGGTTTAAAAGTGGTCGATTTGGCATGGAATGCCCCATATATAATATAAAAATATAGGTATTATAAAAATAGCTAATATAAATAAATATATTTTTTTTTCTTCTATACATAGATCAAATTTAGATATAATTAACAGACTGAATATAGATAAATTAAGTAAAAAATTTTACGAAATAAAATAATTTGATGTCGAAAATTAAAAAAAAGCTATTTTTGACTTTTCATAATTTTCGTTTTTTAAAGCTCTGTAACTTTTTTCCTATGCATTTTAGCGAAAAAATGAAAGAGACCTTTTTTGTAGAGAATTTAATTTCCTACAAGATACTAAAATCAGAAATTCGAAAAAAATTTTTTTCGACGATTTACAATGAAAATACAGAAAAAAGTTATTTTTCAATGTATTTTAAATGGGAAAGGGGACCCCCCCATGCGCCAGCTCAATTTTTAAGATATCAAGCTCATCTTTTAGGAGGTTTTTTTTGGTCTTACAAAGAAAATTTTTAGATGTATTTATTAAAAAAAAAAAGTTTTTTTTTAATTTGAATCAGTCTAATATATATATAATATTAAATAATAATAAATATTTACAGGACAAATTACACTGACTGATCTAATCTCCAAGTAAGCAAATTATTTCCTTGTGTTATGGGTGTTAGTCAACGATACTAATACATAGAAATACATATATACATATATATATGTATATAAATACAGGAATATATTTAATAAACACCCAAACCCGGAAATATAAACATTTATGCTCATCGCACAAATGCTTGTCCCCGTCGGGGATCGAACCCGAGCCCCGTCGATTGCGTAGTCAGTGTCACTAACCACTCGACTAACGGGGCGGTCTAATTAATGGCTGTTTTGTTTGATTAGCAGCTTATCTAAATTTCGTAACGTTTTTTTGTGTTTTTGTAAAATTAAATAGAACCGACTGTTTATTGTGCCTTAGAGCACGTAATATAACTATTTTATTCCTTTGAGCTAGCTATCTTTTATCGATACGGGTACATATGAAAAGGTTATCGAACTAAAATGGAGCTTTAACAATTCCCGTGGGATGGTGGGAGTGCAGCTCCTATTTGATCTAGAAATTTAGTATCGTATGACGGCATGCTACGGTTCAAAGACTTTCTTTGAACACTATGTTAATACACTTTTATATACGATATTATATTTATAAATATTGCTGGTAAAAGCTGGGTAGTTGACTCAGGGGGATACATGATTTTAAATACACCATATTAGGACTATAGGGGGTATTAGCGCTTCACTATAATAAGAAAATCTCCCAGTAACTAAATGTCATATGAGAGGTCAGAATAGATGCATGTATTTTTTCCCGTGAGGCCAAAAATCTTCCGTTGTGAACGCTTGGAGGGCTTCGAAATAATATTCATCAGCAATTTCTTTTGAATTCTTTATTACGATTCTGGTTTAATTCAACTTTTTGTTTCTTTACATGCATTAGAATTAAATTATTTTATTAATTATTGTAAAATAGCTTTTATTTATTACTTAAATAAAAATGACAATTATTCGTATTCAGTTTCAAAAGGATGGTCGCAGATATTTGCCTCTAGGGCCTCTAGGCCGCTACTATATGTTTTTGAATATTGTTACCAAATTTAAAACTGGTCCAATTATTATACAGTATAGTGTAGATATTATACTCAATATAGTATCTTCTCTCTCAGTTCGACTCAGCAGTATACTGGCATATATGCTCATATACTCTTTAATAAACAATCGTGGGTAGGCTACAAAGCATCGCATAAAAAGGCACTCACAGGCTTAAGTTTATAGATGTTTAAATAACAATACACATAGATTCAAAAGAAATTTCACTAATTTTTTACTAATAACTTAGCTTAAATTTGAAGTTTTAATACCATTTTTGTAATGCACTTATACTTTGAAATATAAACTTTTTATAATAATGATTGATATTTTAATTTATACTTAATAAAAGATCTTAGTAAATAATAAAGACATTATTTAAACTGATATAATCGCACAAATTATGATTTTAGGCAACTATCCACTACAGTAGACAACTATCCCTTTCTGGAGAAGTTGAATAAAACAGGATTTATTGAAAATAATATTAATTATATTCACAAAAAAAATGGTAAAGTGCATGCGTAGGATTGCGAAGTTGCCCATCACAATAGTATAGACTAAGAAGAGGGATTTTATAGTTTCATACTATGAACACTTAGGCTATTCAACGTCAATGACAAATATGTATCCACACCTCAGGTTCACCGCCTATAATAACTTCTCTAAATACATTTGGTACAAGTGATTGGTGGTCGACTATTACTCAAAAACTTGTAAAGCCTTCTAAGCCAAGATAGTTTTCATTTTAACTTAATTATATCTAATATTACCATGATTTTTACCACCCCCAAAAACCTCCGCTTAGCCTGCAGAGGGGGTGGGAGGGACACTTGATTTTAACAAAAATTAGCAATTAAAAACTTAATATTTTACAAATGAAAACTTTAATCGAAAACTTGTTTTCATAAACCTACAATATTTTTTAAAAACCTATGCAACGATACTCTACACGTTGGGGTACGTGAGAAAAAGAATACCTATAGGGGAGCTACCCTGAAAAAAAAAAATTTTTCAAGATTTTATGTATTTTTATTATCACTTTCACATTCCTGCCAAATTACAGTTTTTTGTACTAAGGAACTCTGAGCTATCATGAGGACGGACGGATGGATGGACGTAGCAAAACTGTAAGAGTTCTTAGTTTATTTCGGAACCCTAAAAAGACATCTATAAAAACGTATGTTTCGATATACATGCGACATTTTATTATCTAATAAGTAAAGTTCTTTAATAACTGCTTTTTAAAAAAACTGGGGCTATTTATCCGTCTTTTACAATAGGGCTTTTACCACAAGGATTTAAAACGTTATAATATCGATATGTTTGCTGTTTCGTAATTGGTTTGCCGCGTTTCATGCTGTTTCGTGATTGGTTCGCCAGTTAGCGCTTGAAGACAACGTATATATTATAACCTATCACGACGACGCAAACATATCAATATTATAATGTTATAAATCCTTGTTTTACCATGCTTATCATATATAGCCGTATGATTTATTTCGCTGTTCAGCAATCTAACTTCTATATAAATCTGTAGGCTTTTTCTGTCCATTTATTCTTTTGTAATACTCTTTTATATATAAGTATTCGTTTCATGACTCATTGATATAAATTTAACCATTTAAAAAAAATCTCTGTTAGTCTGTATACTCCGTTATAATACAAAAACGGTTTCACCGATTTTGACAAATTGATATACAGTGAGAACACGTGATTGCGCAAATGATAAGCTACATGATTTTGTCTGTCTGTCTAACTTTATGTTCCGTTATAACTCAAGAATGGCTTGACCGATCCTGATGAAAATTGTTATACAGTGAGAACACATGTATACTGTACAGGGATTAAACGGGATTGGGCAAAAGAAAGGACGTAATATATTTTTATCGCTTCTGTGGTCTAATAGTCCGGTGTCGGTGTTGACCACATGAAGTTCTGGGTTCGATTCCTCCGTCGCTCAATTCAAAAATATGTTTTTTCAGATTTTTGATAAAAATAACGCTGCCCGGGATTAGAAAGTGACCGGTTGGCGATTGGCTTACTTATCACATTGTGGAAAAAAGGATCTTCGTCTAATCGTGGGTGCACTTGTTGTACCTCTGTCTACCTGTTAGGGGATGAGGGCGTGATGAATTTACGCCCAGCATGGTTTTTCAGTTTTAATATTATAGTCTAATTATGGCGTAACTCAAACTATTTGTTTTCTTTTTTTAGATGTAATTTTGTTAGCTTAAGCTTTTTTTTATTTAGAATTTTTTTTTTGTGGTAAAGGTTAGTCTACTAACAAATTATTTCTTATCTTATTATTTTTATTCCTATTATCTTAATTCCTATCTTAAATATTGAAAACTCTAGATCACTGAAGCACAAAGCCACTGTATATTTTCTTATATTAACTTCATATACATTCTTATAGCTGTGAAAGTTCCGGGGTGATAGAATTTTGTTAATGATATTTTTCAGTCATATAGTTTCACTCTCACATATAGGAATGCAACACGGCTCTTAAAAATCGATTTTTGAGCATCAACGTTTTCAACATCGATATTTATTAACGATACTGAATGACTTTGAAACCCGATAGAAAACTCATTTTTACAAATCTTTTATCGAGTTTGATTATTTTTTGTCTCAGTAGTGTATTTAAATTTAAAAAAATAATTTAATTCGTTGGAGTCGTTTAAGAGAACACGACTATAAGTCAATACTTACTCGGTACTCGACTAAATAAAAAGTATGTAATGTGCCTTTCACTATATTTTTAATCAGCATAGTAATAGGGTCTATTAGCCTACATATTCATCAATTTGCTTAATATATTTTAACTTGATTACGATATATGTCGCTAATTATACATACATTCAAAAAATGATAATATTTTACCAGTGGAATGTGTTTTATTTTACATGTTTTTTTTTTTTAAATAATTTTACTTAGATTTAGATATAATACTATTTTAATATATAAAGATGTAGGTAGATTCTCCGGGGATGTAAACACTAGGCTCGTCACATGAACACTTTTTCTGTTTGTCTGTTTTGGTCCGGGCCATCTTTAAAGAAAAGACCATCTGTTATTTTGCCAACAAATTTGTAAAAGGAAAATGTAAACACGAAAGCGTGTCACTACCATCGTAACTACTAATGTCTGGTTCCTATATCTCTAAAACGAAGCGTTTTAGTTCTACGCCTCTTTACTACCCTTAACTACAGGTAGTAAAGAAGCGTATTCTATTCCTATAAATATCAAATTACCAAATGTCCAAACAACTTGTGAAATGCCTTGTTACATTAAAATTGGTTTCTAACAGTTTCTGCTACGGTTGACGCAGCGTTGAAACCCGGCATTATTAAAGTTGTACACGCAAAAGTATACCTCAAAATATTACTTTAATATTTTGTATACATTTATTCATCAATATTGACGGTTTCCTGTAATGAACGGTTCGGCATTCGTAGCAGTAACCATTAGTAAACATTTTAATAATAACGAGGTGTTTCACAATTACTTTTGACCATTCAATAATTTGACATTTATAGGAACAGTTATACCTTAGGTTTCGCAGAAAATGTTACTCGCCTTTTGACCATTCAATAATTTGACATTTATAGGAACAGTTACACCTTAAGTTTTGTAGAAATTGTTGCTTACCTTTTTACCATTCAATAATTTGACATATTTAGGAACAGTTATGCCTTAGGTTTCGTAGAAAATGTTACTTATCTTTTGACCATTCAATAATTTGATATTTATAGAAACAGTTTTACCTTAGGTTTCGTAGAAAATGTTACTTACCTTTTGACTATTCAATAATTTGAGATTTATAGGAACAATTTTATCTTAGGTTTCGTAGAAAATGTTACTTACCTTTTGACCATACAATAATTTAACATTTATAGGAACAGTTATACCTTAGATTTCGTAGAAAATGTTGCTTACCTTTCGACCATTCAATAATTTGACATTTATAGGAACAGCTATACCTTAGGTTTCGTAGAAAATGTTACTCACCTTTTGACCATTCAATAATTTAACATTTATAGGAACAGTTATACCTTAGGTTTCGTAGAAAATGTTACTTATCTTTTGACTATTCAAAAATTTGACATTTATAGGAACAGTTTTACCTTAGGTTTCATCACGTCAATCATCATGGTCGTCACAGTTAAGTATCTTCACGACCGTATCCCCGAAGAGGTAGGCAGAGGTACAACAAGTGCACTTACGATTTGCCGAAGATACTAAGTCCCACAATGTGATAGATGTAAGCTTATCGCTAACCGGGGACTTTTTCCAATCCCGGGCAACGTTGTTCTTGTCAAAAAAACTGTAAAAACATTTTATGAATTGCCCGACCCGGAAATCGAATTTGGGACCTCATGTGATCAATTCCGACACCGGACCACTACACCACAGAGGCGACAAAGGGTCAATGTAGGTTTTAATTTTTTCCTGCTTAATATAAACAAGCCAGGCTTAGAAACTCTTGACTATACTACTCTGATACAGCATTCAAACCTTTTTTATCTCTTCCGGTACCTACATCTTACATTCATCCACATTAGGATTGCAAGCTGTTTTGTAAATCATTTATTTTAGGCCAAACCTAAGATTAGGGTAGTATTTAATTGGGAAAATAAGTTAGGAAATATTTTGGCAGTAAACTTACTTACTATAATATATAAGTTAGGGCAGTATTTCGAAAATAAATGGGAGAGTAAATGGCATCAGGACTTCGGCCATAAACACTTAACCAGGGTCTCATGTGTTTGCTGGCTGGAACATGAAGCCACTTCGGCGTTAGCGTTGTTGTGTGTGAATTGTTAGGTGAAAACTGTAGTGAGATCATAAGTGAGTATCTTCACGCCTGTATCCCCGAAAAGGTAGGAAGAGGTGCAACAAGTGCACCCACGGTTAGGTGACGATAGATACTTGGTCCCACAATGTGAGAGGTGGCAAGCCTATCCCCAACCGGGCACTTTTCAATCCCGGGCATTGTTGTTTTTATCAGATAACTGAAAAAACACATTTTTAAATTGCCCGACCTAGGAATCGAACCCGGGACCTCATGTGGTCAACTCCGACACCGGATAGTGGGATCATAAAAATCGGATATGCAATAAAAAAAAATATTTCACACTATAGCAAACCAGCAGATGGTTCTCCTGATGGAAAGTGATAACCATCGCATTTACACGCAAAAAAGGCGCTAGTCGTCGAGTTGCGGAGACCCACCCACGAGAAGAAGAAGAAGAAGAACCATCGCATATAGACATCAAATACGTTAATGGTGCGTTACTATCTGTGTGACGTAATAGTTTTACCACTTGCATCAGTTAATCGGCCATATACCCTTCATACCGGATCAAGATAACGGCAAATATTGACGTTCTTGCAGCAGGAATGAATAAGGCAGTGGTACCAAAACCCAGTCGACACGTTGCAGAACTATCACCTATTAGTCAAGATTGTAATAACGTTGTTCGCTTTTTACGAATGGAATGGCAGCATTGATAAAAAAACTTTCGTGTACGAGAGTACGACTCACACTTGGCTGGTTGTAGTTTTTCCTATTACAAATTAACGTGCAAATGCGTGTCTCATTCTAAGCTTTTAAATGCCACATTTTCCAACTTTATCTAGTAATTTTTTGTAAATTTACATGTTTGATTTCAATGTAGATATTAATTACTTACCGATTTTATGCGTTTTTTAAGATATAGATATATTATATACGCCATCTTATAGTGCCACATGATCTGCTGAAGCCAACAACTCATAGACTATCGAGGTAATGATCTGGTAAGTAAACTTTAAACGAACATCCAATGTTAATTGAGAGGCATGAGCAATGTTGTAATGTATTGTATGTTTGATGGGTTTTAATTATATTCCCGTCACAAAGTAACATGCGAAGATACAACTAACATTGAACTCTCAAATGCAATAGACACATCAAAACAATTTGTTTTGTGGTTTTTCACATTCATTGGAGATAAAAAATTTAAACAAATTACCTATGGTTGATTGTCACCAATTCATTGAATCGACTACTGCAAAATTATAAATATTTCCAGACATACTAAGTTATGGGTTGTAATAAGTTGAATGCTATCTTAACTAGGTATGTGCAATGTATTTAATATACTTCCGACAAGTCGTAACTTGAAATAACATAACTAATTATTGTTGATTGACCATTGATTGAAACGCGTTTTTCTTTATTTTAAACCAACTTCAAAAGTGGAGGAAGTTCTCAATTCAGTTTATTATATCAAAATTACAATCGCAAAGAATATTTTTGTTTAAATTATTTATATGAAACGAATATCTAAAGTAGATCAATATTCACTATTTTTTCGAAAGTAAATTGCTTTTTTAGTTGAAAATTTATTTAAAAAAAAATAAGTTGTCCTCAACAGTTTAAAAAGAGAAAAAAATCATTACAAATGCTTTATATTTATTTTTTATTCAACAGAAACTTTAAATAAAAGCAGAGAAACATAAATTTTGAAACTGTAGTTTTGATTTCGTCGAATTTATTAAGTATTATATTTTTGTGTCTATAAAAAACATTAAAAATATACGAGGGGAACTCGCACATATACTTATTTTTTTATCTTTTCTTCTCATCTCTGAGCCGGAGCTCCCCAGTACCAGCTTCTCCTCTTGATCGCATTCAGTGTAGAGCGGTTCGACTTGTTGATGACTAGGCTATTTCGAAACGGCTTGACTCTTTGGCACTGCGCAAAGACGTAGGTTTAATCTGCATCTTCTATCGTTTTTATCATGGGAAGTGTTTGGATTAATTCCTGCTGCCGAATTCCATCATCGGACATCGCATCAAAATTTGAAGTTCCACCCTCACCATCTTGATGTCTGGAAATCCACAACTGTACGATTCTCTCGACTCAACTTTTTCTAAGCTCAACCCATAAAGACCTGAAAATTTATATGAAAAACTAATCAACGACGATGCTGCGCGGGTCTGCTAGTTTAAAATATTAGTCAAAATTTATATATAGTATCCAGTCAATGTGAAATTCTTTATTAATGTAAAATCAATGCCTTAAAGTGTTCAATGCGCTTAGTATCATAAACTTGTAAAGTAATTATTCCTTCTATAGAAAACATTAAAACCCACGCTATTAATAATGTATGGGCTTGTTTAATTTACAAAGAGTTTTAAGAGCTCTAATTGATTGATAAGTCATTGAAAGTTAACGGAATTGTCTAGGATAATAAACATAAATTATATTAGTTCTCCAAGATATTATGCAGCACTTGATATATCTCGAGTTTATGTACATGCTTTATTTCCGCCTTTTTTAAAGATTTTCGATACGAGCAGGATTTGATGGTAAGTGATGATCACAGCCTGATCATGTTGCAAAGTAAACTAAGAACCCTTATAATTTCGCTATGTCCGTTTGTCGGTGCGCCTGCTGTTTAGCGCAGAGAACTTTAGTATCAGACAGCTGTAATTTGGCATGAATACATATTAGTCATGGCAACAAAGTAGTTAAATAAAATCTTGACAAATATTTCCTTTCTTCGACATGTAAAGTGGGGATGTTAATTGTTTTCTTGTGTACCTCATAGTATGGGGTATTGTTGGATAGGTTTTAAAAAATATTTAGATTTGTCAAAACAATTTTTCGATTAAGGGACTTGCTTGTAAAATATTAAAATTTAAAGTGCTATTTTTGTTAGAGTCAAGTGTTTCCCCCCCTCTTCAGGCTAAAATGTTACTTGTGGAGGTGGAAAAAAAATCGTGGTAGTAGTAAATATAATGAAGTTAAAAGAAAACATCACGGCTTCTAAGGATTTACTAGTTTTTGAGTAATAGTCGACCAATAAAAATGTACTTTGAGAAGTTTTTATAACCTGTGAATACACTCGTCATTGACGTTGATTAGGTTAAATGTGTGTGGTGTGAAACACTAAAATCCCTCTTCTTAATTTGTATTATTGTGTGGGCAACTTCGGAACCCTATATTGCACGAGGACCAATACGCACTTTACCAACTTATTTAAGGTAAGAAGGTGTTAATATACAACAAACAGATAGTTGCTGTAAGTTGACTAGACCCAGGAGTCGAACCAAGAAATCGATCTGTATACTTGAAATGAAGTTAAAACACAATTGATTTTTAATTAATGCTTGCTCTATATTAATAATCACTTAAATTTCATGAGATGGACTTAAGATAAAGACTACATTTTCCAATTACCCTCCAAACGAGAACACTACAGTGACAAGCACCGATAAAATTGCGGCAAGAATACATAAGGAGACGGTATCTACCTTAGTCGATGCATAATAGAACTTTACCACCTAGTTAGAAAACATTAATTTCATTTACAGAAAAATGTATCTTCACCCCCGAATCCCCCAAGAGGTAGGCAGAGGTAGAATAAGTGTATCCACGATAAGCCGCCAATCGGGCACTCAGCTGATCCCGGGCAACATTATTTTTTTCAGAAAACTGATAAACACATTTTGAATTGCCTGACTCGGGAATCAAATCCGAACCTGCATGCGGTCAACACCGACATCGGATCACTAGACCACAAAGGTGACACTCCAATCTGGTGAAAACAGCAGCCAATTATCTTATCTTATAATATTGTCGTTAATGTAAAGCCAATTCAAAAGACATTATTGCAATTTAAATAGGTGGGGATTATTGTAATAATTAAGGTTACATGTTGAACATAAACGACATTTTAATACTGCATCATTACCGATTATTAAACATCTAAAAATTACCGCAAAATGGCGTATTGATTGCCATAAACAAAGTATTTATTACACACTTACGATATTTTTTCACACATTTGATTTTCTTCAAACATGGAGAACTACGTTTTCCTTTCGATTTTGTGTTTTTGTCTATCGTCTATTGATGGTTTGTAATTTTGATTTTTTTAAATATTAAACTACTGATTTTTTAAAATATTAAACTAATATTTAAAAAACTGAAATGTCAGTTTTTTTAAATATTAGAGGGATTATTATATTTAACTAGTTGACCCGCGAAGCTTCACCCGCGAGTAGATAACATGTCGTCGATGTAGCTTATCATACAAATTTCATCCTCTGTTTCAGCCCGTCAGGGGTTGATATTTGAAAAAACAATTAGCCTATGTTTGACCCCAGATCTTTAACTATTCATGCCAAATTGTATGAAAATCGGTCTAGCGGTTTAGCCGTGAAAGCGTTACAGACAGACAGACAGACAGACTTTCGTATTTATAATATTAAGTAAGTATAGATATAGATATGGATTTATCTGTTATACTTTCCATTCTTTTTTCTCCGTGTTGGTTCCGGGCTCCTTTGAAGAATAGACCAACTGCTGTTCTGTCAGGCGGGTCGTAAAAGGCGACCGATTGGCTATGCGAGTTACTACCGTCGTGGCTACTAGGTGGTAGAGTTCTGCATTGTCTCGCCCGGGTCTGGTACCACCGCCTTACCTATTTCTGCCGCAATAGCGTCAGTGCTTGTCTCTGTCGTGTTCCGGTTTGGAGGGTAAGGTAGCCGGTAAACTTATGCATGTGGCATTAGACCTCGCCACAAGATAGCAACGCACCATTAATATCTTTGGTGTCTATAGGCGATGGTTGACTCTTTACATCAGGAGACCCATCTGCTTGTTTGCTATCTTATGATATAAAAAAAAAATCCTTGAAAAATGATAATGTTTTCACATACATATTTTATAGCTTTACGAAAAACTGCTAAGGACTGGAAAAGCATTATCAAATTTTTTCTGGCTAAAAAACATGGGTTTTCTCGTAGCAATATTGAGGGCGTGTTCGTGGAGGTCCATATTAGCAACAAAAAGTCGATTATGCAAATGTCTTAGAATAGATATAAGTCGGTCGATATTATGTATAATCCGAGTGGGGTATACGAACTGCCACTTCTTACTCTGTCACTGTTACCAATTTCCGATTTTAGGTAATCAAATATTTTGTCTCATTGTTACAGATTCTATTTGCAAGAAACACGGACATACCACCAAGACTGACGGAAAAATTGTTGGTGGATATAGTACAACCATAAAAAATGTCCCATATCAAGCGTATTTAATTCTGCAACAGGGTAACACATATTACCAGTGTGGAGGCTCAATCATCAGTAATCATTACATATTAACCGCAGCTCACTGTTTAACCGGGTAATGCTCTTGTACATATTCTTTATCTCAAATATGATAGGCTTATACTATTGTGAGATGGTTTTGGGCAGCCTTGAAAACTGGAAATCCAAACGTCAAGTTTGGATGAAAATTGCAAATTTGGGGATCTTTTCGGTAAAGGAATAAATTTGTTATGGTTTTAGTTCAATGTATTTCTGGTGGTTTCAATTAGTACGCCATCTGTTGATAAGTAGATTAATGAAAAATATTTATTTTAATCTGGTTAACACCAATGACAGAGTGTACCATTTAAAAATTTAACTTCATACCATCTCATGAGTCGAGAGAAAAATATGGTACTGTCATGATTATAATGCTAAAGAATAAGCATTCAGTAAGGCCTGGAAGTATCTCCAGTACTCTTCAGGTAAAAAGTAGGGCCAAATATAAAGTATAAATATAATTATGTTATTAATATACTATATTAAATATAACTGTATTTTATAGACTTCCTCGAGTGAAACATATCTGTCAAAATGCTATGATATTTCGTTTTATATTTAACAACTTGATATATGAGTATCCTCGTAATGTTTGCTTATTTTAGTTTAAAATGATTCTATTCACACTTGTATTTATTTTATCATACATGGTTCTCATCTACAAAGTATAGAAATAGTATACATAAATAAGTTTTAAGAAGACAGTGTTAACATTTTAAAAGCGCATAAAATCAAAAATTTGTAAAAGAGGTTACGATTAAAATATAAGAAACAAATATTTAGACTATAAAAAGCTTGTAATAACTTTTTCTCATGCAGTAACATTTGGAAATTATTTTGATACGAATGTATACAACTGTCAATCATTTACACACTATGTAATACTAAACATACTAAAAGACACGGTGTTGTGCGGGGAACGTGTAGCTGGTCATATGAGTGAATACTTATAAGTGTCAAACGCTTGTAGATGTATTATATCGTGAAAAATAGAATTATGCCATTTGTTCTATTTAGCGTACCGAATAAGAAACCAAGGTTTAAAAAATGCCCCTGGAACGATATTATTTCATCTGTAATTACAGTAACTCTATATATCTGGTTGTAAAGTGTAGCTTACACTGACATCCTAACGAATTTCCTTAAAATGCGTATCCATTTAATTTGTGATTATGAAACTCGATTTCAAAGAATTTATTAAACAATAATTACAGGAAAACAAGAGTATACGTAAGGGTTGGCAGCACTGATTCAGATAGCGGCGGTACGATGATAGCGACTACAAACTTCACACAACATCCTTTATACAATAAAAGAACAAGTGACTACGATGTTGGGATAGTGCATCTTCGAAATCCTCTCAATATTGATGGAAGTAATACAAAAATTGTACAACTAGCAAGCAATGGAACCACGGTTCCTTCAGGCACGAATCTGATCGTATCTGGCTGGGGAACTACTTCTGTAAGTAAATAAAAAAATAATAATTTAAACGCAGTAAAACTGCAGCAGACTTCCAAGTTCCCGTATCTCTGGAGTTCTGGAAGAGATCTTCAACAAATTTGTATGAGACCAAACAGAAAATATCTTCTATCGAACACAAAAACACGTGATTTCGCAGACATAAATTGGTCTACATATAGGTATTTATTTAATTTATAACGAAAAAAATAAAGGGTTCTCATAATGGAAAGATATAACCATTGCCTATAAATACTAAAGGTGTTAATGGGCGTTACCATTCGTGTGGCGGGGTTGAAGTGCTAAATGCATACGTTTCCCAGCTTGCCCTCCAAACCAGAATACGACAATGACAAGCATTTGCACTATTAAAAAGATAGCCGACCTTTCCCTCTACACCAAAACCCGATAGTGACAAGCACCGGCGCTATTGTGAGAATAGAAAAGTTGGTACCAAAACGTGGTCACGACGATGCGGAGCAGCTCTATCACCTTAATATGACAGAGCTATACATAAGCAAATACATATAAACATCAAAATTCAGAATCTCCCTATTTTTGGCAAATTGGTTGAAAATTCCAGATACGTCTTGTAGTGACCATCGTTTGATTGTGTTCGAGTATGACTCGTTGTTGCCTGGGAGATCGGAATCTAGTACTACTGATTATATATATGACGCTAAATTCGCTAACTGGAATCTTTTCCGATACTTATTTGCTGCACATGCCAAAGATTTCACTCGCCATTCTTTAACAGTGTCAGAACAGTCAGAAATGATGTCTGATGCTTTTATATACTGCGCAGATATTGCTATAGGTCGACATTCAAAAATAAAATCTCAAAAATGTGAGTGGTGGAATGATAGTTTAGTCAAACAACGACGAGAATTCAGGAAAGCTAGGCGCCATCTTAATAAAATTAAGCGCCGTCGTTCAGAAGGTGACGAATACGTTAAAGCTTTTGCTAATTTAAGAAGGATCCGGTCACACTATCGAGCCGCTACTACGTTAGCAAAGAGAAAATTTCTGCAAAAAATAACGGATAGATTAGAGAAAGAAGGCCCTTGGTCTTCTCTGTATCACGAAATTAAAAATCGTACGAGAAATAACTTTTCTTTTTATAATAACATAAAATGTAACGATACGTATACGCTTAGTTTAGAAGAAACAACAAACGCTCTTTTGGAGACGCTAATTCCAGACGATAATCTGGAGCGGGATAACGAATATCATCGTGAAATTAGATCACAAGTTGACGTGACACCTGTGTCCCCCATATCGAGTCTGGTATCCTTAGATGAATTGTTAAATACCGTTAACAATTTACCATTGAAAAAAGCGCCCGGAGAGGATAAAATCTCAAATTATATGATAAAACTAGCGTGTATAGCAGCCCCAGACTCTATTCTAAAAGTAATAAATCGTTGCATTGCGGAAGGTGTTTTCCCTAAAATATGGCGCCAAGGATATCTCAAAATTATTCCAAAATCTGGTGACAAGCCTCCGGATGACCCTAAATCATATCGCCCAATTACACTTCTACCTTCTCTTGGTAAACTGCTAGAAAGATTAGTAGTTCCTCGACTCTTACCGCAAGGGCCCACATTCAATAAACAACAATTTGGATTTACCGCCGGAAAATCCACTGTAGATGCAGTGCTAACTATGAGAAAAACGGTAGAACTATCACGAAATAATTATGTTGTGGGTATCTTTTTGGATATTTCAGGTGCTTTTGATAACGCGTGGTGGCCGATGTTATTATTAAAACTAAAAATAAGGGGATGCTATTCTAATATATATCAACTAATTAAATCGTATTTAGAAAACGGTCACTTGAAATTACAGCTAGGGCATTACGCTGCATCTAAACGCCTTACTCTGGGCTGCCCACAGGGATCAGTACTTTCGCCATATCTATGGAACTTAGGATTTGATGATTTATTTTCACTAGCCTTGCCTGAAGGATGCTCACTTATAGGTTATGCGGACGACGTTGCTTTAATAATACAAGCAAACACACGAGCACAGATAGAGTCACTGGCTTATACTAGTCTTAATTTAATATCCAACTGGGGATTCAGAAATCATTTAAAATTTGCGCCTCATAAAACGTTCTACTTAATACTAAAAGGTTCGCTTCTATCGTCTCCTAGCATAAAATTAAATAATAGCACAGTAAAGAGAAAGGAGTCCGTAACATATTTAGGTTTAGTTTTAGAGAAAAATTATACTTTTATAAATCATATTAACTATATCAGTGAAAAAGCTAAACGGAATTACTTGTCCTTTGCCGGCATATCTACCTCAACGTGGGGTTTAACCTTTAACACTTTAAAGATAATTTATAACGCAACTTATTTAGGTTGTATTACTTATGCATGTTCAGCATGGGCTGATAAAGTTACAAGCGGCGCGACCCGGCGTAAATTACTTCAAAATCAGCGTTTGGCTTTAATATTTCTGTGTAAAGCATATCGCACTGTAAGCTCTGAAGCTTTACCCGTTTTATCAGGTGTATTTCCATTAGATTTAGAAATTCAGCGTCGGTCCTCAATGTACTATAGTTCTAAAAATTTTTACTAGCCCAGAATTTATTAATCCGCAAGCTCAAACAAAAATACGTCGCCTCTTTAATCCCATGATGGATGTTACTAATGAATTAATAAATGAATGGCAGTCGCGTTGGTGCTGCTCACCTAAAGGACGGCATTTATATAACTTTTTCCCCTGCGTCCGGGAACGATTAAGTAAAACGTGGATAGAAATAGATCATTGTGTTGCACAGTTCCTTACTAGTCATGGTAATTTTAAAGCTAAATTATTCTCGTTCAAATTAGTTCCTTCTCCATTTTGCGAATGTTCCACCATAAACTGTAAATATGAACAAACTGCACATCATATTCTTTGGGAGTATAATCTCTGGCAAAATGAACGTAGCCAAATGCTTGATAGTATACGATGTATATCCGGGGTAATCTACTATTCCGACCTTGTAGCAACACGTGGGAATTTCCGTGCCTTCAAGCGATTTTGTCATACATACTACTGGAAGCAGAATTAAGTAGGCCATTTTCGTAGGTCCTCAAATACCTAAACTACCGTGGTGCAATAGCAATCAGGCTTAACCTGATTGTAAACGTCTCATTTCTTAGCAGTTTTTGCTTTATCTTACGCTGTCTCCTGCTGTAAAGGGAGGGAAACTGGATGTATTTTCCTACTCCTCCTATACTCTTCTGATTAAATTCGATGCGGGTTCCAAGACAGCTTAGCTTTTCCCCCAGGGCACCCTGAGCTCGCAACTCAGAGGTTATCAGGAAGGTTGCCGCTGTTGATTCTGGTTTACAGAAGTTACAGTGGTGGGAACGAGAGGTGGGCCCATTGCCCTAAAAAAAAAAAAAAAAAAATTGGTTGAAAAGTAACAGTTGTGGGCAGTAGCAGCTATTTGATCTGGTGGTAGTTTTTAATTAATGAATAATCGCCAAAGTGGCTGTTAACTATTACTCGAATACAATTATTTTCTCATTTCGTATAATTTACAGCGATATTTATTTATTTATAGCAACAGCTGGTAATAATATGTATAACTAGCTTTTATCCATTATTTAATTTGCGTGACTATAATCATTATCTCCTTTTGTCCAATCAGGTAAAATGTAGCCTAAGTTACTCCTGGATAGTGTAGCTTTCTAATTATATATGATTGTGTAAGATCGAAAAAGTAGTTTTTGAACTTATCTATTACAAATTTACAAACGATTACATTTTTTTTATTACTATGAGATTTAACTGAAGTGTTAATTTCACTTGCATTAGTGGCATTAACACCAATTATTTTTTGATTAACACTAAAGCGGTAAAAATCTTTAGTGACAGATTGATTCAAGTGTAAAATGGAAATGACTTACCTATCCACTAAGGATCAAGACGGTATTGTCTTTTCATCAAAGATCTATCTATATCTTACCATCCACATTTGAACACTAGTAGTTGGATGTAAATTTTAAGTATTTGTTGGAGTATAAAATTAGCAGTTTTGACCTTGATGAGTAGAGAAACCAGATATAGGGGTCTTTAGTCGTTTCGCACCACGAGCGGTTCGGACAGCGGTGTGAATTGCCCAAGAGCTTTTTTGGCATTAGTCGTTTCGGACCGCAATGTTGGAGCCGTGCGAATCGCCCATTCACTTATTGTATTCTTGGTTGATTTGTTGATGGTGATTGTTGGTAACTATTGGTTGATTCACACTGCTGTGCAGTAGGGAACAGTATTTTTTTAAATAATAAAATAAATAAGAAAAGAGCATATGATCGTTTCACCTCGTGTTTCGAATCGACCCATTCCAAAAAATACCTTGAGCGATTCGCACCGCTCCATCAATACGGTGCGAATCGACTAATGCCAAAAGAGCTCTTGGGCAATTCACACCGCGATCCGAACCGTACGCGGTGCGAAACGACTCTTTAGTCGTTTAGACCCATAGTCTCCTTAGTGTAGTGTGACACATATTTGTTGTTTTTTTTAATGATATATAGCAAATAAACATATGGTTCTGCTGATAGAAAAAGAAACCATCGCCTATTGACACCAAAACCGTGTGGCGGGATGACATTGCATGCACATGCATAAGTCTACGAGCTACCGTTCCCTCCAAACCGGAACACGCCAATGACAATCACTGACGCTATTGCGGCAGGAATTAAATAGGTAAGGCGGTGGTACCAAATATCCAAGCGAGACGTTATAAGACTCTACCACTTAGCAGTCACGATGGTAATGGCACGTATAATCAAACGCCCTTTTTTTACGACCTGCCTGGCAGAATGACGTTTGGTCTATTATTCAAACCAACGTTGTGATGTAAATTTTATAAATAATTGATATTTTTTATTAATTTGGTGTCTAGCAAAAAATCTTTTTCATCGGTTGAATCTGTAATTATAACCGAAAATAATTTGTTATTATTATCCACTCGTCTACACTAAAAAATAACACCGACGGTGAACAATAAACTTCGAGGCTTAATAAACACCGTCGACGTTAATCTTGATATTATGTTAAATTGACTAGTTGCAATTAACATGTTAACCAACGTAGTTTATTGGGTTGTTATAAACTCGTCATAGTTGTAAATTCGCCACAGAAAAATGACATAAAAATCTGTGTAAATTCGCCACAATCCTAATTTCGTATTGTAAACTCGCCACACATCTTTTTTAACTATTGTAAATTCGCCATACTGTTTTTAGTACAGATCACAGGAAAATTAAATGACAAATATAATAATGTATTGATATATTATTGTAATAATCGCAACAAGTATTAAAAATTTTAATTTTCATCTATATTATCACAGTTTTAATTAAAGAATCGACTAGCTAATTTGCCTGAGACGTACAACTATTAATGACTACTACAAAACTCTTTCGACAATATTTAATTATATCGTGAGACCTACTTCTTTACCATAATTTAACATGTTTAAATCGGCGTTATTATCTAGGCATAAGGTTTATTATGTAGGTATATTAATATTATAAATGCGAAAGTTTGGATGTATGGAAAGAAGGATGGATGGATGTTTGTTACTCAATCACGCGAAAACTACTGAATGCATTTGGATGAAATTTGGCACACAGGTAGATGATGACCTGGAATAGCATAAATGCTATTTTTTATTCCGGAAAAATAAGGTGTTCCCGCGGTATTCACTAAAAACTTTTAAAATGCAGTGGGCTGTATGGTGCAGCTAGTTTTCATACTATTTTCCCGATATTTCGGTTCTGGTACAAGAGCCTTGGCTACGGGTAACTCCTAAAAGAACCGTTTTTGTAATACACATTAAACTTAATACAGTTGTTACACCTTCATGCTATAAATTATTTACCAATTTTTTAAGTACTTGTACAGTTTTTTAATTACATACAGCTTCGTATATTAAATGCAGTAAATAAACATTTTTTAAATCATTAGATAGCAAACAAGCAGATGGAAAGAAGCAACCATAGCCTATAGATACCAAAGATGTCAATGGTACATACATGGAATTATATTTTTTTATATATCAATTGATAGCAAACAAGCAAGATGGCTCTCCTGATGGAAACAGTCAATCATTGTCTATAGACACCAAGGCATTACCATCCCGCCAAACGAATAACAACCCACCAATTTATTGGTGTGTTGTTATTCGTTTGGCGGGATGATAATGCCACAAGCGAAAGTTTACTTGCTAAATACCCTCCAAACCGGAACACGACAGTATCAAGCACTAGCACTATTGTGGCAGGAATAGGTAAGGCCAAACATAACCCGGGCAAAAAATCTTCGCAAAAAATAATTAACTCACATTACTTCTAAGTCCCGATTGTAATGAGACGTTAAGCCAATCATTGGTCTTTTATAAATTGTCTTACAGAATGACAGTCTATCCCTGAAAGGAGACCCAGAACGATACAGGAAAAAACTCTTCAACTATGCCACATAATTTATTTTATATTAGATAATGTTTCCATCTATTTCTTTTGATGAAGTTTTTGTTTGGATTTAAGGAAAATGGTGAATCAAGTCAATATCTAATGGCTGTGCAAGTTCCCTCTGTTTCTTACGAAGAGTGTAAAAAGTCATACAATACACTGACGACAAGGATGTTTTGCGCTGGAGTTCCTGAAGGTGGAAAAGATTCATGTCAGGTATTTAACTTAAATCTAATTGATAAATTTAATCTCACATAGTAATTTTTTATTATTTATTCATTTAAAGTTTATGCACAAACATGTACAGAGGTGGACTAAATGCCACATCACATTCTCTACCAGTCAACCTTAAGCAAACATAAACAGTGTTTACAATGGGGTGCACAGAGAAACTTATTACAGTCGTTTACTAATAACATATTACCTTCTAAATAAATTAAAATTAAACAAAACAATAAGATAACACGATATTACAATATACCTACTTAGATACAAGTAATATATTACATATATAATTCATTATATACCTACGTAAATACCTAGATATATATAAATTTATAATTATATAAATTACATAAATACATTATATATACATATTATACTGCCATAGCGCGTTACACCATTATTCTTCCAAATGTTAAAAGAGAGAACGTTTAAAAGAAAATTTGGAGGGACTATTCCTTATGTCAATGGGAAGAGAATTCAAAAGCCTCACAGCTTCAGAAGAAAAAGATTAAGATAAGAAATCAGTACAAAAAGGCACTTGAGTCGGGATATTTTCTGAACGAAGTTGACGTGAATGTGTGGCATGCTGATATTGCAATTTTGACTTAAGATATTCAGGTGCATTAGGATTACAAAGAATAGTGAATAATGTACAAAGCAATCTCAACTGTCTTCGTTGGCGGATCGGATATATAATATAAATAGGATATATTTTTTATCGCCTCTGTTGTCTAGTGGTCCAATGGCGGTGTTGACCACATGAGTTTCCGGGCTCGATCCCCGCTTGGGCGATTCAAAAATGTATTTTTTTTTTAGTTTTCTGATAAAAACCACATTGCCCGAGGATGGATACGTGCTCGATTGGCGATAGCATTGTCACCTATCACATTGTAAGACTAAGTATCTTCGGCTAATCATGGGTGCACTATTTGTACCCCTGTCTACCTCTTCGGGAATACGGCGTAAAGATACTCTTAATTATTTTTTTATGTTTTTATTTGTTAAATCGTGCCTACTAGGTGGTAGACTTCTGCATTGTCTCGCCCAGGTCTGGTACCACCGCCTTGCCTTTTACTGCTGCAGTAGCGTCGGTACTTGTCACTATTGTGTTCCGGTTTAGAGAGTAAGATAGCCGGTAAACTTACGCAAGTGACATTAGACCTCGCCACAAGATAACAACACAACATTACCACCTTTGGTGTCAATAGGCGTTGGTTGACTCTTTCCATTAGGAGACCCATCAGCTTGTTTGTTATCTTATGATATAAAAAACCGACTCCCCAAAAGAAGGAGGAAGTTATGAATTAAATCTGCCTTCCTGCTGCCTGGGCAATTCGCAAGAGGCGATAATGCGAGTCACTTATATCGTGTCTATTAAGTGGTAGAGTGCTGCATTGTCTCTCCCGGGTCTGGTACCACCACCTTGCCAATTCTTGTCGCAATAGCGTTAGTGCTTGTCACTTTCGTGTTCCGGTTTGAAGTTGTTTCCGACAAACTTATGCATGAGACAGTAAGACTTCGCCACAAGGATAGCAACGTACCATTAACATCTTTGTTGTCTTTTGGCGATGATTCATCTGCTTGTTTGCTATCTTATGATATATGAAAAAAACTTTGATATGGTTTTAATTAACTTTAGAAATTCAATTATTACTAATTAAAATGTTTGTTAGTCTTTTCTCTGATTATGGTTTTGAAGATTTTGTTTTACATATTAATCGTTTTATAACATAATTTTTGTGCAGGGTGATTCAGGAGGACCAGCCGTCTCAACTTCAGACAACATACAACTTGGTATCGTGTCCTTCGGAGTGGGCTGTGCTCGAAAAGGGTATCCTGGTGTTTACACCAACATTGGAAGCGTACGAGATTGGATAAAGTTAACTACGGGTGTATAACACCTGTCTTTTTGTTTTAGCTTTGATTTTATCAATACTGTTATATGACATCTATACAACTTAATCATTACAATGCTATATTTGGTTTCGTAGTATTATTAAAGGCACTATTTACTATAAGAATTATTATTTCGTTTTATTTATTACTTAACTATCTCGCAGCCTGTCACATGATAAAAGTTTTTATTGAGTCCCTGAAGAAATACGCTTTTATTCGAGATAAAATTATTAGTGTAGAGATAAGTATTTGATTTAAAGGTGAAATTATTTAATTTGCTATTATCCGCGAACTATTTTGTATGATCATTACGATGCCACTGAAAGGGAAGACAGCTGTTTTATAAACGGATACTCACTGAGGGCTGGAAAACTATATTTTGTAAAAAAACTATTAATATGTTTTCTTTCCTTACAAACATACCAAACATGTTGTGTAATGGAAATGACAAAACACATAATAAAAATAAGTCTGGAATTCATAAAATACATTGTTTTGAATGTAGAAGCGTGTATATCGGTCAAACTGGATAAGGCTTCGTGTCACGTTATAAGTACAATATCTCCGCTTTCAAAAATAAACATTTTGCAAAACACCTTATAGAAACCGGACATATGTACTTCAAAAGCAAATAAGTTGATCTCCTCAATCAGATAAATGCTAAGGCAGAGAACAATTATTGATTTTATTACACATATAATATATGATATCGTAAAAAGTGTCGCTTGTATCGCGTCCGTATATGCAACAGATAAAACATATTTGATGTAATTATGTCTACTTAATTTAATTTAAATACGATCAAAGACATACTGATTTTTATATATCCATTCTAATATTATAATACGGTTAGTCTATCTGTCTGTATGTCTGCCTCTCTATCTTTCTTTACGCTTTATATGCTAAATTACTAAACAGATTTTGATTAAATTTGGCATGGGGATAGAGGATATAGACGTTTTTTTTTCAAAAAATCAACCTCTAAAGGACTGAAATGGTGGATAAAAGTTTTTATGAAAGCTATATCGACTGCATGTTAATTTATTCGCGGGCAAAGCTACTTGGGTCAGCTAGTAACATAATATGTTTACCATGTTATGAAATTAAAACAAGAATCCGACGGACTAATTAGAAATCAACAAAAAATACAAAACAAAGCAGTATCTATTGGTACCAGCAGTGTAGGTAAGCACCGCTATAGCTTATATCGGTAGAACAACTTTTACGAGCACAAAGTTTCCCCAACGTTCTCACTCTGATCCAGACACTAATGAGTTCGGTGTTGTTATTGTGCACCTTTGGAAAATTTTGCTTTCCTTACATTTCTACAGCAGAAAAAATGTTGGCCGTAAATGTAAACAAACGTTGTTTTTCTAAACAACTTTATTAAGGAAGTTTTCAATCCGTTGGAATCTTTTTTAAGTATATTCTACGATTGTTTAAAAATGCCACTGGATGGATTTGGACACTGGATACTTCCCAATTAGTCCTATATAAAATTGATGGAGATTTAATTCAGAATGTCAGAGACATAAAAGATTGGAAATCGGCTGTTGTAGTTTTATGGCATTTAAATGATCGCAGAACGAATGAACGACAAAACACGATTTATTTATCCGCGCGGGAGTATACTCGTAATTGCGCCGCTGGGGTCCTCTTCATTTTTTGGACCCTCGGTAAGTTTTTTTTTCATTTTTTTACACTTCTTTCCTCGTTTTACTGGCATTTCAGTGATTTTTAAAAAGCTAACTGGTAACGCGACCTGTCCGCTAGTGACCGCGGTCAAGGTAACTTGGTTAAGACGGTGAGCTTTATAGGTAAGTTCTTATACATTATTGTACTGTTGATTTAGTTTACAGAAGTTATACTGGTAGAAAAGGGTGTTACAGTAGTAAAAGTGGGCTAATCGCCCATAAATAAGTTCTGTGTATTATGTATGCTTTTTTTCCCCAAATTAAAAAAAAATATATTGGAAAGCATTAGTTTAAAAGTGCATATCGCAGAGGTTACGCCCGGACGATTGCAAATTAAGCTGATTTCTTTTTTGAGCGTTGCGAAATTCTACTCATAACAGTCGTTATTGTCTCCTTTACAAGATTCTTATTAGAAAATAAATTTACTATTTACAAGAAGTACGGCATACATAAAAATCTGGGGAAAGAATACAAAAATAACTTCAAGTATTTTGCGTGCAAAGATATCAACAATTTTGTTTACTTCAATATCTTCTAAATATGTTTTTGCTTGAGAATATTTATACTGGGTCGCATCTTAAAATAAATTCTTATCGGGCACAAAACAGACGACGGCCAGCTTTGCAGAATTTGTACAGCCTCTTAAGTACGTTTATTATAATAGGCCCCTATTACGAAGACACTTTCGTTAAAGACATATTTTGATGTATTATGGGATCATGTAGCAACTCGTTTCTGCAAAAGCTTGATTTCAGTTACCATACTGCTGTGTCACCTACCCTTTTTTAAGAAAAAGGGGCAACGTAATTTACGCTTGTTAATTTACGTCGAAATATTTATTTAATTTTGATGCTTTTTTTAATAAGCATCCTATATATAAGTTAACATTTAGACATGTAGGTGTATTATCTTCACGCCAAATTTTTTACGGGGTATATAGACAGAATTGAGTGCCATACATCACAATCTAGACAGACTTGTCTTGTTTCCTCCATATTCATAATTTTCTTCATGCAAAATAAAATTAAAACTAATACAAATTAGTACTGAGTTATATTTTATAGTGTCGATTTATTTTAGTATGTAATTTTTATACTTTATCAGACAATATCACGTAAAAACTTTGATCGTTCAAGATTGTTGAGCACCTAACTTGATTTTAATTGCCGAATAGTTTATTGTTTTTCTATACTTTTAGTATTCTTTATTGACTTTTTGGTTCTCTTCCTACTCTTAACAATGAAATATATTACACAAATTATTGTATTGATGTGCTTATCAATTTCATACTTAAAATATTATATATATTTTAAGTATGAAATTTTATTTAATTAAGTATTATATATATATATATATATATATATATATATATATATATATATATATATATATATATGAGTCCTATATAATATAATAGGACTAATATATGAGATGAGAAAGAAAAAAATTATTATCAGATCGTATAATATCAATGACAAACAAAAATTGTGGATAGCGCTAAGTATTATGTAGAGAGATCTCTCTAAATCACCCATCATACGTATACGGTAATACGTCGTGTATTATAATGGAAAAATAAATAAAACCTCAATATATTATTTGACCTAGTGCTACGGGTTTGGGAAGAAATAATTATAAACTTACGACAATAATTTGTTGTAAGTTTATAACTATTGCTCGTAATCGGGCCAGTCCAAATCCCCAATCTCAACATTTATACTAAGTTCGATAGGTACTTAGTCAAAGAGAACACTCATATAATAATATAAGAAAACTATTCTTATGATCAAGATCGTGCTACACAATCGTTTTAATTTATTAACGTCGCACTCAAGACTTAAATGTATATCGTACGTTAATTATAAGATTAATGTAGGTAAATATAAGCTTAATACTCGCTTCAGGAAATTTCTAGCTTACCCAATTACTCAAGTTCATTTAATATTTTAAACTTTTTCCATATATAAACCACCTTTCACTAGATGGTAGAATTTTACAAAACTCGCCCGGGTGTGGTACCACCGCCTTATTTATTCCAACCACGACTGCCACTGATACGAATCTTTCCCCCGTGTTTGCCCTTTGAAGAATATACTAGATGCTGCTCTGCCAGGCAGGTCATAAAAGGCCACCGATAGGGCATACTTGTCATTGCCATCATTATAATTAATAGGTTAGACATAAGGTTTTATGTCAAATACAGGTAAATAACTATTTTCCGTATTTTAACAAAGTTTTAGGCCCAGCAATTTTAGAATTAAGGCAGAATTTGTCAATTTTAATCTACTTTCTTAAATAAATTCAATATCTGATTGTGATTATCTTAAAAATATAAAACATATTTAACTGTAATAACTTCTAATTATTAAAAGTATAAACGCTATTACGGCAAGACTAGATGAAGCGGTGGTACCAAGTACCCGAGTGAGACGTTGTAAAACTCTACTGCCTAGAAGTCACGATGGTTGTGACACGTATAACCAATCGGTCGCCTTTTACGACCTGCCTGGCAGTACGATAGCTAGTCTATTCTTCTAAGGAGTCCAGAACACCATACTGCCTAGTTTACTACGCAGTTGTCTCGTTTTTTGCCAAGTTTTTATTAATATCTCTTTGAAGCAAGTCGCCTCTGTGGTTTAGTGGCTCAGTATCAGGGTTGACCGTATGAGATCCAGGGTTTGATTCCCTGGTTAGGCAATTCAAAAATGTATTTTTCATTTTTCTGACAAGAACAAAGTTACTCGGGTTTTCCAAACTTATAGTACAAACAATCACATCTTCGGACTAAGTATCTTCCAATATTATAGTACAAACAATCATATTTGCGGAATAAGTATCTTCGGCTAATAGTTTTTTTTCTGACAATTCAAAAACGGGAACGATTGGCCATAGTTTTCACTACTATCGTGACGACTCAATTGTACTTATATAGTTCCGCAAAGATTCCCCTGGGTTTAATGCCCCATCTTTTCCTGACGTAATGGCAAAATTGCAATATTTAATTTTGGGCAATATTCCCGCCAGATGCATTACAAACGCACCTTTATGTACTTGTTGCACATAGGGGATGATAAACTTTCTTGATGAAAAGAGCTATTCATTTTATTGTTACCTTATACTAGATATAGAACATTCTTACTCGTACTTAATAAAAAATTAAAGTATTTATAGAACGGTTTATTTCGTATTTTTTTTTGCATAAGTCTAATAAACTAAGACGTAATTACTTCTTACTTGTACCGTATTTATGTAAAATTATATATTACATTATATTATTGTACATTTCCCATTTATTTTAAATTCAATGAACCAATACCACATAACATATAACTGACAGCAACATACACTATACGGTTTACTTTAGTACATTAATTTGTAATTAACCACGCATTTACGTCATCAGATTGCGATAAATCAGAATAATATGGACGAGTAACGATTACCACACATGCGAAATATAATTAGCTTTAAATAGGTCAATCTAGGTAGTAATATATATTTACTAGCTGACTGCCGTAACTTTGCCCGCGATAAAGTAACATGTTATCATTGATATAAAGAGAGGAAGATATGTTACCTAGTAACAGCGCCTGGTCCTACAAAACTAGGTCCATGTACACAGTTATTATTAGTATGCCACTCAGTCACTCGCGGGATATCGTAACATCAAACGCTTCTACTTTCCGATAGTTTTTGCTATTAAACACGCATCAAAATGCCTTCTTGTGTATTTAACCAGTGTTCCAATTACTCAACGGAAAAAAATAAGACACATGGGATTACCTTCCATTTGTAAGTATAGCTAAAACATTAAATTTGTTTAAAAATAAGATTTTCTTTGTTTATCGATAACCACCATGGCGATAAGGCGGTCGGTGACTAATACTATTTCGCTCGTACGAGTGTATCCGCCCTATCTCTATCTTTGTTTCCATATTTATGATTGTGATAACAGATGTGTGTGAGTGACGGTGTATATGTATTCTGCCGAGCCTAGTTTAGTGAATGCGATATAAGAACGTAACGTATCTTTCTCTTTTATATCAATGCATGTTATCGATATAATTTTTCATTGTATTTTTATTCCAAATTGCAGTCTCTCAGGTGTTGACTTTTAAAATAAAAAGTAGCCTTCGTATGGCCCAGCCAGACTTTAATAATCTCTTGATAAATTTCTTCAAAATTTATTCAGCGGATTATCAATTTATCCCAAGCACGGGGTTTTTAAAATTTTCCCAAGCATGGGGTGAATGTTATAACACAAAAATAATTAGAAACACGAAAGTACTGATCAAAATTATAAGTGTGAATTTCATCTGTAACGATGAACTCATTTAACTAGTTGTACGTATGGATACCTAAGCGATCAGTACAATCGACGGATTTGATCATATAGCAAAGAAGAATTTGTCGAGCCTGTCGACACAAGCTCAGCGGCAGAACGTCTGAGCTTTAGGAATAGGGTCACAGGTTCAATTCCTGCTTTTCGATATTTTTATTTGTTGTTTTTAAACTTTTTCGGGTTATCAATATTTCACGTGACAAAAAGAAAATACTTCTTTTTGTTTAGTCTGGTAATAATTTAAATGCAGTAAAACTTCAAACAACCGATTGCCCATTTCCTGTATCTCCGAAACGTTGTATAATATCTTTACCGAATTAAAATGGGACCACAGGGAATATGTACTACGAAACAAATAAAAAAAGAATTTTTCAAATTTGATGAATTCATGAATTGAGAACGTCATCATTGGAATTTTTCAGTTCACGTATCGTGATTACTTGGTGGCAGAGTTCCACAAAGTCTTGTCCAAATTTGGTACCACCTTATTCCACTTATGCATGTGGCATTATAGCCTCATCATGTGGATATTGACGCATTTTTTTTTTATGTCATAAGATAGCAAACAAGCAGATGGGTCTCCTGATGGAAAGAGTCAACCATCGCCTATAGACATCAAAGATGTTAATGGTGCGTTGCTATCTTGTGGCGAGGTCTAATGCCACATGCATAAGTTTACCGGCTACCTTAGCCTCCAAACCGGAACACGACAGCGACAAGCACTGACGCTATTGCGGCAGGAATAGGTAAGGCGGTGGTACCAGACCCGGGCGAGACAATGCAGAACTCTACCACCTAGTAGCCACGATGGTAGTGACTCGATAGCCAATCGGTCGCCTTTTACGACCTGCCTGGCAGAACGGCAGTTGGCCTATTCTACAATGGAGGCCGGGACCAACACGGCGAAAAGGCACGGCATAATTAAAAACTTTGGTGTCTATAGACAGTAGCCTTGTCTTTCCATCAGGAGAGTTATCTGTATTTGGCTATCCTATAATAAATAAAATAATAATAACGTTCACATACGTGGAGGTCTGCATCCGGATTGCGACCTGCCAATCTGGTACACCCAGGCTAACACTTTGCATATTGCAAAATCTGCAATAGTATTACTTTATTGACAGCTATCATTGATTAATATATGATCCCTTTAATTTCTCATCTATAAACTAATGATATGTTTTAAATGAATCTGTCAATTTCCATCTAACGAGAATTTGAATTAATAAGTTACAGGTTACTTGGTCATCTTAAAATAATAATTTTCGGTTATTTTAAGGCCTGGGAGTTTATCTGGCAATTGTTTACAATCACACCCTAATGTTTTTTGCATCGCTATATGTAGTGTTTTCGCTTCAAGTAATACATAAATAAATTCCTTGCCAAAGGAATTGTTTGGTTGCTTAATACAATCATATTATATATTACTAGCTGTTGCCAGCGAGTCCGTCCGCGCGGAGTTCGTTTACTCCGCACTGCCCATCCCCCGTAGATGATAGCGTGATAATATGTAGCCTATATGTTGACCCGACCTATTAGCAATAATCATGCAAAATTTGAAGTAAATCCATGCAGTACTTTTTGAGTTTACCCCGGATATTCATACAGACAAACAGACAAACAGACATACAGACAAACAGACAAATAGACAAACAGACAAAAATTCTAAAAACTATATTTTTGGCTTCTTTATCGATAGTAGATCACGCCCCAATTATTCTTTTAAAAAAATATTCAATGTACAGTTTTGACTTTCCTGCGATGTATAGATGTAGATGTTATGGCATCACAAAATGTCGACCAAAATATTATTGAAGGCGACCGGAGGTTAACGTCAAAGAGGGGTCAGCCCGTTTAATGCCGTAGCCACCCTTTGTCTACGCGCAGCCGTTGACTAACTAGGTGTTCTGTGTTTAAAATATTCCCTAAATTTTAGGGAAATTGAAGTGTAAAAACAAGCATTCCGAAATTTCATAGTATTTTTGTTTTTATTAATAGAATTTTGTTTTTATTAATAAAAAAGTCATCGACCTGTCTACATTCACCGTATATATTATAAGGTTTATTAATAAATAAATATATTTATTAGGATTTATGTCATATTATAACTATAGTGTTAGGTAAGGAATTTTAGATAGAATTTATATATACAGTTATCTTCAATTGCCAGAGGTGGGACTAAAGGGACCGTCAGTATATTTCCTACTATTTTGGAAAGCTAATTTTGAAATACTTCAGTTACAGTATTTTTAAGCTTTGAACATTTTGAAAATATATTCTCATATAGTAATATAATTATATTTTTATTAAATATTCCAATCTTATAATGCCTGCATTGTACATTTATATTATATATTTATTAATCCGACCTGAAAGTGCAATATTGTTAGCTCGATGAAATTATCAATTAAAGTAATAAAATTATTCTATTTGTGTACAATAAAAATATTAAAGAATTTTAATATTCTGTATTAACCCTTCAATTTGGTTAACATTGATGAAATACTGCTGAAATAAAGCTGGACAACATTATGACGAGTCAGCGGCTGCGCATAGACGAAGGGCGGCAATGACATCAAAGTGAAGCCCTCTTTAATGTCGAAACCGCCCATCGTCGGTCGACACTGTTTTTTGGTCGACATTTTGTGTTGCTATACTCTATAGCAACACAAAATGTCGACATGAAATTGAAGTATCATGTAAGATAAATATTTTGGTCAGGTAAAATTTATCTTTCTTTATCCACAAAATAATAACATATGTTTGTACCTACCCCATATTCGTCCGGGCACCTTTGAAGAATAGAATATCTGCCGTTCTACTAGGCAGTTCGCAAAAAGTGAAGAATGGCAATGCGAGTCACTACCATCGTGGCTGCTGGGTGATAGATTTCTGCATAGTCTCGCCCGGGCCTGGTACTCCCATCTTACCTATTCCTGCCTCAATAGCGTCTGTGCATGTCACTATCGTGTTCTGGTTTGGAGGGTAAAGTAACCCGTAAACTCATGCAAGTGGCATTAACACCTCATCACACAGTAGCAACGTACCCTTAACATCTATAGGCGACGGTTGTATTTTTGCATCAGGAGAGCCATTTGCTTGTTTGCTATCTTATGATATGTATAAAAAATATGTGGGTCATTGTCAAATTTCGGGAAGGTAATTTTGTCCCACTTATATTATCTAAGATAATAAAAAAAATAAGAACAAGAATATATTTCAATCGCGATATCAATAATTGTTAGAATATTGGGCAAAAATATGATCATGGATAGTTTCTCAATAACCGTCATTATTTTGAAAAAATAGTAAAAGTGTCACTTTTGGTAACAGAGTTGTTATATTTCACATATAAACATAACTCGATACAAAAACACAATTGCACACAAAAAGTAATTATTTGTTCCCAAACTATATACTAAGATTGACCTTCATTGCTTTTTTATTTAGGATGCATATATTTTCCAAAAAACAACTCTGTTACTCCATTTACCTGCTCGAAATTTGACAATGACCCATGTATGATTGTATTAAGCAAACAAGCAATCGGACAGGATTTTGTTAAACACCGTCCATTATTTAATAAAGTTCATGTAATAATATGGATATTACGTTTATATAAATTGTATGAATTCGAAATGTAAATATAATAAAGGCACTGTTTACTGTTTTTTTGATTTATTAACATCGTGCAAAAAATCCCATTAAAAAGATTTACTTTGGCTATAAGCATAATTACACTTAATATTCTTTAGGAAAATTTATGTCGGGATAGACTTTTCACAGGCAATTTTCACAGAAAAAATGCCTTGTTATAAACTGATTTGGTTTTAATTATATTTTGAAATAAAATTTATTCTACGTTTTTTATGTAAGTAATTAAAAGGATCTTGAATTATTTTTTATAATCCAATTATTTAAAAAAATGTAAATCTCAATTACTCAAAGAATAAAACTTAACACATAGGAACAGCCTGAGTTTATTAAAATAGGTTCAGTAATTTTTGAGATACGAGTATAGTTGATATTTGAAGTCGGTTTAATTTTTTTTATTATTACTAGCTGACCCGGAAAACGTTGTTTTGCCATACAAATTATTTGTATTGAATATTTTGGTGGAGGATAGAAAGGAGAATAATTGAGATAAAAACTATCCTATTTATTAAGTCGGACCACATAGTAGATATTTACAAAATTTCATTGAAATCGTTCCGGAGTTTAGGAATCCATAGCGGACAAACAACGTGACACGTAATTTATATATATATATATATATATATATATATATATATATATATATATATATATATATATATATATTAACTTCTTAACTTTATCAGTTAAAAAGCAATCTCATCTAGCAACCAGTTACTGATTCAACATAATCCTTAGCTTTGTACTTTTACATTCCATCAAAACTTGTTTACTAAGTGTCACGTATATCGTGATTAAGTGATGAGATTTATGTCATAAAAAAGGTATATCTATGCAAGCAGAGATGATATCTCTATAGATAATAGCTAATAATCTAACCGGTTTAAATCATGTCAGTCACAGATACAAGCAACCAATAATCTTCCAATATATAAAAACCTCAGGAGACGGTGGTGGCACTCCTCCAAAATGGCTCGACCAATTTTTATGATTCTTTTAGGGTTCTGTACATAAAGTAAAAACGGAACCCTTATAGGATCACTTCGTTGCCCGTGTGCACGTTAGTCAAGACCCTTTTCTCAGGAACACGTAGAGGTATCAAGGTGAAATTGTCAAATAATCAGGACCCTCTTAGCTGTGAAAAAAATCAAACTTTAAGTCAACGCGATCAAAATATATGACCCTGTCGCATATTTTGCAATTTTTTTGCGATATCAAAAGGATATAAAAACCTAGGAGTACTTCTTGTTGACTTAAAATTATAAAATTTGGCAAAGAGCAATGTCCTACAGTACCTACATGTGAAAGAAAAAATCCGAAAACTGCAAGTTTTTAGTTATACCACGAAATAAACGCGATTAAATGTATGACAGTTTTTATAGCATATTTTGCAATTTTACAAAGAAATCAAAACCTATGGTTACTGCTCGTTGACCTAGAATCCAGAAATTGTGTAGTTAAGGTTACCTATAAATATTTACGGAACTGTCGGTATGCAAGTCCAACTCGCAATCAGTTTTTTGTATATAGGTAGATATAGGAATAGGTCAAAAATATTGTTTTTATATGATTCGACAGCAAACAAGCTGATATCTCCCTGATGGAAAGAGAAACCATCGCCTATAATACCAAATTTTTTTATGGTGCGATGTTAATGCCACTTATACATATAAGTCTATCGCCTACCTTGCCATTTAGACCGGGACACGACACAGAGAAATATTGAAGCTATTATGTATTAAGGAGACGTTATGGAACTCCACCATCCACCACCACCACCACCACACCACCACCAGTCAAATATTTCATACCGAATTAAAAAAAAAACAAAATACTGATTAGGTGACCTTATCTATATGTTTTATTGACTTTTTTTGTATTTTTTTGGCATGTGATAGAAATTCGATCATACTATACTAAATAATAAAACCTCTTTTGTATTTAAAACGGACTTTATCCGTAAATAAAATAATATACAGGCGTGTATATTTTCATGTACGTCACATGAATATAGTGTTTGTAATCTTTATTTTTATCAATTTAATGTTTGTATCTGTTTGTATTGGATACAACGAAATCGGAAAGCATAGAAGCATTTCTAGCGCTCGAAACTGACTTAATTTTTGATTGTGCTGCGATAATATAAGTATGCCTGTATAGGAAAGGTAGTATGCTCGATGAAATAAATTAATTATTGATGATTTTTTACCGTTTGAAGTAAAATACATTTGTGTGTTTTCTTTGCCACATTAAAAACTAATTGGTCCTTTAAATATATTTCTACCAGATACATGTCAGAAAAAACAGTAGGCCCGAGCAGTTGGCTTGGAAAAACAAAAAAAAGAATTGTTTCTAAGCAAATTTGCAAGAATTGGGTTACCCCTTTTTTAAGATGACGATATTTATACATACCAAATGTATTGAAATTTTAATGCCTAATATAAGGCACGTAGATACCAATGAACAAATTAGTGAGAAAAAAGCTTATTTTTTTATAATAATTTCGGATAAAAATCATACATTATGATTTTTGACGTGACAACGTCTTATAATTTGATAGAGCTGGCTGCACGCACGAAAAAACATGACTCATGCGGCGTTACCTCGCTCTGAGGCGTTCCGTTTAAGGCTTGGAGTACAAGCGAGAGCTTAAGACGTTGTCACGTTCAACTATCGTCTGTAAACCAACTTTACAGACAACCGATTTTTTTATAATAATATATAGATTTTCACAAGATACATATCAGAAAAAACAGTAGGCCCGAGCAGTTGGCTTGGAAAAACAGAAAAAATAATAGTTTCTAAGCAAATTTACGACGACCAGGTTATTTCTAATCGGCTTGACTCTTTGGCGTTACGCAGAGATGTAGGTTCGCTCTGCATTTTTTACCGTATGTATCATGAGGAGTGTTCCAACGAGTTGTAGGCTAATTTCTGCCGCTAAATTCCATCATCGGACATCGCGTCAAAATTTAAAGTTCCATCCTCACCACCTCGATGCCTGGAAATCCACAACCGTGCGCTTTTGTCGACACTTTTTGCCTCGCACTACACCTTTGTGGAATCAGTTACCCGTGGGGATGTTTCTGAACAGATACGACTTAGGGACGTTCAAGAAACGAGCTTATTCATTCTTAAAAGGCCGGCAACGCAGCTATTATATTGCAGATGCTCATGGCGGCGGCGGTGATCACTTACCATCAGGTGCACCACCTGCTCGTTTGCCCCGTCTACTATAAAAAAACGGAAATTAAAGTGTTTTATGGAAATTTATGATAGATATTTATACAGTGCAGAGCGTGCCAAAAAAGAATAAACACATTCATTCACTCGCACCAACACGGGGATTGAAGTGTTTTTGTAAAATTCATAACGAATATTTATCAGGTGCTGAAGGCCACGGGTTCATCAGAAAGTCGTGCAACTGACATAGTCTCTACTAAATGGTAAGTTTCTGCAACGTCTCGACCGGATTTGGTATTACTACTTTACTTATTCCTGCCACAATCAAGGATTGAAAACTGCTTAATTATCTAAACCGTTTCCTGAGATTTCATAAAATTACGTTGTTTTTGTTGATATTCATAAAATTACGTTGTATGAAGAGTATAATATGTGTTATATTATACTCTTCATAAAACATTCATAGTTAAGAATAATAATAATAAAAAATATACGTCATTCATAGTTAAGAATTAAAGAGTAGCTTCTATTATGAACTCTTCTTGTTAAGGACTTGTTAGTATGTTAAAGCTTAATGCGAGCTTTCAACTAATTATCACGAGAAAATATAAGGACGACATAAGATGCTAACTTATAAATGAAAAAGCGAGTTTGTTTACGATTTTACAACTAATATTTACTGATTATCATGAAATTTTTCATACACGTTATCAGTGGTAGAAATACAACATAGAAAACCTTATATCAAAAAAAAACATTGTTCCCGAAAAATAGAAAATTAATTTTTATGCGAGCCAATATGCGAGTAAAACTAGTTTTACTCGCATATTGGCTTATATTTTAATGTAAACGCGGCAATGAAAATGTAAATTACAATTACGTTTACTTGTATTTTTAACGAAACACTCATTATTTTTATCTTAGCTTGTGGTTAGCTAGTTGAAAAGATCTAAAGACATCAATTAGGCATCAATTAAACACTATCCGCTTACATTTGAAGAAAAAAGCCATGTTTATGAAAAAAAAAAAACTGTTGCGTTAATATTAAAACGAAAAAAATCACACATTCAATGCGAACGAATGTTGACAATGAAATGCAAAACTTTTTAGCGCGAATGACAAAACTCAGAACGAATGGTGACACTGAATCCGTTAGAATTTAAATGAACGGGTCCACTGGAGTCGCTGTAACTGGAAACTTTTTTAATTTCGTCGAAAAGAGCCAGGTGCTTCTACGTCAGCTCCAATTCGACAGACAATACCCCGCTGACTAGGCTTGCCAGACTTGGGGCACAGATTTGCAGGACAATTATAATTTACAAAAGAAGTAAACACATGTACGATGCATCTAAGAAATGCAATAACCTTATGGTTACCGTAAAATGTTGATAATAGTATAAGTATATAAGCTTACTAGTCCTGTCGCGTCAAAAACAAAAATACATGAAAATCTGATAAGCAATCATAGGAAGTATGAAAATCTCTGAAGATGCCATAAAAAGCGAAACCAGTTGTCGATATAGATTTAAATAAAAAATGTTTTGTAAAACAGTACAAGCAAATTTTAACATAATTACAAATAGAGTTTCACTAAGTATCGGCGACATAAAGTATAAAATATATAAAAGCATCAAAAAAACTATCTTATTTTTTTTACATGAACTACATATTATCTGGTATCATTACAAAAAATAAACAAAACTATGAAATTTAATAAAACAAACGCGTCTGTTGTTATACATGTGTCATAAATTGGTGCTTAAAATCAAATTGAAATTATACTAAGGCTAAAAAAGTGAAGGTATGATTTACAACACAAATTTAGATACGAGTAAAATATCGACATTTCATTCCCATCTCTCCCTAGCGATAGACTTTTATCGACTTTTAATTTTAAACGATACATTTTTGCTATAAATGTCACTAATAAATTATTAGCTATTACTTAATATTTAAATGAGGCAATTAACACCCAAAAGGTAATAGAAATGTCACAGGAAATTAATGAATGTCAACAGGAAACCAAATGTCCCCACTTCAACAGACAGAATGGTAACCCTAACTTCCACCCACTCCACTTTCCGTTAAGACATTTGTACCTTTAGAAATCGTAATCTTTTTATTCAATTGAAATTCAGATGATTACAGTCCCTTTTTAATTAATGAACTTTAGCCGTCGTAATTTTGAATTTATTTCTTATCTGAATATTAATTTTTGTGAAATTGCGTAATTCTCACAAAAAACGAAAAAAATAAAGTGCTATTTTCGTATAAAAGGGTGATTACTTTTCAAATCTATCTAAATGCGACGTCGTGCTAGGTTTTCGAATTTAAATCTTGTAAAGATCTGTCCTTGATAAGTAATGCCTTTACGATGGTATAGGCAGATACGACGTCATCTTAAGTTTTATGGTCCAAACGCGCAAAATTAAAAATATATTTATACCTACAGCAAAGATGACGTATTTGAGATAGACGTGTGGTATGAAATGAGTGAATAAAGCGATATTTTATAATATTTATTTCATGAATGAATGAAAGAATGAAAGTTGTACTGATAAAATTTATCAGTCCTTACATGCAAAACCATCTCTGATCTATAAGGTAAGAAGCAAAAGTGCTTATATCCATAGTTTAAAAGCAGAGTCGCCTCTGTCTAATGTTTTGTGTTTGATATAACCCATAATATCAATATAATAAACAGTTTATCTTTATATTTAATTTTTTTAAATATTTTAACGTTAAAATTTTCAAAAAGATCTGGTAATCACCATAAATTGCTTTTAAACAGAATATTGCTTATATCTCAACTTGACACTTCATGGACAATGTTCACTTCGATTTTATACCCCTCAAATAACAAAATCACAATCTGGTGTTGGTCTAAAATATATTAACAAAAGTTGTTAATCTATCTTCTTTATAGATTGAAGTGAATAATGATGAGGGGATGTTTGTAAGGGGGGTATAAGTGTAGTGAAAAATGGAGATCGGAAGAAAAATGTGCTGCTCTAAACATTTTACTATTAATTTATCTTTGATAATTAAATGACATTCAATAAGTGATACTGAGTTATCGTATCTATACATATAATAAAATCGTAGGAAAGTCAATGTATGTCCAGGGTAAACTCAAAAAGTACTGCATGGATTTACTTCAAATTTTGCTTGAATATTTCTAACAGATCGGGTCAACATATAGGCTACAAATTATCACGCTATCACCTACGGGGGAGGAGCTGTGCGGAGTAAACGAAGTCCGCGCGAAAGAAGTCGCGGGCAACAGCTAGTTCTGAATAAAAATTATTGAAATTGAAATTGAAAATTGAAAGTACCATCTAGTAGTAATAGTCATGATGTTAGTGATACGTAATTAGCTTTCTCTTGCTTTTTACAAGATACCTAGCAGTAAGGTAGTTGATTTGTTTTTAAAAAAGGGCTCGAATTAATTCAGGTAATTTATATTTAATTTTTTTACTCATTGAAAGCTGACTGGAAGCGTCAATAGATAAAGATTTTACATATCGAAGAGAATAAATAAAATAGCTTACAGCGATTGACAGCGCACAGTATGGCAGGCGGCGACGCGGAGATTTTATATTTTGTATTATGTCAAAAACACATTGCATATATATTTTAAATAATAAATAAATTGAAATTTTAAACTAATAATTTATTAAATTTGTGTTTTATAGCACTTTAATAATAATAATCGCAGTCATACTAATAATCCAAACACGTGTCTGAGATAGATAGAGAATTTTACGAGTCAGTCATCAAAATATTTTTCAAATGAAAACCTGCAACAGCCCAGACAAATATTTCTTAAAGCTTATTTCCCTAAGGGAACGTACCCATACTACGTGACCCGTTCAGGGGGGGGGGGGTCTTTAAAATACTACGGTCAGTCACAGGAGCGGGGGGGTGGCTCAGATTTTTGTCACGTAGTCGATTTTAATGAGAGAAATTTAATGAATGAAAATAATTGTTGTGTTCGTAAATTAAGTTACTGTAAGTTCCATACTGTATAGCAATATGTTTTCACGAATGTTGTTCTTTTTCATAATACATAATTCACTAGTAATTTAAGTATGTATGCAGTCTTATGCAATAAAGACGAGTATGAGCCAAATTATTTTTTTTTTCAATTTTTGCCTGTGAAATGATTAAAAATTATAATTATGAATTACTACGTGAAAACTAAAGGGGGGGGGGGTCTTGGCATATACTACGAGTGGTCACCGAGGGGAGGGAGGGGTCGAAAAATCTTAAAAAATAGGTCACGTAGTATGGGTATGTTCCCTAAGGTGGATATAATAATATGTTTTACTTTTTTTGTAGTTGATACTTGGCGAATTTTTATTTGTTACTAGCTGTTAAGAGTAGTTATAAAGGCAGAACAACGTAAGCCGGGTTACGTTGTTCTGCCTTTATAACTACTCTTATTTTTTTTCTATATTTTCTCACCCTTTAAACCTTCCCTGGACTTCAACAATTCAAAACCAAAATAAGCCAAATCGGTTCAACCGTTCTCGAGTTTTAGCGAGACTAACGAACAGCAATGGATTTTTATATATATACTAGCTGACTCGGCAAACGTTGTTCTGCCTTTTTAACTACTCTTTTTTTTCTATATATTCACACTTTTATGTAGTTTATGTCGGCTAGCCATTAAAATGCCATAAAAAGTGAAACCCATTCGCGATATAAACTATATAAAAAGTACTTTGTGAAACAATAAAATCGCATTTAAATATAAAAATACTAAATTAAGCTTAGTTTAGGTAATTTTTATAACAAATTAGAAAAATTGACAAACACTAAACGATGCTTGCATTTTAGCGATTGAGAAAGGCTAAAGAAAAAGTATAATAAGAATAATTTATTTCTTAATAAAATTTAACAACTTTCCTTGAGACGATAGTATTTTCATGACATAGAATATCAAAATAGGCTATCCTGAAAGCAAAGAATATCATTCAGAGACACCAAAGATATTAAGCATTGTTTCCCGGTGAGCCATGGCACAAGTAGGGAGGTACAGGATTGTGTATTTAGGCGATAGTTTACCACTGGATAGCAAACAATCAAAATGTCTCTTCTGACGGGTGTGATTCCATCTGTGTGGCGAGCTAACATTTAACATTTTTTAAGATCCATGGTATCTAGTATTAAGCAATTAAATAATACAAGTCTTTTTAAACCAGTAGATGGCAAATAAGCATATGGCTCTCTTGACGGAAAGAGAAACTAAAGCCTATAGACATCAAGATGTTAATGATACCGCTATTCGTGTGGCGGAATGTAAATTCTACATTTATTATAATTAAAATTACACTCGTAGTGATTTCAAATTTTTATTGTTCTGCGTATTAATGTTGTTCCTTTAGACTTTAACAGATAAAAATAATAAAACAATAGGTACATAAAAATGTATTTTTAATATGATTATTTGATATGATATGATATGATTATTATCTGTACAAATAAATAAAATTGGAGTGTCTGTTTGTGATATTAAAATAACCACTTTTTAATTAATACATATGGATGTCTATATTGTATATGTACCAAAATAATAATTTTTATGTGTCTTTCTGTCTGTCTGTTTGTTTGTTCAGGCTAATCTCTGAAACTGCTGGACTGATCTTGACGGGACTTTCACTGGCAGATTCCTATATTATAAGAAGTAACTTAGGCTACATTTATTTTAGAAAATCCGAGTGGACGAAGTCACGGGCACAGCTACTTAAAATACATTTTAATGTACTTACTGTTTGAAGAGATTAAATTTTACTATTTCTATCTGTTAAAGCCTAAACACATACAAATAAAAACAAAACAAATAAAAGGAAAGTGTACATACAAATATTTTTTACTAGCTGTTGCCCGCGACTTCGTTCGCGCGGACTTCATTTACTCAGCACAGCTCCTCCCTCGTTGGTGATAGCGTGATAAAATGTAACCTATATGTTGACCCGACCTGTCAGTAATATTCATGCATAATTTGAAGTAAATCCATGTAGTACTTTTTGAGTTTACCCCGGACATACATTGACTTTACTACGATTTTATTATATGTATAGATATCATGGTGTAGCAAACAAGTAGATGGGTTTCTTGATGGAAAGATCCGACCATCACTAAGATGCTTATGGTGCCTTGCTATTAGTTTGGCGGGATAGTAATATGAAATGCTAAGTTTGCTAGGCACCATATGCTCCAAACTGGAACATGACAATGATAAGTATTGATGCTATTGTGGCAGGAATAGGTAAAGCTGTGGTACTGTGGAGATCTTCGGCTGACCTTCGGGGGGCTGAATTTGGTATCGGTGCTAGATATTTTATTTTCTATTAAAACAATAAATCTATTTTTTGCAATACTTTCGTTTATTCGGAACAGACGTCCGATCAAGACATTTTACTTTTCTTCGTTAACAAAAACTAAATATTCTACTAATATAAAAATTTAAACATTCAAAAGCTGACAAAAAGTTTGGGAAATCCAAATGTGTACGCCGGAACCTTTTTTTTTAAAAAAATTTTTACTATTTATTATAAAAAAACAAACCCGAACGAAGTGACTTTTAATAGGGATATATTCTGAGTGGATTAGATAATATTGATAATAAAATAAAGTGAATTCATAAAGCCAATTAACCTATTTCGTGTTTACAGACATAAAATAACTGACGGCCATCAAAATGTTTTTTCAACGACATTTTTTATCGTAAATAACTTTCTTCAGAGGCTTAAAGTTATACAGAATTTGAAGAATTAATTTAAAATTTGTGTATGAATTTAATACTGAGTGTGACTGAAGTTGGTTGAAACATACATTTTCTTTTAACCGATTATAACGCATAGCCGCGCCGCGACGTGATTATACTCAGACGAGTCATTATGGAACTCTACTAGCTAGTAGTGGCAACAAAGAGTATCATGTGGTGGCAAATAGCAGTGATATGTATAATCAACCGTTGTTGTTACTACCATCGTGACTTAATAGAGTTCCGCAACGTCTCGCTCGGATATATAATAACACCGTCCTATCTATTTCTGCAACAATAGCGTTTATCATTTTCGTATTCGGGTTTGTAGGGCAAAGTAGTCAGTAGACTTTTACTTGTGAAGTTGCCATCCTGCCACATAGGTAATAACGCATCATTAACATCTTTGGTGTCTATAGGGGATGGTTTGTCTTGCCATCAGGTAAAACATCTGTTTCTTTAATATCTTTTTATATAAAAACTCATAATTAAATACACTAATCACGTACCATTAAAACAAGTAATAAAGTCAAGGTTGGCAAACAATCTTTTATCAATCTACGTTTTAGTTTTCCTATTTATATCAATGTAGTTTCTCATTATCGGGAATAACGACATTGAAAACTTCGTAAATCCCTCGAGAAAGCAAAATGAGAGGAGAGTTTATTATACACCGTGTTGTGTAGATAATTGTAGCCGAGATGGATGAGAGGAAAGATAAATGAAAATGTAATTAAGCACAAGGAAAACTTTTAAGGGAGCGTTAAAAGTTTGTTACTCCGACTACATTATTTACTTCTTTCGTTGGATAATCTTGCAATTTGACTATATTTTTGTAGGTAATAAATATAAATGACTTAACCCCTTTTACAAATCCGTGACAGTTGCAGAAATATTTTAGTGGCCGATCTTTAAAACACCGCAGTCCGCTGCGTGATTAAATTTTTAGTGAGTTTAAAACAATACATTTTTCGATAAGAATAGTTAAGAGGTAATTAAGCGGTCAGCAAAATATCGCACTGTTTGTTAACATCATTAATATGTAGGAATACGATTAGTCCACGGGATATGACACATACACTGAGTGTTTTTTTTATATCATAAGAGAGTAATCAAGCAGATGGGTATCCTGATGGAAAAAGTTAATCACCGCCTATAGACACCAAAAATGTTAGTGGTGCGCTGCTATCTTGTGGCGAGGTCTAATGCATAAGTCTTTAGTTTGGCAAAATCAAAAACGCAGCGCTTTCGAAAAAGTCGAAGAGAGAAAGTTTGGTAAAGTTGTTAAAAGGATCGCACGAAGCTTCGAGTACGTATACATGTTTTAACAGTGTGATGTTACGCGGAATACTCCGCGTAATCGGAATATTCCGCGTAATATCACACGTTTCCGTGTATAGGTACTAATCGGAGTATTAATCTTGAATAATATTATTAAGTCAATAGTTGCTTCTTTGTTTCTTTTTATGATTTCTCGTTTTAACTGACCAACCAATCATAACACACATGTTGTTACGGCTGCAGAAAATGACATACGTAGATTAACATGTACAGAAAAAAGTATTATTCCCGAGGGATAAAAAATAAATTTTAACGTAAACGAAGCCGCGAGGAAAAGCTAGAAATAAATATAACATACACTTGTACTTTCCTTTTTTCTTTTCATGTTCATAATGAATAAACCTCAAAGTATTAGAACGATTTAAAAACATACAAATAAACTTTCATCCACACAAAGTTATATTATTTGTAACAGCCTAATAATACTATTGTTGCAAAAGTAAAGCCATGAAAACATAACACTCCCCCGTGTTGGTCCGGGCTCCTTTGGAGACAGACAAACTGCTATTTTTCCAGGCATGTTGTAAAAGGCGACCGATTGGTTATATGTGTCACCACCATCATGATTACTAGGTGGTAGACTTTTGCATTATTTCATCTGTGTCTGGTACCGCCTTACCTATTCTAGTCATAATAGCGTCATAGCGTCAGTGCTTGTCACTGTTGTGTTCTGGTTTGGATGCTAAGGTAAACTTATGCATGTGACATTAAGAGCCCGCCGCAAGGATAGCAACGCATCATTAGTCTCTTTGATGTCTAAGGCGATGCTTGTCTCATTCCATCAGGAGAGCCATCAGCTTGCATGCTATCTTATGATATAAAAAATACAGACCCTTTGCATCTATAGCATTAGTATAGATTCATAATATTATGTTTAATTACAGTTTGCGCGTATTCGTGATTTTTATTCGAAACTTGACCAGTGTTGATTTTTTTTTTCTGTATCAACCGGTTCACTTTAATGATGTCACAGTTATTTAAATATGTAACAGAATAAGAGAAAAAAGCATAAACTCTACTTAATTTTTCATTATTTTGAATTAATCTAGCAAACCCATAATTTTAATATGGGAGAGATTTTCTTCAATTAACCGCTTAATAGTAGCCACATTATTTTCATTGACGGCAATTGAAGGCCGCTCTTCACGAATTTCGTCATGTAAAGAAATTCGACCTCTCTCAAATTCAGCAAACCATCGCCTCATTGTGCTCAAACAAGGTGCTTCTCTCGCAAAAACATTTTGAAGACGAGCGGCACAGTCTTGCGGAGAATGAGAACTTTTAAAATCATAAAAAATCATCGCTCTAAAATCTTTTCGACTTAATTCCATTTTCATTGCGTACGTAGAACTTTGATGTGTGATAAAAAAAAACAATTGACAAATCATTTCCCATCAATTGTTTTTTTTTATTACTAAAAAGGTTGCAACGTTTTAAAAATATAACATTCGAAATTCAAATAGTTTCGATTAGCTAGAAATGCAAAACTTTTAGTGTGCCCCATGTATTATTATGATGATTCGTGACAAATAGCGCGAGGGTGGCCATGAGTTACCCAACTTTTGACAATATTTCAATTAATGTTTTCTCGGTTATTTATCCCTTTATATTTTAAATATTTATTTGATATGTATAAGCGTGAATTAACACGGATTTTATTGTGTCCCTCGTCTAAAAAAACATACTATTTATTTTCTCTTTTTATTCAGACCTCGTGTAGGTTCGGGTTAGGGACCTGGTGTTGGTTTGAAGAATATACCACCGTTCCACCAGGTAGGTCGTAAAAAGCGACTGATTGGCTATTCGAGTCTCTAAGATCGTGACTACTAGGTAGTAGAGTTCTGCATTTTCTCGCCCGGGTTTGGTACCAACGCCTTACTTATTCCTGTTGCAATAGCGTCAGTGCTTGTCGCTGTTGTGTTCTGGTTTGGAGGATAAGGTAGACTTATACGTATAGCATTGTCATACCGCTACACAGATGGCAACGCACCGTTAACATATTTTGGTGTCCATAGATGATGTTTATCTCTTTCCATCACGAAAGTCATCTGCTTGTTTTAATTTTATATCATATGATAGCAAAAAACAGCCATCCAGATCCAGAGCCATCTACTGGCTCTGGATCTGCATGGCTGTTTTTTTTCAAAAAACCTCTAAGGGGCTGAAAAAAAGGAGGAGAGAAAGAAAAGGGGGTTGATCTCGAGGGCAAACCTGTGCGGGTTAGCTTGCCTATAATAATTCTAAAATTTCCTTCAAGCATTTCCTAGTGTGAATCTTCAAAGAATTCTAGGTCATGCGTTTCGTTGGAAAGCGAGGAATGAAGCTTGTGCAACAACTTATGCTCTAAATGATTCTCATTAAAAGTAGGCCGTCTTGTAAAAAGACGGTAACACTTGTTTATGTTGATAATTTATCTTACTTTCAGCTTTTTATAATTAAAAAACTTTTATTTTTGAAGAACAGTTATTTATATCTTTCTCTTCTAATAACTTGTAATTAAGAAAATTTTATACGCCGCTGTTTTTAATTACCAAAGCGACAAATGGTTCAAAATATAACAAGAAAGACAATCATGATGTATTATTAGAATTTACGTTTACGTTATTATTCATTCAAAAAGAAGAGTCCCAAGGCGAAACATTTAGTTGGTGTTCTACTCTCACTTCATCGAAATCAATCAACTTTCGTAAGTAAAAAAGTCCATATTTTTAACTGACAAAAAAACTGAGGAGATTCTCAGTATATTTTTTTACTAGCTGCAGCGTGCAGCCCGTTGCATTATACACAGTTTTTGGCGCATCCCGCGGGATCACCTCATTTTTCCGGGATGAAAAGTAGCCTATATGCTATTCCAGGTTATCAGCTACCTGTGTGCCAAATTTCATTCAAATCCGTTCCGTAGTTTTTGCGTGATTGAGTAACAAACATCCATCCAAACATCTATCCAAACATCCATCCAAACATCCAAACTTTCGCATTTGTAATAATAATTAATAATTAATAAAGATATTGGGTCACGCGTAACTTTTTACAGAATAGTCCGACTTTGATAATTCTTTTTTATTAGAATGTGTATAACACGAGGGTGGTCTTATTTATTTATTAAATTTCACCCATTAGGGCACATCTTATTCACTCACAGATTTCAAATGTATGTATGTATGGTCATTAACCACGTATAACTTTTAGTAAGTTTATTTTTTTGTTAAAAAGATACATACATATATATATATATATATATATATATATATATATATATATATATATATATATATATATATATATATATATAATTGCACTTTTGGACTAAGATTAATATAGGTAATAAATTTCAAGAAAAACACTCGTTTTCACATATTTGATATTTTCCATCCTGCCTTGAACTTTTTATTACAATATTCATCTTTTAGGTTTTATTTATGGCAACAAAACAATTCAGTCCATTCTTTTCATTTAAATTAAATTTGAATCATTCATATAAATCCATACTAAAATTATAAATGGGTGTGTATCCGTCTTTCACGGCAAAACGGAGTGACGAATTGACGTGAATTTTAAGTGGAGATATTTGAAGGGATGGAGACCCCCCATTTCCCTAAAATGGATTTAACGCGAGCGAAGCCGCAGGTAAAAGCTAGTATACATTAAATGCAACTTATCTGTCGGTCTTTTCAAACTATTTTATAAATATAAAAATTGTTTTATAATAAACTTAAGTGAAATCGGCGTAATAAGTCTATGCAAAAACACTTAAACACATAGATATAGATGCAAAGCTTAATTAAAAAAAAAACTAATCGTGCAGTAGCTCCAAATGCTGCCTTAGTTAATATGTGGGTGAACCAGACCCATTGAATGCTAATAAATGACAAATAATTAAGCAGGATAGATTAATGACTATCCATAACATATATTTTATAGCCTTAAAGTTGCCGTAAAAGACAACCAGTTTTTATATAAAATAAATAAAGATGTTTTGCGAAACAAAGTACAATCTATTTCCGAATATCGGATATATTATATACTTTGAAATCATCCAACTGACGTGCATCTAACCGGTTCATTAGAAAGGCAATAATGCAAATATGGTTTAATCTACTTTTTTACCCAACTAAACAAAAGGAAGTAATAATACAGGAAGTAAAAGTAATGTTCTTAGGTCACGCGTGTGGGTCCGGGCTGCTTTAAAGAATAGGCCAACTGCCGTTCTGCCAAGCAAGCCGTAAAAGGCGACAGATTGGCTATGCGAGTCATTACCGTCGTGGCTACTGTGTGGCAGAGTTTTGAATTGTCTCGTCCAGGTCAGGTACCCACGCTTTATTTATTCCTACCGAAATAACGTCAGTGCTTGTCACTCGTATTCCGGTTTGAAGGGCAAGGTAGCCGGTAAACTAATGCATTTGACATAAGACCTCGCCACAAGATAGCAACGTTGTCTATAGGCGATGGTTAACTCTTTCCATCAGGATCTGCTTGTTTACTAAAACGAAAATTTTATAAATAATTTTATAGTGTATCGTATACTATATGTTAAGCCGCTTTATTTCATATCTATGTTAAAGGAAATTTATATGTTTCGTCTTATACAAACGGTGTCGTCATTTTATAAACCTAAACGTTCAGTGCAAATTGCCGAAAGCAAATTTTTTTAACATAAATTGCATTAATGTCAACCATACTCTGATGTCACTCGCAACCTAACAAACCTACTTCTCTTTTATGTAAGAAGCCGGAAAGGGTTTCATTTCTAAATTAACAACCCATTTATATTACAAGTAATTTTAACAATATGCTGCGGCAATTTGGTAACAGCGGCGGAAAATGTCATGCGTATTATACATATAATGACGACATTTTACATTCGGCGTCATTTTCAAGAACGTATTTATTGCCGACGCCATTTAAATACAGACGAATTAGCAGGACCTGTACTTTTAAGTGCTTTTAAAGCATTACGACCAGAATCCAAACCAACCCTGGAAAAACTCAACAAACAACAAATTTTCCTTACTTGGAACTTATGATTACATAACATATAGCCAAGTAGGCTAACTACTAGACCACGAGACGTTATTCAATATATTATTATAACATTTAGAGCATTTTAGTTAAAAACTATTTACTATCGATCATTTAACTGATTTACTTATTCATACAAAATTATGATACTTAAACCTTAAAATGCGCTTGCAGCAAACTTTATAAATACTTTTTAGATCACTTTTACTTTGATTAAATGAACATAAATTGTTATATTAATTGTTGATGTTGTTGTTTTCTTTATATATTATGTATGTTGGTGTACAATAAATTATACTAGCGATTACCTGTGACCGAAATTCGACCATAGACTGACTTTAGTAGTAAAGAAAATAGGATACAAGTGAGTATATTATATCACGTATGTCACATGAATGTAATGTGTGTAATGTTAATGAGCTGCAGCTTGCAGCCCGCTGCATTATAAAAGGTTTTGATCAATCCCGCGGGAACAACTCATTTTTTCTAAGATAAAAAGTAGCCTATGTTATTATCTACCTATGTGCCAAATTTCATCCTAATCCATTCAGTATTTTTGGCGTGATTGAGTAATAAACCTCCATCTATCCATTGTTCGGTCCAAATATCCAAACTTTCGAATTTTTTATATCAATGCATTTCTAATGCATTTTGTTCAAAAATATTAGCTTTTTGCAGTTCTCTTCAACGTAAACTTTACCTATGCCAAATTCCATACTCCACTGTTCGCGCTATTATTTTAAAATAGAGTCAAAAATTTTCCCTGCGTGGATTAATATAATATTATTACACATGTTATTATAACAAATATTATTATTATTTTAAAAATAGTTTGGCACAAATGGGCTAAAGTTGTAATAATAATTAGCCCAGAAAATATTTATAGATAAATATCAGAGTATTTTTTGTCAGTATTTTAGATTCGCTAGATTTTCTATTTTATCGCTTGCTCTTAAAAAGTGTTACTTAAGGTAAACGTGGTTATTTTTTAATATATGTTGTCAGTATTTATGACCGTCTCATTGATGGGGTGTTTAGCAAACGTAACTACGAATCGATGGGGCTTGGGTTCGATTCCAAACAGGGACAAACATTTGTGTGATGAGCATTGATGTTTGTATTTCTGAGTCTGGGTGTGTATCATGTATTTAACAGTATTTATAAATGTATTTCTATGTATTAGTACCATTGACTAACACCCGTAACGCACTTTGGGGTTAAATCAGTTTGTGTAATTTGTCCAACGATATTTTTATTTTCATAAAAGATCTATTTTTCTCAGCGTAATGCTGGCTTTAACTGTAGAAACGGGCCTAAGCCAAGTAAATTACAGTGTGTGGTGTATTGTTCTTTCAGTACCTTCTAGTTGCATAAATTTTCTCACTATTCCCGTTATTTGATATATCTTTACATTTTTACATATAATAAGCAGCGTATGTTAGTTCATTGTTTACAAACAGCGATTTACTGAAGTCGTTAAGATTCGTTGGTAGGTAAAATGTCTGGTTATGTATACTATATACTATACGTTTTGAATATTACTACACTAATTTAGTTGAAGTTTATTACTATTTATTTTACTAGCAATATTCTTATTTTATTGTTTACTCACGCCCCTAACTACCGTGTCTCAAAATATATACAATCTTTTACCCGTCACTCAGTATATAGTTTACTACAATTATCAGTATACGTCTTGTTCTAAAACGTCTCTGTATTATACTAAATTCTTTAAAAGTATAGTAAAACGTCACTTTCCGTTTTTATATACTTAGTTGTGTAGTTTTATTTAATATTTTTAAGTTAGTTTTACGTGTAATTTACTTTATTTACTGACTTTTATCTTGTTATTGCGTATAATTGGATTAATTACTTATTATTTCCTATAATTTCAGAACTTAAAAATTATAAGCTTACTTGACTTCAATACCACTTTTCCCAATGCATGTAAAGCTATCCTTTGTCACACAAAGTTGTCTGGAAGAGGTCACCTTTTTTAGTTATAAGAGCGCATATATGTACAAAAATTGTTTTTGTAATTTATATGTTGTCGTATATTTTTACTTTTGGTGCACAATAAAGAGTTGTTATATTGTATTGACGCTTTGATTTGTGAAATCTTAGACTATATTTATTATATAAAAAACTGTTTAAAATAGTATAGTATTTTAATAAAATCTGCATTCGCTTTATTAAAATATTATTTTTCAAAATATTAATTTTTAATAAAGGCTACGTTAGAGATACATAAAATGTTAAAATTTCCTTCAGAAAATATTTTTTTAATTTCATAAAATGTCAACTTTTGTCGAGCCTGTCTGAGGGAGGAAATTAAATCCCTTATCTTACTACAGTGATAAATTTCTGTGGCTTTTTCATCGCGCACTCTAAATTGAACGCCGTCCTGCTTATTTCGATTTATATTAGGTTTTATTTGCCAAAGAACGTTTTCACGGCATTTTTTAAAATGGTTTCCGTATAATTTAAGTTACAATACAGAATTACATCATAAATCAAAGCAATATAAGGCTCTACTTTTTATTCAAAAGAGAACCAAGTAGCCATTAAGACGCGTTAAATTCAGCAAGCAATCTCGCTAGGTTGGATTTTAAAAAATCAGCTAAAGAATTTCACTCCGTAGCGTATAATACTCCTACGTATTTCCTGGCTGTTATGAAGGAGCTAATTAGGGGCTCTAATTTAAAGAGTAAGATTTTTGCAGTCTCTAGGGCTGTAGAAAGTAGGTGCATTTTGTTTTAGATAATTATTCCATTTTAAAAGTAATATTACGAGTGTGTACATATGAAATAATTTTCATACCCGCACAATATTTATATTTTGATGTTAGGTTAAACACTAATAGCAGATAAAGTTTAAATGATAGTAATAAAAGCGCAATACATACTAAAATACTCTTTCATAATATATAAACAGAATGTGAGATATCGTAGCTTTGCGCGCATTTTTTTTAAGGTAGTATTTTTCAAAATACTTAAAACGTTGTAACATATATTTTTCCGTAGTCATAATTCAGTCAAACAATAATTTCTTAATCAGCTTATATATCATTTTAAAAATTTACATATTGTAACATTTTTCACAAAAAATGTAAGTTGGATTGTTCTGGTAGAGTACCTAGGTCCTAGAAAATCACAAGGTTATCAAATTAAAACTGATACAACACAATTAATTAATTGACTATAGCACGGCACGATTATTAAGAATTACAAACCAACTACATTATTGATAACACAATGTTATGCTGTAGTGATTTGTCTATTTGTCAAAAGGATACATTTTTAGAGTAGTAAAATAAACTTTAGAAGTTACCTCATATCAACATTTATCAGTAAAAAAAAATTTAATAAGAGTTATTAAAAAAATCAAAGTGACTTCAAATATCAACAATACTCATATCCCAATTTTGATGAAACCTAAACTCTTCTCTAAGTTGGAATGTACCTGATTGAAATCAAAATCAATTATCTCAATATGGCTTTTATTTACCGAGAAATTAGTGGACGAATATACAAACATACATACACTTCGAAATTTAGTACACGTGCTTGGACGTCTAATTAAATCATCATACTCACACATTATCCAATTCCAACACATACACTCTTTTTACACGTTTCTCCACGTTCCACGTTCTCTCCTGTTCCGCTTTTCTCACCGGTGGGAGGGATGCACTGTGCCGCGCATCTGGCTGCATGAGTACCTCCATCTTGCTTATTTCTCCCGTAAAATAGCTTTGCTGTGTTTCGGAGGGAAGGGCAAGACAGGCAGTGTAATTACTGGCACCGAGACTTAACATCTTATGTCTCAGGATAGGCAACACACGAATGGAATACCTGGGCTAGCTCCAGCCCAGGTATCCCATTTTTGTTCATTGGCGATGTCGACCTATCTCAAGAACATTAAAAAAACACACACATGTCAAATAATTACATACATACATATTAAACTGTTGACCTCCGTTTTTTCGTCGGTTTTTAATTTTTTCATCTAAGTAGTAAGCACATTATTTTGTCAAATATCACTAGATTTTTAAATTTACATTTTCCTCGCTAAATTTTATTTACCAATCAGACCCTATAAATATTATACTATTTTAAACAGTAATACAACAAAAAAGTTTCTCATTTAATTTTTATGCTAGTAAGCTTAGCCTATTCGATGCTTAAAATGTATAAAATTTCACGTGATAAAAAATATATAAAGGCATAATCTTACAGAAGTGCAATTACAGTAAAAAAAAGAAACAAGTGTCATTCATCAGTCATCACGAATTACGAATTGTATAAATAAACTCCAGGTAGTACAAGAACCTTGTACAAAAATACATAAATATATAACACTAGCTGACCCGGCAAACGTTGTTCTGTCTTTTTAAATACTCTTATTTTTATCTTTATTTTCTCACCTTTTAAACTTTCCCTGGACTTCAACAATTCAAAACCAAAATTAGCCAAATCGGTTTAGCTGTTCTCGAGTTTTAGTGGGACTAACGAAAAGTAAACTAATACACTTGTACTGTTTCACAAATTTGTAAAACAGTCAAGTGTATTAACAAAATTACAAATGAAGTTTAAGCAAGTGCCGCCGATTAAAAGTGTAAAATACATTTTTAAATACTTTGCGTAAATTTGTTCAACTTAACTAGGTATTTGACAATTATCACCTCCCAGATAGTAACGTCTAAGAAATCCAACCCGTAAACATGAAGATTTCTGATAGTGAAACTCATGACACAGTTATTTTATTAAATTCCACGTAAGGAAGGGAAGGCTATTGGATTTGAAACTGTATTCTGATTCACATAATCTCAATAGTTAAGTTGGAAACGTCAAAAGCAGCAAATTGGCTGAGCCAGAAAGCGGCTGCATCGTATCCGGTCTTGAAAGGTCCGCGATAATCTCCAATATCGTAACAGCCGATATTATCAATAGATACAGCCTTGAAGCCGTTACGCTTCATAACTTTTATCTGTGGATTGCGTTTTGATTCTCTTTTATCATGTTTTGTTTACGTAATATTTACCCAAAGAAACAGAATTTTTATAGCCCAAATTTACTTTTTTATGTAGATTAAACTAAGCTTAAAATCGCTTACCACGATTGATCTTTTTTTTTATGTCATAAGATAGCAAACAAGCAGATGGGTCTCCTGATGGAAAGAGTCAACCATCGCCTATAGACACCAAAGATGTTAATGGTGCGTTGCTATCTTGTGGCGAGGTATAATACCACATGCATAAGTTTACCGGCTACCTTACCCTCCAAACCGGAACACGACAGCAACAAGCACTGACGCTATTGCGGCAGGAATAGGTAAGGCGGTGGTACCAGACCCGGGCGAGACAATGCAGAACTCTACCACCTAGTAGCCACGATGGTAGTGACTCGATAGCCAATCGGTCGCCTTTTACGACCTGCCTGGCAGAACGGCAGTTGGCCTATTCTACAAAGGAGGCCGGGACCAACACGGCGAGCACATTTAGTGATCTGTTGATCCAATTGCTGCTTACATACATACAATACAGCTTTACGTGTTCACCCAGGCCTGGGACTTGAGAGTGTACATACTATTAGCATGCTTGGAAATGCTACTGAAATTATTACAAAGAAAAAAACTGAATCATATTTTTGATCGATCTGAGAATTACACGTAAGATTATTTTACGCGAAAATTTGTACTTTTTAACCGAGTTACCGCAAAACTCAGTTATTTATGAATTGTTTAAAAAAAAATAATTTGAGGAGGGTATACTTTCTGTTTGGTACCACTTACATTATATTTAACAATAGGCAAAATACTCGTTTGATGATAACTAGTGTCTACTACTGATATTTCTGCCTTAAAAGATGTAAAAGTATTTTTTAAATTAGTTACATATTAATTTATTAATTACTCATTTATTTACTTAATCATATTTTAACTTATAACAGTTTTGAGTCGTAAGAGGCCTACTCTAACTAAACTAAACTAAACAAGTAAGTATGAATAATTAATTAAACGATTGGTTTTTGTACACCAACAGACTTAGGATAACCAACGAGAGACACGTCTCGATCAAGAAAATGATGCTTGCTTGACCTTGACTAATATCTCTATGGTATTCTAATATGCAAACCACGATAAACATTTAAAACGTCACAGATAAATTACTCAAAATTTACTCGAATAGAGAAATCAATGTTGCACATAATTGCACATAATTATAAGATCTGCCATCATTATTAAATATGTATATAGACTACACCGAAATCTAAGAAATGACCTTACTAGGTTCTCAATTAACTTATAATAAAACAAGTAAATTTAATTAAATGAATAGAAGTTTATTACTTTGAAACAATTATCAATATTTTAACAAAGTGACAAATCGATAAATAGACAAGATTTTTCGAATGGTAGAGGAAACATCTACTGTCGAGTAAAAGTGATCATTTTTTCTTCCTTTGAAATATTATGTCGAACCAAGTATCAAATGCGTTAGCAAATAAAGAAAAACAGGTAGATAAAATTATTTTATAATATATAATTATATATATATATAATTATATATATATATATATATATATATATATATATATATATATATATATATATATATATATATATATATATATATATATATATATATATTTATGTGTGTGAGAAAAAAACAAATAATATTGGGCATAGTGACAAAAACTTAAAAACAAAACAATAAAAATAGCCTTCATAACTGATTTTAACTTAATTTTATATTTATATTTTCATTTAAATACTAGCTGATCGCGCAGCTTTACCCATGAGTTAATGAACAGTTAGTGTAGGAATTTTCGTACAATATTTGACCATTTTGGGGGACTCACCTTAATTCATACATTGAAATCTCTTCTCTCTCTCTCTTGTTCGAATTGCTTTTTATGCATGATTAAATCATTATTTTTTTTTTATTAAATCATATAAAATGTTACTATTTATATTTTTATTCCCTACTTTAAGAATTTATTGCCGAGAACAATTCTAAAAACTATTAATGAATAAATCAAGTCTTTTGTATTATAACGTATTTACATATAATAATAAAACATTTATTATAAATATCTTGTTTTAAACAATAGTAATCTATTTTTAAAATATCTTTGAGTTTTTATGTAAAAAGCAATGAACAGAGAAGAGAGCCGTATAAAATGTAGAGTAAAAGGATTTCAATGATGATAGAACAGATTCCTCCACAAAGAAATGCAATTTGCATTACAATAAATTTTATTGAAAACTGTGAGAGTTTTTCAAATGGTTCAGAATATCTACGTGTCGTATCCGTATTACGACTACTACTATTACTAGGCATGATCTAGATATTATTTTATACATGACAGTACAATTTAGATATATTTTTTTATATATTATGGCAAAACAATGAAAGCTGTGCTTTCGCCGTGTTGGTCCCGGCCTCCTTTGTAGAATAGGCCAACTGCCGTTCTGCCAGGCAGGTCGTAAAAGGCGACCGATTGGCTATCGAGTCACTACCATCGTGGCTACTAGGTGGTAGAGTTCTGCATTGTCTCGCCCGGGTCTGGTACCACCGCCTTACCTATTCCTGCCGCAATAGCGTCAGTGCTTGTCGCTGTCGTGTTCCGGTTTGGAGGGTAAAGTAGCCGGTAAACTTATGCATGTGGCATTATACCTCGCCACAAGATAGCAACGCACCATTAACATCTTTGGTGTCTATAGGCGATGGTTGACTCTTTCCATCAGGAGACCCATCTGCTTGTTTGCCATCTTATGACATAAAATAAAAAAAAAAGCTGGTAGCTCCTCTGATGGAAAGAGACAACCACCGCAAATAGGCAACAAAAACGGCAATGGTGCGTTGGTATTTGTGTGGGATGGTAATGTCACAAGCATAAGTTTACTAAACTGGAACACTCTCTAAACTGGAACATGACAGTGACATACATAATTGCTGGTGCAGTAGTACTTATTACTGCCGATTATACGAAACAATTCAAAAATCTACCACATAGCAGTCACGATGCTAGTCATAAGTTTGGGCAATCCTGGACCTTGACTAACCAACACGGGACCAACCAAGACTGTAGAATTTTGACTGTTTTGGTCCTAAAGTGTCTCAACTAATAGATAGAAGCTCCAGATATAGGATGCAGTGTAAACTTACATAATAATTTTTGCTTTAAATTGTTGTAGTTTTCGCTCCATATAACCGTCGATATGATATGATATTATACGTCGATAAGTTTATCGGTTACATTACCCTTTAAACTAGGACACAAAATGGTATGATGGTACTAAAATCCGGGCACAATATCGCGATCATCGCGATGTTGTGATACTACATCGCGAATGTATGTAGGAGGAAACCATTGCAAAAGCCTACCACCTACATACATTTGCGATGTAGAAACAAGTTTTTCAGTGCACGATGGTTATTTCCATCTGGAAAACCATCTGCTTGTCTGTTTGTTTTGCGCTATCCTATGAAACAATAAAAAATACAAACACATATATCATAATATCTTCACGCCATATCCCCTACGAGGAGGCAGAAAAAATGAGTGCCATATATCATGATGCTTGCAAATTTGTCTCGCTTCCTCCACATTAATACTTCCTTCATATAGACACACCGGTTGCAAAGACTCTTGAAACCACTAGCGGACAGGACCCGATCAATCTGATCATAGGACACATGAATGAAACAATGGATAATACAACAAGATAAAAACGAATAATTTATTGAAAAAATATTTATTTTACAAAATATTCCGTTAAAAATCTGTTAAAGATAGTGAAACTGATGAAATTTTTTTTTATTGAATTTGCAAGCATACGAGCAAGTGGGCCATCTGATAGAAAACGATCACCACTGCCCATGGACATTTACAACATAAGGGGTTAGTTGCCAATGCGATGCCGGATTTTAGGGAATTTGTTGATCCTCCTCTTAAAAATCTCAATATCGTAGCTACTCGGAAAAACCGTGTGAGGTAAACTGTTCCAAAGCTTGACTGTTCGTATAAAGAAAGTACGTGCAAATCGAACAGTCGTAGATGACCAATCGTCAAAATGGTGTGAGTGGAATCCCTCACTACGGCGTGTAGTGCGTTGGCGGAACGTGGTAGCCGGTATTAGATTAAAAAACTCATCAGAACACTCCCCATTATATAAGCGGTAGAAAACATATAGAGAACCCACATCTCTCCGGTGGCTAAGGGGTTCAAAACCACTAGTAAGAGTGGGGCTGTCGACAAGGCGCTCCAGTCTGCGTTGTATTTTGTCGAATTGAAGGGTTTGATACTGGGGTGCAGCGGCCCATAGGTGCGAACAGTACTCCATGTGCGGCCGGACTTGGGCTTTGTAAAGCGTCAGTATATGGGCAGGAGTGAAGTACCGTCTAGCCCTATTTAATATCCTCAGTTTCTTGGAAGCTAACTTAGCTTTACTCTCCAAATGATGATGAAATTGGACGTCACTTGCAATTTTAACGCCTTAAACAATAATGCTATTAGAGATAGTAAGAGGAGTGTTCTGGAATATTGGAGCTTTATTAAAAGGATACCTTTTAGTGGAAAACCCACAGGCTTGTGTCTTGTGGGGATTAAATTGGACAAGGCTTTTCTCGCCAGACCAGCTCCTGAGATGTTTCAATTTCAGACACCAGCCTATTCAGACTCTCATATACTTGTGCCTTCGAAAGATTTGCATGGCCTGTGTATATTGCATCTCCCGTACTGTCTTGGAACAATGACTTGGATGCTGCGGTCTTTCAAGAAGCTGGCGATCCACGTTTGTAGTTTCGAAGACAAGCCATAAGATGGTAGTTTTGATAGAAGTGCCCTACGCCAAATCCTATCAAACGCCTAAGCAATATCAATGCTGACTGCAAATGCCACTCTTTTGCACTCAATGGCTGAAGCCCAGCTATGGGTAAGATAGATCAGAAGATCACCGGCAGACCGTTCTCGACGGAAACTGTATTGTTTGTCGCTAATAAGTTGGTGATCTTCCAAGTACTGTAGTAACTTTTTATTAATTATTGACTCCATCACTTTAGAGAGCAAAGAGGTAACTGCTTTTGACTCCATCACTTTAGAGAGCAAAGAGGGATCGGATTTGTCACCCTTTTTAGGAACCGGGTGAACAAGGGCAGTCTTCCATGCCGCGGAAACAATACCCTGGATATAAGACAGACGGAAAATATGCGTTGTCGGAACGAACGGAACGACGGAACGGAAACGTGCGTTGCGGGGTAAGCTCAGGAGCGCATGTTCGAAGTAGTATAGCGGGGATACTGTCTGGCCCGTTCAATTTGTTTACGTCGAGGGAGAGCAGAGCTCATCTAACAGCCTTCTGTGTAAATATAACGTCAGGCATTGAATTTACACTGGATGGAATGGTTGGCTATATATAACTTATATTGACTGATTGATTTGTATAACACAATAAAGGATGATAAGAAGCTAAGTTTGCTACTATCACCTGATTCTAAATAGCTATAATATAAAATTGAATCCATATAATAAATTGTTAGCATTTCAACATTTTACTTTCAATATCTATATTATAACGATACAATCATACTTAAAAAAAATTGGCCAACTACGAGTCGGACTCGCGCATGAAGTGTTCCGTACCATCTCTATTCCTGTTTCTACCCGTTTATTAAGATTGAGAAAAAAATGCTTAAAAATATGTTTGTTGTATGGGAACCTCCCTTAACTTTATTTTTATTTAATTATTTTTTGAAAAGTAATATACAACTAAATATTCTGTGAAAATTTTAAGCGTTTTCCCGTTAACATTATTAATATTAAGCAAAAAAAAACGAAAGAAACACGTTTATTGTATGGATAATTCCCTTAGTATTTTCATTTTTTATTTTTTAGTATATGTTGTTATAGCAGCAACGGAAATATATAATTTGTGAAAACTTCAGTTTCTAGCTATCATGGTTTATGAGATACAGCCTGGTGACAGATAGACAGACAGACGGACAGACAGACAGCGGAACCTTAGTAATAGGGTTCCATTATTACCTATTAGGTACGGAACCATAAAAACGAGGAAATGATGAAACGAGGAAACACGTGAACTTGTCGTGTGGTCTTCAACGCTGTACGATTAAAAGTTTATATTTTTTTATTTTAAAATAAAAAAATAAAAGTTATGCGCTTTAAGTTAGGATAAAATATAAATAACATAGATTTTAAGAAGTATCTCAACCATAGTGATTACAGAGCAGAGTCCTTTGATAAAAAGAGCTTGATCGAATTTGTAACTCACGCTTGACTTATTCTGTTTCCTGCAAACTAATACTGCATATGGCTCTATATCTACGTATATCAACGCACCTTTTTCATATCTAGACGTGTATTATTTTAATAATATTTAGGCGATGTTTAGAAGAGCAATCTTTTTACTTACTGTTTTATGATGTAAAAAACAACATAGCTATAATACATAGTTAAGATCAAATGATATGTAACTTTTATAAATAACTCTGTCATAAGGTATTAGTGAGTGAAATAGAATCAGTGAACGTAACGAACGAATAAGCCCAGCTGAGGTCGGCTCATTTATATTATTCCAAAAATATGCGTTCCCGTAAAAATGCGGCATGTTACCGCTCGATTATTATAATGAAATCGCTGGCAGTTCTAGGGACTGTAAGAAAAATGCTAAAATTTGTGGCGTTAAATAATATCGTTAAACGAAAAGAAAAATGTTTCTGCCCTATAGGAAAGCCGGGCTGCTTCTCTGAAATTGCAAGTCGTATATTACACTGAGAATTTTCAATTACGACAATCCCGCGGTTTTTCATTCATAATGTGACTTTTAGGTATCGCTTCGAGTTGATCATTCATAACTTTTGCTTCACAGATGAAAGTAAAGTTGTTCGACGAATTTTCCACGGAATTTTGAATAGCTAAATTGATGCATTAACAAATGTTTTGCAGAAAAAATAATATTTTTATATTTTTTATAATCAATCCGAATATCGTTTATATTATACATTATCATTTTCTTAACCTGAAAATCGAGATATACTTAAGAGTTTACTTTTGAACACTGAATACCGTCGACATTTGATAAAACTTCATATTAACTCGTATTGATATTATGTTACTATAAGAAACTATAAGGGTTTCTTATAAACTTCGTAATCCTAAAACCTGAAAATTATAGTAAATTTGTTGAGTTTTTAACAAGTAGTAGGTAAAGAGAACTTAATTTACAACATTAATAAAAAAAATCTGTTATTAATATAAATTTGAAAGAATGTACACACACTACTATAATATACAAGCTACCCCTCGTACTATCAATTTAATTTTATACACGGCTTTCAAAAGTTTATCATATTAAAATAGTTAATTAAGTTAGCTAATAAGTTAGTTACTTATAATAAAAAAAAAACAAATTTCAAATAAACTAATTTGTTATTTTATTTAGAAATTTTAAATCACCCTTGCAATATTTTGTTTACTCACATCAAGTGCAGGTGTGAGGTGTCATACATAACACACGAACTCGTTATCGGTTACCAGCGTAGTACTATATTGAAAGTAGTTAGATTACAATTTCATTGTCTGGACCGTCATAGTACGTGGTTGTTAGTTAATGAATAACGCATTTTGTTAAGGTGATATTTAGTAAACAGCATATAAAGCGTGTGTAAAAATCATAACATTGCGAAAATGTTCTGCGTTCGTTCGATTATTTTTTATATACGGTCTAAACTAAAATATTATTATTTATTAACTAAAAACTCTATATCAATTAATTGGATGCAGTCTTTTAAAAGTCTTTTTATGTTAAAAAAGTTTTTAGTCGTTTTAATTTAAAGAAAAACGATGAAACACTAATTACAATAGAATTCTGTAGTTACCGAACCTAATTACACATCAATGAAATTCTGGTTAGATGTTTATGTAGGTTTGACTGTTTATTAAATTTGTTTGACTATATAAAATATGTATTTGTTACAAGCAAATGCCGCCAGCTTCATTATAAAAGATTTTGGTAAATCCCGCGGAAAAGACTAATTTGTCCGGAATAAAGAGTAGTCTATGTGCTATTCCAGATCGTCATCTACCTGTAGTTTGATAGTTTTTGCGTGATTAAGTCACAATCATCCATCTATCCATCCAAACATCTAAACTTTCGCATTTATAATATAGGCTAGCTTTTGTGATGTGAACACAGGCAGATGATAACCTAGAATATCACAAAATATTCCAGACTATCATATGTCTGTGTGCCAAATGTCATCCAAAAGCGTTCAGTAGTTTGATATTGATTTAATAACAAAAGTCCATCAATCCAAACATCTAAACTTTTGCATTTATAATATTAATTAATATAAATTTATTTATAATCATCAAACTTTTAACATTTGCCTTAAAATCATGAATAGCGATTCTATCGTATTTAGCGTGCTACAAAAACTATTAATAGAATTATTTCTAACTCAAAAAAGAAATTAAGTCTGGCTATTTAATTTCGTTTTTGAGTTATGGCTTTCCACAAAATATCATGTGTAGCAATAAAATTGTAACTTATAATAAGTATAAAGCTAAGTATAAAATGTTATTTTCTAGCTCAAAAAAAGAAATTAACTCTGGCTATTTAATCTTGTTTTTGTTATGGCTTTTCGCAATAACATCTGTAGCGATAAAATTGTTACTTAAAATAAGTGTAAAGCTGGAAATAAGTTTATATGCATATGCCAAATGCTATTTTTTATATCTTAAGATAGCAAACAAAGAAATGGGTCTCCTGATGGAAAAAGTCAACCATCGCCTATATACCACCTAGTAGACACGATGATAGTGACTCGCATAGCCAATAGCTCGCCTTTTACGACCTGTCGGGCAGAACGACAGTTAGCCTATTCTTCAAAAAAGCCCGATCCAACACGGGGAATTATTATACATACAAATAATATATTATTATTGGTGTATACAATCATTTACAAAGCAAGCAAAAACAAGAAAGCGATAAACGTAAAGAGGTTTCTACGGTTTTGCTAGCTAAATTAAAGTAATGACTGACAGAATTACTCGTTTTATGCTTAGCGCACCACTAAAGCTTCTGTAATTATCTTGGTAGATATTTTACGCTGATAATGTTTAACTGGAAACCAGTTAAAATCCGGTTTCAATTTTATTAAAACTAAAATTACTTAGTCACTAGTGACGTGAAACTGCGTTGTCCACAACCTTTATAAAATAATTTCGAGTAAATTTACGATTGTTTTGATTGTTGAATTTTGATGGATTTGACAATCCATATTTTAAAGATTTTACCTAAATTTCAGCAGCAAACGTAGCAAAATATATTACCACAATTTCTCCCCTCTCGCCTCGTCTCGCGGCTTGCCCGTTTCTATTACTACAACATTACCTACTCCTATCGAAATAGTAGTTATCATTACTTGTTATATGTCATGCTCCAGTGTGGTGGTAAGGTTAATGAGAGGTATTCTATGTCGATGGGTAAGGTAGCCGGTAAACCTATGCAAGTTACATTACTATTATAGTACTTTAACACCATAGTAGCTATACGCCGCTGCCAAAATGAATTTTGATAGTTGTTAAGAGTTACGGGGCTGACATAAATCGAGGCAAGACAATATAATACATGTTACAAGTGTACTAAGCACATGCATAATGATATTTTAAAACAAGATTTATATAATTAAAAAGACCTTTATAAAAAGAAATACAAAAATACTATAATCTGGTCGCACGGGCAGCAATACACCATTAACAACTTTGATGCCTATACGAGATGGCTATCTTTTTCCATCACGAGAGCTTGTTTGCTACGATTATCTTATGATGAAAATAAAATATTAAATAACTTTTAACATCCTGTTCAAAACATGTCTGAAACATTAAAGTAAAATATTTAGAGACAAGATGAACTGTAATTAAGCTAGGAGTAATTTAAAAAGAAACGGGAGAAAGTGTTCATAATTAAAACGAAGAACCCCTGAAAGATGTCTTCTGTTAATAATTGCAATTTGCTGCTTAAACATTTTTTGAAGTAATAAACTAAGTTAAGTGGAAGTAAGATTTTTAGAATATCTTAAGCTAGTCATATACTTAATCAAACTGCAAGTAAAAAAATTGAAACCAGGTTTTTTATAGATTCAGGCATTACTATATGACGAAATGAAGGTATTTTATTTGCAAATTATGCTGCATCATTTATAAAGTGAAGTGCTATTCGAGTCTTCTGAAGACATTTCGATTACAAACGTACATTGAACACGTACATTGGCTTGACTAAAGTGTGGTGGATATGGGTGGACTTTGGTGCCGCTAGGGTCTTCTTTAATTTTCAGACTTTGGATAAGTTTGCCCTATTCGCAGTTGCATCGCAGCAGTTACATAATATAGGGACTGACGGAAGTTTTGCAAATGAATTACCTTTAGTTTTGTCTTTGAAACCAGATTTACCTTTATTTTAAATCAGAACACTTGTACTGTTTCCTAATTTAAACACCATAATATTTGTTATTCATTAATCGTCAACCAGTTAGATATTTAAGTGCATCAACAGGGAAATGTATAAGTTATTGAATACTTTATTTAAAAGTATATATTGTGTGAAATATAAAACAGTACATTATTTTAAATTTGAAATAATCATAGTGATGGAGTTTTATCAAATGCCGATGATGGAGAATATAAAGTATATTAAATTAACGATAACTTTTTCATTCTTAAAAAATAGTGTATTAATACATCATCAGCTTATAGTGATACGGTTTTACACGAATTCTACCGCTTTTGGTCACTACTGTCTTCAATTAATTAAAAAGGAGAAGTGTCTTTTTGTGACTATATACTAATGAAACATCTGATAAAAAGGATGAAAAATATTTATTTGTTCATACAAAATTCTTAAACTTTAAAATAATATCTATCGAAACCTTTTATACCTATTCCCCTATAAGGCCAGCATTACCTATTTGTCAAAAAAGTCTTAAATAAAATTACCAATATTTAAAATGCAGTTTCATAGAACGCTGACGAATTTAACAGGAAATTGGATTTTACAAGGAAATTTTTACGAGATTTTGCTGAATTTTACTACTTACGAAGCTAGGTTAGGTTAGGAAGCACTATATTATTGCTTCCCCATTTTTTGGCTAACACTTTTAAATTCGTTTTAAGGAGCTGCTACTGAGCTTGAATGAAGATATTTGTCCAGTAGCCACGTATCTTCATACACGTAGATAAATACAAAATTGACATTCAATTAAATATTACTATAGTTAATAACTTCCGCTACTTTGCAGGATTAATCTATCTGAAATAACTTGAGAAACTTTAATATTCTTCGAAATCAAATCCTACTTCTAATTATGGAAGCGCGCCATTAAACAGATATAACCCAAAGGCGCTCAAACTTTCCTTCTCGAAATTATTCCCAAGGGAAACTTTCAACAAATCTGTGACAAAAAGAGCCGCATCCTTTCTTCACTCCCTATTCCAATTTATTCGTACTTAGGCACCACCTTTTCCGTGTCTTTCTTAAATCAGTATACCTTAAACCCCTTTCAAAAGTTCCTTCATAATATGCGCGAAAGACGCAAAACTTGAACCGTTTATTGAGATTCACCTTCGATAGCAATTTCATCTTTATTACTTTTTGCTGCAGTAAATTATTCATTGACGCTCTAAAAACTAGTGAAGGACAGTAAAGAATTTTTGCTTCGACTTTTAAACTTCTTAGACTTAGCGCAAGTTGAAAGTCACACTTAAGTAATTTACGAAGTAGCTTTAGAAGCCAGACAATTTATGGGTACTGAGAAAAACCCATAAATTGTGTGGTTCCTATCCAGAGCTTCATAATATTATAAAATGATGTATTAAAAAGGGGTAAGATAAAATTGCTGTTATGTGAAAATGAGGGAAATAAAATTAAAACTCACTTTGAAACGGTATATCTAACAATAAAGTAAACTAAAAAGATTCCAAAAATAATACTTATTAGAGCTTGTAGGTTCAACAGTAATACGAATATAAAAGATAGTAAAATAATTAATTATGTATGAGTTCGACACCCAATACAAATTTTTAATTGTTACTAGAAGTAAAATTAATTTAAAAGGTATACTTGGAAGTTTATTAATCACCACCCAAAAACAGCTAGGCCGCTTTGAATAAAATTTGACACACAGAATATGGTGACATAGAATAGGAAATTGGATACTTGGACAAATATGTTATTGCCATCAGGCGCGGTTCCAGCCTGCAAAAAAGATTGTAGGCACAGCAGCAGCAGCAGTAGGCAAGCGCGAGTCGACGTATTAACTAACACGTAATCGATATAATGCATTCCTTATAGTTATATAATATATATTATGGCGCCCTGACCAAGATTTTGTACACTGTACCTATTAATTTAGCAAGTTTTTAACGTAGACAAAGCTGTGGGGCAGCACTAGTTAGTTAATAAACTTGTAAAATATTGGTTTGTTAACTCACAAAAATTACAAAAATAAGTAAGGGTTTTGGAACGCAGCAAAGCTTAATAGTTTGCTGTGTTCCGAATCTCTCAAGATTAATTGTTTTTATTAGAGCATTATAGATGTTATTGATATATTATTATTGACATCTACGTATATGAAATCGCAATAGATCGTAATAGGGTGACGTCAAAAGTCTATTTGTGGTTGTGGGCATGCATGCCTATCTTGCCCACAACGGTGGATCCTCGCCTGGTTCCCATCACCTAAAAATCTTTTCTAACGCGGCGGGTTACAAAGTGCAGCTAGTATACAAAAAAAGCATATAAGTTAAAAAATGTGTATAAAATTGTGTTAGATATAATATTTTAATTCAAATGCAGTCTGCTTATTTGTTACGATTTCACAGCATATCGGACTAAACTTTTATTGAAATTTTGTAAAGAGATCACCTCTGTGTTTTAGTAGTCGATGGTAGGTAGATGTCGATGTTGACCACATGAGGTCCGGGGATCGATTCCCGGATTGGGCAATCCAAAAGTGTGTCTTTTTGCCCGGAAACAACGTTGCCCGGAATTGGGAAGTACCCGGTTGGGGATGAAGATAGGTTTTTTTTGTAAAGATAGTTAAAAACCTAGATTCAAGCATAGTCTGTTTTTTTCCAAAAATAATCCCTATATATATATATATATATATATATATATATATATATATATATATATATATATATATATATATATATATAAAATCGTAGGAAAGTCAAAACTGTACATTGAATATTTTTTTCAAAAATACTTGGGGCGTGATCTAACAATCGATATCAAAGCCAAAAATATAGTTTTTAAAATTTTTGTCTGTATGTATGTCCGGGGAGTTATTTAAATAAAAGCAATTTGTTTTCTCTGCAGCAATAAAAATATAACTTAACTAACTGACTCTCGCAGTTGCCCGCGAGTACAGTAAAATATTATCAATTATAATCTTTCATTCACACTTTCATCCCCTATACAACCCCCTTGTTAGTCCGGACCCCCTTTGTAAAACATCTGCCGTTCTGCCAGGCAATTCGTAAGAGGCGAAAGATTGGTTATAACAGCTACTGTCGTTTTTAGGTTTAGAAGATAAGGTAGCCGGTAAACTTATGCATATGGTATTGACACCTCGCCACAAAGATAGCGACGCACTATTAACATCTTTGGTGTATATAGGCGATGGTTGTCTTTCATTCAAGAGAGCTATGCTCTCTTATGATATAAAAAATATATGGGATTTTTTTTGGAACAAACAGCCTTTGCTTTTTGACTATCTCCTTACAAAAAAAACTTTTTCACGCTCGTATCGCTGAAGAGATAGACAGAGGTACAACAAATGCACCCATGATTAGCCGAAAATACTTGATCCCACCATGTGATAGGTGGGAAGCCTATCACCAGCCGGGTACTTTTCAAACCCGGACAACGTTGTTTTTATCATAAAACTGAAAAAATACATTTTCGAATTGCCCGACTCGGGAATCGAACCTAGGACCTCATGTGGTCAATACCGACACCGGACCACTAAACCACAGAGATATCTTTACAAGATTGGAAGAAAATAGTTTAGGTGGATATGCTGTGAAAACGTAAATAACAGACAAACTTTTGCATTTATAATATTACTAGCTGTGCCCGCGACTTCGTTCGCGTGGAAAAAAATCTAAAATAATAACCCGCATATTTCCCGTTCCCGTGGGATTTCCGGGATAAGAACTATCCTATGTCCTTTCTTGGGTGTCAAACTATATTTATACCAAATCTTATCCAAATCGGTTCAGTGGTTTGGCCGTGAAAGGGTAACAGACAGACAGACAGACAGACAGAGTTACTTTCGCATTTATAATATTATATTAGTATGGATATGTAGCACAATTTTCTTATGCAATGGGTACTCAACCATATACAATTTACCGGTGAACAATTGACCGTATTTCTCATTAATTAAAATTTCTACACGGTACGAGAGGCTTATTTATGTACTCTGATTGATTAATGTATATAGAACTAACTTCAAATAAGGTATGGTACGTTATTGTGCTTATAAATGACATATATCATAGAAGCTAACTCGCGCAGCTTTGCTCGCGGATAAATTAACATGTCGACATAGTTTTTCATTTAAACTTTCATACCCTATTTCAACCTCTTAAGGGATGATTTTTGAAAAAAAAATTTAGCCTTTGTTTGATCCTGGGTCTCAAATTATCTCCATGTGAAATTTTATCGAAATCAACTGCGTGGTTTAGCTATGACAGCATAACAGACAAACAGACTTTCGTATTTATAATATTATAGTAAGTATAATAGTATGGATTGCTTATGAATTTTGTAATACGGTAATATCATATTGTTTACGAATTTTTGATGTAATAAATTTAGTATAAAAATATAAATGCAAGAGCTAACACTATTTTTTTTTGTTTTATCGCGATGGAGCTAAGACCAGACTGCCTAGTCTATCATTTATTTTGTTTCAGTTGCACAGTTTTAAATTATATCATAATGGCTCGTCAGTCTCATACTTTTTAAACCTTTGAGTAGCAGCTGATATCTGATGAAAAGACACACAATCGCTTATAGACAATAAGAAGGAGTTAAATATCATATGCTTATTACTTTACTGGCTACGATACCCTCTAAACCAGAACACAAAAGTATCATCAAGTAGGAATATGTAAGGTGGCGTTACCAAACGGTGAGACGTTGCGGAACTTTACACCAAGCAGTCATGATAGTAGTTGATATGTTTGGCCAAACGTTCGTATTTCACGAACTGCTTGGCAGAATGGCAGATGGTCTATTACTCAAAAGGGGCCCGGACCAATACAGGAAATCTTAAACACTTAGCACTAAGATAGATTGTCTGATTTTCTTAAGAGCGTGTATTTGGTTTGCAACAAAAACTTAATGTTTTCAAGTTTCTTAACAAAAAAAAAGTATCTCCACGCCCATGTCCCCGAAGGGGTAGGCAGAGGTACAACAAGGCACCCACAACAAGCCGAAGATACTTGGTCCCACAATGTGATAGGTGGCAAGCCTATCGCCAACCTTTGCATTTTCCAATCCCGGGAAACTTTGTGTTTCTCAGAAAACTGAAAAAACACTTTTTTTATGTGCCCGACCCGGGATTCGAACCCGGGACCTCATGTGGTCAACGCCAATGCTGAACCACTAGACCACAGAGGTGTGAGCAAATTATTCGAAGGATGTTAAAGTTTTTGCAAGTTTAAGTCTTGATTTAGTACACTACTGAGCAAGAATATAATTTTTGATAACGGTTTTTTAAACGAAGAAAATCGGCGACAGTTACCTTTCAGGACGAATACTATCATTGTAATGTGCCAAATATCAAAAACAATATTCCTTACGTAGACCGTCACGAAAACATAAATAAAAATTATGCCTTACATACGATTCAATGCTTACTAAATTTGTACATCAATTCAATAGATACTTCTATTATATTTTAAGTTTAAGCATAAAATATACTCTAAGTTGGTGTATTGATTAATGGAAAACGATCTCTATCACATCTGATACATCTATCTTAATATAAAGGTTACATCAGTTACAACATGTTTTTAGATTAAATCATACTTGCATCTATCTTCGACAATGTTTATTTATAAATGTAAGATAAATCACCCAATCTTGTATGCTGATGAAGTAGAAACTTTGCTTGAATTATATATTGTGTTAAAGACTATTCCTGCCGCAATGTGTTCGAATCCGGAACTTCAAAAGTCTTTGTGTCACACCGATGACAGACGGACACACGGATGGACGGACGGACGGACGGAAAGATTGACAGACGCAAAGACGCAAAGACGTAAAGACGGACAGACGAAAAGATGGACAGTCGAATAGACGGACGGACGAATGGACAGATGGACAAATGGACAGATGGACAGACGGACAGACGGACAGACGGACAGACGGGCAGACGCACATACGGACAGACAGACAGACGGACAGATGGATAGACTGTCCGCCACTCTCCACATCGTACTCGCCACATCCACTACAGCTGTCGGCTACGATGGATTAGGTAGAATAATGATTTTACCAATACTGTACATAATATTACCTCACCTAACTGACATTATTAATTCTTTTTTAACTACCAGTACTTTCCCTTCTTCATGGACTAAAGCTTTCATTAATCCGTTACCTAAGAGATATGATCCCACAGACCCCTCTCATTTCAGACCCATTTCTATTCTACCCTATCTTTCAAAAATTTTAGAACGCATTGCATACATCCAATTTTCTAATTTCGTATCAACACACAATTTGTTGAATATCTTTCAATCGGGCTTTTGTCCATATCACAGCACATCAACTGCTCTTGTAAAAATAACAGACGACATACGTCGGGCAATGGATGAAAGAAAAGTCACTCTTCTCGATTTCAGCAATGCGTTTAACTGTGTGGATCATGATCCTTATAGCTGTTCTTCGCTCATTAAATTTATCTCACTCAGCAACCGCGTGGTTTAAATCTTACCTTAGTGGGCGCCGACAACAAACCCGAAGTAATGACTTGCAGTCAGACTGGTGCGACGTTATTAATGGTGTACCACAGGGTGGTGTACTATCTCCTCTGCTATTCTCCGTATTTATTAATGTAGCTATTTCGTCTATTTACTTTTGCTCGTATCATTTATATGCCTACGACCTACAGCTCTATATATATTTTAAACCTAATGATCTAGAACGTGGTATCGGTAATATGAATAGTGATCTGGATGCAATTAACACTTGGGCGAACGACTATGGACTTATATTAAATCCGGACAAGACACAGGTGATGAGTATGCCCCAAGTAATCCTCAATTCCTTATCTTACGTGTGTCATAAATTTGTGAACCCATATAAGTAATAATCTTTCTTGGTCTCAACACGTAAGTGAAATTAGTCGTAAGATTTTTGCATCTATGCACACATTTAAACGATTAAAAAACTGTATACCTGTCAAAACTAAATTGACCTTGGTTAATACATTACTGTTACCCATTTTAGATTACGCTGACGTATGTTATACTGACTTGAATGAAGAACTGTTGAATAAACTTGATCGTCTACTCAACTTATGCATTCGATACGTTTTCGGATTGCGTAAGTATTGTTTTGTTTCATGTTTCCCAATTTCGTTCACAATTGAAGTGGTTGAATATCCGATTTCGGCGGGATGAACATGTTCTTTCATGTCTATATAACATACTCTACAATCCACTTTCCCCAGCTTATCTGAGAGAACGCTTTGAATTTATTTCTAGTCAAGGTAGGTCTCAGCGCTTTTGTCATCTCAGTACGCTGATATTCCCAGACCATAATACTGCAACATGTTTTAATTCATTTACTGTTACTGCAATTCGTTTATGGAACGCTCTTCCATCCGATCTACTTGATGCTCCTTCCCTCTCTATCTTCAAGTCTCGAGTTTATGATTATTTCTTGAAACGACAAAATTCTTAATTATCCTGTTGTTTTTCTGTTATAGTCACTGCTGTATGTTCATTTATGTTGCTATATTGTGTGTATGTATGTATATGTGTATGTGTATATATATGTATTTATGTATATATGTGTGTGTATGTGTACATATATTTGGAATATGTATAATACAGTATTTAGTTGTTTCCTTATATGCAATGATATAAATGTAAATAAGTATCTAGTTAATTGTGATTAGATTTTATACTTCAATTCGCAATAATATGCTCTTACGCACTACCCAAGTTTTTTCTCTCAGCATAACCAAGGTAAATTGTGAGAAAATGCTTAATAGCATTAAGTTACGCCTTTTTTACTGATTTGTGCAATAAAGTGTTTAAAAAAATAAATCAATAGACTGACAGACGGATAGACGGACAGACGGACAGACGGACAGACGGACAGACGGACAGACGGACAGATGGACAGACGGATAGACGGACGGACGGATAGACGGACAGACGGACAGACGGACAGACGGACAGATGGACAAACGGATAGACTGACAGACCGATAGACGGACAGACGGACAGAAAGACATACGGACAGATGTACAGTTGGACAGATAGACAGACGGACAGCGCATTAATATTAGTATGGATAATATAGATGAATAAAACTTCGATTTATTTTTATTACAGTTGAGGAAAACTTTTTATTACAAGCTTAAAGCTTCCTAGAACAATACAACAGCACTTAACTAGTCTGATTTCCGAACTTGTACCTATATATTAGATCAGTTTTTGTTTGTAACACAACGTATTGATATGAGTTCGGTATTTATTGGAATTGTTATGAAACGACCGTCATAAAGTTAGATTAGGGTTGCTAGCCGTCGCAATATTTAGCGTTGGCATTTTTATGATGTTTATACTGTGCACCGGAATTAGTTTAGCGTGTGTGAATCAATTTCATGCAATTTGAATTGAGATCGTAAAATATAATAGGGATATTCTGCTCTCCAAAAAGGAGAAGAACAGTCGTTGAAAAATAGAACATCTGTTACTCTGTCAGGCAATTCGCAAAAGGCCAACCTATCACTATGGTAGCTACTAAAAGGTAGAGCTGCAACGTATTTGGTTTGAGTTTTTATATAATTTAGATAGCAAACAAGCAGATGGCTCTCCTGATAGAAAGAGAAACCATCGCCTATAGACACCAAAGATGTTAATGGTGCGTTGCTATCCGTATGGTGGGTTGACAATGTCACATCAATAAGTCTACCGGCTACCATATCCTCATAAACCGGCACGTGACTATATCACGAATTGACGCTATTCGGGCAGAATAGGTAAGACGTTGGTACCAAATTCCCAGGCGAGACGTTGCGGAACTCTACCACCAAGTAGTATAGCCAATCGGTCGCTATTTACAATTTGCCTGGCAGTTAGTCTACTCTCCAAAGAGACCCGGGGTAAGCCGTCTTCGTACATATTCTTGTCGTAATAGCTTAATGCATATCGCGTTTCAGTTTGGAAAGTAAGGTAGCCGATAATTTTATGATTGTGGCATTATATATAATCTTCCCACACGGATAGCAACGCACTATAATATCTTTTGGTGTCTATGTACGATACCATTAAGAAATTTTTGAACAGGAAAGGATCTTTACCAGGACAGCCGTCTCCTTGTTTTCTTTAATAACTAGATGCTGTACACGTATACTTTATAAGTCTTGACAAAGGCTTTATTTATTTCGGTCTGAATAATAAGTTAAATGGTGTGCTCAAATAAGCGCCCATTCTATTTCGTCAATCACATATTGCTACGTCGCAGTCAATAGAATAAGCGCTAATCTACATGGATGCGCAAATAAGTTTGTTCACTCTCTGATTCCTACACAATTCAAGTGGTGCTACATTTGACACTTTTAAGCTTTCACGGCTTTTTTGAACAGAATTATTATTAACTAGCTGTTGCCCACGACTTCGTCCGCACGGACTTCGTTTACTCCGCACAGCTACTCCCCCGTAGGTGATAGTGTGATAATATGTAGCCTATATGTTGACCCGACATGTGAGTAATATTCACACAAAATTTGAAGTAAATCCATGCAATACTTTTTGAGTTTACCCCGGACATACATACAGACAAACTGACAAACAGACAAAAATTCTAGAAACTATATTTTTGGCTTCGCTATCGATTATAGATAACACCCCAAGGATTCTTTTAAAAATTATTCAATGTACAGTTTTGACTTTCCTACGATTTTATTATATGTATAGAAGATTAACGGGATCTTATCGCGATTATATCGGGAAAACAATACATCATATAATCGCGGTAAAATCCCGTTAATTAGTAATTATTCTGTGCTACATTTGAGTTGTATAGTTTTGATTTTCTTTTGTCTTAAATCAAATATATCTATTATGAAAAGTGACCCAAAGAGTTGCTTAGATTGACTTTAAGAGAAGACGTTAAAAATTATATTTTTTCGAAATTTATCGGTTTATAAGACCGTAAACTTGTGATCTTGAAAATTACTCGCACTAGAGCACATTCCTATAACAAAGCGTGGAATATCATTACTGACAACAAAAGCAGGATCCTCTCAATTCACTACCGCTACACCTGACGTGCCATATTAAGAGCCTCATCCCAAATGAAAAACATATTTTCACTTCAATGACTCGAGGTGAGGGTATCGAGACTTCGTATTTGGAGTTTTTAAGGGCACGTTTACCTTATATTATAATAAGTATTCGACTGCCTCGTGGTTTAGAGGTAGGTAGACGATTCGACTCAGCTCAGGAGGTCCAGGGTCAGATCCCCTGGTCAAGCAAAAATGTTATTGAGGTTTTTCGAGGTTTTTCTCGAAAATCTAAAATCTCAGTAGTAGCTCGAAGTTTGGCAGGTAGTGTCGCACCACTCCCGTGCTTCGCATGAGTACCTAAAGCCGTCAATTCCGGTTATCACTAGAAATAGTCGATATTTGTTAACATGTCAGTAAATGCGTTGATGAGGATTATCACTCATTTCGCCAACCAACAAACCAGTGAATCGCGATGAACCGGAAAGTTTATAGACATTCGGTTCACTCAGCTTACCCCGCAAGAGACTCGGCGTGATTATACTTATATAAGTATTCTTAATAAAATGCTATAATTTAATTAAAAATATTATAAAAATATTTCAATACATCCCTAAATCATTTCGTATTCATGTTTATAAAGTTGCGAGTGTTAGCTGTCAGGAAAATTCAAGCCAGAATGCACACCGACAGACATAATCCCCGAGGTTCAGATAACCAACTATGAGAAGTTATATTATTTTCACAGCTTCACAAGTGGTTTATTCAAAGTTTAAAGTGCGATGGTAACAAGGAAGACCAAGCGAATATTTTGAATAATGCAAACAGAGTTCATCCATATCGTACCTGAAGCGAGGCGTTGAGGGTAAACTTTGCTTGTATTTATAAATAAATTAACGGTATTGGAAAAACTGAACTTTTAGTCATAAATATTTATAAACGTGTTAACATGTAAAAGCAATTATTGTTAAACGTTTTATACACGTTTTAAACTTTATACACTATAGTTTTATTAACTTTAACTAGCTGGGAGACCGAGCTTCCGTTGGATGATATTTTTTAATGTGGAAACGGATATCACGGAGATGACACTTGTCTAGATCAATTAAAGTTAGTAAAAGACTATCTAAATACAAAATTTCATTAAAATCGTTAGAACCAATTACTTACAACCATTACGAGAATTGCTCGTTTAAAGTGTACACCTGCACCCTGCAACCCACTGTACTATAAAAGTTTTTCACGAATCCCAACGAAACATTTTACTTTTTCGGAATAAAAATTACCTTAAGTGCTATTAAACGTCCTCATTTACCAGTGTGACAAATTTCATTTAAATTGGTTAAGCCATTTTTGCATAATCGAGTAACGAACATCCATTCATCCAAACATCCAAACTTTAGCATTTATAAAATTAATAAAGATTAATGAGTAGTAGCGTTATATAAGCGTAAGGCGGTCATAAAACCCCAGGTCCGATTACTATGTGAAACGTTAAAAGATTTTTTTTATTAAGAATAATTAATCTACCCGTATTGGCCTGGGTTCTTTTTTAAGGATTAGGCCATCGGCCTTCTCTTCGGGCAGTTTGAAGGCCTTGCATTAAAATAGAGCTATAACAAACGCTGACGGCAAAGATTTTTTAAGTTAAATTAGTTAAATAAGTTACCTAATCTTAATATAAAGCTATTTCGTGTTAACTACCCGCCGTGCTGCAAAGTAACTTTTAAGCCACACGCACGCTTCTGCTTATGAAATGAGTTATAAACTTAGAGGATCGCTTCTAGCACGATATTTGTCCGGTTTTTATAAACAAGTGTATCAAGAGTAAAGCAGTTTTTAAAAAAATGGGAAGGCTTTCTGGTTCACTCACGATTTGATAGTATAAATTGAAATTAGATATTGTGTGAGGCATATATAGAAAGGCATATATACACAAAATATATAATTATAAGGCAGATATTATGATCTGATTACAAAAACATCAAAAAATAAAAAATGCTAGTAGTTCATGTTTAAATCTTAGAAAGACAGAATGACTTTTCGATTCACCACGTCTCACCGTTTCATCGGTTGGCAAGATAGTCCCCATCTAATCAGTACTAAACATTAACAACTTATTTCTAGCGAAAACGAGGAGCGGCAGCTTCACGTACTCACCGAGGTACAGAGATATAAAAACATAACTATTAGAGAGACTCGTATTTTAGAGGAAAATCTCGAGGAATCAATTCCTGATAGGGATAGGCATTTATGGTTAGATCGATTTGTGTAATTTGTTCAGTGTATATTTATTGATATGCAGTCGCTGCAAATATAAAAAAAATAATAATCTATATAATAAGTTTTAAAACTTTAATGTTTTAGCTATATGTGTTTATAGTAATCGCTCCACTGACTTGAATTTATTAGACGGCAAGCAGTCAAACATTATGATAAGTCTTGTTTAATTAATCTTTCTACGATTTAAATAACTTCTTCATTACATAGTATAAAACAAATTTGCATTCTCTGTCTGTCCCTATGTCCCTATGTATCCTTAAATCTTTAAAACTACGCAACGGATTTTGATGCGGTTTTTTTTAATAGATAGATTTATTCTTGAGGAAGGTTTAAGTATAAACCTTTCCGATATTCCCACAGGAACAAAAGCTACGCGGGTGAAACCGTGCGCAGGTCGCTAGTTTTCAAATAAAAGTAATGGAAATTCATTTATATTTGGGAAAATAAACAAATTATTTGTACGATAGTAGTAATATTTAATATTTCATCTCTACAATAATACGTGAATTAAAAAAATCCCCTTTTTACGGCAATTGTGCGAACGATGGAGCAATTAGGTAGAGTTAAAAAAAGGAAAAAAAGGATGCGTAAACCTAATATTTTTAAATAACATGCTTCAGAATTACCTACATTCATAAAAATAAACATTATTCATACTACATTCATGTGACATACGCGATAATATACACACATGTATACTACTTTCTTTAAGGCTAAAGTCTGTCGTCAAAGCTAAGAGTTTATTGTTTAGTTTATCGTTGAATTTCGACTACAGAGCGATCGTTAGGCCATACAATATTAATACGTGAAGTATAAGCTTCGTAAAACTTTTTCTGATAGTTACTCGAATGACGGAGCATGAAATTGGTACAATCAAAGTTTACATTGCGGAAGACTACAGAAACCTAATATTTTTAAATATAATGCGTTAGGAAAATATAAAAACAATATACACCCAATTTATACTATTCTTTTGCGGTATGTCTGTTTTCATACTTAAAATAGATTTTATTTTATAGTCTATGGTCGAATTTCGACTATTAGGCGATCGCAATTATAATTATGTACAATTTATTATTATCCTTCAATTTGGAATAAATTATACTTTACTTTTATTTTGGATTTTGAGTTCAATGTAATAATGATGGTAATTACTTTAATTTTAATTTAAAATTCACACAGATTACTAATTTTAAATAATCAATAAAATTATTATGATTTTAAATTTGTTTTAATCGAAATTTTAGTTATAATATGAACTTGGTTGTTGCGTCACTTTTTACTTTGAATATTGCCGCCCCGTTGATGGCGTGGTTAATGGCCCTGGCTAAGCAATCAATGAGGCTGGAGCTCGATTCCCGACAGGGGCAGGCATTTATGTTTTGAGCATATAAGTTTATATTTTTGAATTTGGGTGTTTATTAAATAGATTTAATTATTCAAATACGTATTTCTATGTAATAATATTGTTGACTAGCACCCATACAGCATACTAAAAGTAAATAATTTGCTTACTTTGGGCTTAGATCAATTCGTGCAAAAATTATCCAGAGATATTTATTTTAAATATTAATTTGATAACATAAATATTAGTTTTATAATATTATATTATAATATGAGTCGTTTTTGGCTAAAATGAAAGAAATTTATAACAGGTTAGGCATGTGATAATGAGTGAATTCATAAACAGAAATATAAAATTAATAACTTAAGTGTTCGACATAACATAAACTAGTTTACCTGGAACTAACCCAGGTAACTCGTTCATATGTTTCCTATTTTGAGACATTAGGTGTTAAGTCTCGGTGCCAGTAATTACACTGCCTGTCTTGTCCAGCAACCGACTTCCAATTTTCACAATTCAGCAACTCCAGGACTCAGCATAGGATCTTTACTAAATTAAAATGGAACCACACGTGTACCTTCCCAAACAAACAAAATTTCTAAATCGGATGTCTAAATTCTGAGGGAACAGAAATAAAAAAAAACATACAACCGAGTTGATAACCCTCTATTTTTGGGAAGCCTGGAAAAAACGATTGAGTACTTATCATTCATTAATATTATTATTCTATAATAACAAACACAGAAAACTGCAAAACCCACTTCAATTACAGCTTTTCATGCACTTTCCGTCCAATTTTAAACGGACCACTGCTCTGGTACACTCATACATATTAGTCCATATCTTGAAAACTACTTCCAACAAACTTAAATAAATCATGCATTGTTACCTAAAGTAAATGTAATACGTACAAACGTACGAACAGTCTCTAACCACTTGAACGTTCGGGTGACTATAGTAGCTGAAAAATATTTGGCGTTAAGCGTTAAGGCGACTACGGCAGCCTTGCGGATTTGTCCGCGATAAATGAGCATATTTGAAGGGCCCAATGGATTATCATATCCAAATATTTTCATTTCTATATCATAAGATAGCAAACAAGTAGATGGCTTTTCTGATGGAAAGAGAAAACTATCGCCTATAGACACCGACGATGTTAATAGCGCGTTGCCATCTTTGTGGCGAGGTCCATAATGCAATAGCAAAGTAATAAAACTATGCCATATGCATAAGTTTACCTACTACTATAAACCGGAACATTACAGAGACAAGCACTGACGCTTTTATGGCAGGAACAGGTAAGGCGGTGGTACCAGATCCGGGCGAGAAAATGCACCTTAACACCTAGCAGCCACGATGGTAGTGACGCACGTAGCTAATCTTTCGCCTCTTGCAATCTGCCTGGCAGAAAATCAGATTATCAATTCTTCAAAGGAGCCCGGATCAATACGGGGTGAATTTGCAATTCCAATATTATACCTACCATACGAATCGAACTTTAATTTGAAATCGGTTAAAAATGTAGGCAATTTTTACATTTGCCAATAAAGGAAATCTCACTACGTACCTAATACATACCGATATTATATTTATTGTAATCTGTGGTAATATTATACTCTTAATCTTCTTAATGTTGCACATACTGCCACCTAGGTTTAATCTGTCCAATGGAGTTTCCGCTCCTTGCCCCTCTATTGCGACGCATACTCTTACTGTCATAGCCTTCTTCAAAGTTTAAACTGAGATACGTAGAAACTTAAAATATAAAGTAAGTTATATTGTGGTAAATACAGGTTTATTATTACTATTGTCATAATTTATTATTACGAAAACTCCAACCACTATAACAATATTGTTGAATAACACATAAAATATCGAAAACTACCGGGAGTATAACAAGCCGATATATCAATTGGCTTCTTTACGATGCTGAATGAAAATATAGTGACACAATAAAAAAGGTAGCTGTTAGAATAGTAAATTTTAGTTTATGGAAGTTGGGTAGTATTGGTGCTATAAACATTCGTACGCAGTGCTTTCCGTGGACATGGAAACGGGAATAATGTTCAGCTGAATGTTTGAAATACATTTGGACGTCATTTGGTGCGTTTGTTTTGCATGGCGCCATATTTATTATTGAGATAGACGTATATTTCTTTGTTATGGGCTAAATATTCATGGCATTGATAATAATTATTATTTGCGTCCTGTTTTCTTTGGTATCACCGCCTTTTTTCATAGGACATCGAATAAGCAATTGGTTCTCCTAATGGATAGATATTATAACAGTTGACTATTGATATTAAATATGTTAATAAACTGTTGTCATTCATGTGGTGGAGTTAGAATGTTACTTGCATACGTTTACCGCCTACCTTCTTCTCAAAACCTGAACACAACAGCAACAAGCACTGACGCTATTGCGGCAAGAATAGGTAATTCGGTAGTATCAGACCTGGTCCAGAGGTTGCAAAACTTTACCATCTAGTTAGTGATCATGATGTTGTTGACACGTATTAGCCTTTTTTCGCCTTTTACGCCATGCAGTTAGGCAGATTTATTATTCAAAAAACCCGGGCCCCGATCGAAGCGAAGCGATCTGATTTCTGACGCAAATGCCAGAGTTTAATGCACTACGTACTAGAAAAGCTATGCTAAGAAGAAGTCGTGTTCAATTTCGTTAACATTAGCTACAGCGCTGAAATAATTATAAATCGACCAACCAAAGTCAAAATTAAACAGCGCGACCAACGGTTATAATTGCGGTAAATATCGTGGCGCTTACGCGTTTCATTCAACGAGCTCTGACGTGCGTGCAAAAGGTCAAGGTAAGTCGGTAAATTTAAGCATGTGGCATTACGTCAACTAAAAAAGGCAACACAATAAATTGCCCCATGCATACACGTTGGTCCGGGCTTCCTTTGAAGATTAGACTACCTGTCCTTCTGCTAGGCAAGTCGTAAAAACTTAGAAAGTATGTTAATTTATAATGCCATAACGCTTTAAATCTGAATATGTAATAAGAAATGTAATAGAAACAAAGAAATAGAAAAAGGAAAGAAATATTGTGAAATAGATATTAAGAGAAATGTATAAAACATAAAAAAAGATCAAAAAATTTAAAAACAGAAATACCAAAGTCTCTGATTTCAGAGGGGCAAAGAAAAAAAAGTTAGCCTGTATACTAATGCAAGTGGGAGCCCCGAAGATGTCGTAAAAAGTGAAACCGGTCGGCGATATAAACAAAACAAAAGTTTGTTGTGAAAAAGTACAAGTGCATTTGCATAATTATAATGTAAGTGGCTAACATCTTGCTCTCCGGATTGCAACGCATTATTAACATCTTTGATTTCTAAAAGCGATGATTTATCTTTCCATCAAGAGAGCCATCTGCTTGATTGCTATTTAATGACAAAAAATAGTTGCTGCCTATAGGCGATGAATATATTTTTCTAACAGTAAAAACATCGGCTTGTTCTTTTTGTCCTATAATATAAAAATATATAGAGATATTTTCCCTGGTGGATTAAGATATATATTGCCTACTAGCAGCCTGTTGCATTATAAAAGTTTTTGGCGAATCCCGCGGGATCTCTTAATTTTTCCTTTAGGATAAAAAGTAGCCTATCTGCTATTCCAGGTCATCATCTACCTGTGTGTCAAATTTCATTAAAATCCGTTTGGTAGTTTTTGCGTGATTGAGTAACAAACATCCATCCAACATCCAAACTTTCGCATTTATAATATTATTATAGACACTATAACACTATTTACAATACATATTTTAACTGTGCGCTACTACCCTCGATTAGATTAGATTAATGTTTTTTTTTTTTTTGGCATGGGCGTTAACAACTGTAGATTAATGTTTACTTTACTTTTCAATTTAATAAATGGTCAGTGTCAATGACCCACAATATTTGACCGACGTTGTAACTTGTAGCGTGTGTTTTCAGCAGCATCAAACCATCAGTCGTTTCTGTGGTCTAGCGGTCCGGTGTCGGTATTGACCAAATAAGGTCCCAGGTTCGATTCGAGAGTCGGGCATTTCAAAAATGTGTTTTTCAGTTTTATGATAAAACAACGTTGCTCGGGATAAGTGCTCGGTTGGCGATAGGCTGGCAACCTATCACATTGTGGGACTAAATATATTCGGCTAATCGTGGGTGCAGTGGTTGTACCTATGCCTACCTCTTCGGGGATACGGACATGAAATCTCTCACCAAATCAACAACATTACACAAAACTAATATTATAAATGCGAAAGTCTGTCTGTCGGTCCGTACCTTAACAACTGAACCGATTTTGATGAAGTTTGACAAGGAAATAGATTAAGACTCGAGGTCAAACACAGGTTATTTTTTTTCAAAGATTCACCCCCAAGAGGCTAAAACAGGGAATGAAATTTTGTATGAAAAATTATATCGATGACATGTTACACAGCTCGCGGACGAAACTGTGTGGGTCAGCTTGTTTGTATTAATATTATAAAAAAAGAAAACATTTGTATTTTATTCCTTACAATTATACAAATGTTTGTAAATAACAAACTCAAAAACTACTGGACCGATCTTAAGAAATCTTTTATCATTAGAAAGATACACTATCCAGAAGTGTCATAGGCTATTTCTACTCGACTCGCAAAGTCGCGAGTTATAGATAGTTTCTTATAATTTGAAATGAGAACGCCTAAATGTGACGATTACCGCGAATGTGTCAATAACACGTAACGTCTTAATAAGAGACGAATGATTCAGAGCACTATCCAAAATAAGAGTTTTCAAATGCGGTTTTCTTTCCCAGTTTTCATGGAACTTCTTGACAACCCTGCATTGTAAGCTTCTATCATTTTCTTGTTTTTAACAAAATAAAAACTGTATAACCCCTCGTTTTACTAAAAACTTCGTGACTTTCTCTCCACAAGCCATACATTCTCTTGAACACGTTACTTGGTAGAAATCCATTGTTTTGTACTGTTGGTAGAAATCCATTGTTTTGTACTCTTTGGTTACGGAAAGTTTTTTCATGCCTAGAACACAATACAAAATACGCGTATCAGCACTTGATGATCGAACCCACAATGTCATGGATTTCGCTAACAATAAATTCAGTGGTGACCTCAATTAGTTTTCCTTTCCAAAAAATTTGTAAACTTATCTACCTTTTATAGCAAACTAATTCTCCAGTTAGTAAGAAAAAATATTCTTCAGTACTCCGCTATGCAAACTTTAACTATGCTTTTCATACTCCTCTGTTCGCGTAATTGCTTAAAAAAGGACACAACGTTTTTGATTCACGTATCTTATGATAGGATTTTTAGGCATTCATAATATTTTCATACTATAGTGTTGATGGTAATTATAAAAAGTCTTTCAGCGTGTTAAATCAGATTGCATGCAACGTGTTATTGGCATGCGACGACAGCGAGTGAACATTAAAATTGATTGCATTGTAACAATTGATATTGAAGTCTGTACAAATTGAGTTTAAAATTGCTGTGCGCCGCCGAGTCAGATGCACCTGCTCATCGTGAAGAATCATCAAAATATACTCGATGAGAAAGTTCATTTAAATACTTATTATACTACAAAAGCAGTTTTTAATTTAATGAAAAATTGACATTAAATTGTTGGTCTAGTTGTTAACGAGCCTGAATACTCAAGCGATGGGTTTCGACTTTGCTTTGCTTATGATGTTTGTATTTCTGGGATTGGGTCATTTTTATAGTACATATTTCAGTATTTTTGTATGTATTTCTGTGTACTAGAAATCACCTGTGGTCGAAATTCAACCACGGACTAAACAACTTTGACAATTGACTTTAGCCTTAAAAATATTATACATGTGTATATATTATCATGTATGTCACATAAATTTTGTGTGTGTAATGTTTATTTTTAATAATTTAATGTATTAAATAATAATTGTTTAAGGCATTGTATTTAAAAATATTAGGTTTCTGCAGTCCTCCGCAATGTTGTTGTCCCCGTGTTGGTCCTGGCCTCCTTTGAAGAATACGCCAACTGCCGTTCTGCCAGGCAGGTCGTAGAAGGCGACCGAGTGCCTATGCGCGTCACTACCATCGTGACTTCTAGGTTCTGCATCGTCTCGACCGGGTCTGGTACCACCGCCTTACCTATTTCTGCCGCAATAGCGTCAGTGCTAGTCACTGTCGTGTGCCGGTTTGGAGGGTAAGGTAGCCGGTAAACTTGTGCATGTGGCATTAGAACTCGCCACAAGATAGTAACGCACCATTAACATCTTTGGCGCCTATAGGCGATGGTTGACTCTTTCCATCAGGAGACCCATCTGTTTGTTTGCTATCTTATAATAATAAAAAAAACCGTTCGCGCAAACTCGGGCTAAACTTGACAGTTTTGAAGCACTGCAAGCAAGAAGGCTGCCGTTTTGGTGGATAGAAGTAATTTGCCATGTATTAAGATTGAATTTATTTAAATGAATATATGTTAAATGTATTTCTTTATTTCAATATCTGTTTCCATTTTCTTTGCCTCGCACTACTCTGTTGTGGAATCAATTACCGGTGGGGGTGTTTAAACGGATACGACTTTGGGGCCTTTAAGATGAGAGCTTACTCATTCTTAAAAGGCCGACAATGCAACTGCAAGACCTCTGGTCTTGCGGATGTCCAAGGCCGGCGGTTATGACCTGCTGCTCGCTTGCTCCCTCTTTCTATTGAAAAAATCTTACAGAATTTTTAACATTGCAATATGTTACTGATGTGATACTAAAGCAAAGTCAAAGGTTAAATTTTCACAAACAAATTCACCGATAAAACAAAAATACGACAATAACAAGCACTAAAATTATCATTACAGAAATAAGCCATTCAGACATATTATTACCGGGTAAGACATAAAAAGAAATTAACAGTTACTCCTGAAAAATCTAACAAATTTATTGATCCTAATAACTTTGGATGAGTACAATTTTTTTGAGTATAACTTTTTATAGGTATCATTAAATAGTAAATAAGCAAATGGGTCTCCTGATGGAAAGAGTCGTCTATAAAAACCAAAGGTGTTAATGGTGCTTTGCTATCTTGTGGCGAGTTCTAATTCCATATGCTTAAGTTTACCGGCTACCTCATCCTTTAAACCGGAACACGACAGTGACAAGCACAGACCCGGGCGAGATAATGCCGAACTCTACCACAAAGTAGCCACCATGATAGTGACTCGTGTAGCCAATCGGTCGCCTCTTACGATCTGCTTAGCAGAACGGCAGTTGGCCTATTCTTCAAAGGAGCCGAACCAACACGGACCTGGATATGTAATGTATAAACTCAAAAACGACTGCAAAGATTTTAAAAACTCATTCACCAATATAAATCTACATCATTATAAGTAACACAGTTGACTGTAAAAGGAAATAACGCGTGTGGGTCACGCGAATGAAGTCACAGGATATAGCTACTCGTACTCTTGTATAAAAAGCATGTTAATGCACGACAACGATCATGTCGATGTCAAAACAGCCATTTTATTACAAGTACTTGCAATATTTTTCATAAACGTCCTTGGGAAAAGCCATAAACTTAATTCTATGTTCTTGCTTTGTATCGCTAAAAACTACATTTGGTAATAATAACAAAACCACATAATAATTCCCTGTAAAATTTTATTAGATTCGTATTCTAATTTAATCAAAAGTCTCGTGATTCATATTCATTATAGTAGGTCACACTATAAGTTTTGCGTAACTTAAAAAAACAATATGTGATAACCAAAATATTATGTTTGTTGCTTTTTAAAATAATCTCCTTTACATTTTAAACATTTTTTCATGCGATCGAACCATTTTTTAAAACAGGAGGCCCACAGATCTGAAGGCATGTTTTCTACGTGCAGATTGAACGCTATCGCTGCTTCTTTGGAGTTGGTAACAGTAAAACCTCTCATCAAATCTTTGATTTTGGGGAAAATACAGAAATCATAGGGTGCTCGGTCGGGGTTATGCGCAGAATGAGTGACGAGATGTACTTTTTCGGAAGCTAAAAATGACTGTTTTGTTGGCCGTGTGTGAAGAAGCGTTATCATGGTGTAGGAAATGCGGCTTTTGGGTCGTCTTCCGCGAACTTTTTCTAACACCTGGGTAAACAAATGGTAGAATACCACTCGGCATTAACACTTTTTTGATCTTCAAGTGGAATTGTATACAGATGGGACCCGTAGCTGAGAAAAAAAAACGCGATCATTTTTTTACCAACGTTTCTCGCCTGTCTCACTTTTGTTGGCCTGTTTTCATTTTCAAACACCCATTCACAAGATTGCTGTTTTTTTTTTCGGGTTCAAAACAATAAATCCACGTTTCGTCTCCTGTGACAATGTCATAAACAGCATTAGAATATCCGTGGTCGTACTTCAGTAGCATCTGTGAGCACAATTCCACGCGAACCCGCTTCTGCTCCGCTGTCAGTTCATGAGGGATCCAACGACAACAACGAACCGAACCAAACTTTCAATTCTCCGTGTAAAAGTTTTTGAATTTGGCTCATACCAATCTCCAATAGTCATCAAATTGTCTCATAGGTAATGTAGGGGTTTTCTTCAATTAATCGCTTAACAGTAGCCACATTATTTTCGTTGACGGCAGTTGAAGGCCGCCCTTCACGAAATTCGTCATGTAAAGAAACTCGACCTCTCTCAAATTCAGAAAATCATCGCTTCACGTTGCACAAACAAGGTGCTTCTCTCCCAAAAGCATTTCGAAGACGAGCGGCACAGTCTTGCGGAGAAAGAGAACTTTTAAAATCATAAAAAATCATCGCTCTAAAATCTTTTTGACCTAATTCCATTTTCGTTGCTTACATAAGAACTTTGATGTGTGATACAAAAACAATTGACAAATCATTTCCCGCCAATTGTTTTTTATCACTAAGAAGGTTGCAACGTTTTAAAAATATAACATTCGAAATTCAAATAGTTCCGATTAGCTAGAAGTGCAAAACTTTTAGTGTGCCCCATGTACATAATGTACATAACTACTTCCCATCGTATTAAAAAAAAAACATTGATTCTTTATACTAATAGAGAATAGATAAAATTGCAAATGTCAAAGTTTAAAACATAGCAATAAACCGCCAATAAAATTTGTTAGTTTATATCTATGATGGTTGGAAATTGCTTTTTCAACTTAAGATGAGGATATCTAGTAATTGCTTAACAAGGAGATTAGGGATGTTAAGCAATTTTAATTTTAATCTTCGTCTCCCTTACTATAGGTATTAATATCCATTAATTATGTTATTAATTATGCAAGAAATAATGATATGAAGTTAGTATACAATTCTTACCATAGACAGGGTTACTTTTAAAAGTCCGGCTAAATTTTCTGAGGCTGTTCAGAATCAATAATAAGTTCGATTATGTAATGAGAAAAAAAATTAAAAAACTCAAAATTTCATTTTTATCCGTCACAAAAAACAAAAAGCTTGGATATAAATTCAACTACGCAATATTCGAACTAAAATATTTTAGGCTTTCAACCTTTTAAAAGTGATCGGGAAAAATGTTCTTAGAGCGATAGATTACATAATAGTTACTATCGTAATTATAGGTAAGTGTATAAAAAAAATTACACTCTGCCAGCATTACAAAGTTCATTCACAAGACTCAGTGCATCCAATTCATGAATTTAGTGGGATATTTTTAAACCAATATTTTTATATTATCTTGTAATATTTTTTACAATAATAATTAAAACGCACTTTGAATTCAATATTTCGTTCCTAATATTAAAATTTGGCCGGACTGTATCTGACCCGCCGCCCTTTGCTTGATGAACATCTGCAATACCAGAGGCTTTGCAGTTGCGTTGCCGGCCTTTTTAAAATGAGAGGGCTTCTTTTACATAAAGGGCATATATTTAGTTGAGAAGCTCAATATTATGCCACTTATGCCCTATGTTAATCTGCCGCGCTCGAGTAAATCCTAAAATCCCTTCTTGGACTCCTGTAATACTACTGTATTTGTGTATAATAACAGAGAAAGATCTGTAAGAACTTTTCTCGAAGCTATAACAGATTTATCAGTACACAAATTTATAAAAATGTTTTAGTACAAATTTATGTAAGAAGTTGTTATTACAAAACTTCAGATTATCGCCTATATGACCTAGTGGTCTGGTGTCGGCGTTGACCACATGAGAACCCGGGTTCGACTCCTGAGTCAAGCAATTTAAAAATGTGTTTTTCAAGTCTATGACAAAAATAACGTTACCGGGATTGGATAAGTGTACGTTTGGCAATAGGCTTGCCACCTATCACATTATAGAACTAAGTATCTTCAGCGAATCGTGGGTGCACTGTTTATAATGTGTTTATAACTGTGGGCGTAAATATAAAAAAGTATATTTACGCCAATTTCCCAGAAGAAGAAGACAGAGGAACACCTCTGTCTTCTTCTTTTGGGAAATGGGCATAATATACTTTTTTTTTACTTTCAGATTATCTTAAGACAAAACAGCGCGAGTGTCTGTACTAAACATTTTTGTTGGATCTAATTATCCAACAAAAATGTTTAGTACGGACACTCGCGCACGAAGCATAGAAGTTCATTGTTTATAAACAGCGATTTACTGAGCTTGCGACCAAGAGTTTTAGTAATCATGCAGTGACCATACTTTTTCACATAAATTTCTATAAGATTTACTATGTGATCAAACAATATTCTCTTTATTACATTTTTATTGTTTATTTATGACCATTAACTTAATGTTTGTGTTTAAATATATGTATTTCTATGAATCTTTGACTACCACCTATAATACAAGTAAAAAAATTTACTTACTTTGGAGTCAGATCAATTCGTGTAATTTGTCCACTGATATTATTTTTATTGACTACCGTGTCAGAAATCAGAAGAACTTTATTCAATAAAACTTTTTACAAGTTATTTTCATTTTTACGCGTCAACTTTTTTTAATAAACTTCTCCCGGATCGCAAACGCGGCCACACACTGAGAAGATCCGGCGGAAGAAATTCTTATTTTTCATCAGCGGACTTGCCATTTTTCATTTCATGGTTTTCAATACGAGTATGTATAATCTTTTACCAGCCTATGTATAAGGTTTGGTATCAATCATAGCGATAATGATTTAATTGGCCATAACCAATAGTTCTTAAATGGATTCTGACACAACATATTTGTTACATCATCAAAAAAAGCCTTATTAATAGCCACGATTTAATATACAGCTATTGTTAGTAATCAAGACATTTTATTAACGCAGTGAATAAAATAACTTTATAATAAAGATTTTTCTTCTATATCGAATAAATATTCATGAGATTTATTGCATTGTAAAAAACACTACCGTGAAATACAAGTGAGACGCGTTACAAATTAAAGAATTACTAGCTGTGCCCGCGAGCTCGTCTGCGTGGAAAAAAGTCTAAAATAAAAGTAGCCTAAATCACTCATTACCGTCATTTAAAAGGTTTCACCCGCATGACTCCCGGTCCCGAGGGATTTCCGGATAAAAAAGAACTTGTTCCATCTCGCTTCAGCTTACAATGCTCACCAATGCAAAAGCGAGATAAACTAAATATTTATAGTTGTTGCGTTAGATAACCAGCAGAAACCCGAAGCCCTTCGTGTTAGCTAGAATGATCAGCGATTCAGGGAATTGGTTAATCACACATATCGCGATAACGCGAATTTTTGTCATATCCCGAAAATGTGGCCACAGCGTAAAACTAATACAATAAAGTGCACACATACAACATCAATAGATGTATATTCGTTGATATTGTTAGCCGTGTGAAAAATTATTAGTGAAATAGGTAAGAAATCAAAGGTCGTGTGTATTGTGTCGATTGTGTTTGATTCACAATATTCATTGTAACATTAGAATTTGCGAGAATACGTATTTTCCAATTGCTTTTTTAAACTTATTTCAAACGTAGATCGCTTTATTGGTTTATAACCTAATGACTCTAACTTTGCGAGTGATGAGACTTGGGTTCAAATTTCGACAGGGACAAGCGTCTATGTTATGAGCATGGAGAAATATATTAATATAATTATAAATGCGAAAGTTTTAAAGTTTTGGTTTAACAATGAATTTCGGTTACTTCAAAGCACTGATCAATACGGAGAAAAATGAATTTATTCATAAAATTTTTGGTCGTGGATTGTGCAAAGTAAATAATTAATGCGTCATTTTTGCTTCGTAACATCAGTTACTACAGATGTTTTAAGCTGGCTACTGGCCGAATACTGCTTAAAAAAGTTAAAAAAAAGTGTCTACCCCCCGTATCCCGGAAGAGGTAGACAGAGGTACAACCAGTGCACCTGAGATTTGGCGAAGATACTTAGTCACACAATGTGATATGTGGCAAACCTATCGCTAACTGGGCACTTATAAAGTCACGGGCAATGTTATTTTCATCAGAAAACTGAAAAAAATATTATTGTTTTCCCCGACCCGCATTCGTGATCAACAATGATACTGGATCACTAGACTACCACTAGATTACTGGACACAGAGGAGACAGACAGTTTGAGACTGTTTAATCTATATTATCTATATCTATATTAATATTAATGTTTGGATATTTGGATGGATGGATGTTTGTTATTCAATCACGCAAAAACTACTGAAGGGATTTGAATGAAATTTGGCAAACAGGTAGATGATGACCTGGAATAGTACATAGATTACTTTTTATCTCGAAAAAAATAGGTGATCCCGTGGGATTAGCCAAAAACTTTTATAATGCAGCGGACTGCAGCCAGTAAGAATATACTCGCATATTGGTCAGTCCCAGTCACTGCAATGGAACTCTATCCACCTAGTCGTACACAAATCCCAGCTAATCAGAGTGAACTAGAGTAATTATATTTATAAATGTATTTTGATAAATTTGTATGTTACGACTAGTTATAGTCCATGACTTCATTTGCATGGCAATAGTATGTAGATGAAGATATGGATTTAAAACGGGTGTAGCTTTTTACCTGGCATCAAATGCGGAGGACCCAGCATTGTGGGCATGGTGGGCATGCACACAACCTTTATTGTGATTAGTATGATAAACTGTCCTGATGTTACGTATATCAAATACCTGTTTTTTTTTTCGCAAAGATTAACTGGTTACATAAAAGGATAGTTTATAAAATGAAGTACTCCTAAATGTGGCATACTCAAAGTTCGAGTGGTTGCTAAATCAAGACGTGTTATTGTAATGTGCACACTCATATTTACGGCTGGGTCTGGTATCACGCCTTACCAATTGCGCCGCAATAGCGTCAGTGCATGTCATTGTCGTGTTCCGGTTTGGAGGGTGAGCTAGCCGGTAAACTTATGCATGTGGCATTAGACCTCGCCACAAGATAGCAACACCCCTATTTAACATCTTTGGTGTCTATAGGTGGACTGTTTCCATCAGGAGACCCATCTGCTTGTTTACTATCTTATAATATATAAAAAAAGTATACGAGCAGGGTTAAACTTATTGCAAATTTTTTTAGCGGGGTGCAATATATTTTTCGTCAGCAAGTCCGTCTCCCTCACCCTGGTTTTGCTATTTCTGTCACAGAACAGTAAAAAACGTTTATGAACGTTTAAGTTCACCACGATTCACCAGTTTATTGATTGACAAGTCGATCTTCATCACCACAATTTGCTTTCTTTTAAGGGCTATCTCTTATTTATTGTGATAATCGAGAGTTGCAGCCTTAAGTGCTTACCTGAGGAAAAAGAACGTTGACATAAAACACCCGAAAAACAAAGTTACCACAAGCTAATAAAAAAAACCAAGTTGTTTCTAAGATTTTCGAAACCCCAGTAACATTTTTACCTGACCTGGAAATCTTAATTCTGGACCTTGTCATGACTATGAGTTGACTAGATTAATCAATAGTATATAGCATGAGGCAGTGCTATAAAATATTTCAATTCAAAACCCGAATATCAAATTTCATATCGCGAACATATAGATAAACAATCTAGAATTCGCCAATACATTTCGCAATCGATTTCATTGCTCACATTATACCTGATTAGGTGGAATTTAGAAATAACCTTATCACCTTACATAGATGTATTACAGTAAATTGCAATCAGAGGGCCTAGCACGATTTCATCAGGTCCATCGATATGAAAAAAAGCCAGTATAACCAAAATTAACTGCCCGTATGGTAAATGCTGCTATGTGTAATCAAAGTATTGGCCATAGTAAACCTTTGGTGTCTATAGGCGATGGTTGACTCTTTCCATCTTATGATATAAAAAAAAACTTGCCTTGTCGTCGACCGCGTCAATCCAATGTTTTCCGGTACGTCAACTCGGCTACAGCTAGGCGATCCTTTGCTTACGGCTAGGTAAAGCATCATAAGTTATAGTTACTAGTAATACTGTTGTAGTGTGTTTTAAGCTTAGATGTACGCGCGTGACAGCAAGCCGCAAGCGTGGAGACTGTGTTTTTTTTTATATCAAAGATAGCAAACAAGCAGATGGGTCTCCTGATGGAAAATGTCAAACATAGCCTATAGACACCAAAGGTGTTAATGGTGTGTTGCTATCTTGTGGCGAGGTCTAATGCCACATGCATAAATGTACCGTTACTTTACCCTTATCAAACCGGAACACGACAGTGACAAGTACTGACGCTATTGCGGCAGGAATAGGTAAGGCGATGGTACCAGACCCGGGCGAGACAATGCAGAACTCTACCACCTAGTAGTCACGATGGTAGTGACTCGCATAGCCAATGGGTCGCCTTTTACGACCTGTCTCTCAGAACGGCAGTTGGTCTATTCTTCAAAGGAGCTCGGAACTAACACGGTAGTGGAGACGGTGAGCCGTAAGCGAGCTTGTTCGGAAGTGATACGATGTCGTTACGATTCCGATTTGTGTGCGTTGCAGAAGCGAGTTTCATACGAAGAGAATCATAATCAAATTTATTGTTACCGAAAAATGTCCGCAGAATGTAGCACTAATTTTTATTTACAATACGAGATTAAAATAATATAACAAATAAAATAACATAAATCCATGTCACCTTGTAGCGTCTTTGTTTTAAAAATCTACAAAAATATAGTTTGTTGTATAGGCATATATTATTTTTACAGTAAACTTTAACATTTAAGTGATTCAATTTTATGATAGTGTTAACCACAATTATAAAATTTAATAAACTTTAATCGCCTCTGTGGTCCAGTGGTACAGCGTTGGCGTTGAACGCATGAGGTCCCAGGTTTTATTCCCGGATCGGATTCACTTAAAAAATTGTTTTCATTCAGTTTTTCTGATAAAAATAATGTTGCCCGGGATTGAAAAGTGACCGGTTAGCGATAGGCTTGCCACCTATCACATATTTTGTGGGACCAAGTATCTTCGGCTAATCGTGGATGCACTTATACCTCTGCATACCTCTTCGGGGATACGGGTGTGAAGATACTTTTTTTAAATACTAACAGATGCTTTAAAATAATTAATAACATAATGTTGACTTGTCAAAAGTGCCTGTAAAAGTTTATTTGAATAAAACATTTTTGATTGACTTTGATTATGTCGTGTTAAGGTATTATAGTATTTACTCATTTTAAAGTATAAAACAAAATATTAATTTTATTGTTTGATTGAACACCCATTTCGTACTTATTTTGATTAATGTATTTACGTCTGTATTCGCCACAAAGTTGTCCATCTTCATTCTGCTTTCAAATTTTCCTTTTCCACATTTTTGAAGTAATAAAGAGCAAACTAGCAGAAGACTTACTTAGCTGATCACCGCCTTCCGTGAACATCTGCAACACCAGGGGAGTGCGTTCTCTTTTTGAGGGTTACCAAGTCACAACGTTATGGAAATACATTCACTGGCAATCATATGCACAGAATAGATATGCAAGGCAAAAATGCTTTGAGAAAACATTGTAGTTGATTTCTAAATATCACGGTGGTTATGTTATAGTAATGTTCTGCAACTGGAATGAAATCAAATAATTCATGTGATTTGTTTGGTTTAAGTTTATGACAAATGCAGTAGAATATGCAGGAAGGAAGGAATCAAGTCGAGTGGAAAGAGCCTGGTCATCATCCATTCGAATCGCATTATGCCGTATAGGTATCGAGGAAGGAGCCGATATTGTGGAGCACTTACCCAAAGGTGAGAACAGTACCATGTGTGAGGCTTAATTTGTGACTTATAAAATTTTAAGCATAAAGTATTGTTTTATACTGTTCACTAAGCTCCTTAATTAACAACTTAGTCTTAGCTGCTAAATTGCCATTAAACTTAATTTTTCTCGACAAGCTAATAACAAGTGTTCTAATGTGATGAGAGATTCTACAATTACTATTATATAATAACTTGTCAGGGTCAGCATTTATAGAATACTAGCTGCAGCGTGCAGCCTGCTGCAAAATAAAAAAATTTTGGCAAATCCCCCGGGATCACCCAATTTTTCCGAGATAAAAAGTAGCCTATGCACTATTTCAAATCACCATCTAGCTGTGCGGCAAATTTCGTTTCAATTCGTTGAGTCGTTTTTGCGTGATTGTGTAACAAACATCCATCTATCTATCCAAATAACAAAACTTTCTCATTTATAAAATTAATATAGATTCAAGTCGATTTCGATAGGTACTTGTGATAGGCCCTTATAACAATAGACACCTGCACAAGTGACCTTATTGAGTGATTGATTGTGACAAATTGGCCCCTCGCTTACTGAACATTTTTCCAGTCACTACCACTGAAGATCGTTGCCTAGATAAACAATATGGATTACATGAACGGGTGCATGTTTCTGATTAACTGCCTTGTAAATATATTGCATAAAACATACAACTAATTTTTAATATCGGAGTGTAATATTTAAATTACTTCTTTAATTTAACATACTCAACTATAAACTTTTATAACACTTTTTATTCTCAATTCCAAATTCCATTATACAGGAAATTCGACAATAGTAAGACTTAAAACCACTTACACAAATAAGGCTTGTGTTGATCTGTTGTATGTGTCAAAAAGTGTCTTTAAGAAATATGTAATAAAATCTTAAAATAACTAAAGTAAACATGTAGCAAACACATATACATACACATACATTAACAACACAATGCTTTCGTACGCTGAGTGAATACTCACACACACACACACACACACACACACACACATACACACACACGCACGCGCGCACGCGTACGCGCACGCGCACGCACACACGCACGCACGCACGCACGCACGCATGCACGCACGCACGTACGCACTCACGCACGCACGCACGTACGCACACGCACACACGCACACACGCACACACGCACACACACACACACACACACACACACACACACACACACACACATTAACTTGCACACAATTTTTTTCTCACAAATACCTGTTAAAAAGACTTTGACTGGTAAATATTTTGACATTTTATGGTTAATATTTTCTCTTTAGATTTTTAAGTCACATTTTTCTTTGTGTCTAGCATATTATTTCTTTCTGTCACGATGTTTACTATCAATTTTGAATACCATCGTAAAGTATGGCAATCCTTCGATCTCCCATAATACCCCTACCACCCAGTAGTGATGGGAGTGATACGTTTCGCCAAAAGTTTTGTTTTGCAAACTGCCTGACAAAAAGGCAAACAGTCTATTCTTTAAATAAGGCTTAGATCAACATACGTGAAATACAATTTTTTTATAAGATGAGCTGAGTGACTTATAAACCACTAGACTAGACCTCCTTTTCGGGAAAGGGTAACCGAGGCTCATGTCATCTGTAATATGAGAAGAGTTACACTGCAGATTCTTAAGAAATTAATTAATCCACTCCTTAAAAGATTCCATCTCATTATGCTCAGGTAAAGCTGACTAAGGAAGTTGGTTCTATGATTTGGTAGTGTGAACTAAAAAGTATCGATTAAATCGCAATGTTGATGAACACCATGAATCAAGGTAGAGTCGATGATTCTGGCATAGGCGAGTACCATAGCGGTAAAATGATGGATGTATGTAGCTGGTGTCAAATCAAGTTTTAGAGCGTCTACATCTCTTCTTAAATTAAGAGACGTCAAATGTTTTGTGAAATGGAAATCATGTATAGTTCAAGAAGCTCGCCTTTGAGCGCGATCAGATATAATTTGGTAATTAAGTGCACCAGCTCATAAATGTAAATAGTACTCAATATGCGGATGGACCTGAACGACACGAAATGAATCTAACTAGACATGAAGTAATAATTCTCCCAGTTTCTTAAAAACTAATTTAGCCTTATTATATTTGTGTGTATCTACTTATCCCGTACTTTGGAAAATTTTGTTATGTTTTTAATTTAACCTTATTTTCCAGATGATTATAAAACTGGACATCTGCAGCGACTCTCATACCAAAGATTTTGATGCCTGGCCGACACTAAAGGATGTTTTCTAAAACACGGAAGCCAAGTCAAAAGAACTTTTTAATTTAGCCTTTTTTCCAAATGACTATAGAACTGGGCATTTGCAGAGACTCACCAGGGATTTAGATGCCTTGCCTTAAAATAAGGAAGCTTACTCAAAAGGAGTTTTTTTGTACTGAATATGAACACTTGTGTTTTGGTTTAACTTCACAAATTTGATCCTCATTTCGAAATTTGCTCTAAGGTGGCGTTTAGAAACAAGCCTGTTCCTACAATTCCCTACCTAAGCTTGAAACAGAATGCGGCTCACCAGACTGGCTTTCAAGGTGGTGACGTGTCAAATATATGAGCTGAACGTTTGAAATATACGAATGGTGCACCGGGTCAAGTGAAAATAATTACAGAATAACAACTTAATGCGATATGTTTTGGTATTACAAAATAAACTTATTTCCTTTCATCCATATTTTCTGTGTTCCATCTGCTAGGCATTCCTTAACGTTGATCTAATAATATATATAATTCTCTTGTCGCGGTATTTGTAGTTAAACTCCTCCAAAACGGCTCATGAAATTTTGTGCGCATATTAGGTAGGTCTAAAAATCGAACAACATCTATTTTTCATTTACCTAAATGTTAAGGGTAGTCCACCCTTAATTTTTTTATTTTATTTTTTAGATAAAATTTGCTTTTATTTTTTTGTGATACAATTTTAAAAAATACATACAACCCTAAATTTTCAACCTTTTACGATTAATTCCTATTTTTTAATTTAATGATTAATTTATATGGTAAAACAACGTGTGCCGGGTCTATGCATTGCTTCTCTCTTGTGAGAGTAGCTGTGTAGAATGGAACGGGTTCCAATACTAACCGTTGAAGCGGCCCTTGGTCTAGCGAGCGTTGCTCCAATAGACTCAAGAGTGGATGGTCCTCCCCTGACTGGGTCCGTTCTCACTTGTATCCTATGCGGATAAGCATAACATACATAACATAATGGGCTGTCGCCCATCTGATGAGTACATGAAGTACGAAACGCTTTATCATATGCTAACGTGTTGAGTTTCGGCTTACGCCTAAACCAGCACAGGGGCTGGATGACCTATTAGTCTCTGGTTTCTCTCTTAGCTGACAAATCCCATACAACTTAGTCCGGCCTTAGCCGTGTCAAGCCGTAATGGCGATGCCGTAATGGCACTTCACTGTTTCGTCTTCTTTTCGACTCTTCAGGTGCGATGAGATCGCACGACAGTGTTTATGCATTGCTTCTCTCTTGTGAGTACTCATCAGATGGGCGACAGCCCATTATGCTGTGTATGTTATGCTTATCCGCATAGGATACAAGTGAGAATGGACCCCGTCAGGGGAGGACCATCCGCTCTTGAGTCTATTGGAGCAACGCTCCCTAGACCAAGGGCCGCTTCAGTGGTTAGGATTGGAACCCGTTCCATTCTACACAGCTACTCTTACAAGAGAGAAGCAATGTATAAACACTGTCATGCGATCTCATCGCACCTGAAGAGTCGAAAAGAAGACGAAACAGTGAAATGCCATTACGGCATCGCCATTACGGCTTGACACGGCTAAGGCCGGACTAAGTTGTATGGGATTTGTCAGCTAAGAGGGAAACCAGAGACTAATAGGTCATCCAGCCCCTGTGCTGGTTTAGGCGTAAGCCGAAACTCAACACGTTAGCATATGACAAAGCGTTTCGTACTTCATGTACTCATCAGATGGGTGACATCCCATTACGCTGTGTTTGCCGGGTCAGCAGTTTTCTTATAAATATAGGTATACACTCGAAAAATATAACCTTCATACTAATGCAGTCGGGTAAAATACTAAACAAGGCCTTATAGCTTCCCATTTTATACAATATTATATACAAGCAAATAATTTGCTTTCTTTGGGGTTAGATCAGTAAGTGTAATTTATGCCGTGAATATTTATTCATTTACTAGCGACCTGCCCGCGGTTTCACCCGCGTAGCTTTGTTCCCGTGGGAATATCGGAAAGGTTTATATACTAAAACCTTCCTCAATAATCAATCTATCTATTCATCAATCAATCTATAGCATCAAAATCCGTTGCGTAGTTTTAAAGATTTAAGCATACATAGGGACATAGAAACAGACAGAGAAAGCGACTTTGTTTTATACTATGTACTGATTTGTTCTTAGACCGTGGTCCCAGGAATATTTTTATTTTTGATTAATAAGAAACTTATTTATTGTGAACTGCTTTGTTTTAACGTACCTATTTCGAAAATTCTTGAATCGGATAATTAATAAAAGTAGGTAAAAAAGAAAATCAGAGTGTCGGAGAGAGAAGAAAAGTTACCTATTTACGTGTAGGGCAAAGTTACTCTTATATCATAATAATTTAGAAAATTAAGTTGTTTTTAAATCGATTAACATTAATTTAAAAATCTCAAAGTTCCGATATATTTATTTTATAGATTTATATTTATTATATTTTTGACTCGTCAGAAAAACCGTCGAATGTGTAAGATAATTTTTTTTCGTTTTTTCCATAAAATAATCAAGTGATAAAAGTAATTGTTGTTATAAAATCAATATTTTTATAAATATTAAATAAATAAATATAAATAAATATTCACGGGACAAATTAAACTTATTGATCTAACCCCAAAGTAAGCAAATTATTTGCTTGTGTTATGGGTGTTAGTCAACGATACCTATACATAGAAATACATATATAAATACTAGAATATATTTAATAAACACCCAAACCCGGAAATACGGAAATAATATATATGCTCATCACATAAATGTTTGTCCCCGTCGGGGTCGAACCCAAGCCCCGTCGATTGCGTAGTCAGGGACGCTAACCACTCGACTACACTAGTCAACAAGTTCAAAAACGTGAAAAATAGAGATAAAGATCCTAAAAATATGAGCGATGGCTCATTCGATTCGTAATCACCTCTAGAAAAATGTTTTTGAAGGATTTTGGTGCAAGTTGAAAATTGCAATTGTTATTAAAAAAAAATGATATTTCGTTTTTTGTTAATAATTCGAAAAATGTTAACATTTAAGCAATTTTGAAATAAGCTCGTTAAAGAGGAGGAAATTTCCAATAAAATGTCCTCACTTCCGGAATTCTATCTCCATTATTTGTAATTTTAATTAAACGTTGAAATAGGGCTCCGCGCGGCAGTTACGGCATGCGCGCGCCGCCGCTAAAGAGAGTTCAGCAATATTTTTTTTTTATAACATAAAATGTCTTTTTAAAAATTTGAAAAAAAATCTAGTATCTTCGTTTTTAAGCAATTAAAAATTAAATTAAGAATTTTTTTTTAAAAATCATAATTTTTTGTAAACAACAAAATAGCAAAAAAATAATATTTTTTTAAAAAAATTAGTTTCTCTATTTGTTTATAACAATTTTATAAACAAATTACGTAAAAAAATCATACAGGCATAGTTAAATATGTAATATTAATTGGAAAAAATTTTTTTATCAACATTTTTTAGATTTTTAATTTTTCAATAGTTATAAAAAATCATAATTAACAAATTAAAAAACTTTAATGAAAATTTACCGCAGGATCTTATAAAGTACATTTATCAAAAGGGCTCCACGAAGTTTAAAATATATAGGCCAATTATTTATACCTTTCATCCCATTGTTAAGCCAATGGAGATTGGGAAAAATTAGTTAGTTAACAATTGAATAACTTTTTGGAAAATGGTGATTGAACTTTTTTTCTTCAGAGGTCCATTCTTTCAAGTGTTAAGAAGATACTAGAATTTTTTCAAAATTTTAAAATCACATTTTATGTTAAAAAAAATTATTTTTATTGCTGAACTCTCTTTAGCGGCGGCGCGCGCATGCCGTAACTGTCGCGTGGAGCCCTATTTCAACGTCTAATTAAAATTATAAATAATGGAGATAGAATTCTTTTTTATTCGAAATTTCTTCCTCTTTAACGACCTTTTTTCAAAATTGCTTAAATGTTAATATTTTTCGAGTGATTAATAAAAAAAAGAATTTTTTGTCATCTTATTTTGTTAATAACAATTGTAATTTTTAACCTGCACCAAAATCCTTCAAAAACATTTTTCTAGAGGTGATTACGAATCGAATGAGCCATCGCTCATATTTTTAGGACCTTTATCTCTATTTTTCACGTTTTTGAACTTGTTGACCAGTGTGACCAACGGGGCGGTTTTCCTTCACCAAATTTTTGAAGCTCCCTAACTTTACCTATTAGTTATCCGATTCAAGATTTTTTTGAAGAGAAATCTTGATTCGGATAACTGAATTTTTGTAAACGAAGCTGTTTACAAAAATTCAGCTTGTTATTAATTAAACATAAAAATGTTCCAGAGACCACGGTCTATCTTATTTTAAATATTTTTCTTTGGTTTAACGGCATTGGCCTCAGTATAGATGAAAGATCTTTAGTTTGTTGCCTAGGTCAGGAAATTTATTCTAAACAATTTTTTAAGACATTATAAGTTGCTTGACGTCGAATATCTGACCAATTTATCAATATATCGGTCAAATGTTGACACATAATTATTTTACTTTCACTATCAATCCGATTATAACCCCGTTTTTATTTTAGAATTAGAAAATAAATTAGAATTAAGTTAGAGTAGTTTAATAATAATAAGCAGCAATATCTAGACAAAGAATTTTCTAATCAGGATATCCAAGCGTATATTATGAAACTAGATACTATGAATACTTTCAAACTCTGGAAAAGTTTTAAACGTAAAAGATATCATGACTACCAAGAAGACTGCTTATAATATTATGTATATTGTATATGTATGTCATATTTGCGTCTTGATTTAATTACCCGTGAGATTTTTTAGGGTTGTTGTTGAGATTTTTCAGGTAGTTTGGAATCTCTTATTACTAAAATGCTATAATTTTATATCATAATATCAATCAGTCCAGGAAAAAGGTTAAAAAATTTAAAAATTAAGGATACAAGTGGAGGTATTTGTTTTTGAAATAACATAATTACACAAAGTGAGGCTTAATAAATCGTGCAATAAAATTGTGTATATGTAGAAACACTTTAAACACTTTTTATCACAGCGTATATAAACCAAAGATAATAATGGTATTTTTGCATTCGCGTATAATAATAATAATAATATCGCTGGACAAATTACACAAGTTGATCTAACCCCAAAATAAGCTAATTATTCGCTTGTGTTGTGGGTGTTAGTCAGCGATACTAATACATAGAAATACATGTTTAAATACTGTTACATACATAATACACACCTAGACCCAGGAATAAACAGGAACATCACGCAAATGTTTGTTCCTGTTGGGAATCGATCCCGTATCATCGATTCGTAGTTACGTTCACTAACCACTCGACCAATGAGGCGGTCATAAACAATTTTGTTTTTTAAGAAGGACAGCGATATTTTAATGCAGCTGCATGTATTTATTTTTAATATAAAACATTTTTTTACTTGCGGTTCAGGTAATAAAAGCAACGTCCGAAATAATAATTTTATAACCTATAACCCAAATGGATTTAAAATAGGAAACGAACAAGCAGATGGCTCTACTTTTGAAATGAAATAACATTAAAATAGCAAACCAGGAAATAGTAACGCACCATTAAAAAACTAATTATTCACGCCTTAGACTCCAAACATGTTAATGGTGTGTTGCTATTCGTAGATTGGATTAATATCCGACCTTGTGAATAGCAACGCACCATTAACATTAACCGGTAAACTTATGCTGGATGCATAAGTTTCTAGTAAATAGTAACCAGTTTACCCGATCTTCCAAACCAGAACACGACATTGAAAAGCATTGACACCATTGCGGCAAAATACGTATTTAGGTATGTTCTTGGTTGATTCTACATATTATATTTCTTTGTGAGTTTTTGTATCAACAGAAGGTTATGTTATGTCTGGCTAATAATAAGTAAACATATCACCCAAACATTTATTACTTGATTGATTATCTATTTTCAAATGGCTCAGACTTTAATGGAGAGTATATTATGTATATAATGGCTATGTTTGTCGCATATATACGTCTTAATGAGGTTCTAGGTCAGCAGTCAAGTCTGGACAACAATAAGTAGACATAAATCACACAAGCATAATTTATTACACACACTTCAAACTTTGAAAGAATGTCCGATTCCATAGATATAATACTCAAAGATCGATTCGTATATACCGAGGGCCAAATAATAGCGAACCCGGACGTTTGACATTTATATGAAACTTAGAAAAATGTCTCTCAGTAAGTTTTTCCTCTTTTGTTAACCAGGTATTGAGTTTTGAACTCGATGTTATTCTACTAATGCTACAAATGTAAAAGTTTATGTCAGTAATAAATAAAAATGACTATACATAACATATGATATTTTGATCGAATCAAGTAAGCAAATAATTTGCTTGTGATATTATGACAGCCGGTGACACTAGTTTATACACCTAGTGAAATTTTAACTGGTTAATGTCTGTAAATGTAGATATTGAAGAAAAACTAGTATAGAAGTATTTTTACAATTAGAGCAACAGAAGCCAATAACAAAGATTTTAAATTTTATGGCTGTCGGTCCGTATGTTTGTACGCGAATCACACAAAAACTACTGCATGGAATCAAATGTAACTTTCCTTGGTAAAGTTTTGAAGGACTAACTTAAAACATAGACTGCATTTTACTGCTGAAAAATTTAAAAACAAAAGAATTATAAATATAATTCCAAATTTCCAAACTACACATTGCGAAGTCGCGAGTAAAATCTACTATAAAATACCATAAATACTCTAAAATACTTTACTATAAAATACTATAAAATACCGAATATATATACAATAAACACCCAGTCCTAGAAATACTAAACTCTCTGCTCATCACACAAAATTATACTCTAGCATTAGTCGAAGCCTTGTCTCGATATATCGACTGTCGTTATCAGGGGTACTTATATGCTATCCACTCGATCAACAATGCGCTCAATGTATAATTGAATATTTGGATGTTCGTAATCACGCAAAAGCAGCTTAAGAAATTGAATTTAGTTTGATATATAGCTATTCTTTTTGTATAATTAAAATAAAGGTTACTTTTAATCCCGTTAAAACTTATTGTTCCCAAGGGATTTCTTTTGTTTTTAAATGTCTTGATTATATTGTTGGAAAAAATTTTGAACACGCGGTCGGCTGGAAGGCGCAATCCATACACACGAGTACTAGTCCATACTATTATGGAATGTCTGTCTGTTACACTTTCACGGCTAAGCCGCTAAACTGACTTTAATGAAAAAATAAAATAAAAAAGGAGATAGTTTAAGAACCTGGTTTAAACAAAGGCAATTTTTTTAAATAAACCCTAAGGGGTCTGAAATAGAGAATAAAAGATTATTTGTCGCCGTGTTGGTCCCGGCCTCCTTTGAAGAATAGGCCAACTGCCGTTCTGCCAGGTAGGTCGTAAAAGGCGACCGATTGGCTATCGAGTCACTACCATCGTGGCTACTAGGTGGTAGAGTTCTGCATTGTCTCGCCCGGGTCTGGTACCACCGCCTTACCTATTCCTGCTGCAATAGCGTCAGAGCTTGTCGCTGTCGTGTTCCGGTTTGAAGGGTAAGGTAGCCGGTAAACTTATGCATGTGGCATTAGAGCTCGTCACAAGATAGCAACGCACCATTAACATCTTTGGTGTCTATAGGCGATGGTTGACTCTTTCCATCAGGAGACCTATCTGCTTGTTTGCTATCTTATAATATAAAAAAAATGTTGATGACATGTTAAAAGTAGGTACTTTAAATAAATAAGAAACATTTAGCGAAACTCTACAGTAGCTGCTTTGTTGACTTTGTATTCTGTATAGTGAGTGAGTCAGTATTGTATTTTTTTTAGTAAGTGATTAACTATTGCTGTGGAAATTAAAAAAAACTTCATCACGTCGGTTTTCTTAAGCCTAGTCCACAAATCTACGACAGGTACTGGTTTCAGACTTTAGCTGACAAGCGTGAAAAGAAACACATGATTACGAGGGCCGTCTCATCAACTCAGCCGTCAAACGACTCCCAGTTTAAATGCCAAGCATGCGGACGATACTGTCGCTCTCGTATCGGACTCTACAGTCATGCTAAAGCTTGCTATTGTATGGTTTTTGTAGTTGATGAGACATGTAATCTTCATTTTCGCCGCATTTCACAGACTCAATAACAACTATCGCTTGTTTTTTGCGATAACCGGGATACCAACTTTAAAGGCTCATCTGAGGCAAGACGATATTAACATATTACAATCACTCCTAGCTACTGCTGAAAAAACAATTTTTCAGAAAAATCCTGAAGTTGGCTATAGAATCTGAAAAGAATAAACTAACGATTACACTACAATATAAACTTTAAAATATGACTTCAAAACCTGCCGCTTTTAATTAATCCCAGAATTGGTTCACAATTATCGAAAATATCGGTATCTAACATAAGTTGAGATTTTAGGATCTCTTCTTTGTTTGAAGTTTTTTGGAAAGATGTAACGTGCACTACCAAAATTTAAATATATATATATATATATATATATATATATATATATATATATATATATATATATATATATATATATATATGTGTACTGCATCAGGGATTTAAGCAAAAACACAATGTACTAACTCGACACGCGTTTCATTTCACAACCGAACCGATAGTTAAACAAGTAACTACCATTACTTGCTCGGCTTTCTCTTGAAATTGCCTTGGTTTTATTTTTGAAGTTATATTATTTTGTTGAGTTAGAGAAAAATGATGAAGATAAACTTTTAAGATAGGCGCGTACAGCGAAACGAAGTTCACAGCATGAGGTTAGTCATAAATTTGCTTTTAGTGTGAAGTAATGTATGTGTGCGCAAAACGACACAAAGTTTATAGTGCGCAAAGCGACACAAAATTTACCTCACAAAGTTAGTCGATTCATCTCCCTTCAGTTTTAGTTGGCAGTATATTCAATATATTTGTTCTGTTATCCGGTAGACGCAAATTTTTATTCTGATACTACTTATTTTCCCACATATCTGAAGAATAAAAGATACTGCCTTAAGGCGATATTCAGTTTAAAGGGAACATCCTTAGGATGGGCTCGAAGCCCATGTAATTTAAACTCTGACTGAGCATCCTACTCACTCAAAAAGCCTGATTTCGCAGTACCTAAGTTCATTACAAAAAAAATGTGTAGGCGGTTGACCCTACAGGCCATCCCTGAAACTTCCCGCTAAGTTAAGGTATTTTAAGCTCAAAAGAGTAGAAACTATAAACATATATTTTTCAGTTCAAACATCTATTTTGTTAAAATGGCAGTATATTGAATTTGATCTTTCGAATGACATTCAACTCAATTTTTGAGATCTGAAATATTGCTTTAGCTAAATAATCGATAGATTGAAAAATTTCGTAGCAATGTCAAAAAACATTTTTTTCAAATATTTATTTCAGGCTAATACACCGGACCGGACCGGACTTAAAAATCTTACCAGCTTTTCTCCTTTAAAAACTGCGTCAAATATCGTTAATTGAATCAAAATCAGTCAATTTGTTTAGATTTATTAATGACTAGCTGACCCACGCAGCTTCGCCCGCGAGTATATTAATAAGTCGTCCAAACAGCTTTTAATAAATATTTCATCCCCTATTTCAGCATTACAGGGACTAATTTTTTTAAAAAAAATTAGCCTATGTTTGACCCCGAATCTTAAACTATATCCATGCAAAAATTCATGCAAATCGGTCCAGCGGTTAAGCCGTGAAAGCGTAACAGAGTTACTTTCGCATTGGTAATATTACTATGGATTAGCTTTATGGTATTACATGACACTGTCTCATTGTCTCTTATTTATTTATTTATTGGAAAACAAACAGCTTAAGCCAAAAAAGCTTTTAATAAGCATGTCCATTCGATTTAGGAATCGAAATCAGCTAGATAAAGAATGGAAACTATTGAAATGTCAAGTTAAACTTAGAAAATAAGTACCATTTGTTGCACACTGGATACTTTAGGTAACATCTAACAACACAATGAGAAGTAAAGAGCTATTCTGTATCAAATTACTGCGACCGCACCCGTAGACGCAAATGTCAGATAAAATGCACGCTCTTTGAACTCTGTATATGTTGTTTATACATCTTTGTTTTGCGAAGATAGTGATCTTAAATACAATTAAGTATCCCATTTTATCTGCATTTAATTTTGTATACAGGAAGGATATATAAAAGATAATCTCTTAGTTCTTTTTCAATAGTATTTAATACACACTAGGTGATAGAGATCTGTATTGGCTCACCCGAGTCTGGTTCCACCGCCTTACCTATTCCTGCCACAATAGTGTCAGTGCTAGTCACTGACCTGTTCCGGTTTGGAGGGTAAGGTAGCCGGAAAACTTATGCATTTGACATTAGACATCGACACAAGATAGCAACGCACAATTGACACCTTTGGGGTCTATAAGCGATGGTTGACTCCACCAGGAGACCCATCTGCTTGTTTATCTTAGAATAAGAAAAATACCAACACACACGCACCTCTGCGATTTCACTACACTGATACACACAGAAACACATATATAAAAAATAAAAAAAAACTGTTTTTATTGGTAGACATGGGGTGACCCGTTAACATACCAAAACATTAATACAGGAGCCGTTGCTAGATGTGTTTATAAAAATTGGAAAATTTATAAAGTATTGGTTAAGACTCCCTTTGAAGAGTAGACCATTTGCCGTTCTGCCAGGGAGTTGGTTAGAGGCGAACTATTGTCTGTGCGACAGTGGTTGAAGTGAATGTGATTGTGCGACGATGAACAGTGGTTGTCTCTGTCGTGTTCCGGTTTGGAGGGTAAAATAGCTGGTAAACTCATGCATGTGACATCAGCACCCCGCCACAAGAATAGCAACACACCATTAACATCTTTAATGTCTATAGGCGATGGTTGTCTTTGTTCGGCCGGTTAATCATGGGCTTGTTTTCTATCTTATTTTATAAAAAAAAATATCATCCTTAAAAACTTGAACTGAAAATAGAATTTTAATTTAACGCAATAAAACACTATCTTTCTTAATTAATTAAATGTCTCAAAACTTAAAATTAAAACGCGAATTAATCTTTCAAAGCCTTTTAATTATTCCTTTGAACGCTTATGATTTAAATTTTAAACTAAGTACTTTATTTCTTGCATTTATTTTAAGACTAGTTAGCTAGATATTTTAATACTAAGAATAGTTATATTATTTGCATAATCACATGTTCTTGCTATGTACCAATTTTCATCACCTCCGTATTAGTCCCAGCCCCTTTTGATGAATAGACCGTATGCTATTCTTCTAGATAATTTGTAAAAGGCAAATAATTGGTTATACTTACGTGTTACTATCATCGTGGCCTACAAGGTGATAGAGTTCCGCAATGTCTCGCCTAAGTATGGTAATGTAACACCTTCTTAATGTTACAATTATGATAGTCCTGGCCACTTGTTCCATTTTAAATTTTTCGGAAAATATATATTTATTTATTTAAGTTTATGCACAATTACAGTACAATGGATGACTTAATGCCCACTGGCATTCTCAACCAGCCAACCCCAAGTAAGTAAGTCTCGCTAAAACTCGAGAACGGCTGAACCGATTTAGATAATTTTGGTTTTGAATTAACTGTTGAAGTCCAGGGAAGGTTTAAAAGGTGAGAAAATATAGAAAAAAATAAGAGTAGTTAAAAAGGCAGAACAACGTTTGCCGAGTCAGCTAGTATATATAGCATAAAAAATGCAATGGATTCCAGCAAAAAGCGATTAGCTTTAAAAGGAAGATGTATATAAAAAAATATAAATATTCAAGGTGACATAATAATATAAAAATAAATATTGTAGAATTGTCTAGTCTTTTTATGTTTTGTGATATAGGGAATTGTACTTTGGTTCTTAAGGGGCTTGGACGTAAAGCCCAATAAAACAAAGTGAAGTCCTAAGATTTATTTTTATTTAAAAGTAGTTTAGAAATTGATCCCAAGTACCTGTCTCGAAGTTGAATCAAAGCTGCCAAGCAGTGAAGACCCCCGGTGACGACGAAGTCGTTATAGTACTACTGACTAAAACAACTACTGCTAATTTGTTAATTGTTACGATATAATATGACACGACTTAGATGTATACCTGACTAGTTTTTGCCTGCAGCTTCGCACGCGTTAAATTCAGAGTGAAACAATTCCCCTTACCCTATACCGTGAAGATTTCCTGCTTATATATTATATTTACATATGAACCTTCCTTATGAATCATTCTATCTATTTAAAAAAACGCATCAAAATCCTTTGCGTAGTTTTGAAGATCTAAGCATAAATAGAGAGCATTTGTTTTATACTATGTAGTAATATTAGCTGTAGCGTGCTGTCTGTAACATTATAAAAGTTTTTGGCGCCTAATTTTTCGCGATAAAAAGTAGCATATTTGCTATTCCAGGCCATCTACCTGTGTGCCAAATTTCATTCAAATCCGTTGAGTAGTTTTTGCGTGATTGAGTAACAAACATCCATCAATCCAAACATTCAAACTTCCGTAGTTATAATATTAATATAGATTGTCCATTTAGATAATCGAATCAATTTGTTAATCTATAATTATGATATAAACGAAACGGTAAATAATATATTTTTAACAAAAAAATTAAACCGTCGAAAGATTATGCGTAGTCATACATTAAAATCAGTGAATGCAAAATTAATCGTCCCTTGTTAATGTACTCTTATGGTTGGAATTTAAAAAACCACCATCGCGGTATACTCATTCCAGTAAACAAGAATTGTCAAAATAAGACTACTCTATAAAAAGTTATGCTTGGTTTCACATAAAAAAAAAGACGTGTGGCACTCGGAGACTGCCGCGGTAAAGCTATATATACATAGCTTTTTTTATCAACTTATGCAATTACAATTATATATTTATTTTATTTATGCAGTATTTTTTTTCTTTGTTTATTCATATTTAAAACACTTTGTACACAAATTATACGAGTACAGATATTCACTGTTGTACGTAGATGATAAATACCTATACATCTATATATTTTCTCACAAACAGCTGATTACGGTAGTTTTCCAATACAACCAATGCCACCTAAAGGCGGATTGCTGAACTAAAGCGACAAGCGAGATATTTCAAAAAGTCATTAAAAGTTCTGGTATTTATCGATAGATGGAAAAACTAAAACGTATCACCGCTGTGCCGGTCAAAGTGCGGGGTGTTAGGTTTTTTCGTTACGGAATTTCTGGATTCGGTCTCCACGCTCAAGGCCCGCGATAGAAGCTATGCAATAGCTTAAAATATACACGTCGAATTTAGAACCAGCTCCGTTTTTTGTTGGTCAAAAATTGCTTAAGGTCGACAAAAATTTTGTTTAAATATGTTATTAAAACTTTCGTGAAACATTATTAACTAATAATTAAAATCAGCTAGCTACTCGCGTTTAATCGGTGTAGGTTCTTACTAGTTTCGGACTTATAATATGAGGTCCTTCCTCAGGGTAAGTTAGACATCCGAACCGAACGAGACGCTACCGAGCGAACGTCTAACTCATCCCGAGGAAGGATCTCATAATATATGTAGGTACGAAATTAGTCGGAACCTAAAACGGGATGTTTAAACGTGAGTGTAATCGATTTCTAATATTAATAAAATATGTTATTTATAACAGTGATGTTTTTAAAAAAAACTATGTTTTTCAAAACTGATTAGTCAGACCGAAGAATGGACCGAAGTATAAATGTGACATGAAAATTAGAGCTTAGACTGTTTACCTTTAGTAAACCTAATAAAATACGCATCATTAGTATTACATCGAATTGCGAAGGATGCGTCATCTCATACTTCCAAATTGATGTTGTTTTTATTCACAAAATCATTAACTAATGTAACTGAACGATTAGATTTTATACAAAATTAGTTTTTTAGGTCTCGAATCGGAGTCTTACTAATCAATATGGAAATTTTATACTTAATGTTAAGAATTGTAAAAAATATCTGCCTCTTAGCTTGCTGCGTGATGAAAATTTTTGTTACAATACTTTGTTCTCAAATAAAATATAGGCTACGTGGTAATTCTTAATACTTCACTACCTGTGTATTAAATTTCAGTTTGTTCGATCGATTACACGCACACACATATTATATGCACATACACACACATAAGCACACACACACGCACGCACACTTGCACGCACGTACGCACACATGCACACACGCACACACGCACGTTCGCACGTACGGACACACGCACATTCATACACACACACGAAATAACCGCAATTATAATATTAAAGCAAGATATTGTGTATTGGTGTTTTTTATACCGTTGGATAGCAAACAAGCGTGTGGCTCGCCTAATGGAAAGAGAAACCAAAGATGTTAATGATGTGTTGCTATCTATGAGGCGGGATAGCATTGCCATATGAATAAGTCTACCGGCTAACTGACCCTCCAAACCGGAACACGACAATGACAAGCGCTGACGCTATTGCGGCAGGAATAGTTAAGGCGGTGGTATCATATACCCGCATATGGTGGTACCATTTAACGCATGGTAGGGCGTTTGAAACACATACACACACATTCACACAATAACGTAAAAACTTAACTAAGAATAATTCCGACATAATAAGGTTTTAACTTGCGACCTTGTTAGCACTCTAGAAACAACTGAGTTGCTGTCGGCTGTTTCAATGTCACGAAATTCTTCTTTTGCTGGTGATCGATTCCGTCATATCAAAATTTTTCTTTCTAAAGTTTTAAAGTTTACCCAAGCACGTGATAAGTGCTGAGATACACATACATACGCAGGTTGACTGTTAAAATATTGAACATATTGATGGACAAGATAATTAATGGTAATAAACAATGAAAATATAATTAAAAGAGAATAATCGTACATAGTAAACCTTAACGATTAGTATAATTTGCGCGAGTTAACATGACACCTGGCTAAAATGACACTTGTAAAAGTACTATGTGCGAAAGGTTTGTTTTCAATTTTCAAGCGCAAATACTTGTTTTATATGTATATTATATATATATACATACATACATATATATATTATATATATATATATATATATATGTATATATATATATATATATATATATATATATATACATATATATATATATATATATATATATATATATATATATATATATATATATATATATATATGGCACTTACCTATCATTGTGTTAATAGATTTTTGTCCGAATTTTGACCAGAGGAAGGTTAGTTCTCCTACATACGCGTGAGATAGAAACTCATTTACAGTTTATGCGAGTTGAATTGCGTACATCTGAATGCTACTCGTATAATCAAGGTAAAACCTATCGCGCACGAACTACGGAATCTGAATTACATTTCTCAAAGCTATCAAAGTTTGCCCGGCAGACAATCCAATCATACAGTGAGCTTAAGTGCGACTTTTGCACGCAAACTTTGTCCTACGAATGTTCGTGTTATGTCAAACTGATCTTGACAATTGAAGTAATTAAAACGACTCTGTAGAAATCATATTTGGTGTACGTGTTGATCGGAGCAGTCAAATAAAACAATTTGCGTTTACGGGCGTTAAACAATTAGCGTTTACGTTAGATTTTGTGTTATTTGTTTGATATTGCAGTTAAGCATTTTCTTAAACAATTTATGTAAACGTGCAAATTTTGTGTTTGCTAGTATATATATATATATATATATATATATATATATATATATATATATATATATATATATATATATATATATATATATATATATATATATATATATATATATATATATATATATATATATATATATATATATATACACTCGTTTAACGATTGTTTCTTTCCATCGGCAGAGCCATCTGCTCTTGTTTTCTTGTTTCCTATTGATATTTAGAATCGTATATTAAGAGCCCGGTATGTAGTAATGCACCCATGATCAGCCTTATCTTATCCGGATCTGGTGTCAGCACATTACCTATTATTTTCGCAATACCGTCAGTGCATGTCACTAACATGTTTCGGTTTAAAGGGCAAGGTGGCCGATAAACCTAGGATATAGCATTAAAACCTCATCACGAGGTACGCAACACAGCAATAACATCTTTGGTATCTATAAGCAATGGTTGACTCATTCCATCAGGTAAGCCATCTACTTGCTTGCTATCTTATGATATGAAAAAATCGTATATTTTAGATCTCTCTCTGAAGAGGCTGATAAGCAGTAATGCACCCATGATCAGTCAGCAATATTAAGTCCAGCGATTACAATAACAGTCGGTGGATGACTACCACTAGTCAAATCGCAATATTGACAAATAGGGCATATATCTAGTCTTAGGGAAGAAACATATGAAAAAAATTTAAAAAACTTAAAACGAATTTTAAGACCCGGGATTCAGATCAGAATATCAAGTGCTAAATATACTTGGTCATGCTAACCAATGAGGAGGAGGAGGAGGATATGTAAAAAAGTAAAATGTCATTAGCAATGTCCACACTGTGCTATTTTATCATCAACTATCATCGTCATCATGCTATTCAACTTTCGTTTGACGTATTTAATGAATGAATGCGTCAAGGAACGCCACGCCGACATAGTCATTTGAGTTTCCGTCAGCTCGTTGAAACACGTGTGAAGAGAATATTATTATACTTGGTGGAGTATTTTTTTATATATTATAAGAAGAGTCAACCATCGCCTATAGACACCAAAGATGTTAATGGTGCGTTGCTATCTTGTAGCGAGGTCTAATGCCACACGCATAAGTTTACCGGCTACCTTACCGTCCAAACCGGAACACGACATTAACTAGCACTGACGCTATTGCGGCAGGAAGAGGTAAGGCGGTGGTACCAGACCCGGTCGAGTCGATGCAGAAGTCTATCACCTAGTAGTCACGATGGTAGTAACGCGCATAGCCACTCGGTCGCCTTTTACGACCTGCCTGGCGGAACGACAGTTGTCCTATTCTTCAAAGGAGCCCGGAACCAACACGGGGAAAAATCTGTTGAATCTGTTGAACTGTAGATTTTGATGCGGTTTTTTTAGTAAAAGATTGATTCTTGGGAAAGGTTTTAGTATATAAACCCTTCCAACATTCCTACGGGAACGAAAGCTACGTGGGTGAAACCGCGGGCATGTCGCTAGTTAAAAATAAATTGCGTAATGTGGACATAGCTATTAGGTGATAGCTACGTCCACACTGTGCTGTGGATAATATACATTAATATTATTTTTCTATACTTTTCGTAAGATATTTTTTCGTAGGATAAAAACAAGCAGATGATTCTCGCAATAAAAAGGTATAGATACCGAAGATGTTAATGATGCACTGCTACCTGTGTCGCAAATACATGCATAAGTTTACTGACTACCTCACGCTTCAAGCCGTAACAATCAGCGATAAACACTTACACCATTGCGGCAAGAATAGATATGGTGGTGGTACCAAATCTGATAGAAAAATTTACAAAATTCTACCATCTGGTTAGTATCATATCACTGACTAAAGAATGACAAGCTTTTCGTCTTTTTTCGAGATGATAAGCAATAAGGCAATTGATTTATTCTTCCAATACATTAAATTTAATTGCTAAAATAGCAATCACCCTGTGGTCGAAATTCGAGCATAGACTAAACAATAAAATCTCTTTTAAGCTTGACAACAGACTTCAGCTTTAAAGAAAATATTATACATCTTCACTATCACTATCACTATATAGTATAAAACAAAGTCGCTTTCTCTGCCCGTCCCTATGTCCCTATGTATGCTTAAATCTTTTAAGCTACGCAACGGATTTTGTTGCGGTTTTCTTAATATATAGATCGATTCATGAGGAAGGTTTTAGTATAGAAATCTTTCCGATATTCCCACGGGAATGCTACGTGGGTATAACCATGGGCAGGTCGCTAGTCTTATATATAAAATTCTCGTATTGTTACAATGTTATTTATCATACTCCTCCGAAACCGATTTTTATAAAATTTTATATCTATTTTTATCTCTATCTATCTTTCAAATTCCAAATTCCATGCTCCAACGTCAACGTAATTGTCTTTAAAAGAGGTACAAGATATTTGCTTCACGTATTAAAATTACCAACATAGGTTAACTAATATGCATAAGTACTTAAACTGTGCGGCAGAGTATTTACTCGGCTTATTATTTTAATGCATATAATGATACAAGTAATTTTAACTGTTCCGATAATATTTCCTAACACTAAACAATGTTGTGGTTAGGTGTCTTAGAATGTCAAACAGCCAATTCATGCTAGCAAGTAAAGTTAAGAAGTGTTTACTCGCTTTAGATAGGATAACTTTAACTTCCGGCAAAGTTGTTAAGTAAAAAGGCTATGAAATATAAGCTTTCTTTAGCTACGAGTTTAAAATTAAATATTAACTACAAGAGTTAGCTTGTATATAATAAAATGAGTAAGACATTATTTTATTTTTAGAATTTATTAGTTGCACCGTGCAGCTCTTCATTACCCGGCAGCAATATGAAAGTTTTTTGTGAATCCCGCGGGAAAAACTATTTTTTTTTTGAAATAAAAAGTAGCCTATGAGTCTAGAAATGTAAATAAAAAATACTGAAATATATTTTATAAATGACGCGCTAATTTATAATGTCAGAAATGTTTAAAAATACAAGAATTGCTCTACCAATGGTATACAGACGAAAGATTTGTTTTTTAAGTTGTAACATGTGGTTATAACCAATAAATTCCTCAACATCTGAATCAATAATAATCATTATTTCACTTTTCAAATGCTATAACCTCACCATATTGATAGCAGCGCATTATAACGACACAGACTAGTAAATAATATGTTGTTCATTTAACATCTAATATTCTACAGGCGACGCGATGGTTGCTTGTAGCCATTTGCTTTTTTTGTATTCTGTTTAAAAACTTGCAATACCGAAAGCACATATAACCATACAATTAAAAAAAAGATCCATTAAATTTTTGTTAAAACCATCAACATATTACATTTGGCTAGGACATCAAGGAACGCAAAAATATTGGATGGTAGCAGATGCACGTCTTCATTTGTATGTTCTGTGATCTCTTTGGAGGCAATATTTAATTTAGCCTTTCTCTACTCGTACATTACTTTGTGAGACCAATGAAAGTTTTAGTCGCTGCTAATGTTTAGTTAAGACCGTAATGTGTGTGCTTCTTAGTAAATTGTAACGCCGTGTTGAACACCAAACTCTCGGTGATACAGACGGCAAAAGCTCTAACAAAACGTCGAAAATTTTATTTGGAAATCAAATTGTACTAACAGATAACATTCGAGATTTTATGACACTATAAGTCCTAACTTTTTATATTACTTTATAACAACAGTCGTTGAAATAAATGAACTATTGTTCAAAGTTTATTGTCTGTTCGGAATGTCTTCGAAGCCGAAATAGTATCATATTTTATGAGCATTTTATTGAAATAACTGACATTAAATTTACTACTACCAAAACTGAAGTAAATACGAATTGCTATAACGAGATGACCTGAAAGTTTTATGGCACAATAACTTAAGACATAGGATTTATTTACTTTAACAGATTTATTATTTAATTAATATTAACGGAAGTCTTTGGATTCCACATTTGATTGAATTCTGTACGGCAGTACTATTAGTACGGCTATTAATAAAAACATGTACTCTTCGTCAATTAATAGTACACAGACACGTTTGATGAACAAAACGATAACGTAATAATATTGTATGTCAATGTCAGAGAAGCCATTTTTAATTAAATCTAACCTACATGCGTTGAGAACTATTCAACAAATACATAATATCCATATATCCTATGACGTGTGTTATTCCGGCACTTTGTAAAACTTCATTTGTTATTGCAAACATTGCGCAAAAAATTTCTTATGTTCTTTCAAGAAATATTTTTTATTCATTTCATATATTAAGTCAAGTTTTGCCTTTTACGACATTTATGTGGTTATATTATAGTTATAATTTAAAGCAAGTAATTTAACAAATTCAACGTAACGTAATTTATACAAGATAAAATTAAAAAATTCAAAAACCCCCGACACACCCTCAGACCGCCATTCCGCTGCATACGTATTATTTTAAGAGTAAAACGTGAAAAGACCTGATGATCTATGAAAGGGGATCTTGCAGCATCAGGTTAAGGTTGCCATGGTTTCTTACTCAATGAGCTTGAGTTATTTTATTGCAAAGCTCCCATGGCCTCCAGCTCCACAATGAAGTCCTGGAAATCATTATTTTGATCCAGAGTGTATGTAAAATATAACAAATGAGACCACACTCAATGGACTTATTTTGTTTATATCAGGAGTTCCATGGCCACTTTCTATTTATATTATCAAACCCTGCGAATCTCCTAGTAATAAAAGCTAACGACATCAGCTCAATCTCCGATGGCCACTTTTCAGTTCCATCATTATTTTATCATAGAAAACATCCGGCACCTAAATATTTGCCAAAATAAACCGAATTAGCCAACATTCGATGGGTTTATTTAGATTAGCTTAAAAGTTATAAGGGACCTCTTCCAGCTTTATTATCAGACACTGGAAAAAAGAAAAAAGAATGATTCAAACGGGATCAAAATCGATGGTGCTTCTCAATTTTCATTCGTTCGTTCGTTTCGTTTCCATGACCTTCTATTACTTTATCGTAAGAGCTTGGAAATCATCTAACACCAGATTATTTGTCAAAACAGAACAAATAAGTTTAAACACGTTGAGTTTGTCTTGTTTAGTTTAAAAGATCCTATAGCCACCTTCAAGTTACATCAATAGATTCTTAAAATCAGCACCAAAACAAACCCAACTGACCCATACTCGATGGGTCTGTCTGGTTTAAATAAATAAATAAATAAATATTCACGAGATAAACTACACTTACTGATCTAACCCCAAAGTAAGCAAATTATTTGCTTGTGTTATGGGTGTTAGTCAACAATACTAATACATAGAAATACATATATAAATACAAGAATATATTTAATAAACACCCAAACCCGGAAATACAAACATTCATGCTCATCACACAAATGCTTGTCCCCGTCGGGGATCGAACCCGGGCCTCGTCGATCGCGTAGTCAGGGTCGCTAACCACTCGACCAACGAGGCGGTAATATATATATATATATATATATATATATATATATATATATATATATATATATATATATATATATATATATATATATATATATATATATATATTATATATATATATATATATATATATATATATATATATATATATATATATATATATATATATATATATAATGTATCATATATATGTATAATGACTTTTAGTCTGCTCGACAGGTTGAAAATAGTCTAAAATAGAGATAATGCTCTTAAAATTGTGTGCGATAGCTCACTGGATCCGGAATGACACCTAGAAAAATGTGCTAAAAGCGTGTATTGGCACATAAAAAATTGCGTTTAGGATTGCATTTGGATTGTAAAATGATTTTCCTTATTTTAGTTAAATTTTATTTACTGAAATTCAGTGAACGTTACTAGATCTTTGAAAGGAGCTTAATTTAAGGTAGTCAGTGGCCGTACACCGCTAGAGACGTGAGACTCGACTTTCTATGGCCACTTTGCAAACGACGTTTTGGTTTCAGTATTTATTTTGTAATATTTGCTTTCCCAGTATTTATTTTGTAATATAAATTTGCTCATTCCAAAATCAGTAAAGGCTTTAATATTCTATGTCAAAGTATATACGTATGCCTTGATAACTCTAGGGTAGAATAAAGGGTAGAACCAAGGATAGAACTAAACCTACATGAGTTAACGTCATCAAAATATTATGCTTTATTCATATGTAATGAAATTATATTTCATTAATTCAAATTTGCCGCGCTTCGCGAGTGTCTAAGTTTACTGTGGAAGTCGGTAGAGGGCGCATCGGTCAAAGTGACGGACGTATGATTCAATGGTGGATGAGGTTCAGATATATTTTATACAATTTTGTACAGATATATTTTGTACAATTTATTGTCATAAAAACTTGTGATTTGTATAGAGATAAATACACCGTCCCAACTTTGTTTCCGACTCATTCACTGTATATGCGGCCCGATTGTGGAATGACCTAGCTCTCTCGTTGTATCTAGCCGATGACAAGTTTTCATTCAAACGAAACCTAAAAATGCATGTGCAAAATAGTAGTTAGCTGACAGGTATATGTCCATATATGTGTATTTTTTAAGATCTATGTTCTTATATGACATATATTTTCTGAGGCACCGTTTACATACTTTCTCTTTGCCTAAAGGTTGACTGGAGGATAATGCCAATAGGCATTATGTCCGCCTTTTGTACAAATTTATTTAGGGTGTGCAATAAAGTTAAATAAATAAAAGGATATAATTGCGGAATCAATATTAGTGAAATTAAATTGTCGTTTCTTTGTATTTTCAGAGAAACAAATTGTGGTTTACTTTTGAAAATCCTTGATAATAAATATATCTTACACATATATGTGGAAACTAACAGCTATAAACTATAAATAGTTGTTAGTTATAACTATTATTAGTATAATAACAGCTATAACTATGAGTAAAAAAATACAATGAATTAATGAAGCCAATATATATATATATATATATATATATATATATATATATATATATATATATATATATATATATATATATATATATATATTATATATATATATATATATATATATATATATATATATATATATATATATATATATATAAATCAATTGCAGTTCGTTAGTATCGCTAAAACTCGAAAACGGTTGAACCGATTTGGCTAATTTTGGTTTTAAATTAATTGTTGAAGTCCAGGGAAGGTTTAAAAGGTGAGAAAATATAGAAAAAAAGAGTAATTAAAAAGGCAGAACAACGTTTCCCGAGTCAGCTAGTTATTAATAAAATAAATAATACGTACAAACATACATACATTTCCTCACGCCAGTTCCCTTATATGCCAGATCATTGCAGATTTGTCTTGCATCTTCAATTATCATTACTTAAATACAAACATGCCGGTTACGAAGACTAAATACCACCTTCGGATAGTTCCCGATCAATCAGATCGTAGTATAACAGTCTTGATCCTTCCTGGTATCTACATCCTTCCACATTCGCATTGTATATCTGTTCTGTTAACCTTTCATCTAACATTCTTTCGCAATCGAGCGCAACCTTTCTATTTTGACACCGACACTTTCTTTCAGGTCTTACCTCTCTCTTATTTCAATAACACGCATTTAATTAAAGAAAAAAACGTAAACAAAACGTTTTCATGCCTATGTAATATAAAAAAACTACAACAAATGTAGAGATTACATATTTATTTTATTTTATTACATAGGATATCAAACAAGCAGATGGTTCTTTTGATGGAAATATGTAACTGTCACCTATAGATAATACAGATACTGATGGTGCACTGCTATTAATGGAGCGATGGAAAACAATATACTTAAGTTGTGTTAAGTGTATCATCTACAAATAGTGTATGTACGTATTGTACGTATGTATGTATTGTACATAAGATGTATGTAATATGTATGTAGCCGATATACATAACCCTTTAAACGGGAACATAACAGCGACAAGCATGACAGAAGAAATTGCGCCCATTCGTGGGGCAGTGGTTTCAAACCCAGACATTTTTGAATTATACCACCAACCAAGTAGTCACAATGTTACTAATACCGTAATACGTATTATTCTTCTCCTTCTTTTTAAGATTTCTAGCAGTAAGGCAGTTGATCAATCCTTTAAATTGAGACCGAACAAAAACTCCTTATAGTAAAAGCCGTAAAAGAGATGTTGCTTTGCTTCTTCCACGTTTTCATCAACTTTTAACACCACTTTTATACACTGTATTAACCAATATCTAGTTATGGTATATAAAATTTGGTTTCTCCTAATATCCATATTTTCCCAGGTGTCAATGTTTGAGCGGGCAGAGTAAACAATCCTTTTTTCTTAGGACGGATATAGACATTTCGAGGCATGCGCCGCACACGCCTTGCAAAGCACGCTTCGATATGAATTTGCACATGCCTCGCCATGATTATGAACATTCAGTTGTTGCGTAACGTGCGATAAGCAACTGCGCGCTGCACATGCTTCGCAATGTGTATACCGCACTACATTGATATTGTAACAATTCTGTGTAAAAACATTACATTAACTCAGTTACTATTATGAATTTCTACTGTAGACACAATTAAATAGCTTTACACCATATATTTTTCGTATCGTTCAAGCCGTTTTTGAGAATATACCGAAAAAAGTTTTGAAAATGGTAAATTTGATATTAATGAATCATATAAACGAATATTTATCTTGAAATTTTCTAAAAATAAATGTTCTCGCTGTCAAACACTACAAATTTATATAGCAATATAGTTTAGATTGATGGAGATATCAGAATAAATCATAGAGACGTGTTCTACGGTAAAATGTTTTCTATATTTGGTCATTTGTACTAGTAGCGGAAATATATCTTTGACCCACTTTCCGAGAGTGACCTCATAAGTCACGGTTTCCCAAAGTGAATTATATGAAACTCTGGGGAATTGAACTAAGTACCACAATAATGGTAAAATAAACGGCATTGACGGTAACAGTAATCCTACTTCCTACTAATATTATAAATGAGAAAGTATGTTTGGATGGATAGATATTTGTTACTCTTTCACGCAAACACAGCCAAACCGTTTTGGATAAAATTTGACACACATATAGATGATAATCGGGAGCAGCACATGGGATACTTTTCATCCCAGAAAAGTAAGTGGTCGCCGTGCGATTCACCAAAGCCTTTAAGGATGTAGCAGGCTGCAGGTGTAGCTAGTGGTAAATATAGAATTAATGATTCATGTAGTTTTAGGTTAGAAATCACAATAAAGAATCGGCCCTGTCACCTAAAAACCAGAGTGATTATCATTAAATATTTTTTTCTTTTGTCCCGAGTTGATTGGGATCTATTTTCAAAAGTAAACTATGCCTGTTTCCCCTTATTAGGTAGTTTGTTAAAGGCAATCAAACGTATCAATACTACGGTGAATACCATGTAGTAGAATTCTGCAACGTGTCACCGAGTTTTCTATACCACAACTTTAGCTTCGTATAGATATTGTTTATATAGCATAAGCGTTGAGCTACATTTGTCAGCACGCAATCGCTTTTCTCGTCGGCCCATTCTTTTCTGTCGCTCAGAACCGCCATTTGTTAGAGCGATAAAGGTAGTGCAAATGCTATCGCCTCGACGATTCTGCCGCGTGCTATGGGGCGACAGAAAAAGAGTTTTTTATACCATAATATAGTAAACAAGCAGATGGCTCTCCTGATGGATAGAGAAGCCAACGCCTATAGACACCAAAAATGTAAATGGTGCGTTGCTATCCGTATGGCGGGATGGCAATGCCACAAACACAAGTCTACCGGCTACCTTGCTCTCCAAACCGGAACACGACAATGACAAGCAACAACGCTATTGCGGCAGGAAGGCGGTGGTATCAAATACCTGGGCTAATTGTTGCGAAACTCTACCATCTAGTAGTCACGATGACAGTGACACGTATAGCCAGTCGGTTGCCTTTACGACCTACTTAGCAGAACGGCAGTTGGTCTATTCTTTAAAGGAGCCCGGATCAACAGGGGGGGGGGGGGACTCCGCTGATAGATGTAGTCCAACCCTAAGGGAGTAAGTACTAAGCAAGATTTTTTAAATATTTATTTAGCCCTTAAATAGGTAAAATTGCGATTGACGTTTGTATGGAAACAAAATCAAACGTGCAGTTAATTCTATGACTTGACTTCAATGGCGGAGGGTCTCCTTTAAACATCAAAAATAACGTTCATTTAATTTTCTTTAGACAGAGTACAAACTGTTCACAAAGTCAGCCTTGATTATTTGACTGAATAAAAGGAAGTCTAGAAATCTAATACCAAACGGAATTTTATATTTTAGACGCTTATCGTTTATCTACACTTGATAATTTATTATTCCAAATTGAAAATGAATGTAATTAAATTATTTACTTATAAGATTTTGCTAGTACTTCGCACAGTTTTGAAGGGCATTGCAAGTGTAGAATTTAGGCAGTATGCATATGCAATGCATATAATGCATAATATAAAATTGCAATAAATCAAAATCATGTGTGTATTGTAAAAACTATATTGAGTATTAGTATACTGATTTTATAAGATTGTGTATTTTTTCTTAATGTTTGCACAACATATTTGGTAGAATATGTTTGGTAACTATAAATTATCTGTAATAACTAATAAATGCAATGTCCATATTATATTGCAAAATTAATTTTTAATTCAATTTTATATCTATTTCATATATAAATAATGTAATATGTTTAATAATCAGATCTGTACTCAACGTAGCCTGAAGCCCCTCTTATATATTTAGAACTGCTTTTCACTTTCTTATAATCAATTGAATTATCTATTGCTTCGTTTACTCTGCTGACAGTTTGACAGAGCCAGAAACTTCTTTAATTATCCATATCAAAAGTAATAATGGCAAAATTGGGGACAATTCGAGTGCCACTTCAATTTAAATATTTTATTAATTGAGTTTGACTTTGAAATGGTTTTATATTATGTACTTGCGTCCATTATTATTACAAAGCTTGGTTCTTCTTATCATACCCATATGATGTTTTTATTACCAAAGACCATTATAGTTTAAAAATAAAGACGATTAAGTCGATATTACTGCAGTAGTACACAGAGGTGTAATATGTGCGCCTGAGAGTAGATAAGTTATTCAGCGCTGTTTTGTAACTATCGGCATAATTGTATTACATATTAAACAAAAAATCCTCACTCTACTCAGACTAATAAATATATCAAAGCCTAGCTTAAGCCCTTGTACCAAAAAGGCTGAATTTTTACAGGGATTATTTATACAATATAGGCGAGAAATAAAAAAGGATTTTTTTGAAATTTATTCCCTAAGATGATGTAGAGAAGATGACGAAGTGGGAAGTGAAATATTATACGAAATTTGTTACATTGTTAATTTATTGCAGGCGAAGCTTTCCAGGTCAACTAGTTGGGTATATAGGTATGATTAGCCTCGAAAAATATGTAATATTATTAATTATTATTATTCTTATTATAATAGAAAATAACCTGCATTGAATTGAATTTCCCATTCTAAAATTTTAACCCAATCAAAATCAAACCCAAAGCCTGGATAATAGGCTAATGAGGCGAATGAATAATCGTGACAACATTTTCATACTACGTTGCTATCCGTGTGGTAGGAATACAATTGTTATCCTTCAATAAAATATCCAGCACAAAGATTTCAATTATATATAATCAACTATATCAACGTTTGTCTTACACACAAATACACATTCAGAATACTGAAGTTTATAGTTTGAAGTTTAAGAAGCGAATGCGCGCTGACATAGCAACACCGACCTTATATAGACCGCACGAATAGTAGGTAGATTATTAATTTTTATCGAGATATTACGATAACGTTTCTATTGGTCGGTAGTGCTACGCCAGCGCCCTCTATAAACCGTATTTTAAACGCTAAACACACATTGTCACAATTCATAATGTTTAAATGACATTTCACGTTTAATTCTATTAGTAACATATAGATGGCGTTGTCAGAGCCAGGGGCGACAACATCCGGCCCTCCTGCATACGCTGCCGTCCTCGGCAGTGTTTCTGTCTGGTGCAGTTGCTGAAAACAAATTCAGATGATTAGTTACGTATTTTGTAGATAACTTTACGACGCTTCTGTCCGTCTTGAGAAGTCACATTACTAAGCTATGTAACCTCAAGTCGTTGCGCTGTCACATTGTCGCAACTTTAGACTCACTGTTACATTTCTTAGCTGTGCTTTAAGACAGTGGTAGGGCATAAAGATTTCCCTGGCGGTCAGTTAGGTATCCTGCAATCCTAGGTACGCGGCTGAATGTTCTCCGAACACCAGCTTTCCCTAGCCACTTGATGACCCCAGGTACGCGACTTTATGTCCTACTTATAGGAAGCTGTTGAAGTTATGTTTTATCTGGTATACTGATCAACGCATTTATCTTCGCAAAATTTTAAAATGATTGAAGCTAATGCACTTGACAGAAATTTATGAATGTCATAGATATAACTAACTCACAATGATTATTAAATAGAAAATGAAATTAATAATAAATACCTGACAACATCCTTGCTAGTTTTAGTACGTAAGGAGCACAATGTCCACTATTTATTTATGTTTATTGTTCCATATCATTTAATTGTATCCAAGGTTTCATGTTTTCAGCGCATGAAATGCCGTCATATCGTCTTGAAATTCGCTCGGCACCTCTCATATTCGTAATTTTATAACGGTCGTGGCCCAATACCTCCGTGACCTGGAAGGGACCTTTAAACACTGGCATTAACTTAGTACTTTGACCATCATTTGATTGATTTGGTATTTTTATAACTACTAAATCACCCACGCTATAAATCCGTGCTTCTTTTCGTTTAGCGTCAAAATTTTGTTTCTGCTTTGCAGCACTGGCAAGAATACGTTTATTAACATTATTTCGCAGCGTAGTGACGTCAATAGGCTGATCTCTCTGATTTGTCAGAATCTGTTTGTATTCTGTATCCAAAAAACATTTCACTGGGCACAGCTGAAGTAGTTTTATTTATTGTGCTGTTTATACCTTGTTGAATATTGTATATATTTTGGTCCCACTTGTTATCATCAGTGCTTGCACCCATACTCCGCAGCGCATCAAGAATCGTTCGATTATATCGTTCGACTTGACCATTCGAACGAGGTATTGCCGTTGCTATGATGTGATGTCTTATATTTTTTTCTTTACAGAAATTAACAAACATATGCGATGTAAATGCACTACCCGCATCACAAATAAGTCGCTTCGGATTCCCAAACACTTTGAAAATTTTGTTTAATTCTTTTACAACTACCCGACTTTTTGTATTGCGAACGGGTGAAATAAATACAAATTTTGTAAACGAATCTACAATCACTAATATATATGTATTACCAAGAGTAGTTTTTATAAACGGTCCTAAGTGATCAATATGTAAAGTATGAAAGGGTCTAGCATACTTTGGTATAGGGTACAGTTTACCTTCCTTCTTGCCGTTGATGTTTTTAGAATAAATGCAGTTAAGACAGTTCTTAACATATTTTGATACGGTTTTCTTCATTTTTGGAAACCAATATGAAGATCGTATTCTATCAACGGTTTTATCTACAGCAAAATGACCCAAGTCATCATGATTAGCTCTAATAACCTGCCAAATACATTTTTTTGGGACTAACCAACGCCTACCACATTCAGTTCTGCGATATACTTTGTTACCTAGTAGCTCATAATCTTTAAATATTTTCCTATGTGGCTCGGCATTTCCTGATTCCAATATTTCTCTAATAGAACAAATATTAGGATCTTGTAATTGTAGGATAGCAACCAATCACTTTCATTTATAGCCATCACGCATTCTGTTGAAACGGGAAGTGAATCATCTATACGAGGGGAATTTCTGCTCAAAGCATCGACATGTTGCATTTGTGTACCTGGTCTATGTAATATATCAAAAGTAAATTCCTGTGTCAATAAAACCCTTCTGCCTATTCTTGAATTTATGTCTTTTTTATTAATTGTATGTTTCACCGCATTGCAGTCGGTAATGATTTTAAATTTAGACCCTAGTAAATAATGTCTAAACTTTTGAAGTCCTACAACTATAGCTAAAAATTCTAATTCAAATGAGTGATATTTCTTTTCTTCATTTGTGGTTTATCTACTGTAAAAATGTACTGGCTTTTCACCTGCATCGGTAATTTGAGTTAAAATGCATGCTACGCCATCCCTACTAGCGTCTGAATATAATATGACTGGTAGTTTAGGATTAAAAATATTGAGAACGGCATTTTCTAACAATTCTTTTTTTAAAGTACTAAATGCTTGAAATTGACAGGTACCCCATTCCCATTTACTATCTTTCCGTAAAAGATTCGTAAGGGGTCTAGATAATATAGCACAATTCCTAATGAACTTTCGGAAATAGTTAATTAGGCAGCCGTACAAATGTTAATATTTCCAATAGACCCTACAATTATTGAAATTATATCTTGCTCTGAAAAAGATAATCTTAGTCTATCAATGCGACCTTTTTGTTGGAAGTAAAATTCGTATAAAGACTGGTTTTCCGTTGGTTTAACTTGCATTAGTTCTTTAAGCATACTGTACATATTACGGTGAGTTTGAAATGTATCTAATAACGTATCCCGCCAATTTTTCCACTTCCACGTAGTCCACCGTGTTTCATTTTTTTGCAAAGAATTGTACCATGTTTGTGCGGTATTGCGTAGTTTTTGCAATGCCTGGTATTTAACAATTCGATCTGACCATCCAAAGGCACGTGCATTGGCTTCAACTATATTTATCCACATACGAATATCATCAACTAAGGGGTCAAATTCAGGGATCACTGATGACAGAATCACATTTTGACTTACTGCGGGAGATCGTCTGCGTGTCACCTTCTTATGACGTCTTTGGTCCGAGCTACTGCTAGATTGACTGTTCACCGAACTCGATGATATATTTGAACTGCATGAACTCGGGCTTCGCCTTCTACTCTTCCGTTTTTTTAGCTCGTTTGCTGCTTCGTGGCATGGCGTGTGTTCTATGCCTGCTTCTGATGTTATCCTTCAATAAAATATCCAGCACAAAGATTTCAGTTATATATAATCAACTATATCAACGTTTGTCTTACACACAAATACACATTCAGAATACTGAAGTTTATAGTTTGAAGTCTAAGAAGCAAATGCGCGCTGACATAGCAACACCGACCTTATATAGACCGCACGAATAGTAGGTAGATTATTAATTTTTATCGAGATATTACGATAACGTTTCTATTGGTCGGTAGTGCTACGCCAGCGCCCTCTATAAACCGTATTTTAAACGCTAAACACACATTGTCACAATTCATAATGTTTTAACTGACATTTCACGTTTAATTCTATTAGTAACATATAGATGGCGTTGTCAGAGCCAGGGGCGACAACACAATGCTATTTGCCTAAGTTTGTTTACTTGTGTTACTCCGGACCTCCAAGAATAGAGAATCTGCTATTTAGAAAGATTTTATTGTTTGCAAAGACGATTGACTATAGGTGTCACTTTTAATTTTTTTATTAATTTATTATTGATTATAAGTGGTAGTATTCCGCAACGTTATATTAATATTTTAGGTGTCTTTAAGCTATGATTGTTTCCATCGGGAGAGCAATCAGTTTGTAAGCTATCCTTTTATACCAGCGAATTGCGTTCGCTGTTTAATAAACATCAAAAATTTTTATTGTATCGTCTTAATCCCAGAAAATTTCTCTTCTACATCCCATGTGTCGAAAATACATATTTTGGATGTGATATCGACTTATTCAGTGACGTCTAATTCAGTTTTCACTTGGAGAGCAAAGGTTTGTTCAGCTTTACTCTTCAACTGATAGTAGACAAATTTTTAAACTGAGCCTATAAACTGTCAATATAAGCCTCAAGTACCGTAGCTCGCTATCTAAAATTGAATATATAAAAGAAGTCAAGAACTACAAATATACTAAACATAAGTCACCTAATTATTCTGCTGGAAAACAAAAATATAAAAGTAGAAACTTGATCAACAAAATGCAAAATTGTAAAATACATTTATCTGGCATCTTAATTATATCTCTGCATACAATCTCTTCGCTCGTTTCGATTCAAACACAATCAAACTAAACTTTGCTAGTTCTTGCTATCAACGCAACAACAACAATTATGGTACGCTTTTACGATGCTACGTTCCGATATTCTCGAGCGATATTCCGATATTCTCGATATAGTAGTCAAGTCGTTTAAAATATTATTGAGGCAATGATTTACAAAATAGTCTTCAGTATAATTAAAATAAAAACTAATTTTTTTCTCCAGCATTCATACTAATATTTTAAAGATGAAAGTCTTTATGTCTGTCTGCTTTGCTTACTTCTTTAACGATGTAAACATTAATTTGTATACTTTATTTACTTTTTAAGACTGTTTTGGAGAGTCTTGGAATCTGATTTTGGGAAAAAATTTACAACATTAAAAAAATTACTAGACACTTGTACTTAAATTTCACTTTTAAACATACATTTTTAATATAACATTCGACCGGTTTCACTTTTTAAAGCATCTTCAGGATATATATATATATTTAACAATTGTAAAAGTGTCTAATAATAATGGAATTTCACCAAGTGCCGACGATGGAAAGTATAGAATAGAATAAAAAGTTCTTCGAGAATCGATTTCGATGGAGACTCAATACACGAGCCCAACTCGCTCTTAGCCGTTGTTTCGAAAACTGAAACAATTATAAATAGTGAAGTAAAACTAGCGCTATTTAAGTATGATTTATTACAATTATATATCTGTGTCCTTAAAATATGATATATTAGCATTGTGTATTTCCTATTGTAAAAGGTTATAATATTATTTATGTCAATTTTTACTTCCTAACAATCGTGCTAACATGCACGAAATAAAAATATAATCATACTAAACCGCAATAATTTATTAGATTAACAGTAATAACCTCGCTATTGAGTTTCTTAAAATACTACCCTTACTGAATATATTTTGGTGGTATGTTTATTTGTGTCGCCTCCGTGGTCTAGTGGGCTGGTGTCAGTATTGACCGCATTAGCTCCCGGGTTCGATTCCCGGGTCGGGTAATTCAAATGTGTTTTTTTAGTTTTGTAATGAAAATAACGTTGCCAGGGATTGGATAAGTGCCCGGTTGGCGATAGGCTTGCCACCTATCACGTTATGGGTCTAAGTATTTGCGGCTCATCGTGGGTGCACTTGTTGTACCTCTACCTACCTCTTCGGGAATGCGGGCGTAAAGATACTTTTTTAATGTTTATTTGTAAAGACACTAAAATTTATTGAAAAAAAATGCTGAAGTCACAGGTTACTCATATTTTAGAAATAGGGAAAAATCACATATGCCCTAAGTAAAACCTAAATATTTATAATAACACTAGCTGCAGCGTGCAGCCCGCTGCATTATAAGTTTTTGGTGAATCCCACGGGATCTCCTAATTTTTATGTAGCCTATGTGCTATTCCAGGTCATCGTCTACCTGTATGCTAAATTTCATTCAAATCCATTCAGTAGTTTTGGCGTGATTGAGTAAAAAACATCCATCCAAACATTCAAACTTTCGCATTTATAATATTAATATAGATTTATTGCTTTTAAATACGTTTCGCAAAAATTGGATGACTTGTTATGTAATTTCTGCCGCCATTGCGTCATTGTCGTGCTTGTTACTTTTGTGTTCCGGTTTGGAGGGTAAGGTAGCTGGTATACTTATGCATGTGGCATTAATACTCCGGATACTGGATATTTCCCCATTCGACAAGGTGATATTTGTGAGTGTAAGGGCGTATAGGGTAAGCGACAACACATTAAAAAACTAACAATAAGACTCATAGATAACTAACTACATATTATTTAAAATATTATTACTAATTCGCTTACACGGCAAGTAAATACGTCAATTCTTTAATATAAATAATTTATATATGTATATTAAATACATTAAGTAACAACCTTGTGCCCCTTTTTAAAACAATTAGTACGTGAACATTGGAGTATGTAATTTGGCACAATTATATTTTACATTGCGGAGGACTGATTAAACCTAATATTTTTAAATAACATGCATTAGAAATATATTAAACTAATAAAAACAAACATTACACACATTACATTCATGTGACATATATGATATATGATGATAATATACACACATGTATACTATTTGCTTTAGGGCTTTACTATAAAGTTGTTGTCAAACTTACAATAGATTTTTTTGTTTAGTATATGGTCTAATTTCTACCACAGGGCGCCTTTATCTAAACTGTAAACATAAATGGCAATAAAGGTCTTATTCCCTCGCTTTTGTTCTTATTTTAATAGTGCAACATAGCGGACAATTGTAAATAAATATTCACGAGACAAATTACACTTACTGATCTAACCCCAAAGTAAGCAAATTATTTGTTTGTGTTATAGGTGTTAGTCAACGATACTAATACATAGAAATACATATATAAAATACTGGTGTGCTATCTGTGTGGCGAGTTTGGTATGGCATATGCATAAGTTACCGGCTACCTTACCATCTTAAGTGGTTACAACAGCAGCAGCAACAACATTGCCATTACGATGTTACCACTCAGATAGCATCGTAACTTTACATCATTGACTGTTATTTTATAGATAAAGGTACAGGCAATGGCTTGCTCTTTTTGTTACAAGAGCTATATGCTTGCTCTGCTATAAAAAAGGCGACGTTAAATCATCAAACGAGACCTCTCATGATGAATAATCATTGATAATCTTGTTTGAATTTTACCTTCTCTCGTAAAGCGAATTTTTAAAATTATTGTACATTAACACCTTTGAACAATAGACCAATTGACGTTCTGCCAAGCATGTCATAAAAGGCGACCGATTGACTATACGTGTCACTACCATATGAAAGAGGTGGTAGAGATCCGCAACATCTCGCCCGGATGTTTGGTACCACGGCTTTATTTATTCCTGTCGCAATAGTATCAATATTTGTGATTGTCGTATTTCAGTTTGGAGGGTGATATATGAAAAAAACATATAATCGATTTTTGATAGTTCTTAGTAAAAATCGACATGTAGTCGAATACGTCAATATAATATTTTATTCAAAACGCACTATTTCTGTTTATAAAATTAAGATAAGTAATATAAATCCAACTGATTCCTCTAAGTTAAAGCACCATTAGCAAACCAAACCAGACACTATAGAAATATACTACTAAGTAGCTAAGTTAGTAAGATAGTTTTTAGTTTACCTTTCTCCTTTTACGAAATGCTTGGAAGGAAGGCAATCGTTTTTTTAAAGACGCCTCGAATCTGTAACGATTATCGCTTGTTTTTCGCAAAAGCGTGGAACAGTAGCTTAAAATGCACAGCAAAGGCCCGAAATTGCTGGCTGTTAAAAAGAAATTTTCGCTAAAAATTTTTGGCCAACCAAAGGATCAAACCTGGGATAAATCTGAGTTAAAAGACTAATGATAAGAGCATGAGTAAATAAGTTAATTGGTCCATTTAATAAAAACCTGAACTTAAAAACATGATCGATAGTATAAATATAATAACTGTAATATTACATTAATATAATAGGGCCTTACAATGATTTATTCGTGAATAATAGTACTAAATTCAATGGAGTAAGAGGCAATTAAACCAATCTATCAATCACTGTTTTTATTATTTGTAAGCCAAACATTTCAGGTTAAAAATGAAATGTAGGGCACAGTCGAGATAATTAATATCGTTTTATGTCCAACCTTTTGTAGGAACCTAGAAAATTAAAAGGCCTTTGTCAGCTACTCCGTTTGACATCAAAAAACTTGATATTTTAGCTTTTTAAATTAGCCCATTGATCTAAAATTGAACGGCAAAACCAATATTTTTTACAACTTCAAGTATTTTTAGGGCACAATAGTAGTATTGAGTTATATCACATTCTCAATATGGTGTACTACAGGGCCTAATAAATAATACATCACATCACACACCGTTGTTAGAAGAAAAACTATTTCTTACATTTGTAGTTAGTCAGACTTTAATTTATATTTTATACGCTCTTTGTGCCAGCAAATTTAACAAATATTTTAAGAACTAATTGGGTAAATAAATATAACAGGGTTTTGCAGAAAAATGAGCATGAACATTAATTAACTTTTTTCGAATATAAGCACTAATTACCTTATCTTAGTTTACCTTGAACTGGTCCGTTCATATTAATATATTTTTTTATGTAGTACATTCTAAAAGTTAGATAAAAGGCTGCATATTTCATTAAAATTTTATTATTACAGTTAATTTATTAAGGTTGTTTTGAAATCTTATGAATAAAGTTTCGCTTAATGAGTGTTATAATTATTGTTTGAAATAATTTGTAAATACCTCAAGATTAAGAAAATTGCGAGGAAAATTAGAAAGAATACTTAACCACCATATAAAGTTCATTACCCTTTAATAATAATAATAATAATAATAATAATAATAATAAGATAAAAGCTAAATTCGAAACAGCTCTTGCATTATATGCAGAAATAGACCCGGCAGAACGGCCTAGGTTACCAAAATTAAAATACAGTCGCAAATTATTTGAACTTACACACTTGTTTAACAACTCAGTATTATGTGAACATATTTCCACAAACTTGAAACTGGCAGACATACATACGATTATTTATTGTACAGCTAAAGTTATATCGGAAGAATTAAACTACAAATTTAATGAAAACACGGAGAATACTTACCAGAAGAAAAATATGATGCCAGCATGGCAACACAGGCTAGAAAAAGATATAGAGAAATTAAGAGCAGATATTGGAATAGTGACTCAATACATAAAAAATAATAGATCTAAAAAGGTATTACATAAAGTACAAAAAATATTTCATAATAATTGTATACACACGGCTCATGAAAACACCAATAAAAGACCTGAAGAATATCTAGACACACTTAAACAGAAACTGGCACTTAAAGCTCATAGACTCAAACGATATAAGAAAAGTCAACAGCGGAAGAATGATAATAATCTATTTGTTAATAACGAAAAATTATTTTACAGGAAATTACACAAAAATCCTAATAACACAAATAAACATAGCAACATAGAAGTACCTACTAAAGAACAGCTAGAAGACTATTGGTCAGGAATATGGGAAGAGAAAGTACAGCACAATAACTCAGCAAAGTGGATATTTGAAGAGGAAAAAAGGTGGGCAAATATAGAAGAAATGAATTTCACAGAAATAACAGAAGACGAGATAACTCATATTACATCAAAACTACATAATTGGAAGTCTCCGGGGGTAGATAAAATTCATAACTTTTGGTACAAAAAGCTCACTTCCTTACACAAATATTTAGCTAAGAACTTATCAGATATAATAAAAGGAATACAAAAAATTCCCGACTACATTGCAACTGGAATAACCTATATGCTCCCTAAAAATAATTACTCTGCACAACCTTCTCAATAGCGACCAATTACATGTTTACCAACTATATATAAAATCCTCACCTCCGCATTAATGGAAAAAATTAACTCACATGTAACACAAAACAATATATTAGCTGAAGAGCAAAAAGGATGCAGACGAGGTCACATGGGGTGTAGAGAACAACTTATAATAGACTCCACTTTACTAAAACATGCCACCACGAAAAATAGAAACATACACTGCACCTACATAGACTATAAAAAAGCATTTGATAGCACTCCACATACCTGGTTGATACAAGTGATGAAAATATATAAAATAAGTACAGTAATAATAAACTTTTTACAAAACATAATGACGTACTGGAAAACTACTTTACTATTAAATATATCTGATATATCCATTAAAACAAGAGAAATAGCCATTCATAAAGGCATCTACCAAGGAGACGCCCTAAGTCCCTTATGGTTCTGCTTGGCCCTCAATCCGTTATCTTATCTACTACAAAGTGACCGAGTCGGATACAGACTAAAAATCAATGACACTGACACAATAATCTCCCATTTGATCTATATGGATGATATAAAATTGTACGCAAAGAATAAAAAAGAAATGCAAGCACTTATTAATTCAACCACACAATTTAGTAAGGACATTAATATGCAGTTCGGATTTGATAAATGCAAATCAGTAAATATAATCAGAGGTAAAATCGAACCTGGTGACTATATAGTCGACAATAATGACGCTATTACAGCCATGGAGCCAGCCGACTTATACAAATACCTTGGATTTCACCAACTTAAAGGATTAGACCACACCACAATTAAGCAGGAACTAGTAGCCGAATTTAAATCTAGAATAAATTCCATATGCAAAACACAACTGTCAAGCAGAAATCTTACAAAAGCAATAAACATTTATGCAATCCCTATCTTAACATACTCATTTGGAGTAATAAAATGGACTAAAACAGACATAGAAAAAGTAGAACGAACAATACGCACAACAATGACCAAACATAATCAATTACACCCGAAGTCTGCTATAGAACGTCTAACGATCAAAAGACAAGATGGAGGAAGAGGATTAATAGATATTCATCACTTATGGATTAAACAAATCCACAGCTTAAAAACTTTCTTCCGTAACAAAGCTCAAACTAGTGAAATTCATAAAACCATAGTAAATTATGATAAAAATTTTACACCTCTTAATCTTTTGCATACCGAAGACGAAAATCCTAACGATAGTAACCCACAAATAAGGAAAATAGAAACCTGGAAAAAGAAAGTACTTCACGGAAGACACCCACATGATCTAAACCAAGCACACATTGACAACAAAGCGTCCAATATGTTTTTGCAAAAAGGTAGCCTATTTCCGGAGACTGAAGGATTCATAATAGCAATACAGGATCAAGTTATTAATACAAAAAATTATAGAAAATATATCATCAAAGACCCCAATGTTACAGACGATAAATGCCGTAAATGCAAAACACAGCCAGAAACAATTCAACACATCACTGGAGCATGTTCATGCCTTACACAGACGGACTACACACATAGGCACAATCAACTCACAAATATCATTCATCAAAAACTCGCAATCAAACACCAACTTATACAAAACACGCACGTACCCTACTATAATCACATACCTCAAACAGTATTAGAAAATGTATCATACAAATTGTACTATGATCGCGCTGTTCTGACCGACAAAACCATCCATTGTAACCGACCAGATATTATACTACAGGATAAGAGTAACAAAACAACCTATCTAATAGATATAGCCGTTCCCAACTCACATAATATTCAAAAAACAATAACAGAAAAAATGAATAAGTACATTGAACTACAAGAGGAAATACTGAGAATATGGAAACAAGAAAAAGTCTATATAGTACCAATTGTCGTATCTACTACTGGAGTTATCCCATATCACATTCACAATAGCTTAAAAACAATAGACCTAGAAGACAACACATATATAATGCTGCAAAAAGCTGCGATATTAAATACCTGTCGTATAGTAAGAAAGTTTCTTCAGCAAAATGAGACGGACCTGGAATAATAAACACGTGCATTTTCTAATACACATCGCATGCTGCTATTACTTGGCTAAGCCCGTAGTTGCAGATCTAAGCCAGCCTTAAGACTGTGGAAAAAGAACATAATAATAATAATAATCATTTAATTCAGGCAACATGGCCCATATTATAAATACCTTATAGACTAACATACATATTAATATAATATACTTAAAAACTACACTTTGTCACGTATTGCCGGCGACGTAACACGCACTTCATTTCGGAGTCTCCCCCGGAACCTTCGGTAGACCACACCAGTCGGCCAGAATTCCCCCACCTCAAAGGTCGACAGGAGATGCGTCGGTACTCTCACCACAAAAGAACTAAAGTTGACCTTGTGGCGAGACTGCAGACGCTCGACCCTCAAGTGGAGAGACGTCTTCTTACTGATGTAGTCCACGACGTCCTCGACATTCATGGACCAGTGCAGACGAGATATGTACAAGAGCGTTGCGGGGACCTCGCTCTGCAGACGCAGCTCGGGTACATATGGCGCGGTGCCGCGATTGTTGCGGGCGGTGGGCTTCTTCTTTCTTCTTCTCTCCACCAGTGTGAAGCCCTCCTCATCACACCTCCTGCTCTCATCCTTGCCAGGTCGACGCGACTCCACCTTACTCTTTAAGCTGCCTGGAAGGAAAATCCCGTATACTTATATAAATTACTAGCTGTTACCAGCGACTTCGGCCAGCGCGGACTTCGTTTACTCCGCACTGCTCCTCCCCCGTAGGTGATAGCGTGATAATATGTATCCTATATGTTGACACAAGCTGTTAGTAATATTCATGCAAAATTTGAAGTAAATCCATGCAGTACTTTTTGAGTTTACCCCGGACATACATACAGACAAACAGACAAAAATTCTAAAAACTATATTTTTGGCTTCGATATCGATTGTAGATCACGCCCCAAGTATTCTTTTTAAAAAATATTCAATGTACAGTTTTGACTTTCTTACGATTTTATTATATGTATAGAATAGAGTGTGACGTTGTTTGTCCGCTATGGATTCCTAATATGTATGACAAAACAAAGTTTGCCGGGTCAGCTAGTATTTATATAGAAATAATTGGAAATTTAAGAAGTTTTAAACTGATAGTATATAATATGTGTGGATGTGTGTTTATTAATCACGAAAAATCGGCTATACTGATATGAATGAAATTATTTATTATTTTTTTATATCATAAGATAGCAAACAAGCAGATGGGTCTCCTGATGTAAAGAGTCAACCATCGCCTATAGACACCAAAGATGTTAATGGTGCGTTGCTATCTTGTGGCGAGATCTAATGCCACATGCATAAGTTTACCGGCTACCTTACCCTTCAAACCGGAACACGACAGCAAAAAGCACTGACGATATATCGGCAGGAATAGGTAAAGCGGTGGTACCTGACCCGGGCGAGATAATGCAGAACTCTACGTCCTAGTAGCCACGATGGTAGTGACTCGCATAGCCAATCAGTCGCCTTTTGCAATCTGGCTGGCAGAACGGCAGTTGATCTATTCTTCAAAGGAGCCCGGAACCACAGACTTTTTCACGGCTATAGTCCATTGAGAAACTTAAAAGAGATTTTATTTTTTAGTCTACGGCCAATTTTTGACCGCAGGGCGATCACCAGTAAATAAACTATAAATTTTGATTATATACATATAATAAAATCGTAGAAAAGTTAAAACTGGGTAAACTCAAAAAGTGCTGCATGGATTTACTTCAAATTTTGCATGAATATTACTAACAGGTCGGGCCAACATATAGGCTACATATTATCACGCTATCACCTACGGGGGAGGAGCTGTGCGGAGTAAACGAAGTCCGCGTGAACGAAGTCGCGAGCAACAGCTAGTGTAATAATAAAATGAAATATGTATTGTTGGCAACCCTTTCCTCTAGACAAAGAAACAAAAGTCATTGGTTCTATAAAAGGCGTTGCACCTGTGTGGGGCGCTCTGACTTCCTCTCATTTTGACATTATTGCTCGAGGCGCTCACATGTGCCGAATTTAGTTCAATTGCAATGTATCATTCATATTTCTATTCTAACCATTCATTTACTTTTTATGTTATATTTCCAACTAAAAATAATGGAAGCAGTCTACAGTATCTATTCATATAATAAAATCATAGGAAAGTCAAAACTGTACATTGAATATTTTTTTTTAAAGAATACTTGGGGCGTGATCTACAATCGATATCGAAGCCAAAATATAGTTTTTAGAATTTTTGTCTGTTTGTCTGTATGTATGTCCGGGGTAAACTCAAAAAGTACTGCATGGATTTACTTCAAATTTTGCATGAATATTTCTAACAGGTCGGGTCAACATATAGGTAACATATTATCACGCTATCTCCTACGGGGAAGGAGCTGTGCGGAATAAACGAAGTCCACGCGGACGAAGTCGCAGGCAACAGCTAGTAATAAATAATACATGCAATAAATAATACACACAATAATACTATGTATTTTACCTTAAAACTTTATTGGTTGAGTAATTAGTGACCACAGACCACATGAATACTAGTAGAGAGAGCATTGAGTAGAAAATGTGTCGCCGCGCATATAAGCAAACACTTCTATCACTGTCAAATGTGTCATACATACATTTGGAGATATATTATGTCGTGAAAAAATAGAAATAATGCATGTTGTACTATTTTATCATCACAAGGTTTAAAAATTACCCTTGGAGTTTTGTCATCGGTAAGTAGTATTACTCTGTATTTCGGAGTGTAAACACGAGTTACAGTAACAAACTAAAAAATTGCCTTGAAAAGCGTACCCATTTAATCTGTGTTAACAATAGCACAGTATACTGGAGACTAACAGTAGTCAATCTACATAATATATGTCTTTCACGGACGCGATATCTCGGAATGGTTCGGTACAGTTTGTACCGCACCAGTCGGAGATATCGCGTCCGTGAGAGGTGTCTATGTGTGCTATGCTCGAATATTACTTGTATGTAACATTGACTTCTGGTAGTCTCTAAGTATTCTGTGACAATTGGCAGACGCTTCAAAGGGGTTGGAATTGCTGACAGGGTCTAACAGTGTGATGAGAACTGGATGAGAATGGTTAAGTTTTTTGTCATTAAGTGGCAAAGAAACAGATGGCTCCAGGTGAAAAGAGAAACCACCACCTACAATTATCAAGGGTATTATTGACGCGTTGCTATTTGTTTAACGGGATTAATGCTACCAGCTACCTTACTCTGCAAACGGGAACAAGACAGCGACAGTGAAAAGTATTGACAGTATTGCGGCAGGAATTAGTAAGACGATGGTACCATAAACCCGGGCAAGAACTTACAGACTCTACCATCTAGTAAATAGTTTGGGTGTTTATTAAACATATTTCAGTGTTACAAGTGGTATGGTATATACTGAAAGTGAGTGTTCAGCACTGCTTCTGATACCGAATACGAAAAAACTACATAAGTTCTTTTTTACCTAATCTATATAATATTATTGACTGCTCCGTTGATCGAGTGGTTAGCGATCCTGACTACGCAATCGACGGGGCTCGGGTTCGATCCCCGACGGGGACAAGCATTTGTGTGATTAACATAAATGCTTGTGTTACCGGATTTGGATGTTTATTAAATATATTCCAGTATTTATATATGTATTTCTATGTATGAGTATCGTTGACAACACAAAAAAATCATATGCTTACTTTGGGGTTCGATCAGTAGGTGTAATTTGAACATTTATTATTATTATTATTTATTAACCCGTGAACATTTATTATTATTATTATTTATTATAAATGGGAAAGTTTGGACGTTTGGATGTTTGAATGGATGGATGTTTGGATGGATGGATGTTCGGATCTGAACGGATCTGAACGAAATTTAGCACACTGGTAGATGATGACCTGTTTTAGCACATAGAATACTTTTTATATCAGCAAAATTTGGTAATCCCGCGGGATTCACCAAAAATTGTTATAATGCAGTGGGCTGTAGGCTGCAGCTAATTATTCAATAAAAATATGAAGTGTTGCCCGCGGACAGATATTGAAGTTCATTGTTTATAAATAGTGATTTGCCGTCGCGTTATGTGTGAATTTAGGGCAAGCGCATGTCGCCCGCACGATGAACATAATTTTTAAATATCACTACACTAGTTTTCACCTTATATTTTATTTATATTGGTCACATATTATGAGCATTAACTATCGTGTCTTACACTATGTACAGAGTTTTATCAGACAACCCGTGTATGTATTTCTATATATTACTAGCTGACGCGGCAAACGTTGTTTTGCCATATACATTATTTAATTAAAAATGAGGGTTGGTGATAGAAGGGTAGAAATTTAGAATGTTATGTATTTTTCAATATTGAATCATAAAAAAATAAAAATAAAAAAATCCCATAAAATAAAAAAATGTTTTTAGGGGTGGACAACCCATATTATCACTTAGGGGTATAATAAATCGATAGTAGCTGATTCTCAGACCTACTGAATATGCATACGAAATTTCATCAAAATCGGTCAATCCGTTTCGGAGGACTACGGGAACGAACATTGTGACATGAGAATTTTATATATAAGATTAAGTGCCTTGTGATTTAGGGGTTATACTATTTAGTTTAGATTATAAGGTACCGGTTTCGGGAAGGGGAAAAGTGTGATTAGTTTTTTCACTATTTGTCATGTAAATTCAAAGTCTCAGTAGCTGCTCGAAGTCCGTTGAGTGGTGTGATACCAACTTTCATGCCCCAGAAGAGCACGTTAAACTGTTGGTCCCAGTTATCACATGTCATAGTTAGTCCCAGTTAATCATAATCGTTATCAGATCAGGTCGGTAAAATCACCATGTAGTAAACTGGAATGTCTGTAGATTTTGATTCACTCTGTCCAAAACTTTCGCATTTATAATATTACTAGCTGACTCGCGCAGCTTCGCCCGCGAGTAGATTAACATGTCGTCAAGATTGCATCCCCTATTTCAACCCTTCAAAGGTTGGTTTTTGAAAAAAAATTTTGCCTATGTTTGACCCCGGCTCCTCAATTACTTTCATGCCAAATTTCATGAAAATCGGTCCAGCGGTTTAGTTGTGAAAGCGTAACAGACAGACAGACATACAGACTTTCGCATTTATAATATTAGTATGGAGTATGGAGTATGGATTATATAGATGAGTATGGATAATTAATTATATAGCAAAGTCGAGTTTGTCAATAGTTACTTCTTTTTGCGCTACATTCTCAGTTTTGGTGTCGTAAAATAATTGATGAATGTTAGAAATACATTAAAATGGTATGTATCGCAAGTCACGCATTTTATTACTGATTTATTTGCGCCCTACAACATTCTAGAAAAACTACTCATATTCGACTTGTGTTAGCAATTACTGCAACACGTGCGCTGTTGGAAAAGAATTTAAATTATTGAGCTATTGGTGATTTAGAGCAGAGAGTAATTTATATTAACACGTAAATACTTCCGTTAGGAAGTGTCTTTGTTAGGCTTAGGGTACAACAATATAATATTTTTTATATCGTAAGATAGCAAACAAGTAGAGAGCCATCTTGATGGAAAGAAAAACAATCGCGTATAGACTCCAAAGATGTTAATGGTGCGTTGTATTACGACGGCTAAATGACAGTCACACATCGGTTAATAAATGTGTTTATTAAAACTATGATTTTACTGGGTTTCATATTAATTTTATGTAGTAGAGATTCACGTGTACACTGCGTGATAAAATCTGATAACGATGTTACGATAAGATACCGATGGTATCTGTGCGCGATAAGAGCGAGCGTTATCGCGCCCTCGTTACACGTTGCTATCCGTGTGGTAGAATAGCAATGCCACATGCATGAGTTTACCGGATATCTTATCTTCCGGAATATATTATCCGGATATCTTATCCTCCGGAGAATGACAAGCATTGACGCTATTCCGGGGGGATTTTTTAAGGCGGTGGTACTGAATACCTATGTAGACAAGACCTAATATAGACGAGACGTTGCGCGACTCTTCCACCTGGTAGTGAGATGTATAGCCACAAACTTATGCATGTAGCATTAAGACCCGGCCACAAAGATAGCAACGCACCATTAATATATTTGGTGCCTATAGGTGATGGTTGCCACTTTCCATTAGGAAAGCCATCTGCTTGTTCAAGGTAGCACACCTTGCGATGAAAAAAAGGCAATCGGTCACCTTTTACCACCTACCTGGCAGAACGGCAATTGGTCTATCTTCAAACTAGCCCGGTCCGGGCTAGTTATAACTAGTTATAACACGGGAAAAATCCATACTAACATTAAAATTCGAAAGTCTGTTTGTTATGTTTTCAAAGTTAAACTTTGAACCAACTTTGATGAAACTTTGTTGAAGAGCCGGTGACAAATACTGGCTTCTTTCTTTAATAAACTCTAAGGGGCCGAATAGAGGATGAAAAATCCTATGAAACGTCTAATATTAATGACCTGTTACTATTCTTGCAGGCAAAGCTGCGAGGGTCATCTAGTATTCATATAGATGGGATATTTATACTAGTACTGCATATATATTAGACTGATCTAAAATATAAAACTGGCCAAATGCGAGTAGGAATCGTTCCTTAACTTCCTTACCATAATCTTAAAATCCATGTTTGTTGCATGGAAACACTTAAATATTTATTTTACTTTAATTTAATTATTTATTTTAGAGTGAATATATAACTAATTATTCTGTGATTATTTCAAGCGTACATACATATAGTTGCCGTTATTAAGATCGAGAAAAAATTTCAAAAACGTTTGTTGTATGCCAGCCCCCTTAAATATTTATTTTATTCTGTTTTTAATATTTTTTTGTTATAGCGGCAGGAGAAATTTCAACTGTCTATCACGGTTCATGCCTATTGACAGACAAACAGACATGACGGACAAATAGCGGAGTCTTAGTAATACAGGTACAGAACCTTAAAATAACTACTGCTCGCAAAAAGCTTTACATTGTCGTTTTCAGTGCGAGCGAAATTGCATGAGTCGGTTAGTAGGTATATTAAAATTTTAATCAATAAATTTTTCCATGTCGGTCCGGGCTCCTTTTGGAGAATAGACCACCTGCCGTTTTGCCAGGCAGTTCGTAAAAGGTAAACGATTGGCTATATGAGTCACTACCATCGTAGCTATTAGGTGGTAGAGTTCTATACAGTTTGTAAATAAAACCCTGTCGGATAATTAAAGGTGTTATTTGGTTCCGTGATACGGTTACATATGTGTAATTATTTTATCGATATTAATTAATTAGTTTTCCCAATAAAAAATAATCTTAAATGGTATTTTCATACATTAAGTATGACAACACCTACAAATAAGTAAATTAAATCAAAGAATGCCGCGCAAGTCGGATGCTACCGAAGGACAAGCGGTGCGTGTGAGGCACGTTTAAAATTCCTTTGTAAAAAGCCAAAAAACAAATAACGCGCCTTCGAGTGGTGTTTGTGCGAAAGCCGCCAAAGCGAAACAATGAAACAAACAGCGACAAGGTGTTATCATTTTTTAAATATTTGCTTAACTCTAGGGAAATATAAGTAAAAATATGAATATTAAAAACGATATCTTTTACATATATTTTCTGAAATAAAGTCATTTTAATATTTTTTTCAGTAACGCCTTTAACCAACAGGGTTTTCTTTACATACTGTATATCTAGCCCGGTTCTGGTACCACCGCCTTCACAATTCCTGCCACAATAGCGTAGTTCTTGTCACTGTTGTGTTTTAGCTTGGAGGGTAAGGTAGCCGATAAATTTATGCATACCCGGCCACACGGATAGCAACGATTCATTAACGTCTGTCCACCAGGAAAAACATTTGCTTGTCTGTTGTCCAATGAGAAACCAAGAGTGATATCACAATAGTTTAGATATTAATAATCTAAAAATAATTAATAATCTAAAAATAATTTGACCGCCCCGTTGGTCGAGTGGTTAGCGACCCTAATTACGCAATCGACGAGGCTCGGGTTCGATCCCCGACGGGGACAAGCATTTGTGTGATGAGCATAAATGTTTGTATTTCCGGGTTTGGGTGTTTATTAAATATATTCTAGTATTTATATATGTATTTCTATGTATTAGTATCGTTGACTAACACCCATAACACAAGCATATAATTTGCTTACTTTGGGGTTAGATCAGTAAGTGTAATTTGTCCCGTGAATATTTATTTATTTATTTATAATTATTTATTCGTAGGTACATTGTTGGAACATAATATAATAAGAAATTTCCGTGCCTTTCAAGATAGCGTCATTGTAGCCTCCCCTTAGATAATTCGGATCAGATAGTTGGGTGCGGGTATCGCTAGATATTAACCTCGGCCCGTCGACTCCCACAACAAGGCACTCCATCGTTTCGCAATGCAATTATTATTGCACTTTGGAAAGGAATCCAAAGGATCACCGTGTGGCGTAACTCGATAGCACGAGCACCCGGAAATTGCTTGAGGTCTATTGGAAGTAGTTTCTTCCACTTATTTTATAATGAGGTATAATAATAAATCGCATTAAGATAAATTTTTCAACCAACGAAAAAAACAGAGGAGGTTCTCAATTCGAAGCGTATTTTTTTATGATAGACCACGCGTAACTTTATTTTATGTTAGACCCCAAAGGTCCCATTTTAGGGTTCCGAAGTAAACTATAAACCCTTATAGTTTAATTATATCCTTCCGTCCGTCCGCATGATAGCTCAGAGATCCTTAGTACTAAAAAGCTGTTATTTAGCACGATTATGCACATTAGTTATGGCAACAAAATGGTAATATAAAATCTTGAAAAGAATCTTTTTCAGGCATTGATATATAAAAATATCAATGTTTTCAGGATTTAAATGTACTGAGAATGTTATTTTTTTCTATAATAGTGTGAGGTATCTTTGAATATCTTTTTAAAAAGTATTGTAGGTTTGTGAAAACAAATTTTCGATTAAATTGCTAATATTTGTTAGAGTCGAATGCCCCCCCCCCTCCTCTGCGGGCTAAACGGTTGGTTTTGGAGGTGGGAAAATCATGGTATTAGAAAATATAATGAAGTTAAAAGGAAAACTATCATGGCTTAGAAGACTTTACAAGTTTTTGAGTAATAGCCAACCAACTTATAAAATTGCACTTTGAGAAGTTTTCATAGGCGTTGAACCTTTAGTGAGGAATTATATTTATCAGTGACGTTGAATAGGTTAAATGTTAATAGTATGAAACAACATAGGCTCAACATACTCTTCTTAGTCCGCATTATTGCGGGGGGCAACTTCGGAACCCTACATTGCGCGTGGCCTGACACGCCCTTCACCATTTTATTTTTAAATTTCAACCATAAGGGTACGTAAACAAGGAATGATTGATTGTTCACTCACTGATTTTAATGTATGACCGCATAACTTTTATAGAATGATCCAATTTTAACCAATCTTCTTTTTTTGGGATAGAATGATTTCTATCATTATACCCTGAGGGTTGTCCCATATAAGTTTCAAAAAACCCAGACGGGTATGAAAACACAGGATAATTGATTTTTTACTCACTAATTTTAATGTATGACCACGCATAACTTTTATAGAATGATCCAATGTTAACCAATTTTTTTTGGGATAGAATTTCTATCATTATACTCCGAGGGTTGTCCCATATAAGTTTCAAAAAAACCCAAACGGGTGTGAAAACAGAGGATAAATGATTTTTTACTCTTTAATTTTAATGTATGACCACGAATAACTTTTCATCGGTTTAATTTTTTTTAAAAAGATATTATAAATTCATTGCGCACTGTATGTTTTATGGCTGCAATCGTAACTATTAAGTGGTAGAATTTAATGTATTGATTCGGGCTCCTTGCAAAGTAAACGCAACAAAAGTCTAACACTTATCACTAATAACGTGATGACTAATCAGGTGGTAGGATTCTGCAACGTTTCGTCCCGGTTATGGTACCACCGCTTTACCTATTCCTACCGCAATATCGTTGGTGTTTTTCGCTACCGTGTTCCGTTTCAAAGGTTAAAGTAGCTCGTAATTTTGTTCCGGCTAAGTGCTTAGTCATGTAATATTAACATCTCTAGTGCAATATTGAAATCTCCGGCTACCTTACCCTCCAAACCGGAACACGACGGTGACTAGCACTGACGCTACTGCGGCAGGAACAGTTAAGGAGGTGATACCAGACCCGGGCGAGACAATGCAGAACTCTACCACCTAGTAGCCACAATGTTAGTGACTGGCATAGCCTATCAGTCGCCTTTTACGACCTGCCTGGCAGAACGGCAGTTGGTCTATTCTACAAAGGAGCCCGGGACCAATACGGGGAAGACGTAAAGTAATCTGATTCAGAAGGTAAAGTAGCCAGTTTAAATTCCAATTTATAAAAACTTCATCGTATACGATGCTAAAAGGCAAACAATTGGCCACACATATAACTGCCATTGTGACAACTAAGTGGCGGAGTTCACCTACGTCTCGTCCAGGTTTGTTACCACCGCTTTACCTATCCCTGCTGCGATAGTATCAATGTTTGATCGTATGGCGGGATAGTTATGCCACATGCTTAATTCTACCAATGACGCTATTATGGCAGGAATAGGTAAGGCGGTAGTGCCTAATCATTCTATTGAAATTGATCTCCTTCTACTCTCCAAAGAAGCTCGGATAAACACGGGTGGTTTTTACAGTTTTAATGCATTTAGATAATATTACGTCGTAGACTTAAAACAGTAAATGTTAATATGTCGCCCTTTATTAAGACAATAATAACTAACGAATTTGTTTAATACATTGTTGTCGCAGTATTTATAAAAACTTCTCATCATACACGCTTCTGAGTATAATTAGTTTTAACGTATTTAGAAATATTACCTGGTAGACTTAAAACAGTAAATGAAATTATCATTTACTGTTTTAAGTCTATCACCCATAATTTAGATAATGATAATACTTTTGTAATGATATTTTATTTTCTGGTGTTGACGTTCAAAAAATGTATTTTTATACTTATTTTGAATAAAAATTATTTGATTGATTGATTGATTGAAATAATTTGTTTAATACATTATTGCTTCTTGATTTACAAAACTTTTTATCGTACCTAAATGCTTCTAGATCGCATTTTGATAATACTAGCTGTTGCCCGCGACTTTGTTCGCTCTGACTTTGTTTACTCCGCACAGCTCCTCCCCCGTAGGTGCTAGCGTGTTAATATGTAGCCTATATGTTGACCCGATTTGTTAGTAATATTCATGCAAAATTTGAAGTAAATCCATGCAGTACTTTTTGAGTTTACCTGACATACATTGACTTTCCTACGATTTTATTATATGTAGATTACGTGGTAGACTTATAATTACAGTAAATGATAATTGTCGCAATAATTTAGATATGAACCTAATAATAATCAACGGATTTGTCAAATGAATTATTGCATATTTATAAAAACTTTTCATTATGCATGCTTCTGGTTGTAATTAGCTTTAACGTTATAGATAATTATATTATGTATAGATATTACGAAGTAGACTTAAAACAGTAAACGATGGATGTCACAATTTAGATACTAATAGCATAATCAAATTATTTTCATGATCAATATCAAAATATTTGGCTTAATATCAGTTAAGTCGATCGATAACAATGAAGGTGTCTAATACTGCCAATTACTTAATATAATAAATGGCTTTTGTTCAAACTTAGGTATGTTGTTTTGGCACGCTGTTAAAATCTAAATCTTTGACGATACTTAAGATATCGTGTTTTAGGGCTTTGCGTGCAGCTAATTATTTAATTGAAATTCTTGATGTGGCTAGATTTCTTTGTAAATAATGTGACATGCTATTCATTCTAATATTAAAGTGGAGAATTTTTTATGTTTCAAGTTATGCTTCTTGTAGCGCATTAGGAAAAATAAGAGAGTGACTTTTTATAATGTGCGCACACAGTGATACAAAATTTACAATGTAATGTTAATCATAAATCTATCTTTAGTATAAAGTAACATCTACACACGCACACTACGACAAATTTCTCTTTTATTCTATAACTATCTCTTCGATGGTTTCTCTTCTCATCAGGAGAACCATCTGCTTGCTTGCTATTTTATAATACAAAAAGTCTCAATAATCTCATCAGCAGGTTGGAGTCAGGCGGGTGGTGTGTTATCACTCCCGTGCTTAGGATAAGCACGTTAAGCCGTCGGTTCCAGCTATCGCTAAAAATAGTCGATAGTCGTTATCAAGTCGGTAAAATGCGGCGATGGCGATAAAAAGTGATCCCTATTTATCTCACCAACCGCCAAACCGGAGAATCATGGAGAACTAGTTCGTCTATAGATATTCGGCTTACTCTGCCTACCCGGCAAGGAAACCAGCATGATGATACTTTTAAGAATAACTACTAGACCCACTAAGCAGTACGTTTGTATGTTTTTTACGACAATGGTCTCATCTCATAATGGGATGTACTGACTTCAGCAAAAAGGTATAGTTATATATTCGGACCTTGGGAAAATTATTTGGAATTTTTAGTTTCTCTGAATAACATAAGTTGACCAAGTTTGGATATATTTGTAGGTAATTTAGCTACTTGGCACATTATATGACCTATTGTTTTAACGTCACCGCCTATTCATTCGTAGTTACTCGTACTCTGCTGACTCGATAGGGATAAGAGTTACATCATTTTCAACCGATTTCCCAAAAAGGAGGAGATTTTTAATTCGGTTAAGTTGTTTTATGGTTATTACCCAAAAACTCGACGACTTATGAACCGATTTTAAAAATTGTTTTAGTTTTGGGAGTGTATACTTTCCGTATCGTCCAGTTTTTTTTTTTTTTGTTTCGCCGTGTTGGTCCTGGCCTCCTTTGCAGAATAGGCCAACTGCCGTTCCGCCAGGCAGTCACTACCATCGTGGCTACTAGGTGGTAGAGTTCTGCATTGTCTCGCCCGGGTATGGTACCACCGACTTACTATTCCTACCGCAATAGCGTCAGTGCTTGTCGCTGTCGTGTTCCGGTTTGGAGGGTAAGGTAGCCGGTAAACTTATGCATGTGGCATTAGACCTCGCCACAAGATAGTAACGCACCATTAACATCATCTATTTCTTTTAAAATATTGTCGATCAAATTATAACTGTTGCAACCTAATACCTTACTTACACTTACAGTATCTAGAAATAATCGATTGATCACGAGCAAATCAATCGTTTTATTGCTACATGCTTGAAAATTGTTAGTAGATTTTTGAGCAATCTTTATTACTCTTGTAAAACACTAAATACGGCTATTAATGGAGTAACAGAATTTTGTCTCAGTGAAATAAGTTTAAATTGTACATGTAATGGCTTAACTATAGGTATCTTAATTGCAGTGAAACTAGAGAGTCCTTTACTTGTTTGCTATCTTATGATATATATAAAAAATTGGAGGCCGTCATGAGGACTGCCGACAGAAGTAAAAACTTGAAACGGTATTTACAAGCACAGTTTATACCTCATATACATACATTTATACCTTCTTCCTACCTTCCAGCTACCTTCCCGCTACTTCTCGCTACCTTCCCATTATTTATTTTCCAAATATAATTAGAAAACGAGCTGGTAACTTTCTTGGTGATAAGAGAAATCATCGCTTATAGATACTAAAGAAGTTAATGTTACGTTGCTATCCGTATAGCGAGAAGGCAATATCACATTCATGAGTATACCGGCTATCCTACCCTCTAAATCAGAACACGATAATGACAAGCATTGACGCTATTGTGGCAAGAATAGGTAAGGCGGTGTTACTAAATATCCAGGCGAGATGACTTACCTTCCCCTTACCTTCCCGCTACCTTCCCCGTAACTTCCCCTTTCATCCCCTATATTTCAGTCAAGTCCCGCACTTTTCTTCTAAGTTTCCCTACTTTCCCTCTACATTTCTCTACCTCGTCTCACCTTCCCTATATATTTCTGCTACCTTCTTGCTACCTTCCCACTACCTTCTCCTACCTTCTATCTTTTCCCTATCTACCTCACTCCTACCTTCTACTACCCTTTCTCCACCTTCTCCCTACTTTTCCGATATCGTCCCGCTATTTTCTTGCTACCTTTCCGCTTTCTTTCTACCTTCCCGCAACCTTACTCCTACCTATCTCTTATTTCCCAATAACTTCCCTCTACCTTCCCCTGCCTTCCTTCTACCTTCCCCCTATCTTCCTTCTACCTTCCCCTACCTTCACTTTATCTTTTTCCTTTCGGTCATCCTTCTCCCATTATCTGCTTCTACCCCTATCTCCCCAACCTCATTTCCCTTCCTCCTAAATTCCCCCTCACCCTAAACTCCCTCCTTACCGATTTTTCTCTCTTTAGCCCTACCGTTCTCTTACCCCTGTCCCTTTTTCCTCCTATCTCCCCCTTCACCAATTTCGCCCAACCCACATCTCGTTTCTACCCCTATCTCTTCCCCTCTCTCCTTCCCGTTGTCCCTTCTACCCTATCCCCATCTCCCCACATTTCCCCTCATTCATTCTCTCTTTTCTCCCAACTTTTTCTTATTCAATTTTTCTTTAAATTTTGTACCAATATTTTAAAACAATTTGAAAACATTTTGTAGATTTTGGTTAAAATAGAACATGCAAAAGAAATAAATACTTAAATTATTACAAATAAATATCCCCATTAGGATTCGAATCCTAGCCCCAATGATTTCATGGTTAACATGTTTCCTGTTCGCTCGTGATAGCATATTGCTGACGCGAATCCATTTATTTGTCCTCTGCCAGAAACCGTCTGACGCGGCTAAAGAAGTTTTCGCTTCAAAAAAACATTCTCAACACATGGTAGAAATAACTTCGCATAATTTTGACAGATTCAACACAATTTGACAGAGACTCCGCCGATAACTAGTGAATTCCTACAAAATGAATATAATTTATATTTTACAATTCTGACCTTTTTTACCCAAATGAAATGACATCTATACACGAATGAAAACTTTATTAACGAAGTGATTTTGTAATAGAATGGTTAGTTCAACATTGAGTACACTTGTTTCATAGAGTTACGTAAAATATGGTGTAGATATAGTAAACTGCTAAGAACGCCCATGCAAAACACATATACTCTTAAGCCATTTTTTTGTATTCAATAATGTTATCATTTGACTAATGAAGATTTTATGAGTGTGTTAAAACCTACGCTTGTAGGCTGCAAGATCATTCCACCTTAGCGTAAGCGTAGCGTTTAAAATAACGATTTCACGATTATCTTATTAATTTGACTATCTAATACTACTATATAAATCGTTAAAAACCCCGAAGCATCATCAGGATAAACTAACGCCATTTCACTTAACGCGATTCTATTACTAAAAAAAAAAAAAAAAAAAGTGATCTGTGCGGACGTTATTATTTTTGTCTTTTGTTGTGTTAAATATTTAGAATATTTACAATGTTCGAGTATTGTCATGCGTGTGCTAAAACGCTGGAGAACAAAGTGGTGATGCAGTGTAGTAAAGAAAATTGTAAAAAAACTTACGATTTAAAGTGTTTAGGATTGAACAAAGATACGTTTGACACATTCACAGCGGAATATATTCAAATATGGCTTTGTCCGGAATGTGTTTGTTCCAAGCCTAAACGTATAAATCCGGAGACGCCAGTTCGTGGTACACCAGATCACTGTAAGACATCGACAATAACACCAATTTCTTACACAAATGTAAACACCAAGCGTGGCAGTCGCAATAGACAGATCGAACAATCCATTGTTATTGATCACGAATGTACCTTTATGACAGAGTTCAAACAATTCCGATCAGAAATGATTAGCCGGCTAGAGACACAAATTCAAGTGATTAAAATTATACAGCAAGTATTGCATTCGACTAAAACCGAACTAAAAGAATTAAAAACAATAAACGATAAACAAACCGACAAACTTTACTATATAGAACATCAATTAAAACCCATATCAACTTGTAATCAACAGCTCGATACTATAGTCAAAACCACTAATCATTCGCAAGAAATTATTAAACTATCTTCAGAAAGTCCAAAACCCAACAATATTACACCGGAGAAGTCGCGGGTACATCTACAGGCACACTCAAGTAGTCAATGCAAACCCATCGGTAATAGTGTAGGTAAAAAGGACGGCATTGAGGCTACGAAAACAGCGATCCGCATAGGAAATAAGGAGGACAAAATTATTAAAAAATCACACGACATCAATACAGATGGTCTATTTTATCATAATGAGAAATATCAGGATGAGAAACATGAGGATAGGCCGTCTTTAGTCAACGGTAATAGGCAGTCTACTGATGATTTCCTTATAGTTAGCAATGATCAGCAAACAGTAAAAACTATTAATAAATCGCCGTTGAAAACAATAGAGAACAAGGACACGTCCGTAATCGTTTATGCAGACTTAAAAGATGGTGAGGAGGATAGAGATTGGCTTTCAGTTCGTAGAAAGAAACAAAAATATCAACAAAAGTTCGTGAATCGGGGACAGAATATTAATATAACAGATTTAAAGGCAACTGAGAGGAAGAAACACCTTCACGTATGGAGACTGAATCCCGATACTACGACCGAAGCATTAAACTCTCATGTAAAACGAGTTTGTGGTTCCGAAGCTTTGACGAAAATTGAGAAAATAAAGCCTAGAACTGAACGGGATTATTCTTCGTTTATTGTCACGGTTACCGAAGAAGCATATGAAAAGCTATGCTTACCTGAAGTGTGGCCACTCAATGTAGAATTTGGAGAATGGATTTGGTTTCGGAGATCCAGAATCAAACAAACTAGAGACAAATAGCATCATCGAATTCTATTATCAAAATGTAAGAGGCCTTAGGACCAAATTAAACGAGTTTTCCAATAATATAGAATCTTTTAATGCAGATATATATGCAATTACAGAAACTGGTTGTAATGATTCGATTCAGGATGCCGCGATTATACCAAATGGCTACCAGATATTACGATGTGACAGGATGGACGGACGAAAGCAGGGTGGCGCGCTTTTCGTGGCCACAAACCGATTCGAGTTTCGACGACTCAAGATACCGGGTGACGTCAACATAGACAGCTGTGCATTTGAACTGCTCGCCGCGGCGGTGTATTTAAACAATAGGTATTTATTTGTATGTTGTGTTATTTATATTCCGCCCAATTGTAATGAAAATGAATATATGAACTTGTTTAGAATTTTAGAAAATCTAAGTACTATTTATGAACGTTTTATAATATTAGGTGACTTTAATCTGTATTCTTGTAACGATAATATTAATAATTACTATGAATATTTCTTAACTTTTTGTGGATTGGCTCAGAAGAACACTGTACCTAACTGTAACGGTCGATGTCTGGATTTAGTGTTGAGCTCCTTGGCTTTGGGAGAAGATTGCGTTGAGGTGTGCGTGGCGGACGAAGCGCTGGTGCCGATAGACGCGCATCATCCGCCACTTAGCGTCACCGTCCGTATCGCGCGTCGTAACTTCTGCGCTACCACTAATTCTCCGCCATCGTCCCACTCGACCAGTACTGAACTAACGCAGCAATGGAACTTCGCAAAGGCCGACTATCATTCCTTATATTCATTTGTTGCAACTGAAAATTGGAGTCCGTTATATGATATTAGAGACCCAGAAAAGGCGTTAAAATATTTCTACCAAAAATTAAATGTTTTATTAAATAAATATGTGCCTAGGAAAAAACAGAACATTTTCAATGGCAGGTGTAGTTATCCGTCTTGGTACACTTCGGATATAATTCGTAGTATAAAGTTAAAAGCTAGGCTTCACAAAAAATATAAGGTGAGCAAAGCAAAAACCGACTATGATGCTTTCTCGAAATGTAGGGCTAAAGTAAAGGAAATTATAAGACTTACATATAATCAATATCGCGATAGGTTACAAAATAGTTTAGCTAATGATCCGAAGTCTTTTTGGGATTATATACGAACAAAAAATGATAGTCGGAATTGCAAAAAAATAACCAAAAATGGAAATGTTTTGTCAAAATCGGAGATAGCGAGCGAGTTCGCAAATTACTTTCAGTCGGTATATGGGAATACTCCACCAAAGTTAGACGTGGATGCGGCAGTTGCGACTAGTGGAGCTGGCAGTGCGCGAGTGAGTCTGCCCTGCTTAAAGATGGCAGAGGTGCGCGTAGCGCTAGGAAAACTCAAGTCAAAACGCTCTGCTGGTCCAGACGGTATTCCGGCATTTATCATTAAAGATTGCGGAAAGGTCTTAGCAGAACCTTTGCTGCATATATTTAATTTATGTTTGAAAACGTCAGTTTTTCCAAATTACTGGAAAATGACACGAGTAGTTCCAATACCAAAAAGTAAAATGGGGTCAGAAATAAATAATTTTAGACCAGTTGCAATACTTTCGTCTGCAGCTAAAGTATTCGAATCGGCTTTACGAAATAGTCTACAGGAACAAGTATCGACTCAACTAACAGATGCACAACACGGATTTAGACCTGGCCGTAGTACAACGAGTAACCTTCTAAATGCGGTGGCATACATAGTTCCTCATGTAGATGCAGGTGTACAGGCTGACGCTGTTTACCTCGATTTCAAAAAAGCTTTTGATTTAGTTGATAATGACGTCTTATTAACAAAGCTAGCAAAGGTTGGTTTCACCAATCAGTTACTACAATTTTTTGCTAGCTACATGAGGGACAGAATGCAATATGTCGAATATGAGGGTTATAAGTCAGAACCATACTACACCAGAACGGGCGTCAGTCAAGGCAGTAATTTGGGACCTTTGGAATTTACTCTTATGGTTAATGATCTGCCGGAAGTAGTGAAGAGTGCCAAATGCTTACTGTTTGCCGACGACCTTAAGTTACTACTGGCCATTAAAGATAGAAGTGACTGTAGACATCTCCAAAATGATATTAACAACGTGGCGGAGTGGGGTAGAGCAAATAAACTCCAATTTAATGTCGATAAATGCAACATTATCACATTCAGTCGAGTCAAGGCACCGTTACATTACGTTTATAAAATGGAAGGTATACCTATGACAAGGACGAAAGTGGTCAGGGATTTAGGTGTTCAGATGGATGTGGGGCTGACGTATCGAGAGCACATAGTCGCGATCTGCAGAAAAGCTTATAAAAAACTTGGCTTTGTACTTCGTTGTGCTGGGGGTTTCACCAGTGTTGTTCTCATCAAAAATTTGTACAACACTCTTGTTAGGAGCCAGTTAGAATGTAACGCGTCTATATGGTCCCCACATGAACTAAAATATAACATCATGGTAGAGCGTATACAGAACAAGTTTATTCGATACCTCTACTTTAGACTGTATGGAGTATATCCGTTCTATCCTTTGATGTATCCAACCCTGTTTGTATTAGGCATGGTTGGATACAACAAACTAGAAACAAGAAGGGACTTGTCGCTTGCGAAATATGTGCTGAGTGTGTTTCGGGGCTTTGTTTGTAATCCTATTATATTGGAAAATCTAAGATTAAATGTCCCCAACCAGTTTGTCAATCGAAGACGAAAACCGCCATTATTCAATGTACCTTGTGGAAGGACAAATTTACTAAATAAGTCCCCTCTGACACGCTCATTACAGGTGCTTAACTTGGTAAGCGACAGCATCGACTTATTTTTGTGTTCTCTGGGCCAGTTCGAACGAATAACGTTATGGCGACTAGGTTGTTGTAGCGTTACCAAATAAGTTGTAATTATTGTTTATTAATTGTTAACTGACTTATTGTTTGACCAGACTTATAGTTTATTTTTTGTGAAAATATTTGTTTCCCATATTGTTTTTTTTTTATTTGTAATTATTTTCTTAAATAAATATTATCTTGACAATTTTTAATAATATATCATTTGTGTAGTAATAATAGTAAATACCAAATTTTGATTTTTCTCATGACTATTTTTTTCTTAAATTATTATTTTTTTTGACATTTTTCAATAATAATTATTATAATTTATTATTATTTTTTTTTGTTAGTAGATATTTTTAGAAAAAATCTGACTTTTATATATATATGATCTATGACGTTTTTTTAGAATATCTGTTTCTATTTTTTTAAAGTATATGTTTGCTGTAATACTATAAGGACTACACTATTGCATTAGGGCAACCTGTAATAATAGTTGTAAATGTGGATAAATAAATAAATAAATAAATAAATAAATAAATACTTTGACTAGCATTATACGACTTGCCTGGCAGAACGACAGTTGGTCTATTTTTCAAAGCAGTCCAGAAAAACACAGAGAAAAGATTTCCAGGCATCTCGTTTAAGGTACCACCGCCTTATCTATTCCTGCCGGAATAGCGTCAATACTTCTTATTGTTATGCTCCGGTTTGGAGGGTAAGGTAAGGCAACGCACCATTAACATATTTGCTATATATAGGCGTGAGTGGTTTCTCTTTACATCAGGAGAGCCATCTGCTTGTTTGTTATTTCATGATATAAAAAAATTACCGATATCTTCAACTCCACAATATCGCCAAAGTTAACAAAAAACAGATTTTTTGTAAGTTTCATAAATTGTCTTAATCTATTATTAAAATATTCTAATTACAAAATATCATTAATTGAATATTTGAAATGCGCATTCAATTAAAACTATAAACATTATTTAAATGGACAGCTGTTAGATATCACACAAAATTAACAACAGCTCATTACGCTGCCCAAATTCGAAAGCGCAATTTTTAATAAAATATTCACCATATTTTGGTCAATACTTAACGAGCCAACTATTTACTATCTGATTTGATATTAAAATATTTTCGTGTTCACACAGTCACGACCATTCCATGTTTGCCAAATTTAATACGGCTGCAAACACAATTTTATTTGAATAATTGATATTGAAATATGTTCGTGTTTTTCAACTGCACCCAATTCTAAGCTTGTAAATCAAAATGCTTTAAGAATTGAACTCTCCCTTGGAGATAACATCTTAACAAGAACGCTGTTATGTAATGATAAAAACAAATGTTATAAATGTCATAACATAAGGCGCTCTAGGCCTAAATAATTTGTACTTTGACTTTAAAGTTTAGAAACTAGAACAAGGCGTATTGCACAATCTCAAACAGCTATTAGGGTATAGGACCAGCTCAGCCTTGATTGAGCGCCTGTTACTTAATTATTATGCCAGCCGAATTTGATACATTTAGGTATCTATAAATTTTTGTTTAGGTCTTATTCAATTCAACTCGCTCCCATTCAAACAACTATTACGCAAGACAGTTTAGATAAAATATATTATACAGAATTACAAACCAAGCGTTTTTCGAATAGACATTGTTTACTTTTTAAACACAATACTTTATGACAAATTGTGCAGATCGTCTAATAGTACTTGGTTTGATCTGCTAAGCCTAAAAGTTACTTATTGTAGACATTATTTTTTTCTACCAACTATCTAAAAAGGAGAACCTTTGACAACTTCAAAGGGCTGTTTTTTACGTTTGTAACTTTAGATGTCAGTCCTTTTAACGGATTTGTTTTTTTATTGTTTTAGAGAGTCCTATATAAACTTAGTGAAGATATGATCCAGATTTTCAGAGATACAGAAAACTGGAAGTCGGCGATTGCAGATTGATTGAGTTTATATTATGTAAAAGAAAAACACTGATTTATTTAGTTTCTGGTTATCAACACGTTCCTCTAAAATACGTTGATCAGGAATTAGTTAAAATAATTTTTTTTTATAATTGCCAGGAAATTTGTAAAAGGTGAACAATTGGTAAAATCTGTCACTTTGCATCGTGACTACTGGGTGATAAAGTTCTGCAATATCTCCCGCGGGTTTAACACTACCTTACCTGTTCCTGTCGCAAAAGCGGCATTGCATCATATTATCATTATTCGGTTTAAAGTTAGCTTATGTAGCATGCATGCATGTGTTATACGCATCGCATGTCCAGCAACAGAGCCTTAACATCTTTGCTGTAAAGATGTTAATAGCCTCTTTATATGATGAAAACTGTCTGCTATCCCATAATGTAAAATAAAAAATACTTATTTAAACACCAAATATCTGGTTGACCGAGCTTTGCTCGGTTTTTCAAATACCCATATCTTGGGAACCGAGCTTTTCTTAGATCTGGAACCTTGATAAATCGATTCCTTAGAATAAATTTTTTTTCTGTACCTGGTTGACCGAGCTTTGCTCGGTTTTTCACATACCCATATCTTGGGAACCGAGCTTTTTTGGATCTGGAACCTTGATAAATCGATTCCTTGACCTGAAAAATCCCTAATTTGTGACCTTCATAAAAATCGTTGGAGCAGATTCCGAGATTCCAATTATATATATACAAAAATTGCTCGTTTAAAGGTATTAGATAATATGAGTAAGTTGGAACCGGCGACAGTGAGTCGTTAGCGATAGCATGTTATTTACAAAATATTTAATTTACTTAAATCACAGAGTTAGACTATCCTGTCAAAGAAAGTTTTAGATGAAGCATCTTTTCTAATATTCATGCACGATAAAGGCATTTATGTCTCAGTTAAGTCTATCTATAGAAGTGATCCGAGACAGTCATTTGTAGTGTAGCTAAGAGGCGCGTCGAGCGCGTCGCATCTCTCATGAATATTTAAACACTCATCAATGTTCCGGCCCAAGATATCGGATTTTCCGCTTGAACAGTGATATTAGAGTATTATGTATGAAATACGCAGTATGTAGGCCGCCTCCTGCGGCTTGGTGAAACTATGAATAAATGAAGCACATTTTGAAGATGCGAACGCAAACATTTGTTTTATTTATTTTTGTAGTAAAAATATAACGTCTGCGTCTTCATGTCATACGGAAGTTTCACAGTTTATTTGTAAGTTTCTTATTTCTTTAAGTTATTTAGGCGAACATCGTGTCTCATGCTAACATAATATTTAGGCATCGTTTCAAATTTTAGCCGACTTTTCAAAAAGGAAGATTCTTGATTCGGCTGTATTTAAACACCAATAATCATTTTATTTATTATCCGATTCGGAAAATGTCTATTTGAGAGTTAAAAGCGTTTTTTTTTGTCTTGAAGGGTCTCATATAAATTTGATAAATATCTGATTTTTTATATCATAAGATAGCAAATAAGAAGAGGGCTCTCCTAATAAAAAGAAGCAACCATCAAGAAATATCTTAATGATGCGTTGCTATGCTTGTGGCAAAGTTTTAACGCCACATGCATAAGTTTGCTGGCTACTTACCCTCTAAACCGAAACACGACAGTGACAAGCACTGACGCTATTGCGGCAAGAATAGGCAAGACGGTGGTAGCAGACCCGGATGAGGAATGCTGAACTCTGCCAACTAGTAGCCACGATGGTAGTGACTCGCATAGTCTCATGGCCTCTTACGAACTGCTTGTCAGTGCGGCAGATTGTCTATCCTTTAAAAGAACGCAGACCAACACGGAGGGAAAATGATTTGATGTTATGCATTTGTTGTAGTTCTACTTCGTTCAAATTATCGCTTGTTCTGTCAATTAACTTGTTAATACGTAAGTTGTGATTACAGTATAGAACTATCAAAAATAACAAAATTTAATACAATGTCTCCTCGTGTGGCACGTGGTCTCTTCAAAAAGGCATGGACGTGCCATTTTGAATAATACATCATTTGGTTTACTACCAGGCGATTTGTAAATGAGGAAAGATTATATAATAAGCAGTGGCTGAAATTTGCAGATTGGTACAAATTAAAAACAAAATTAAGTGCTTGAGTACACCAAATTTCAATATCGGTCAGAAATCGACCAAACTTCGGCAGCGCCTTAAGTTTTCAGATGTCACCACGCGTTCAGATAACTTCAAGTTATTGTTTGGTGATGGTTATGGTGATGGTGACTACTAGACGGGAAAACCCTGCAACATCTCACCCGAGTTTGATAGTACCTTAGTCGTTCCAACTGCAATAACTACAATGTTTTCCGTTTCGGGTTTGAATTTGAAGGGTAAGGTGGCCAGTAATCGTATGTATGTTGCAATATATCTCCGTCATATGGTTGGCCTAGTTGTTTGGATGTAGTGACACATATAGCCCAATCCTTAGCCTTTTACGACCTGCCTGGCAGAACGGCAGTTGATCACTTTTTCAAAGGAGCCCGAATCAATTCTACTTACCATGTCAGTATGTAAGTATATCTAACATACTCATGATAATCTCAATGATGACGACTTTTCTTCCGTATCCGGACCAACACGCCGGTGTCTTTAAAGACCATCTGCCGTTCTGCCAGGCAGTTCGTAAGCGGTGAACGATTGAGTATATGAGTTACTGCTATCATGGCTACTAGGTAGTAGAATACTGCGACGTCTTGCCGAATCGGAAATCACTGTCGTGTTCTGACTTGGAGGGTAACATTGTCGGTAAACTTATGTCACAAGGATAGCAACGCACCATTAACAACTTTGTTGTCTATAGGCGATGGTTGTCTCATCTCTCTTCACATTAAGTCATCGGCTTGTTACCTATCTTATGATATAAAATAAAAATCTAACTATTAGACAAATAAGTCAAAGAAACTTGTGATAATATTAGTTTAATTCCATTAACAAATTAATCTGGGTTAATATACCTTTCAATAACAGCATTTAGCAAATATTTTGTCCTTGTATTATGAACTATTCGTTGTGCATTTCAAAGCTTTCCTTCTAAACTTATGCCCTTGATATTTATCTATGATATAACTCAAACCATTGTCGTTTGTAATAATTACGTTGTCTGAAACTAAATGACAAGTTATACTTACCAGTTAATGGAGAATAATAGTTATCTGCGGATAAATTATGCTTAATATATTGTATCGGTCGGGTCGAGCGCTTAAAAAAAATGTTTTTTCAGTTTTCTGATAAACACAAAGTTGCCCAGCATTGGAAAGTGCCCGGTTGGCGATAGGCTTGCCACCTATCACATTTGTGGGACCAAGTATCTTCGGCTAATCGTGGGTGCACTTCTTGTACCTCTGCCTACCCCTTCGGGGATAGGGGCGTGAAGATACTTTTTTTTAATATATTGTATTGGTTTTCGATTTTTGAAGGGAAACTTCCTGAGAATCTTTTCGATTATAAACTAGACATGATAGTATAGGATCCCACTATAAGGCAACCTTCACCGAGCTGGCTAATAAATGAAAAGTATTTTACATCCAATAAAATATGTCAATAAATATATTGCTAATAGATTGATTAAAAATTACATCCTTCATTTTTGTTTACTTCCTTACTTTATATCATTAGATAGGAAACAAGCAGGTGATTCTCCTGCTGGAAAGAGACATGCGTAATATGGCTGAATAAGATACTACATACATAAATCTACCGGCTACCTTACCTTCGAAACTAAAACACTTCAATTATAAGCGTTGACGCTATTGCGGCAGTTATAGGCCATATACCAAGGTGAGACGTTGCGGAACTCTGCCATCTAGTAGTTATGGTAGTGACACATATAGCCAATTATTTGCTTTTACGAATAGCCTGGCAGAATGGCAGATGGTCTTTTATTTAAAGTCGACCCATGGAACACGAGTTAAAGCCCTCTTATCCTCCTACCTTATTATCTTCTTTTTCTAGGTGATAGAGTTTTACAATGTCTTGTAGTGTTTCCTTATTCCTGCTCTAACAGCGTTAGTGTTTGTCACTATCGTGTTCTGGATTGAAAAATAATGTAGCAGTGTATTTATGCATGATCCGTTATCATTTTGCCACACTTTCATGTAATGTCTATAGGCGATGACCACCTTTGTTGTGTACAGGCAATGGTTGCCTCTTTTCATCAGGAGAGCCGTCTACTTGTTTGCTATTTTATGATCTAAATAAAAAAAAAACACGAAGAATGAAAAGGGTTGACGAAATAACATGTTCTAATCCTTAATTTTTTTACGTCATAAGATAGCAAACAAGCAAATCTTCTGATGAAAAGAGTCAACCATCTCCTATAAACAACAAAGATGTTAATGGCGCGTCGCTGTCTTGTGGCGAGGTTTAATGCCATGCATAATGAACGCATATTTAAGGGTCTAATAACATGCATAAGTTTACCAGCTACCGTACCCTTCAAATTGGAATACCACAGCGACAAGCAATAACGCTATTGTGGCAGGAATAGATAAGGCGGTGGTACCAGACCCGGGCGAGACAATGGAGAACTCTACCACCTAGTAGTCACGACGCTAGTGACTCGTATAGCCAATCGGTCGCCTTTTACGAACTGCCTGGCAGAATGGCAGTTGGTCTATTCTTCAAAGGAGCCCGGAACCAACACGGTGAATTAAAGCATAATTATTGTCTTAAACTATATTTTATTACTAAATACTTTTAAACTTGATACAGGCACACGGAAAAAGTTATTAAAAATTTTATTCAGGCTTTTATCGCAAAGGTGTCAGTTATATAGTTTTTGACATTAATTAACTAACAATAATTAAGAGCAGTCAAACTTTAGCCAGAGCTTTCTTTTGTGAAGCGAGAAACTTTGAAATTGCTTTACCTAGACCAACGCGAGTTTCCTTAACGTCAGGTAGAATTAAGGCGCTTCATTAAAACCTGCGTTGGGGCATCGACAATAGAATTGAATGCAAAGACCCGGATGCAATTAGTGACGAGGGATTGAGACTAAATTCCAATCTTTTCACTTCATAATAATTCTACTATTATACTCTCGAGACCCATGGTTTTGTGTTCAGTTCAGTGCAGTAAACTACGTTTCTTGGATATTATATATTTTGCATTGTTAATATTATAATAACTGCGGAGAGCTCATTGTAATATTAAATTATTTGATAACGTCATAATAATAGCTTTGTTATTAAACTACGTATTCTTAAATGCCTTTTTGGGACTTATATTTTTTTTATTTATTAATTTATTTAAACACTTTATTACACAAATTAGTACAAAAGGCGTAACTTAATACTATTAAGCATTTTCTCACAGTTTACTTTGGTTATGCTGAGAGAAAAATACTTGGGTAGTGCATAAGAGCACATAATTGTGAATTGCAGTATTAAAATCTAATCACAATTAACTAGATACTTATTTACATTTATACATACATACATATACATACACATAATATAACAACATAAATGAACATACAGCAGTGACAATAACAGCAAAACAACAAAATAATTAAGAATTTTTGTGCAGGTTTATCTCGTATATATTCATTATACTTGTATTTTAAATTGCAATAGTAAATAGTTAATAAAATATCAATCAAACAGATCGCTGACCTGATGGAAATAGACAATTTTCGCTTATATATATCAAAGCAATTAATGGTGCGTTGTTGCCCGTGTGGCGGGCTTGTAATACCACATACATAAGCTCACCACAAAAAATGTAAATGGCGTATTGTCATTTATGTGTATATTATATTCCGGTTTGGAGGGTAAGGTAGCCGGTAAACCTCGCATTAAGACCTCGCCACAAGTATAGCAACGCATAATTAACACCTTTGGTGTCTATAGGTGATGTTTGTCTCGTTCCATCAGGAGAGTCTTCTTCTCTTCTTATTAGTTTCTTAAAATACTAAAACACAAAATCCCGCCAGACTTTGTAGTAAGTAATGAAATAAATTCCGAATAATGACATATACTTACTTTAAAATAATTATAAACTCTCAATTATATTTGTAACAACACATACATTTTCAGACGTCGGTACTTTTTACGTAGCCACTCATATTTAAACATTTTATTGTCTGTAATTGTCGTAAATTGTAAAATATATTTTTTGTACAATTTAAAAACTAAAGTGAAAAGTAGTATATTATGTTACATAATGCACAAATAATACATTTCAAGACTAAACTTACCTACGAAATATTGAATATTTGATTTAGAATTTAATCTTAGGAAGTACTGAATTTTTATTATTCTTTACCACCTTAATCCCACGGGATTCGCCAAAAACTTTTTTAATACAGCGGGCTGCACGCTGAAGCTAGTAAAATATAAAATTGCCGTGTGTATAATGGCCACATATTTTATGTGACTCCAAAGACTTTTATGCCCTAACGTATTAGGCAAGGTATGCGCCACGCCACTTGTGTTCCACTAAGGTGTTGCTCATGGACTTCACCGACGTTAGATTTGATTAAATAAAACGCGTATCCGCCATGAAATTTACTGCGGTTACATTGAGGAATACAAATCAGAAACTGATAAACTAATCAATCTTGTTAAACCAGCCTGGCTACTGACGATTGGTATGATGTCTACCCTCGAAGAAAACACCGTTATGATATTATTTTTACGTAGATTTTAAAAATAATGGTTCTTGGTGAAAATAGTTATGGAGAATCCTCTGATGAACTTTCAAGTAGTAACCGCATCAACTTTCTGTCTTCGTATTTCACGCCGTAATGAAAAATTTCATTTACACCGCCTTGAAGCTTGGCCAATGGTCATTCGTGGTCTGAAAAGTAAAGCTCTGGGACAATCTACTTCACACGGTGTTTCCAAAGAGTTTTGAAATGGGGTTAAGTTTCTTTAACGGTCGGCATCGCATTAGCGGCCAGCTCTTTTTATTGCAGATGACCACGGACAATTGTTTGACGACTGCTTTTCATCTGGTGGCCCATGATTGTTCCTATGTATAGAATAGAATAGAATATAAATCGTTTATTTAAGACATACACCACAGCACTTACAATAATTAACACATACAGTAGCAAAATAAAAATACAAAGGAAAAAAACACAAAACAAGACAGAATAATTAGGTATTTGACAATATATTAAAAAAAGATATATTTTTTTTATAGAAGAAGGGGCAAACGAGCAAGAGGTGCACCTGATGGTAAGTGATCACCACCGCCCATGGACATCTGCAATACCAGAGGTCTTGCAGTTGGGTTGCCAACCTTTTAAGAATGAGTAAGCTCTTTTCTTGAAGGTCCCTATGTCGTGTCCGTTCGGCAATACCGCTGCCGGTAATTGATTCCATAACAGAGTAGTGCAAGGCAAAAAGTGTCGGGAGAAACGCACAGTTGTGGATTTCCAGACATCGAGATGGCGAGGATGGAACTTTAAATTAGGAAGGAACAGGAATTATTCCAAACAACTCGTCGGAACACTCCCCATGATAAAGACGATAGAAGACGCAGAGTGAACCTACATCTCTGCGTAATGCCAAAGAGTCGAGCTGTTCCGAAATAGCCTGGTCGTCAACGATTCGTACCGTTCTACGCTGTATGCGATCAAGAGGAAGAAGCTGGTATTGGGGAGCTCCGGCCCAGAGATGAGAACAGTACTCCATGTGAGGCCGAATCTGTGCCTTATAAAGTTTAAGGCGATGGGCCGGCAGAAAATACTGTCTCGCTCTGCTGAGCACACCGAGCTTTTTAGAGGCTAATTTAGCCTTGCCTTCCAAATGACCGCGAAACTGAATGTAATTCGATATGTCGACTCCCAGGATTCCGACACTAGCTGAGGCTGTCAGGAGAGTATCCCCAAATCGAGGTGATACGACAAAGGGTGTCTTTTTTGCGGTGAACACGCAAAGCTGTGTCTTATTGGGGTTAAAAGTGACCAGGTTTTGACGACCCCATTCAGAGAAATCGGTAAGTCGATTCTCGACTTCAGACACAAGCTTGTTTCGGCACTCTTCGACGTGTTCCCGAGAAATACCGCTTCGGCCGGAGTATGTAGCATCACCAGTGCTGTCATCTGCATAGCAATGTATGTTGCGAATTCGCATCATGTCATTGATATGCAGAAAAAACAAAGTCGGTGATAGCACGCAGCCTTTGGGAACACCAGCATTGACAGATTTAAGGTCGGAGCACGCACCGTCGATAACCACCTTGATGCTCCGGTCAGCCAAAAAACTGGTGATCCACTTGCATAATTTCTCGGGAAGCCCATAGGAAAGCAGCTTCGCGAGAAGCGCTTTGTGCCATACCCGATCAAAGGCCTTCGCTACGTCCAAACTAACTGCCAACGCCTCCCCCTTGGACTCAACTGCTTCCGCCCACCGATGAGTTAGGTATACTACTAGAAGGTCACCAGCTGAACGGCCGCGACGGAAACCGTACTGACGGTCGCTAATCAGCTGGTGCTCTTCTAAATACTTGAGGAGCTGAGAGTTGATGATCGTCTCCATAATTTTGGAGAACAAGGAGGTTATGGCTATGAGCCGATAGTTAGACGGATTAGAGCGATCTCCTTTTTTAGGGATGGGATAAACCAAAGCTGTCTTCCGTGAATTCGGTACCACGCCGAGTGAGTAGGAGAGCTGGAATAGGCGTATTAATACTGGCGCCAACTCTGGAGCACACACTTTTAGCACGATCGGAGGGATGCTATCCGGCCCACTCGACTTGTGGATGTCCAAGGAAAGTAGTGCTTTACGCACAGATGACTGCCGAAATTGTAGTTCTGACATGGAACTGTCACACTGCGGGATGGTAGGCGGTGCGTTCCCTTGGTCATCCAGAGTCGAGTTGGCCGCAAAGAAGGAGCCCAGGAGATCGGCCTTCTCGTTTGCGGTATGGGCCAAAGAGTCATCGTCTCCGTGCAAAGATGGAAGAGAGGGCTGTGAGAAATTCCCTAAGACAGCCTTGGCGAGAGACCAGAACGCACGGGTCCCTGAAGGAAGGCGAACTAATTTCTCGCCAATTCTGCCTATGTGTTTAGATTTTGCCTTGGCGATAGCTCTTTTGAAGTACCTCGAGGCGGAATTGTACTCCTTACGTAATATGCTGGTTTTTTCATCACAAGATGCGGACGCAGCAGCCCAAGCCCGGTAGCACTCATGCTTTCGGCATGAAGCCGTTTTACAAGAGCGACCAAACCAAGGCTGAAACTTACCACCAATTGCGGTACCGCGGTACCGCAGAAAATGGAATGAAAAGTTCCATGCCCTTCAGCACCACATCGGCAATAGAGTCACCGACTATACTCGGATCATCCAACGGGAAGCACAACCGTTCCCATGGGTAGGACGCAAAAAAAGACCGCATCCCGTCCCAATCTGCTGACCTATAGTGCCAAACGCGACGACAGCCTGCTAAAGGAGGCCGTGATATGCGCGAAACCGGCACTTTACTCCGGATCAGGCAGTGGTCTGACGAATCAAGTGGAACGTCCACAGATACCTGATAATGGTCCGGATGAGAGGTCAGCAGAAGGTCCAACAGTGAAGGCGTATGGTCATCCACATCGGGAACTCGCGTGGGCGAAGTTACCAGTTGTGTAAGATCACACGCCAAGGCAAAATCGTGAACAGACCTCACCGCATGATCGGTGGTGCGCGAACAAAGCCATTCGGCGTGGTGGGCATTAAAATCGCCCAAGATCACGATCTCTGCGGAGGGGGTCTGCTCTAACACGGAATCTACAGCAGTTTGTAAATGCTCAACGAGCCGGTCAACTTCAGTATTCCCGCTATGGGACCTGTATAGGCACGCGTAGCTGCGTGGATGGTCGTCGCAAGCTATGCGTAACCAGAGGATGGATAGGTCCTGACCTTCAAGTCTGCCGAGGGGCCGGTAACAGATATCTTCTCTGACGTATGCGTACACACCAGCCACCAAATACACACAGATACCACCAAATACATAAACTTGAAATAAAAAAAATATATATTTATGAACAAATCAGAGTGGTACATAAAAAAAACGCTAGTGCAGTAAACAGACTATGTGTATTATATTTTTTACATAAAAGGCAATAAATTAGGTATACATAAATAAAATAGAATAAATCTAGAACTTACAGAGAGTCTATTTATTTTAATCTAGCGTTTGATGTCCACGTTAACTGCATTGAGTGGTGTGATGTCTCAAAATGGTCAACACTCAGCTGATGTTGAGATTTTTATCCCAACGCTGATTTTCAGTGTCAGCCAAGTCTACTTATATAAAAAAGTGTAAATAATTTTGATTCTTTTTGATGGCTAGTTATGTAATCTTAGAAATGAGAGAAATAGGACCATTGCTAAGATTTTATCTTATTTTCATTCCAACAAATAACTCAAGCAATGAGATCTGTTATCGCCTCTCCTTTTAAGTAAACGAATTTCTTAAAGAATCCAATAAACGCTCAGGCGGATGAGATAAATATCTTATTCAGGAACGTTCTTAGATGTTGTATTATTTTTGTTTTCCCAAATATAAATGAAATAAAACCCACAATAAAGCTTTAAGATATTGATGTCCTTAAAATGAGAATTGTATCTATTACATTCATTATTAAGCCTAAACCAAAACTGGATCAATTTTAAACTAAATGTGAATATTATTTTCAAAATTAAAAATTGACCCGCGCAACTTCGCCAGCGAGTCAATACATCAATATTATTTTTCATTCAAAATTTCATTTCCTATAGCAGCCCCGTGTAAACGTTTTCCTATCCGACCCTGATGATTCTATTACAGCTTCACAATTTATACGCACACGCCATAATTACCGCGGTTGGCACCGACTTGACCTACTGTTTCGGCCCGACAACACTCGAATGCCGATTAAGAGTTATTAATGAGCAGAAATCCTGATGCCACTTTAGGCTACATAAATCGAGCTACGGCGATGTATCGCGCTAACACGATGTTGTCATGAATTACATAGCGAAAATCGCTTACGTCATAATTACGTCATAATATCACCGTCATACAAACACACGCACACACACATACACACTAATGTTAATGTACATATTCTCGCCTTGTTAGTCCGGACTCCCTTTGAAGTTTAGACCAGCTGCCGTTCTGCCAGCAAGTTTGTTAAAGGCGAAAGAATGTCTATATTTGTCAATACCATCGTGACTACTAAGTGGTAGTGGTGTTCTGCAATATGAGTATATGGTACCACCGCCTAATCTGGATAGGTTAGGCGGTAGTACCATATACCCGGGATTGCCGTAATTGCGTCACTGTTTGTGATAGACGTAATCCAGTTTAAAGGGTAAGGTTGATGGTAGTTATATGCATGAAGCATCGTCATCCCGCCACAAGGATAGCAACTCACCATTAACATCTTTGGTGTCTAAAGACGATTGCTTCTCTTTCCATTCACAACACTGGTTCTCTTGAAGAAAAGGAAGTGTTAACCTACGATACTCATCAATATAATAATAATGAGTTGAAAAATTAAACAAATTGGTTGTACCTTAGTTAGCTATCTGCTTGTGTTACGAGTGTAAGTAAACGATACTAATACAAAGAAATACATATAAAATACTGAAGTATATATAATAAACACTTAAACACAGAAATAAAAACATCTGTACACACGACTGCGACAAGCACTGACGCTATTGCGGCAGGAGTAGGTAAGGCGGTGGTACCAGACCCGGATGAGACAATGTAGAACTGTACCACCTAGTAGCCACGATGCCAGTGACTCGTATAGCCAATCGGTTGCCTTTACGACCTGCCTGGCAGAACAGCAGTTGGCTTATTCTTCAAAGGAGCCGGGGACCAACACAAGGAATATAAATTTAGATTATTTATTTTACGAATATTATAACAGAAAACAAAAAAATCAACTTATAAGTACTAGCTGTAACCGCGACTTTATCCATGTGGAAAATTTCTAAAAGCCCTGGGGTTTAATCTGCATACTTCCCGTGATAATAACTATCCTAAGTCCTTTCTCGGGTCTCAAACTATCTATACCAAATTTCATCCAAATCGGTGCAGTGGTTTATGCGTGAAGAATAGACAGACAGAGTTACTTTCACATTTATAATATTAGTATGGATGAATTGAGCCTATGTATGATAACATCATAAAGGATTTATGATATTTCATTCATGTGTATATATTTGGTTATTTTAGGAATTTTCAAATGATAAAAAGTTCCCTCGTCTATGGGTATTTTTCCGTGTATATGTTATTTTAGTCTTTATAATTATTTTTTTTCTAGATGTTTTCTTTGTTTATGAAGACCAAAAGCATATCATTATCTAATCCGTAAATACATGCAGCTTAAATAGAGGAAAACTAGATGTCACACAGGGAGTTTATATACTACGTACTAAAAAAGCTATGTTAAGTAGAAGTGTTCCATTTCGTTAACACTCGTTGCAGCGCTGAAATAACAAGAATCGTCCTACCAAAGTCGAAATTAAGCAGCGCTATTGCGTATTATAGTGTATAATATATATTTATGACCGAAACATAACCGCAGTAAATTTCATGGTGCTTACGCGTTTTATTTCACGCGCGTGAAGTCCATGAGCAACACCTTAGTGGAACAGAAGTGGCGTGGCGCATACCTTGCCTAATACGTTAGGGCATAAAAGTCTTTGGAGTCACGTAAAATATGTGGCCATTACAAGCACGGCAATTTTATATTTTACTAGCTGCGGCGTGTAGCCCTCTACATTAAAAAAGTTTTTGGCGAATTGGGATTACGTTATTTTTCCGGGATAAAAAGTAGCCTATGTGCTATTCCAGGTTATCATCTACCTGTGTGCCGAATTTCATTCAAATGTGTTCTGTAGTTTTTGCGTGATTGAGTAACAAACATCCATCCATACATCCGTCCAAAAATCCAATTCGCATTTATAATATTAATATAGATAGATTACGACGGACGGAGAGTCATAATTCAAAGAAGAAAACGCGGTAATGTGATTTGCAACCTTCTGCGTGCTTTACGTGAAACTTACGTATTGTAAAGAACCAGAAAGCTGTAAACCACTTTTAAAAAATCTAAAAATATTGATTCTGCCTTTAATTTATATACTCGAATCACTAACATTTGTTAGAAAATATCCTGAGTATTTTAAAAAAGCAAATTGAATACCCGTGAAAATATTCAAACAGATTTAGAATTACCAATTTCAAACCTAAAAATTCACAGCCCTGAGCGAGCCGAGCCGTTATGGTTGTAAAAATATATAATAAATTATCCGAAAAGTTGAAATCGGTAGATAACGATAAGAAATTCTAAATGATTTTTAAAACATTTATTTTTAATTATAATATATTGGTCCGCCTCTACATTGGGACACTCTTAATACGTAGGTACCTAGGAATTAATTTATTATATTAAGTAGGAATAATTTTTGTTTTCTTGATTATAAATTTAAAAAAATATCAATTCATCTTGCTTGTATGTACATACGTACTACTGGAAGCAGAATTAAGTAGGCCATTTTCGTAGGACCTCAAATACCTAGATTACCGTAGTGCAATAGCAATCAGGCTTAACCTGATTGTAAACGTCTCATTTCTTAGTAGTTTTTTGCTTTATCTTTACGCTTTCTTCTGCTGTAAAGGGAGGGAAACTGGATGTATTTTCCTACTCCTTCTATACATTTCTGATTAATTTCGATTAATCAGCTTAGCTTTTCCCCAGGGCACCCTCAGCTCGCACCTTAGAGGTTATCAGGACGGTTACCACTTTTGATTCTGGTTTACAGAAGTTATAGTGGTGAGAATGAGAGGTGGGCCCATTGACCTTTAATTATTTGCTTGTATGTAATGAGGTAATATTAAAAAAATGGCGTATATGTATATATTTAAAACCACTGTTCATCATTTTCTTAAGAGCTTGTGTTCGTTCTTGTGAGATAAAGGTAAAAAAAGATCCAAATATGCTTAAAAAATCGCAACAAATTAAGCGTTTGACATCACTATTGACAAAACGCACTTTGATATCGCATTACTCTGTAGCTACTTTAAATTTTCATTTTTTAATAATGATTTTTTTAATCAAACAGGTAAACAAATTATTAATCGTTTATTAATAAATATATTACACACTTTAAAATAATCTATAAAATGTATTTAATGCGTAATTAAGTTTAAGTAATTTACGAAGGAGATAAAAATTTCAGCGTGAGGTTGAAGCTTCTTATTTTAAACTCACGTTACATATTCGGAGAGTTAAAAGTGTTCCTTAGCAATTAGTATAATTTAGTAACCTTGAATTATCATGTCTAAATAAAAAAAAACAATTTAATAAGTTGATAGTTTATGATTATTTTAAAAATAAATTAGCCTTAACTGATAAAATTTTGAACTCGAGTAAACCCGTTTCTACTTATCTGTATTAATAAAACCCTTATATGCTTAGGCGAATAACTTACTAAGCATGTGGAACCGTTATAATTTCAAACATTTTATTAAAACTACTTAAACAAGGCTACACTAAGAGCAGTCCCTTTTGACCTAAAAGGGCATTAGTAAACTATTATTCTACACGTTATGATTCGGCCTTGGCGACCCTTTGTGCCAAAGTGGGTCCTATCTTCATTTTATCATTAAGAACAAGGGTTCGTACATTAAAATTTGATAGCCAGCAATGTGTTGAAAATATTGAATATTGAATTGAATAGATGTTAAATCTAATACTAATTATTACGTAATGAAAAATTTCTTTTTAAAATTGCTTTCTTCCAAAGTATACAAAAAATTTAATTCCAAAATTACAGGAGAGACAGTTTGCATTAGTTAGAAATTTTTAATCTGTGTTAGTTAATACAGTTTATAGTACATTTTTATACACTGGCTCCCTCTTGAAGTTGTTAGCATCTTGGGCTAAAATTATGAGGTTTTAAATTCAATATCCCGGTTGCACACTTTATCGGACATTAATCGCCCTGTCGGTCGAGTGGTTAGTAACCTCAACTAAGCAAACAGGGACAGGCATTTGTGCCATGAGCATAGATGTTTGTATTTCTAGATTTGAGTGATTATTAAATATATTTTTAGTATTTATATATGTATTTCTATGCATTAATATCGTTGACTAGCACCCATATCACAAATAAATAAATTGCTTACTTTGGGGTGTTAGATCAATTTGTGTAATTTATCCTCTGATATTATTATTATCGGTGTTTTATTGACCTAGAAATACCTCAGTAGTGACTTAGAATCTGATTACTTATAACATTATAACATGTTACGTGCCGCTGTTGTAGTCTATGACATCGAGCGCTATAAAAAAGAATACTTGTGACGGCGAGGCGACGTTAAGAAAATATCTGACGATCGGATGGATTGGTTGTCATTCTGTTATTTGGTTTACTGACCTGTAAAATTAATACAAAATTATAGTGACTGACAAAACTATTGGCTGTAATTAACAAACATTAATAAATTAAAAAGGTGAAATTAATTAAATTTGTTACTATCTGTGAACTGTTCTATGTGACCTCCACAATGGCACCGAAAAGAAAGACTGCGGTTTAATAAATGGTTAAAATTAACCGATTCTTTTAAATTCCAGTCTCCGTTATTTAACGGCTATCGTTTTTATCATGGCTTACAATCATTAATAGATAAAACAGATCTGCTTTGATCGACTAGCTAGAGCTTAATAAGCTGTAGTGGAGAACCAGCCCATCAGGCACCAACACCTTTTTCTGAGTACGAGTGTTTGTAAATGACGCGATACATTGTTTTTTCCTTGATGAACAGAAAAAAGTTAAGAAAAAATCAAATAATCATTATATTCAATACAACTATTCCAAAGCTTACATTTGAATATAAATAATAACTTGGATATAAACTAAGCTTCAGATATTTGTAATCAAATCACAACATCAATTTTATATGTGAGGACCTAATAATTTGCTTATTTTTGTGTTAGATGAATTGGGGTAATTTGCCTTTATTTTATTCGAAACTGCAATGAAGTTATTTTTGCAAGAAGGTAAGGCGCTGGTATCAAATCCATATGTGACATTGCAGTAATCCACCGACCATTCTTGCATCGTAAATTATGTTTCGGTTTTTACCTCGTTGCTTATTTGTTTATTTTAATAATTATTTTCTAGATTTGATTATACTTGTGTTTTTGTATATTGCTGTTTATTATTGTTTCTAACTTTTACTTTCGACTTCACTTAATGTAAAGATTCATGTACCTATTAGGATCGGTATTTTTTCTAAATATACGTTCTTTTATATTCTTTTTAGATCTCTGATTCTGATGAGTTGAATTGTGTAATAAATTTCTTCAAAAGGGGGCCCGATCAATCAGGGTGAACAAAGTTATCCTTATTTTCATTAATGTAGTACACATACCATTAAGCATAAAAATTGTTACGTTACTCAGACTTTCGCTTTATGTGATTTTAATTGTGAGTAATTAGTGGGTACTTACAAGTTATTCATCTGAACTAAATTCTTGTCACATATGTACTCATTGCGGTTAAGACGTCGAGACCACACTTAGGACATTATTCACGCTATAGTAACGCCTCTAACTTGAAACATGTCTTCAACATCCGTTTAGTTCAAGTAACATGCAGTAATCTTGTAATTATTATAATATGCGAAACTCTATGAATGTTTCTAAGTGTTTTTCTCAATTTGTTTACAACTTCTCTAGTGATTTACACGAACCATGACGTACCTATTTCTCAACGCCCTATTTCTCTGCCATAGGACAACAAACAAGCAGATGGCTTTCTTAACGGAATGCAAAACAAACTTCGATTGTGACTTTAGGTTCATAATTGAAAATAAAATATCAAATCATCATTAAAATAATTACTTTTATCATTATCAAAATGAAGACAAAAGTAAGTAAGCGCTTATTTTAAATTTGATATTTTTTCTTTGATTTGATCCAGATCTATTTTAAAGAATTGACGGTCTGTCTTTCTGCCAGATAGCTGGTAAAGACGAGTGAAAAACTATATATGTCACTACTACCATTGAATGGTAAAGTAAAAATATTTTCCTTTCTTGTTTTTTTATATTAAAGATAAGAAAGAGTAAGGATGTTAAACACAAACAAAATTGTTTATTACTGAAATTTTGTAACCATATTATTATTGGGTAAGAAGTATTTTCTCTTTATTTTTCGTTGTACTACCTAGTCTGTATTGATTAAATTGGTTTTTATTAAGGATATATATATATATATATATATATATATATATATATATATATATATATATATATATATTCATTTGTCGCTATTAATAAAATAGTTAATAATATGTTACAGTAACTTATACTAGGATGCACTGTATTTCTTTTAAAACATCCAAGCCTGCCTTGGTTTGTATTGTAAAAATGTACACAAATACAACGTCAAGAGAAATCTAATTGATAACTGCTAGTAGATAGCGCTATATGATATTATCAGCATTAATCTGCTCTTTTATGTATTGCAATCGCCTTTTGGTTGAAATTCAATCATATTTTCACGAGTCCATTTGCCCATATATTAAACAATAAAATCTCTTGCAAGTTTTTACAACAGACTAATCATAAACAAAATAGTATATCTGTGTGTATACTATATTATGATGTGTATCAAATGAGTGGTAGTTTGTGTAATATTTATTTTTATTAAATTATAATGCCTATTATATATACTATTAGGTTTCTGCACTCCTTTGCAATGTAAACTTCAACTGTCCAAAATGTTATATTCTTTCTTTCGCCTATTATCGTAAAAAAGGGTACAAAATTTTAGATTTAAGTAATAATATATAGAATACATATATTTCTTGTTTTATCTTCCGACATACATACATTTTGTGACATGTAAAAAGTCCTAAATATTTTTTTTTTAATTTACCTAAACTTAAAGCAAAATGTTATAACTTTAAAATTTTAAGTTATAGCAATTTAAACCAGAGTTCAAAGTGTCAAGAGCAACAAGCGTATGATTAATATTGAAAGGTCGCGATGATTGTGACTAACGACGAGCAATCGCTGAATTGAATAAATGCTATTTATTCAGGGCACAGCGTTTTTATTAATTGGACCACCGATAAAATATGCTTACACGATTTAATTAAATATTCACGTGAATTGTCGTTGTCGGGTTCAGAAGGCTTTAAAATAGGCTGAGATAATGATATGTCTAATTTGAGTAATTAAAATTGTGGTTATATTTTTAAAACTATTGTATGTCCGTGTAAAAAGGATGATTATTTTTTCAACCAACTACCAAAAAAACTGGACGGTCTCAATTTGGTTTTAATTTTTTTATGTAAAACATAGCTCACATAACTTTAGAACTCATTTATTTTATAGCATTATTTTGGTATGAGTACTTTGGAAATTAAAATAATTGGAAATAATTTGCAAAATAAAATTTGGTAAAATTTGGAAATATCAATTTTAGAGTTTCTTTACTGCGTATAAATTATTTTTAACAAAATATAAATTATATGTAAGGTTAAGTACTTCATTCACTTATCAACGGGTAAAATAAATATTTAAGATTTAAAATTAAGTAGTATTTGAACAGAATTTATAAACAATTATAACTTATTTAATTTAAACAAAATTTATGAAAACCGTCATTGCAGTCATAAATTCCTTCAACATTGCGTAAATTATGGTTATTAGTAGAAGTATTTTGGTATTGAATAACGGGAAACGCTTTGAATGTTGGAGGGAGTAATGAATGCAGGAGGAAAAATGACCCGGGCGCTGTTGGCCCCTACGTTTTGAAGAGTACAAACTAGAAATATATATGAAGTGTGATTAGAAATCTAAACAAGATAGGCAGTTTTGTTAATAAAGTGAATAGCTGGAATACGCATTTTTAGGGTTCCGAAGTAAATTAGGAACTTTCATAGTTTCGCTATGTCCGTGTGTCCGTCCGTTCGTACGTCCGTCCGTCCGCACGATTACTCAGAGATCCTTAGTACTAGAAAGCTGTAATTTAGCATGAATATATATAAGTCATGGCAATAATATGGTAACATAAAATCTTGAAAAATGTTTTTTTAGGTAGCTCCTTTACATGTAAAATGGGGATGTTAATTTTTTCTCGTCTACCCCATGGATCGTAGATAAAAGATCGGGTATAGTTGCATAGGTTTTTAAAAATATTGTAATTTTATGAAAACTTTTCGATTAAAGCTCTCGTTCGTGAAATATTAAGAATCCTCCTCCTCTGCTAGCTAAACGGTTGGTTTTGGGGGTGAGAAAAAGTTCTAGATAATAGTAAATATAATGAAATTAAAAGGAAAACTATCACGGCTCTAAAAACTTTACAAGTTATTGAGTAATAGTCGACCAACTTATAAAATGTACTTGGATTTTTTTTATAGGCGGTGTTTTCTAAGATCTAATGATGGATCTGAAAAGTAGCCAATTAGCCATCCGAGCTTGGGCTGATATAGTTGGCCTTTATTGCTAAAAAAATATTCGCAGAGTTATATAATAGAACTAGAAGGTAGCCATGGAACTCCTAAACTAAATAAAAGAAGTCCTTGGGGTGTGGTCTAATTTGTTATATTTTGGCAAATAGGTACTCTAAATGAGAATTATTTCCAGGGTTACATGGTGGAGCTAAAAGGACGCCATAGGAGCTTGCAATAAAACAAGCTCGTTGATTAAGGAACCCATAATACGTATAACCTTAGCCACAATCTACAGGATCTCTTTTAAAATTTTGCTCTTTAAATTATGCATATGAGGCAGAATGGCGATCTGAAGATAAGAAAATGTGTCGGGAGTTTTTGAAATTTTTAATTTATCTTGTTATAATAGCCTTTAGGGTACTAAACAAATATACCACGTAATGTGAGTACAACATCGTTACAATGTTTGTGGAACTCACTGAAATGAGCACCTCCACGCTTCTACTCCTTCCTACACTTACAATTACACAAACACACATAAATATACATACTTCGCGCTCGCTCGTTATTACATATTACATATTATACACTCGTGCCATCTATTCCATTAATGAATTGTATTTCAAGAATAAAATTCGGTATTATGGGATGTATTGCATAACAACAAATAGCGTTGATTGAAATCAGCACCAGAATATTGTATAGCCTTGTCAGTTTTAAGAAATATTGAAAAAAATATACATTCAAAATATTTATTATATTAAAATAATTAACTAAAACAAGCAAGAAATTGATAGCAAATTCAGAACTAAAATATCTGTTCCCGAATACTAGGTTCAATTAAAATGTTTCTCCGCTATAAGTGGGCACTAAACATTAACAACTCCAATATCAACTTAATTAATTTTAATGGCGGCTATTACTTTCAAGTTTAATATATAGTTTAATCAAAGAAATTTCTTAAGCTCCTTTCACACCGGTTACTTACTTAGTAACTCTAGATACATAATATTTTCGGGAATAAAGGTATACCGGTTCCGCTCTCATTTTAAAAACTCACTCAAATTTAGGCCTAATTCTCACGAGAGTTAAAAAGCGTTGCGTTAAAGCCCGACGTTGGTGCTTTTAATACGTTCTCTCTGAGATCGTTGATAATAAAGCTTTCGAATCAGTCTAGTCAATATTTTAATTAAACAAAAAATGATTTTTGTAAATTATAGAAATAAGTTGTGATGTGAAATAATGTTTATAATTTAAAAAAAAAAAAACAAGCCCGTTGAGTTTCTTCCGCCGGATCTTCTCAGTATGTGGCCGCGTTCCGATCCGGTAGTAATTGTAAAAAATCGACTCACAACATTTTTAGTTTAATGATATATAATTATAATTTTAAAATATTTCCACACCATATCATGGTAGAATATGTTGGTAACTTAATCAAATTTTAATAACTTGTAACTCCCATATTCTGGCAAATAAATTATTTCTTTCTTTCTTTCTAGTCTCGTATTTCGCTTTAGTAACACGTGGAAATTATTTTTGTTAAATTAATAGATTAACTAAATAATAACAATTTGTGTTGTTAGAAGACGAAACAGAAGACAAAAGGCATTCTGTGTACATTCATAACCAGAGATAACCAGAGAGACCAGGCTGACTAATGTATATATAACGCGAATTATTTGAGAAAGTGTAAAGTCTTTCTCAAACAGTTCGCGTTTGCACCTTTGGGTCGGTGCACCTAAGTATCAAACCCTCCAATTTGACAAAATCAAACGTAGACTGAAACACCTCATCAGCGAGTGGCGCCGTGTATTACTGCTGCTCTTTACCAAAACAGACGAGCGTTGTGACGACCGCTTCCAAGACTAACGGCGGTGGCGTGCGTCACAGCAGCTGGCTGCCGAAATAGAAGAGCATCGAGACCACGTCTTACGGGACCAACAGCAGCATCACATTGGCTGGCCAACAAAATTATTTTTAATCTTCTTCTAGAGCAAAACTTTACCCAGATGTATTAGAGCCGGCGTTTTTAAGGAAACCAATTTACATTTATAAAACTAGCTGTGTTAGGTTAGAAGTATTATAATCCTAGCGAAGCTTGGTATTTAATATGATGGTAATTACAGACCACACAAATACTAATAGACACGGTGTTGGGCGCAAAATGCGTAGCCGTAAAATATGAGCAAATGTATGTAAATGTCAAATGCTTGTAGATATATTAATTATTAATATCTGGTTGACCGAGCTTTATTCGGTTTTTCACATATTTTTGGAACCGATCTTTTCTTGGACCTTGAACCTCGATAAATCGATTCCTATAGAATATATAAAAAAAAAATTCTGTATCTGGTTGACCGAGCTTCGCTCGATTTTTCACATACCCATATCTTGGGAACCGAGCTTTTCTTGGACCTGCAACCTTGATAAATCGATTTCTTGACCCGAAAAACCCCTAATTTGTGACTTTCATGAAAATCGTTGGAGCCGATTCCGAGATTCCAATTATATATATACAAGAATTGCTCGTTTAAAGGTATTAGATATCGTAAAAAAATAAAAATATGACATATTGTGCTATTTTAACATGTCGAGTAAAAAGCTAAGGCTTAAGTAATACCTCTGGAGTAATTGAATTTCATCGGTAAGTATTACAACTCTGTATTTCTCTGTGTAAATGCAAGCGACTTTGACAGTCTAAGAAATTGCCTTGAAAATCGTATCCAGTTTAATCCGTGGTGGTAATAGTGGTATTTAATAAACACTAAACCCAGAAATATGCTCCTCACACAAATGCATATCCCTGTTGGGAATCGAACTCGAGCGCTATCGATTGTGTAGTCAAGGTCACTAACTACTTGAACAATGGACGATTAAATCAAAACGGCAAAGCACACGTTTAATCGGTAGTTTAGCTGTTTTGATTATTTAGTGTTTACTTATATTTTGTATGTGTTTGTTTTTTATATTCACCAACAAAATGAACAAAACGGTAGCTTATTTGACGCTTTGAGAGTATGTGACAACTAATGTTGACAAGGAAGTGAGTTGGTTTTCCCTTTACATATTAAAACACTTTTTGTCGTCGGCACTTGGTGAGACTCCATTTTCATTCAATATTTTATATAAAAACACTTGTACTGTTTCACAATAAATATTTGTTGTGAACAGTACAAGTGTTTTTATATAAAATATTGAGTTTTCCCTTTATATACGTATAAAAAAAGAAAAATCGACAGTGGTTCCACGAACAAACTTTTTCTTGATTAATAACAGGCTGATTTTTTGTGAACAGCTTCGTTTTGACGAGATAACCATCTTTTTTATCTTCAAAAAATCTCGAACCAGATATCTAATAAAGTTATCTTTTATCTTTGAAAATTTTGATTCGGTGAAGGAAAAATATGTATTAATGACAATAATTATTTTTCGACTTTAATCGCTTGACTATATTATGAAAAACACGATAAAACTTTTGCCCTACACATTCGTTTTTTTTATAGTATGAGATAGCAAACAAGCAGATGGGTCTCCTGATGGAAATAGTCAACCATTGCCTATAGATACCGAAGGTGTTAATGGTGCGTTGCTATGTTGTGGCGAGGTCTTATGCCACATGCATAAGTTTACCGGCTTCCTTACCCTCCAAACCAGAACACGAGAGTGACAAGCACTGACGGCTTTTACTTCAGTTGAACTGAAGCTATTGCGGCAGGAATAGGTAAGGCGGTGGTACCAGACCCGGGCAAGACAATGCAGAACTCTACCACCTGGTAGCCACGATGTTAGTGACTCATATAGCCAATCGGTCGACTTTTACGACCTGCCTGGCTGAACGGCAATTGGCCTATTCTTCAAAGGAGCCCGGGACCAACACGGTTTCTCTGACGAGTCCTCGCTCTAAAGTGTCGGAATTATGAGATTTTAAGTTTGATATTAATCAATTTAAAAACAACCTAATTTTCTCACAACAGCTTGTTAATTATTATTGTAATTCAAGGATAAATTTTTCCTACACTGAAAGTGGAAACTTTTCTTAGTCCGACACTCTCAACTTTCCTTTTTTATCTATCTTTATTAGTTTTTAAAATTTTTCAAAGACAGAAAAGATGGTTGTCTCGCCAAAAAGAGGCTGTTCACAAAAAATCAGCTTTTTATTAATCAAAAAAAAATATGTTCGTGGGACCACGGCCGAAACAAAAGATTAGTCAGTAAAATAACACCGACCGACCCGACACGACGACCCAAAGCATACACTACACTTAGTAGGACTAAGTCAGTAGCCATTAAAATGAAACTGGTCATTTCACGCTTTTCACCGGCTCAGTTTTCAGGGAAGCGGGATGTTTATTATAACAGTTACATTCTGAACCTGTAGCGCGGTAGTCTTGGCGAAGCCTCTCAACTCAAGTGCTCTAGAATATTCTGAGAGCTGCCCGTAAAAACCTCGACTTTAATTGGATTGCTTTTTATTAGCGTAATAAAATTGAACTTTGAACTCACAGCTCTATATTTAATATGTCGGGTTTCTTAATAGAAAATTTGATTTAGCTTCTATTTAATTACATTAACAATGACTAACCACTAACTGTAAATGTAGCACTGTGTAGCGATTTAGAATAGGTTTATAATTTTTACACTAATTATATGGACCTTACTAGCTGTTACCCGCGACTTGGTCCGCGTGGATTTCGTTTACTCCGCTCCTACTGGTTGTAGCGTGACGGTATATAGCCTATAAATTTCCTCAATAATTGTGCTGTATAACACTTAGATTTTTTCAAATCCGACTTGTAGTTCCAGAGAGGAGCGTGTTTAAACAAACAAAAAACTCTTTAGCTTTAATATACTAGTATAGATTCGTACTATTAGAATAGAAAATATTCGCCGTGTTGGTCCCGGCCTCCTTTGAAGAATAGGCCAACTGCCGTTCTGCCAGGCAGGTCGTAGTAAACGACCGATTGACTATCTAGTCACTACCATCGTGGCTACTAAGTGGTAGAGTTCTGCATTGTCTCGCCCGGGTCTGGTACCACCGCCTTACCTATTCCTGCCGCAATAGCGTCAGTGCTTGTCGCTGTCGTGTTCCGGTTTGGAGGGTAAGGTAGCCGGTAAACTTATGCATGTGGCATTAGACCTCGCCACAAGATAGCAACGCACCATTAACATCTTTGGTGTCTATAGGCGATGGTTGACTCTTTCCATCAGGAGACCCATCTGTTTGTTTGCTATTCTATAATATAAAAAAAAGAACATTTTGTGTAAGTAGGTATTTGTGTTGTGTATAAAGCTATTACGCCTTGGTGTTTCAATGAATTATTTTCATACCAGACATAACAACTAGGAAAACGTTTGTACTGGAAAAATAAACAAAAAAGAAAAGTATCATCACGCCCAGTTCTCTTGCCGGGTAGGCAGATTTACTCTGCTACTACTTAAGTTCTATATAAACTTCCCAGTTCACCATGATTCACTGGTTTGTCGGTTGGCGAGATGGGCGATGATCCCTTCTGCCGCATTTAACCGACCTAATAACGATTATTGACTATTCCTAGCGATATAGGACTGACTGAGTTTTTGAAGCTTCGAGAAAAACATCATAAAAAAATCAATAACAGCTATGAAATAGGCTACAGAAATCTAATATTTCTAAATAAAAAGCAATAGAAATACATTTCATTAATAAAAATAAACATTACACATATTATGTTCATGTGAACATATTATATCTATAGTCGAATTTCGGCCACACGCGATTGCTAGTTACCTTTAGTCAGTAAGTTAGATGCATAGCTACATAGTAGCCTTTTTTTGTACCTTTTGAGTTTTAATATGTAAATTTATATGTGCATGTATGTGTATATATAGCACACATACAGCTATATATGTATATGTATAGTATTATTAAATATATGTATATATATATATATATATTGTTGAAGAATGAACGAAGATCGTGTGCGAAACAAATATAATAATAACATAATCTACAGTTAATCTTCCGATGCACCGGTCAGTCGCGCCCCATTCGTTGTACCTATAATGTATTCCGTGTGTTTCTTAAAAGCCTAAATATAGTGTTATATCAAGTTAAAAGTGACTATTATTATTAAAATCCCAACAGGTTATGGGCCCAGTGTAAACTGTAATAATTCTGTGACTATTAGTGAAACTTGCAGTGTTTTAAGTCTTAAACTAAACCAAAAAACAATAATTTCATAATATTAACTAACGCGTGCAGTTTAAAATAAAAGTGAATCTTATCTCGCTAAGTCGGACAACACCTGCCGTTATCGTGTTTTTTTGTTTACGTGCAATATGTTTGAAGGTATTACTGGGTTTCGATTTGATGATTGCTTTGTTTTATGAAGATTTCGATTTTGTTTAATGATAATTAGTATTGAAGAAATAACATATTAATTAATGATGGCTACGTCTGTAAAAATAGATCCCCTGAATGGTGAAAATTATGATACCTGGAAAATTCATATGCGAGCCATTTTGAAGAAAAATGACTTGTGGGAATATGTGTCTGGAGCAGTGCCTCGTCCGGACCGTTCGGATTCTAAGTACCAGGAATGGCTTAAGCTTGATGGCAAAGCCGAGTCAGATATTTTGTTAGCCGTAAGTCCAAATGAATTAATTGCATTAGATGGTTTGGAAACGTCGAAATCAATATGGGATAAATTAAAATCTATGTACGAGTCCAGTGGCCCTGCTCGTAAAGCGTCGCTATTAAAAAAGCTCGTATTGACGCGTATGCAGGAAGAAGATGATCTTCGCAAACACATTGCTGATTTTTTTGACGCCGTGAATAAATTAAAAGAAATAGGCTTGATCGTAATTGACGAATTGCTCGCCATTTTACTGTTGTATAGTTTACCGGATTCTTTTGCTATGTTTCGGACGGCAATGAATCACGTGATGACCTACCATCAACAGATGTTTTAAAAGTAAAAATTGTGGAAGATTATGAAGGTCGTAAGTCTAAAATGAATAATCAAGGCGCTTTGTTCGCTAAGCGTCAAATACCTAAGTCTTGCCACAGAAAGTACTCATATGAAAACCGAAGCCACAATAATAGAAGTAAATTAGAATGTTATCGTTGTGGCGGTCGTGGACATTTTGCTAAAGAATGCAAAGCTAAAAATGTGAATAAACAAAAGCAGAGCGCCCAACATGCTACACGGAATATTGAAAGGAAATCAACGATTTTGATGACCACCACCGAAGAGGTGATGTTAGGTGACAGCAGATACCCTGCTTGGTGTATCGATAGTGGATGTACAGGCCATATGTGCAATGAGAGGAAACTGATTAAGGGGTTTTCGCGGCTGGATTCAGAGCTAAATTTAGCCAATAATGAAAGCGTAAAAATTACTGGTCAAGGTAAGGTCAGTATGTCGGTTAATACGGGGAATGAAGATCGCCAGATAGACATAGAAAAGGTGTTATATGTCTCAGACTTGCGAACAAATTTATTATCAGTAGCAAAAATTACTGATCGGGGTTTTGAAGTTCGTTTTAGAAAGAACGATGCAATTGTGATCGACAAAAACGACACAATTCATATACGTGCCGACCGTATTGGTAATCTGTACCATGTACGAATGAGTGAAAATGGTGCGCACAATGTTGAGTTGGTGAAAAAACCTATCGATGTGTGGCATGAGCGCCTAGGGCACCTAAACGAACGTGACTTGAAGTCGATGGCTAAAAATAGCTTAGTACATGGTTTGACTCTTAAAGACAGTGAAAAATTGTCAGAGTGTGAAATTTGCATTAGTGAAAAACAAGCTTGTGCGTCGTTTCCCAAAGCCCAGATTAACCGTACAAGTGAATTGTTGGAAATAGTACATACGGACATATGTGGTCCTATGAGATGTCAATCATTCAGTGGCAAAAGGTACTTTATCACTTTTATCGATGATAAGTCAAGATGGTGTGAAGTTTTCTTTCTTATCAATAAAAGTGACGCACTGAAAGCTTTTAAAGAATATAAAGCATATGTTGAAAAGTTCACGGGTAAGCAGATAAAGACTTTACAATCCGACAATGGTCGGGAATTCGTGAACAATGATTTTGATAATTATTTGAAGAAGGAAGGAATCAAACGCAGACTAACAGCACCCTATACGCCACAGCAAAACGGCATTGCTGAAAGAAAAAATAGAACTCTTGTGGAGATGGCGCGTTGTATGATGCGTCAAGCTGGAAGCCCACCTTCTTTTTGGGCTGAGGCAATTCAAATGGCAAATTATATAAGAAATAGATGTCCAACCTCTGCACTAAATGGGGACATTCCTTTTAAGATATGGAAAGGTAAGAAGCCTTCTGTGATGTACATGAATGTGTTTGGATCGAAAGTATACTACAAGAATAAAGGTGCACAGAAAGGAAAATTTGATTCAAATACTGAATTAGGAATTTTTATAGGGTATGATTTGCAATCAAAGGCCTACAGAGTATATGATCCAAAAGCAAGAAAAATGGTAGTGACACGTGATGTGAAATTCATGAAAGAAAGTGCATTTAGACATGAATATAAAGAGATATTAGATGAAAATGAAAACAATAATGACAGAATAACAATTAATTTGTTTGAACCCAATGTGAGCTATGAGACAGAAAAAGAAAATTCAGAAGAAGAGCGCATAGTACTGAGAGCAAGAAGACCAGGTAAAGAAGGAATAAGGACAAGGAAGATGTTTGAAATTGAAAAACAATCAAATGACGATAGAGGTAGAAGAATATCAAATAGAAAGAGAACCTCGACAATTTCGTGGGAGAATTTAATAGAACCACCTAAGAGAGGTAGAAGAAAAACAAGATTACTTCGTACAGGCTATATAGGAAGACCACGCACAGAGGATAGTTCTGTAAATAGCCAGACAGACAGTGAAAATGAGTCAGATGGTAACGAATCAAAGAAGGAAGAGACAGCTGGAATAGCTACAATTGAACCTATGACATGGAAAGAAATTGAACAAACCAGTGAAGTAGATGAGTGGAAACGTGCTTTAGAAGATGAATTTCTAGCACAAATCAAGAATGTTACATGGGAGATAGTGTCTAGACCACCAAATCGAAAGATTATTGGGAGTCGATTTGTGTTTGGTACTAAGACTATAGGAAAGAAGGTACGACTTGTCGCAAAAGGATGTGCACAACGGCCAGGGGAGGATTTTCATGAAACCTTTTCACCCGTTGTGAGAGCATCATCAATAAGACTCATAGCTGCTTTGTCAGCTGAATATGGACTTGATATTCATCAAATGGATGCGGTAACTGCTTATTTAAATGGTACATTAGATGAAGAAGTATATATGGAAGTACCAGATGAACTTTGCGATGTTTTGTCCAGATTACTCGCAAACCAAAAGATAGGAACACATAGGATGATAGTTCATGACAAAAAAATTATACAAACTGCTAAAAAGTGGTTAAGGGCCTTGAGTGAGTGTGATAATAGTGTGTGTTTGTTAAAAAAATCTTTGTATGGATTACGTCAGTCTGGATTGCAGTGGCATAAGGAGCTGGTAAGAAAGCTTATGATTATTGGTTTTAAAGCTATACCTCAAGATCCATGTCTGTTTGCTGCTCGAAATGGTGAGTGCATGATGTTGATAGCAATTTATGTTGATGATATTATTTTGGCAACGAACGATGTGTTGTGGATGAATGATGTGAAGAGTCAGTTATCTAGTGCGTTTGAGATGAAAGATATGGGCAAAATAAGTAATTGTTTAGGTATTGAATTTATTCGTGATAAAGAAGATAGAGTGTATCTAAATCAAAAAATGTATGTGGAAAAGGTGTTAGAGCGTTTTAATATGAGTGAATGCAAGTCTATGATGACTCCGATGGATGTAAATGTCAAATTGAATAAACCTGAGTGCATGAAGAATGATATAATGAAAATGTACCCTTATCAGAGTTTGATTGGTGCATTAATGTATTTAGCTGCGTCCACAAGACCAGATATTGTTTATGTGGTCAATTATCTTAGCCAGTTTAACAGTAATTACGATATTGAGCATTGGAAAGCAGCTAAGCGCGTATTGAGATATTTGAAAGGTACGTCAAACTATGGTTTAATGTATGAAAGAAGTGGTTTACCTTTGTTTGGTGTGGTTGATGCCGATTGGGGTTCGAATACGATTGATAATCGTAGATCGTACACCGGATATGCATTTATCTTGGCTGGAGCCCCTATTAGTTGGCAAACGAAAAAGCAACGAACAATTGCTTTATCGAGTACGGAAGCCGAATATATGGCTCTTTCCGAAGCAACAAAAGAAGCCATATATTTGCGTGATGTGTTGCATAATCTAGATGTGGATTGTGAGTGTGTGACGTTATTCAATGATAATCAGGGTGCCATAAAACTTGCACAAACTAAAAACTACCACTCACGCACAAAACATATCGATGTGAGACATCACTTTATTAGAGATGTGTGTGAGAGAGGTGTAGTGTGTCTTAAATATTTGTCAACTGAAAAAATGCCCGCTGATATTTTAACGAAAGGTTTAAATAGGACAAAGCACGATGAATGCGTACAAAATCTAGGCATGATAGATGTGAGTGAGAGTTTAGATGTTTCGCTCATGACTTCGAGGGGAGGTGTTGAAGAATGAACGAAGATCGTGTGCGAAACAAATATAATAATAACATAATCTACAGTTAATCTTCCGATGCACCGGTCAGTCGCGCCCCATTCGTTGTACCTATAATGTATTCCGTGTGTTTCTTAAAAGCCTAAATATAGTGTTATATCAAGTTAAAAGTGACTATTATTATTAAAATCCCAACATATATATATATATATATATATATATATATATATATATATATATATATATATATATATATATATATATATTATTTGCTTACATATATATGTAAATACACGGGATGAATTACACTTATTGATCAACGATACTAATACACAAAAATACATATATAAAATACTGGAATATATTTAATAAACACCCAAACCCGGAAATATAAACATTTATGCTCATCACACAAATGCTTGTCCTCGTCGGAGATCGAACCCGAGCCCCGTCGATTGTGTAGTCAGGGTCGCTAACCACTCGACCAACGGGGCGGTAAAAAATGGTAGAGCTCTGCAAAGTCTCGTCCAAGATATATCACCCAGCAATAGCGAAAATTGTCACTGTTGTGTTTCAGTTTCGAGGTTGAAGTAGCCTGTAAACTTATTACATCCATTACACGAATAGCAACGCACCAGAGTCAACAGCAACGCATATATATATACACTTATTTTATTGTATTTTATGACACCACTACCTAAAATAAGTAAATTAAGGTATAAATAAATAAATAAGGTATCTCCTCTATATAGTACCTCTCCTCTACCCTAAGGTTGTCTGGCAGAGATTGCTCTTTAGCGATAAGACCGTCTTTGTGTACCTTTGTAAATAATTTATGTTATTGTTGTTGTACTTTAATTTGGTGCGCAATAAGGTGTAACCATTCATTCATTCAATTTTTATTAAATTTAAAATGATTTCAGCAATAGTATGAACTACGGGTTACAGTTCGTATTCGACCTTCTTCAAGTTTCTTTATTACTTTTTTAAATTTCCCTCCTAAAAGATTAGGTGTTAAAACAAAGAAAAAGTAACAACAAAAAAATTAAAAAAGTACCAATATGGACAGTTACCTAGTGAAATGATGCGCTTGTTATTTTGTTTTTTCCGACATTTCATAAAAAATAACCAATATCGATAGTTACCTACTGAAATGATGCGCTTGTTAATTTTTTTCCGACATTTTAAAAATTAATATGTCACTTTTATCAATCGAGGATTTTGTTAGTGTTGCGTGTATCACATTACTAGTTGCACCCTGCAGACCGCTGCATTATAAAAGTTTTGGTGAATCCCACGGAAATACTTATTTTTTCAGGGTAAAATATATACTTTATATGCTATTGAAGGTCATCTTTAATGTATTTGTATAATTTCATCCAAATCCGTTCAGTAGTTTGGACGTGATTGAGTAACAAACATTTATCTTAATATTCAAACTTTTGCATTAAATACTTTACTTTTTTACTTACTTCAATTTTACTTAATATTCGTATTAAATTATTATATGTATATAGATAATATAAATAGAAAACTTTTACAAAATAACTTTTTTATTCTCAATATATACCTACAATATTTAAAAAAAGTTCTAAAGAGTTAAATTATATATTATGTATCAATCACGGAGTGGATACAGCTAATGTTGAAAATTGTTATACTTCTTGTAGGTGCCACTTTAAATGTTTTCCTCAAATGATAAGCCACAAAATTAAATACAAAGATATTATCACTACATAGTATAAAACAAAGTCGTTTTCTCTGTCTGTCCCTATGTCCCTATGTCCCTATGTATGCTTAAATCTTCAAAACTACGCAACGGATTATGATGCGTTTTTTTTGTAATAGGTAGAGTGATTAAAGAGGAAGGTTTATGTGTATAATATTCAATATATTGTAGAGAAATACTGCAATTTTTGAGTTTTCTGATGTCATTTCGTAAATAATTATATATTTTTTCTGCTTCTATTGCAAACGCAGGCTAAACCCTACGAGATTTATCAAAATAATGTACTAAGTATATGTATTACCCTGAAAAGGTCTACAGAAAAGTCCGCGATGGTATATGTCTAGCTCTTATGGATAACCCACAATAGCATTTTTTTGTCATTTACTTTTTACGAGAAATAATGGCTTATTTCAAAGCAATTTTAAGCAATACAGCACTAATCCTTATCCAATTAAATACCTTAAATATATTGTTGATTTAATATAGATCAATATGGCCGTTTACAGCATGTAATTTAAATGAATATTTTCGAATATATTACAGATATAAAATGCAGGGGCATAGCGGTTGCGGGGTTACCGGCAGGTCGGGCGACGCGCGCACGGTGTATTCTGAAACATGTTAATTTTCGGATAAATAAATATAGGACTTCAACTGAAAACCAAAATTTTTTTTTACAAATTTTTATATTCCTTTTCTTAACTCATCACCACCATATATAAAAATCATGTGGATGATTAGAAATAGTATTAACAAATTATTTTTCCTGTTTTCGGAATTTTATATGATTAAGTAAAGTACATTCTATCATGTAATAAGTTAGCACATTCCTTAGATAATATCTTCAGGTATATCGTATAATTTTGGTAAAATTGTTATTTAACAATCAATGTAAAAAAACGTGATTTAGCAAACCAGTTTTTTACTACTTTACTTACTTACTTTTCATTTTTTTTTCACTGAGTGACATAGGCTATTTGAAAAAAAAACTTCCCACTACGTATGTAGATAAGGAAGTTACTGATTTTACCCCAATTTCGAAAATCGAGTTTTTACCAGATGTTCACGTTTAGAGGTCCTAGGAATCTTTTCCGACCATTTTCACGATGACGTCAGTATGTCTGTCTGTATGTATGTATGTGTGTATGTGTGTGTGTGTGTAGGTTTGTATGTAAACATCTCATAACTTTTGAACGGCTAGACCGATCGAAACGCGGTTGAATTCTGCTCAACTTTGATTTCCTGAAAATTTGAACCGATTCGGTCCAGGAGATTTTGAGAAATTTTGAAAAAACACCAAAAAATTTTTGACGAAACAGTATTTTTTTAATATAACTTCCAGATTTATGTACCGATTGAGTAGAAAAACTAATCAGCTCTATTCGTCAAAAAAATATGTCTAATAAATAAACTGCATCAAAATCGGTTTATCCGTTTGAGAGAAATCGTTGACAAAAATTTTGAAAAAGTGTTTTTTCGACACAGCTTCGAAATTTTTCAACCAATCATTTTTTGGTGTTCTACGATATTGTAGTACTTAACAAACTACGTCAAATGCCGTTTCAAAAATCAAAATCGAATCTAATTCTGAAATTTATAGCTTTTCATACGTTATTTTTAGCAAACTTACTTAAGTTTTTTTAAATAACTTTCAAGTTAATTTACCGATTGACTTAAAAATATTATCAGCTTTCGTTCCGTTAATTTTATCAAAATCGGTCAATTTGTTTGGAATTTATCAATGAAGAAAATTAAAAATAAAATATTTTTTACATAGCATCGAAATTTTTCAACCTATCGATTATTTAGGTAAAAAAATATTTTAGATTTCAAAAATTGAGTTGAATGCCATCATCGTTTTCAAATATACAGCTATTCAAAAATTAATAATACTGTCATTTTTAACAAAATAGATGTTTGAACTGAAAAATCTATGCTTATATTTTTTACTCTTGAGCTTAAAATACCCAAAACTAAATTATTAGTGAGAAGTTTCAGGAATGGCCCGTAGGGTCAACCATTTACACATTTTTTTCCCGTTTGTCCTGATGCCTCGCTTTAATAAATCGCAGGGTCAAGCCTTTAACGTTGCAGGCTTAGATTTAAGCGTAGACTGCTTTTCACATGTCCTACTATATATATATCGCTCTTTCAAGAGTAACCTCTAAAGAAAACATTATTTGCATTGTCTAATGGCAAGAAAGCTGTGAACGTTGTATATAAAGACATTCCATAATATATTAATTGTAAAAATAAAAGAAATAGGTAAAAATGTAAAAACTAAAAATGTAGTACCTGTATGAATTTAGATATTCCAAAGATAGCAGGAAATCTTCATAGGGAAAGCGGAATCATTTTAGGACCACGGGTAGTAATTAATAAATCAAAACTACTGGATCGATTTTAATCATTTTTTTCCCGTGCGAAGCCGGGGCGGGCCGCTAGTTATCTCATAAAATACAGAGTCTTTCGAATGATGCGCTTATCAACGTACGAGTTTTTGTAAATATAAATAAATATTCACGGGACAAATTACACTTACTAATCTAACCCCAAACTCCAAAGTAAGCAAATTATTTGCTTGTGTTATGGGTGTTAGTCAACGATACTCATACATATAAATACATATATAAATACTTTTACATACAAAATTAAATGTATAGTAAATAAACATATTGTATTTGTTAATAGAGGTTTTGTTGACATTGTGTCTATAAAAATTTAAAAACTTTTTTCTAAAATGCATAAAATACGAGTGCAAATGGCTTTTATCCTAAAAGCAACCGAAGTTTATGTGTCGAGTGTAAAATAGCAGATAAAATTAACGAAGCAACACTGTCGATGCCGCTTCACAGCGCACATGTTTCGAATATCCGGGGCCGGCTATTGACGGAAAAATATAATTGGATTTTCTAACGAGATAAATTGGCGGGCCGACATACCATGCCTATTCATGGATCAGTAATTTATAACATTCAAACATGAAATAGTGACAACGATGAAAAATAAATGCTACAGGGGACTTATTTGTTGTTTTTACCTGACCGTGCTAGAAATGTTTTTTAACTGTATATAATATAAATATATATTATATGTTTGTTTACATGACTGTGTTTGTATATAAGTATGTATACTTCTGGCACGCTCCGTAGAAAACGGCGTGACTTCTAGTCAAATACATGGTGATCCCCATTTTGTCATTAGCAAACATTTTTAAATATTATAAGATAGCAAACAAGCCCATCCACCCATCTGTCTTCTAATGGAGTCAACAATCGTCTATAGACACCAAAGGTGTTAATGGTGCGTCGCTATCTTGTGGCGAGGTCTAAAGCCATATGCATAAGTTTACCGGCTACCTTACCCTCCAAACCGGAACACGACAGTTACAAGCACTGACGCTATTGCGACAGGAATAAGTAAGGTGGTGGTACCAGACCCGAGTGAGACAATGCAGAAATCTACCACCTAGTAGTCACGATGGTAATGACTCGTATAGCAAGTCGGTCGCTTTGTACAACCTGCCTGACAGGACAACAGTTGGCCCGGGCAACCAACACGGGAAAAAACATGTAAACTAATGTAATGTAATAAATTGTAAAATTTGGTGACCAAAAATTACAGCTTTTTGTAATTTTCAGAATTACAAGGGAGCTATACCAATACTATCTAATAGTTTTTTTTTGTATCAATGATATAGAAAAAAACCACGGGACTTAGTCCAGCTCGGGAATCTAATTACAGGGCATCATGAACAATTTAACCACTAGATCAATGAGGTATCTAGTTATATTTTCTATTACTAGTTCTTGAGTGAAAATTCTCTCGCGTTCAAACTTATTTTATCCTTTGGAACCTGGATACACATGTTTCTGGATGAAAGGTACCCTATGTTCTTTTATTGTAAGAATCATTCCATATACGTTGGTAGGGGACCAACGTTTCGACTTAACCGTTCAAGCTAAATAGTCAAAACGTATTAATAAAAAATAATCTCACTTTAGCATTTATAATATTAACTAGCTGAGCCCGCGACTTCGTCCGCGTGGAAAAATAAAAAAAAAATAGCCTAAGGTACTCGCTATCATATCAGCTGTCTCCCAGTGAAAGTGCCGTCAAAATCGGTCCAGTCGTTCCAGAGATTAGCCGGAACAAACAGACAGACAGACAAAAAATCTAAAAAATGTTATTTTGGTATACGTACCTTGTATACATCCATATGCATTTAGTAAAAACGGTTATTTTAATATTACAAACAGACACCCCAATTTTATTTATTTGTATAGATGGCGTCAACGCTTGCATTACTTGCAGATAAAATTGCCCTTACACACATCAATTGTTTTTTTTTTTTTGGTAAATCTATCATATCCGAATTCCGGGTACACTTTAAATATCAAGTCTTTAATGTTGGTTACGATTTCACGAAGGTCTTTATCTATGTAAAATTTTTTTGTAGCCTGATTCAGGAACTTTCCCCTAAGTAACCACTAACCAATCAATATGATCTTGTTTGGAAAATTTGTGCTTCTTCTACCTAAATGATTGCTCATGTTGGTATACCTACAGCTTCAAAAATTAAACAGTTTTCCACAATGGGGAAGATTTAAAGCATGATTTAATAATATCATAACTACAAATCCTTATTAAGTAGCTATACAAATACAGTACTTACACCTACTTACTAACGAATATATATCGTTCGCTAACAACACCGTAAAATATACAAAATAGATCGAATATTCAACTACTACAAAGTAAAGTGATTTTTTTCAAAGAAGGAAAATCCAACGTTCCGTATCAAAGAAGTCTATTGCGAAAGGAGCCGGTCACATGTCTACTTCGCGCGGGCCGCAGAGGTTAAAGGTGTATGATTCCATTCATGTACCTTAAAAAAACCGGCCAATTGCGAGTCGAACTCGCGCCTTAAGGGTTCCGTACCATAATCTATAAAAAAAACGACAAACAATCACGTTTGTTGAATGGGAGCCTTCTTAATATTTATTTTATTTTAATTATTTATTTTTAAAGTGATTTTATCCAAATGCAAAAGTGAGTTTATGCAAAAAAAACACGTTTGTTGTATGGTGGTCACTCTTAAATATTTATTTTATTCTTTTTTTAGTTTTAGTTATTATAGTGGCAACATAAATACCTACATCATATGTGAAAATTTCAACTATCATGGTTCATGAGATACAGCCTAGTGACGGACAGATAGATAGACATACAAACGCACGGACGGACAGTGGTGTCTTAGTAATGGGGTCCCGTTTCAAACTTTGAGTATGGAACCTTAAAAAGTATAGTAAAGCCAACGCTCTCACAGTTCGGCTCTTCTCGGCAATATTCGGTTCTCGTTCGGCGGTCAGAGTAGTGCGCCGCATCGTGCACACTGCACACAGCGTTTCGGTTAATACCTAGATAGTACCTAGGTATGTTGAGTTATTTTCGTTTTACATTTTTTTTAAACTATACATCTAAATAACGTGGTATAAGAGCCAAAGTTTGTCTTCCTAAGATCTTCGTGTTGATGAAGTACTTTTCGTTAGTAAGGATTAATATAATAAGGATTAAATTTCACCTATTAATTTTCTATAATTTTTCGACACAAAATTCCTTATTGTGTTGTTGTTATAAGAGATAGATATATAGTGTAGCGGCCTTTTTTTGTGCATCTACTAAAAACCAATATATTTGTAGTACATTGTACTTACGTGTACTTAAGCGTTACGCCAGCAAGCGCACGCGGATACAGCCGTTCGATACCGCTTTTTCTTCAGACTTATTTTACAAATATCGATATTTTAACTACGCTAAGAATAATTGTAACGTAATCCTCATGAATGTAGCTATCATTAATCATACACATAAATTTTTTTTTAATCCGACTTGTAGTTCCAGGAAATAGGAATTAGCATTTAGCGCATTCAATGAACAAACAAACGTTAAAATACTCGTATCATATCATATCATATCATAATAAAGATAATTCTAAACTCAACGATTTAATTACATGTATATGTGTTTTAATACGTCAGCGCGATGTATTTTCGTGCAGCGTCATCTAGTTAATGTGCTCTACGTTACGCTTTATGCTCCGCTTTCTTTCGATTAATTTTATTTCCTGTGGGAACGAAATATTTTCCCGCGGTAAAAAGTAGCCTATGTCCTTTCTCGACGTCTTATCTATGTTTATGCCAAGTTTCATCAAAATCGGTCAAGTGGTTTAAGCGTGAAAGCGTAAGAGACAGACAGACAGACAGACAGACAAAGTTACTTTCGCATTTATAACATTAGTATGGATTAGGATGGCCTGCTTTTAAAACAATAATTTTTGCTTTTGAATTATAAATTAATTAGCCATCCACGCCGACTTCGCAAGTGTACAATGTAAACGCTTACAAAAATATGGTTTTACGACAAATATTTGAAATTCTCAGCTTTTCTTTGCTATAATATGTATGTATTTTACATATAAACCTTCTTTTTGAATCACTCTGTCTAGTGATGAAAACCGCATTACAATACGTTGCGTAATTTAAAAGATATAAACATACATACAGTGGAAGCCTCTTTGTTTTGTACTATGTAAAGATTACTACAGCTAGTGATCACACTAGATTTGCTGCCTCCCATTTCTTGATTTAATGGTTATCAGAACTAAAAATACGGGCTTCAATTTTTTTTAATGGGTGACAGTTTTTATGTGAAATAAATAAATTTATGTTTCTTGGTAGAGGAAATATTTATTATGTAAGCAAATGTAAAAATATATTTGTATGTTAAATACATGAATAAATTCAAAGTCAAACAGCCTCAGCGGTTCAAATAAAACGCTCATGTTTATCCTCGCTGGTTAGCCGTGATGAAATTTGTAAAAATAGGGGAGCTATGTTTACTCCATATTCAATTTTGCTAATTACGGGTTTCAAAATGTTTGAAGCGCGAAAACGTTAATCACGGGGCATTTGGTCGCCCTAGATCGCACGCACTCGGGCTAACTCGTCCGCAATTCAATTAACATTAAGCACAAACATGTATAAGACAAATTATAGGATAGCAAACCATGAGTTAGTTTGATCTTAGGCTATTAAAATTGCTTCCAACTTTGAGAACAGACTTTAACAATAGTTAAAAATAGTATATAATATGTGTGTATGTATAAAAGTATAAGCTTTCTTGTACTTCTTACCGTATAAACTTTAAACGAGCAAAATTTCTTACCCTTCAATCCGCGCAATTGCAAAAGGCCTAAAAAGTTTGCAGTATTATTCTATATATATAAAAATCAATTGCTGTTCGTTAGTCTCGCTAAAACTCGAGAATGTTGAACCGATTTGGTTAATTTTGGTTTTGAATTAATTGTTGAAGTCCAGGGAAGGTTTAAAAGGAAAAAAAATAGGAGTAGTTAAAAAGGCAGAGCAACGTTTGCCGGGTCAGCTAGTATATATATAAATTACTTGTGGTGTAGGCAGAGAATGTATACATTTCACTGGCGAGATGACTATTAATACCCAGCACCGAAGTTACTGCCCTTTATGATTATCGCTTGCCACACGTGACGACCCTGGTCGTCAGGCGTAGATCCTAAACTTTTAAGAGTAGAGTGAATAAGTTTCTTTTACATGGGTGTGTACCATCTTCTTCTTCATTGATACTTTCCATCAAGTGAGATGGAAGAAAAACGCCTATTTCAAAAAAAAAAATAATAATAAAAGTGCTCTTTGAAACACAGAGATTTAGTGTACCACGCATTTTATTTATAGTAACACCTTTAATTGAGCATGGAAGAAAAGTCCCTTTTCATATCATAGGATAATAAACAAGCAAAAATAGTTCTCTCTAGAAAGAGATAGCCATTACCTACAGATACTAGAAATTTTAATGATGTATTGCTATCCGAGTACCTGGGTGCATAAGTGCAGATATAAAATAACTGGCTATCTTATCTTCCAAACTTATACTTTCAAATAAAAAAAAAAACTAAATCAAAATCGTCTCATCCGTTTTTCCCCGTGTCGATCACCGCTTCCTTTGTAATAATAATAATACATATTTTATTTGTCACATAAAAATACATCAAGAAATAAAATTGAAGGATGATAGCTACGAAAGTAAAATAACTGAGTCGCAGCCATCAACGCACCTCTCCATAGGATAAAAGTATAATTTTACTAGATACTAGCTGTTGTCCGCGACTTCGTTCTCGCGGACTTCGTTTACTCCGTACAGCCTCTTCCCAGTAGGTGATAACGTGATAATATGTAGTCTATACGTTGACCCGACCTGTTAGTAATATTCATGCAAAATTTGAAGTAAATCCATGCAGTACTTTTTAAGTTTACCCCGGACATACATACAGACAAACAGACAAATATTCTAAAAACTATATTTTTGGCTTCGATATCGATTGTAGATCACGCCCCAAGTATTCTTTTAAAAAATATTCAATGTACAGTTTTGACTTTCCTACGATTTTATTATATTTTTATAATAAATATATATTAAGTTTGTAGTATAAATCATCCGCCCTTCTACCAGCCAGTTCGTAAAATGCTAAGAATTCGCTATACTTGTCTCTGCAATCGTGGCTAATAGGTGATAGAATAATGCAACGTTTCGCCTGGGTATATGGCACCACCGCCTTATCTATTCCTGTCACAATAGCGTCAGTTCTTGTCACTGTTGTGTATCAGTTTGAAGGGTAAGGTAGCCGGTAGACTTATACATGTGGCATTGCCATCACATACTCATACTTATACATTGCCATCTCATACCATACCATAACAGCGCACTATTCACGTCTGTGGTGTCTACATATTAGCGATGGTTTTCCCTTTCTTTTAGAAAGCCATTTGCTAGATTACTAACATCTAATGATAAAATAATTCCTTTTAAAATAACCTCACATATTTTGATAATATATTATTATATCAAAGCTAACTTAACAATAATGTGAAATGGTGTTAAATTAGCATAAAGTAAAAGCTTGCCTTGTGCGGAGGAGGGATTACTCGCTCGGGGCATATGTGTGCTTCCTACACTGTGGCAGCTCCGTACGCTACCATTAAAACTTTAAATTGGCCGATAGTTAGCGTTCAGCATCTCGCCTAATTGGTGATATTTATCGGTAATCCCTTGAGCTAGAAACATATAATTGTACAAAATAACATATTTGCATTTGTATAAATTGTTGCCTTGATGTTCAAGAGATACCGACTTCAGTATAGACTATAGATACATGGCTAATGATTGCCATATCGATACCTATAATCTCAATTGTGATAATATACATTTTGTCAATAACGACACTTGTATTTTTTATCTACGTTACTTTAAATATAAGCATTAGAAAAAATACAAAAAACAGACCATATAACTCTTAACCTGTTACAAACCCTATTCAATATTAAAAATGCGAATGTTTTTGTTTGTTTCGCTTTCACGTGTAAACTACTTTACCTATCATCATGAAGCTTTGTACACATATCCATCATACGCTTTATCGACACTAGCTCAGTGGTAGAGCATCTTGGTTTTAGGGAGACGGTGCGACCGTCTCCCTAAAACCAAGATGGTTCGTTCCCTGCGTATCGATATTTTTCTTTGTTTTTTTAAAGTAGGTATATTAATATTGTAAATTCTATCTAGTAAAAAGAGTAAGCATTACAATTGAAATAGTTGCAGAAAGGAGACGTAATACAATTTCGACACAAGTGCGGAAAGTATGTAATTTCTTCACTAGATTCAGTTTATTGACCCAAGGCGAAGGCGGGTCAATAATCAGCCCCCGAATTCACGTAACTAAATATCAATTAATTCGGAGCGCTTATGTGTCTTACGCATATAAACCGCCCCGTTGGTCGAGTGGTTAGCGACCCTAACTACGCGATCAACCGGGCTCGGGTTCGATCCCCGACGGGGACAAGCATTTGTGTGATGAGCATAAATGTTTGTATTTCTGAGTTTGGGTGTTTGTTATATATATTCTGGTATTTATATATGTATTTCTATGTATTAGTATCGTTGACATATGTATTAGTATATGTATTACTAGCTGACCCGGCAAACGTTGTTTTGCCTTACATATTAGGAATCCATAGCGGACAAACAACGTGACACGTAATTTATATAAATAAGACTACGGGATTGTCCTTCCACGCAGCCAAAATGGCATTAAACTTCATATAGTGGTTAATTATTCTTAAATTTTCTAATTTTCCACGCAATTTTCTTAATATTTTCTTTTATAAGAACCTTCTCCTTACAATTACAAACACAACAAAAAAAATTTACCGAAATTGGTCCAGCCATTCAGGCGTGATGTCGTGACCAAGGAAAATAGGGATTGATTTTTATATATATATAGATTATAGTATTAGTGTATGTATTAGTATAGTTGACCCATAACACAAGCAAATATTTGCTTACTTTGTACGCGAGCCAGCAACAGATTTTCATAACCAAGTTCCTCTCGGACAATAACTTTTAGAATGCTTCAGATAGTTGTATCGGGACGTTCTGTGAACGTCAGCTACGGCTCGGGCGGTGGGTTCAGCAGCAGTGGCCTCTCATCCACGTTGAAAAAAAAATTATTTAGTGATTTCCTCCAGATTGAAAATTTGTCAAATTATAGCTAATCCCATATCTTGAAGAAAATAAGGTCAGCTGACTATATCGTGGTGGAAAATACGTCAGCTGGTCACAAGAACATGAAAAAAAATTTTTTTTTCAGTCATATCTTCTCAATAGAAAATTTGCCAAATAACAGTTACCATTATATTGTAAATAAATAAATACGTCAGCTGGCTGTATCTTGGTGAAATAATTGTCAGCTGAGCCCTTAAAGATGTAGTACAGGAGCCAAACTAGAGCATATTATATCGTGTACTTAAATGCGTCAGCTGACGAGTTTTCCCACGGCATATTGCTAGCTGATTCTTTTGATGACCTTCAGGATTGTATTAACTATTAGTTTACAAATTTTTGTGCAGGAGGAAATAACGTGTCTAAAGTTATTCGACATTATGCTTCACGCTCTAACAGAAACATGTAAACTTTTTGTAATATTTTGGTTGTATCAATATTCCCTTTTTCAGTCATATCTTCTGAATTGAAAATTTGTCAGATAACAGTTTATAAATAAATACGTCAGCTGGCAGTATTTTGGTGGGATAACTGTCAGCTGTTGCTCTAAGACATAATATTTTTTTAATATTTCGGTTGAATGAATATTCCTTTTATTTCAGCCTTAACTTTAAATACGCCATTTACCTCTGGATAAAAATTTTGTTAGCTGATAGTTAATATGATCTTTAAGGTTATTAAAAGAAGCAGCTAGTGCTTAAACGAACCAGCTGACGAGTTTTCCCCTGGCATATTGCAGGTTGATTCCTTTAATGAACTTTAGGATCGTGTTAACTATTAGCTCATAAATTTTTCTGCAAGAGGAAATAACGTGTCTAAAGTTATTCGACATTATGCTTCACGCTCTAACAGAAACATATAAACTTTTTGTAATATTTAAGTTGAATCAATGTTCCTTATTTTCAGACATGGCTTCTCAAGTGAAAATATGTCGGGGGAAAACTCGTCAGCTGGTGCATTTAATTACGCAATATATGCTCCAGTCTGGTTTCTGCGTTACACCTTTAAGGGCAAATGACAAATTTTCAATTGAGAAAATATGACTGAAAAATATTGATACAACCGAAACATTATAAAAAGTTTATAATATGTTTCTGTTAGATCGTGAAGCATAATGTCGAATAACTTTAGACACGTTATTTCTTCCCGTACGAAAATTTGTAAGCTAATAGTAAACACGATTTTGAAGGTCATAAAAGGAATCATCTAGCAATACGCCGGGGAAAAACTCGTCAGCTGGTGCATTTAAGTACACGATTACGCTCCAGTCTGGCTCCTGTATTATACCTTTAAGAGCATCAGCTGACAATTATCCCACCAAGATGTAGTCAGCTGACCTATTTATTTATAAACAGTATCATGTAAACTATCATCTGATATATTTTTAGTTGAGAAGGACTGACTAAAAAAAGAAATATTGATACAACATTACATTACATTACATCTTTTAGTTAGAGCATAAACCATAATGTCGAATAACTTTAGACACGTTATTTCGTCTCGCACAAAAATTTCTAAGCTGATAGTTAATACGATCCTGAAGGTCATAGAAAGAATTAGCTAACAATATGCCGGGGGATAACTCGTCAGCTGGTGCATTTAAGTACACGATATATGCTCCAGTCTGGCTTCAGCGTTACACTTTTAAGGGCATCAACTGACAATTATCCCACTGCTATACATCTAGCTGACGTATTATTTATAAACAGTATCATATAAGCTATAATCTGAAAAATTTTAAATTGACAAGACGAGACTGAAAAAAAGAAATTATAATTCAACTGAAATATTACAAAGAGATGATATTAGAGTATGAAGTACAATCTTGACTATCTTTATCTATTATGTCTGTTTCTTTGGGATAAATATTCGTAAGCTAATAGTAAATATGATAATGTCAGTAATAAATCGCAATATACCTTAACATATATACATAGCATATAGAAGTAAATAAACATATAGATATCTAGCTACAAACGATTTGGTCTTGGATGTAATCAGATTTCGGTACTGAAAGTGCTTTCTTCCCGGATAAAATTTTTCAAGTTCACAGTTAATATAATTCTGTAAGCAATAAAACATATCAACTAGCAATATGTTGAGGGAAAACTCGGCAGCCGGTGCTTTTAAATAGGCAAATACGCTCTTATTTGGCTCCAGCGTTACACCTTTATGGGATCAGCTGATAATTATTCCACCGAGAAACAGCCAGCTGACGTATTTATTTATTTACAATATTATGGTAAATATTATCTGGCAACTTTTCAATTGAGAAGATATGACTGAAAAAAAGTTTTTTACATGTTCGTGTGACCAGCTGACGTAGTCAGCTGACTTTTTGTTTTCTTCAAGATATTGGACAAGCTATAATTTGACAAATTTTCAGTCGGGAGGAAATGACTAAAATTCATTTTTTTTTCGACGTCCCTGGGAGGCTTCTGCAGCCTAACCCACCAACCTAGCCGCAGCTGACGTTCACAAAGCTTCATGATACAACTCTCTAAAGCATTGTACAAGTTATCTTCCGAGAGGAAATGATGAACCAATTTTCGTCTGGCTCGGGGACCATTAGATCAGTAATATTTATTTATTTACTATTTTATTTAAGCACGATACATCGTCGCGTCGTGCTACGACACGGCACAAAATGTAAGAAAATGTGTAGGAGCCCTAAACGCTTCGACTTGTTTGATGTTTTTTTACGTGAATCGGAACAAGTGGAACTGACAATTTTGCACGTGCGTCGAACGACGTTTTTTTATATATATTTGCAAAAAAATAAAACAATGTATTGATCACAATTATTATGTATTAATGATTAGAACTCATTTTTGCATGAAATCTGAAATCAGAAGTACTTAATTCAATAAAACTTTTCACAAGTTACTTTGACACGACAAAATATTTTTTTAAAACTACTACCTGATCGTCAACACGGCCACACGCGGCAACTTTCAATTAAACAATAATGTAGAAATATAATTTCGCGGGAGTAAGTTTATTTTTTTGGAGGTCATGGCGAGTCAACGGTTTCTATGCATTCAGTCAAGCAAATCTGGCATCTGTTTTGAAAGCGAAAACGTACCTATTTGCAACTCTATTCACGGAAAACTCACGCCTAGATCCCACTATCGCGAAACCTCCCAGACTACCTGAATGCGAGGTGAAAATGCCGGAAATTCGCATCCGCTAGACTTATGTTCTTAAAACGCTGGGGAATCTTGACGTGAACTAAACCAGTAGCTGTGATGGGATTCCAGCCATAGTACTTAAAACCTGTGCGCTTAAAATCGCTCCTGTTTTGATACACCTCTTTCGCCTTTCGATGACGACTGGAAAAGTACTAAAATCATGGAAGCTTGCTAACGTGCAGCCTGTGCCCAAAAAAAGGCAGTCGTGCCGACCCCTCCAACTATAGGCCAATTTCAGTCACGTCCATACTCTGCAAGTCTATGGAGCGTGTACTGAGCAAGAGGCTAATAGCACAACTAGAAGCGAACGATTTACTCAGTGACCGCCAGTACAGGTTTCGCCGAAATCGGTCCACTGCGTATGCCACCAACATCTTGAGCTGCCGAGCTCAAGATGTTGGAGTAGCATCGAGAATCATGGGGACGCACTAGCTGTCTCCCTTGATATCTCGAAGGCCTTTGACAGGGTCGGGTATGATAATCTTTTTGGCAAGCTTCCTTCTTACGGTCTACCTATTTGTCTCTGCGCCTGGATTTCAGATTTTGTGAGTGGCCGGTCGATTAGGATAATCGTCGACGGCTGCTCGTCCGACCAAATGGCTATAAATGCCGAAGTCCCTCAGGGATCAGTTCTCTCTGCAACTCTACTCTTGCTACATATTAACCCGGTATCTATGGGTACGCAGACGATAGCACTGTTGTGGAGAGTTACACATCCAGCGCGCAAACCAGTACGGCACAAATCCGGTCTCTCAGAGAGGCGACAGTCGATCGTAACCTATCCTTGCAGGCAGTTTCCGAATGGGGCGATGCCAATCTGGTCAAGTTTTATACGGTTAAGACCCAGGCGTGTCTATTCTCTGCTAAATGAAGTCTATTTTACCTGTCTTCGTCTTTTCAGGGCGTGTCCGTGCCGGTAACTGACCACCTCGAGCTCCTTGGTATTACTTTAACGCCTACTCTCAACTTTGGTTTTTTACACTACGGTATATTGTATAAAAATATGTTTATCTACTTGTTTGTTATCCAATGTTAAAATTTTTCATATTTTTCATCAGTTTATTTTATGTTTGGCGCTATTTAAATGTTATCTTTAACATTTTAATAAAAAAGTGTGGGTTTCGTTTCGGAATATATTAAACGTTTAATTTTAAGGGCACCTAGTAAATTTTCTCTTTGATGTTTTATCAAAAAGCTTCTCCAATTTTGCTAGATGTTTTAATATTAATTACAAACATTTACTCAATTTAACCTTTTTAGATATAAACTGTTTTGTAATTCCAAGCTCACCATGTTTAATTTAACACGGAGTTTATTTTTAATTTAGTGACACGTCATATCCGTGTGAAAAATATTTCCCAATGGCCACATTTTAAACTCGTAAGTACTCGTTTAGCAGAAAGATAGTTGCTGCGAAATATTCTTTTCAAGAGGCAAAATTTTCCCCATCCTATCTCATTAGCGAGGGAGCCTTTTGAATGAGCGCGCATCCTGCTTCAGGTCTGCAATTCACTTTCCGCCTTTACACACTTCTTATCCACGTGCTAGCTTCATAAAATATAGGTTAACCTGCATAATTTAATGTTAGTATGTGACATATTTTTAGTTAAAAAAACCAGCTTCACCTTTGCTTTGCTTCTAAGACAAATATTAAAACTAACGCTCGTATTGCCGGTCAATTAATCGGTGATAAAAAATTATACGACCTTTATTTGTGCATTTAGGTGTTCCCATTGTATACAAATTTTCATTAAGGTTAATAAAGCCATTCTCAAGATATAACTAGATAAACAAATATTCAGACATACAAAAATGTTTAAAATTGATGTGAACAAGTCACAAAACGAATATTTAATACAAATTATGACAATAAAAAATGAATGTATAAGAGGTATCTGTTTTTATATACACGTGGATTTAATAATACTTCAGATATATAAAAATTAAGAGAACTGGTCGGCTGTATTTATGAGCTTTTGCAGAGAAGTGATAATCAGAACAATTTGCTGATTCGTTGGATAACACGACTAGTGGTGATTTTCGTCATCGCATTTTGTAAACTTTTAACGATAATCGTTTGCCTGCATTTTTAATAATATGTTTTTAGTTTTATATATGACTAACATTCTCCAAGATGGGCAGCTTTTAGCAAATTGGAATACGTGTTAAGGGATCGAAAGTGTATTCTGCCTACAATGACTTATGGTGCTGAAGCATGGACACAAAGCAAACTATGTACAGAATGAAGGTCGCACAGCGAGTCATGGAGCGCACTATGTTAGGCATTATTCTAAAAGACCGAGTCAAGAACGTAAAAATCCGAAGGACCAAAGTGGTCGATATCGGTGACTATATTAACAATACCAAGTGGCGATGAGCTGGATACTTGGTCAGAAATAGTGATGACAGATAGAGTAGATCGCTAACGTAAATGTGGCCGAGAGTGGGGAAGAGAAGTGTAAAGACCGATGGTCGACGATATCGTCAAACTGGAAGGAAAGACCTAGACAAGAGTGGCTATAAACAGAGAAAAATGGCTGAAGGGGAGGAGGTTTATGCTCTGCAGTGGGTTAATAGAAGTTGAGGATGACGACGATGATAATGCTGATTCTCTAGAATTGTCTATGTTGGTAGTTTATTTTCCTATATCACTCTTTATAAAAGTACTGAAATTAGAAAGTTTTCATAGGTCGAGATTTTTCTTAGCTTCTAATATATTAATCAGCATATATCAGATAGTATCATAATCAGCACTTGGTAAAATTTATCTATATAAATAATTTTATAAAATATAATATTCATGCATCCTTTAGAATTTATATAGCTTAGTATGTTCAGGTGAAACCAAATTATATGAAAACATACTAATTTTTAAACGGTATGTTTTTGTCAGATTTTAAAAGATAATGTGTGTGTGTGTATTTTTTTTTTTGTGTTTTTCTTTGTACAGACTTTTGATGTGGTGGAAAAAGCATTGTTGGTGATGTAAGTGGGACGATAATTGAGCCACTGAGGTTTTTATATTTTCTAGTATTTTAGTGAGTTTTACATTTCTTACACAGATTTTCTTATTTCAATAGCATTTTAAAGATTATAAGGAGGAATTCATTAAAAGTTAATTCTTTTACTTTAATTTCTTCTTAAAGTTATGAATTTCCCCAGAGAAACGCCTAAATCTATTATGCCAAAGTTAAATAAATAACTCATTTTAATTATATATAATAAAACAATTTATATATTAATATAGGTTTATTGTAATTGATCTCTAATCAAGTGTTATTGCGTTCATTTATGTTACAGACATAAACAGTCAATAATAAACATTGAAGGATCCTAATAATATTACGAATTCGAGATTGTGTGATTGTGGTCGTATCAAGAGTCTCTAAAACCGACGTGTTTGCATGTAGAAAGTTATGAGTGTGAAGTAAGCAAGGCTAGTCTGTCTGGATTGTGATGACTGTATGCTTAAATATTTTAAAGCAAGAAGGGATTAAAATGAAATTGGGGGTACAAGAAATATATAATCCAGCTTTAACACATAGGCTACTTTTTCAATTGAGGTCCACTTCAGAGGTTATTTGAAGAGTAAGGCTATATTAATCCCGAAGAAATTAGGAGTGCTCAACAGCACAAAGCCATTTTTCATTCCAAGATACATCCTGCAACTTTATAAAGCACAAGTTCGGCTCCATATGGAATATTGCTCACACATCTGGATGGAAACCCCTTAATGTGAAAGGATTGACCTTCCATTTCAACGGAATAAAGCGGAGAGCCATCCGACTTATCGACATTCCCGTTAGAGCTTAGAGTGGAAGTCAGAAACATTGGTTCATTATATGTACTCTACTGGTTATAGAATGGGAAGTGTTCTGATGAACTTTTTCAATTAGTAAGTACCCGTATTTACTTTCCAGATTCGTAGTACACGCCATATTGAAATATTTCATCCACCACCTTGAAGCTTGGTGATCTACCTCTGTTTGCTTTTCACGCATACCCGGTGTTTCCAAGGAGCTTTGACATAGGTATTTTTAACAGTAGGATCGAAATCTTGCATTAGCGACTACGTCCTTTTGTTGATAATGACCATGACAAAAACACATTCTTTCGGCAATATTTAAAAAAAACAGCGGGTTGCAGGAGGGTTGCGGTAGGAGTATAACAAATAGTTTGATTCAGGTACCTAAAACGGTTTATCTGTTTTCCAGAAAACATCAAAATCATAAATTTATATTAAGACGACAAAATGGTTTCAATGACGAACAATTAAAAATAAAATACGCACACACATACAATAGTTTTGTTTTAAGCAAGTATTTTGACATGAGTTCAAATAAAAATTTGGTAATATTGGACTATCTGTTTGTCTATAAAACAATCACTTTTTAATAATTTCAGCATCTTAATACTTTTCATATAAGCTTTAAAAGCCTTATAATTGTATCCGAGCACATTTGACTAATATTGAGATAAAACGGGGTATGTCCGACGTCCTCGTCCAAATTTGTTCTTAGCAAATAGTAGCTTGCTAAAAGCTTGAATCAATAAAGAGCCGTAACACGTACGAGCTGAGCATAAAATTTATATTAGACGGTCTTTTAGAACCTTGTAAAAATATATAGTGTTGGTTTTACCGATTCACGATTTTCGGGTCTATGTTCACATTCCTTTCGGACAATTTGTTTTACTAAAATGTTAGCATCAAATTGATATAGATTTTTTAGTATTTCTTAATGGTATGAGATGATTAACATTCACAAGTTACGATAATCTATACATACATACATATCTTTACGCCAGATCGCTTACGGGGTACGGGGTCCAGCCTTCGGTTCAAGGGAGGTCACATATTTGAGATTCAGTCATGATAGGCTCTAATCCTAATAAATTCATACCTAGACCCCCGGGCAGAGGGGGATGTCATGACCCCCATGACTCCCCCTTGGATACGCCCTTGCTCTTAACCTTCGAATAGTACCCAATCAATCTGATCATGGTATATCATTATTGATCTTCAATTGGTACCTATATTTTTATATATTTATTTGCATAAAATCCTCAGCAAAATATTTATAAACTTACTTTACTTCCTACAAACACTAAGAGCAAATAACGGATTTACATTTTCTAAAAAATTCTTTCACATTCGCAAAATTATCTAACTAGCAATCACTTATTTGAAATAGCCAATAAACGTTCATTGCTTTTTATTTGGGATGCATGTATTTTACACAAAAAACAACTCTTTTACCCCATTTACCTACTTGGACAATGATCCAAATCTATTTCAATTTTTATATATAGTCATATAAATCTATGTATTAGTATCGTTTATTAAACTCCCATAACACATGCAAAATAAATTACCTTAAAGTTTGATCAATTCCTGTAAATTGTCCATAAAAATAGCATTAAGTCCACCTAAGTACATTTTAGTGCATATATTTTATTAAATAGATTAGATGAATGAGTATTGTTTCACCCGTGTTGATTTCGTCTATGTTTAGTGTGGCGCCGGAGATCGATACGGCTGAAATGATTAAGCAGTAGGACCAGCGGGCCAACTACCTACTGTCAATTGGTGACGTAATTACTGTGGAGATTGAAGGACATAATTACTAGGAGGACAAGGATGTGGAAAAGAAAGATCTTCCCAGCCAGGCAAGGTGTAACCTGAGGACCGAAGTCCATCTGAGAAGCGTTGAAACCTGTATTTATGGTTTACAAGATTAATTATATATTGATGATATACATGATATAAGTGATATTGCGATTTAGGATTTTACTTTGAATTTTATTATTTTTTCTTGTAACGTTTGTAGATTGCTTGAATCTCTATACACTGTTCTAGTTTACACGTTCCTTGATATATACTTAAAACTTTGGTTATTTTTTTGGTTGGGGAGTCATGCACATAGCGTTTCATGACGTTACACTGTTAACTTATTGTGGTTACGTTAATTGTATATTCGATTACAATTACAAAGATAATAAACAAAATTTTAATCCAATATTATGTACCATTATTTACTTTTCCTTTAGCAAATGTCCCTCCGTCCTCTCGAGCCTATAATTTATCATTAATCTTGTCGTAACAGCGCTAAGATAACATTCTCGAAACGCTGAGACAAAATAAAACCTAATAAAACTTAAACATTTTTCTTATCAAGGATTAAATTACTTTTGTTAAAGGTTTTCTTAGAATTTTTTCCATAACCACATTCCATTTTCATCATTTCCGGTGATATCTATCCGGTGATCACTTCTAGTAATCATGTAGCACCAAAGTTTATGTCAAAACCAAGTTTAACAGCCCACACACGATAAGTTTATCTGGATTTGCTTAGGAGTTCTCATAGACTTACCATCGCCCATGAACAGCCACAGCGCCATTGGTATTGCAGCTGTGTTGCCGGCCCTTTTAGAATGAGCAAGCTCTTTTCTTGAAGGTCCCTAAGTCATATCCATTCGAAACACCCCCATTGGTGATTGATTCCATAGAGGAGTAGTGCGTGATAAAAAGTGCCTAGAGAATCGCACGGTTGTGGATTTTCAAACATCGGGGTGATGAGGGTGAAACTTTGAATTTTGCCGCGATGTCTGAATTTCAATGGCAGGAATCAATCCGAACAGTTCGTGGGAGATGCGACAAAAATGCTGAGCGAAACTACATCGCTTCGTAAAGCCAAGGAATACAGCCGATTGGAATCAAAACCTTGTCATTTGATTTGTCCTTAAAAAAACGAATCAAACGACTACAAAATCGATAGTATTGCTACATGCATTCTAAAGCTCTCATGATCTCCTTCCAACTCCTTCCAACTAGAACCTGGAAATTGTCTAGCACTAAGGTATTTATAGAAACAGAACATATGAGTCCAAATTAGATGGGTATATCTTGTTTAGCTTAGCAGTTCAAGTTCACTACATATATATATATATATATATATATATATATATATATATATATATATATATATATATATATATATATATATATATATATATATATATATATATATATATATATATATATATATATATATATATATAAGGCCGAAATGAACAACGCTTATATAACCACGCAGCGCGATATTAGCGCGGTAAAATCCTTTGACGTACTGACACCCATGCGATAATGTACACGCAGTCCGAATGTTTACGACGATAGCCGATAATAGCCAGTCACATCTGCATGTATTACGTCATTGCACGAAGTTTTGTGACCAGACGCAAGTGCGGCCGCGACATTAAACAAATGTGCTGTAAAACAAATATACAGGTACAGACTATTATGTAACTTTCTGATTGCAGTCACATTGTAAGCGTCGAGTCCTCTTCAGTTTTGCTTGAGTATGTATTTTTCCATTACATTACTCAACAAACCAATTAATCATGCTAGTGTTCGCCTTCTGGTCGAAACTCTATCTTAATTCTATTAATGTTAAAACACAAACTTTTGTCAGACACATTCAGTTTAGTCATAGACTAAGCAATAAAATCTCTTATAAGTTTAATAATATATTTTAACCTCTATGCTAGTTCGAGCCCCCTTTGAAGTATAGACCAACTGCCGTTCTGTCAGGCAGGTTTTAAGAGGCAACCGGTTGGCTATACGTGTCACTATCATTGTAACTACTAGGTGTAGAGTTCCGAAACATTTACTCGGGCATATGGTACTACCTTACCTGTTTCTGCCGCAATAACATCAATGCTTGTCACTGTCGTGGTCCGGTCTGAAAGATAAGATAGCGGGTAGACTTATGCATTTGGCATGATCATCCCGCCATACGGATAGCAACGAACCTTTAAAATCTTTGGTGAAGTGAGGTGAGGCGAAGGTTTTTTCATTCAATCAGAAGAGCCATCTGCTTTTTGCTATTTTTTTATATCATAAGATAGCAAACAAGCAGATGGGTCTCCTGATAGAAAGAGTCAACCATCACCTATAGACACCAAAGATGTTAATGGTGCGTTACTATCTTGTGACGAGGTCTAATGCAACATGCATAAGTTTACCTTACCCTCCAAACCGGAACTAGCACTGACGCTATTGCGGCAGGAATAGTTAAACCCGTGCAAGATAATGCAGAATTCTACGACGCTTTTACGACCTGCCTGGCAGAACGGCCGTTGGTCTATTCTACAAAGGAGCTCGGGACCAACACGAGGATTGTATCTTTATTATACATAAATTTCGTGTCACGTTGTTTGTCCGCGATGGACTCAAAAACTACTGAACCGATTTTAATTAAATTTTGTAAATATTTACTATTTGTTTCAATTTAAAGATAGGATAGTTTTTATCTCAATTAACCGCCCACTTCAATCTCAAGTACCCCAAACTTGTATGGCAAAATAACGTTTGCCGAGTCAGCTAGTAATATATAAATATATCAGATTTTTTTCTACATATGTTATACCTTGAACTATGCCAATTTTTATACTCCTCGATCCGTATAGTATTCGTAAAATGGGGTGCAAAGTTTTTGCTTTAAGTATGGCAATAATTAAGAGAAAAAATAGAAAAAATTCTTCATTATTCAAAAATCATTACCTCTATATGCTATCATATTATTAAACAGTGTATATAAAATGCGGGCCCGAAAGGGCATTTTTGGTAGCCTAATACAGTTATATGCTTTTATTTTTAGAAGAGTGGGCAAACGAGCAGGAGGTGCACCTAATGGTAAGTGATCACCGCCGCCCATGGACATACGCAATACCAGAGGCCTTGCAGTTGCGTTGCCGGCCTTTTAAGAATGAGTAAGCTCTTTTCTTGAAAGCCTCCAAGTTGTATCTATTTTAAAAAACATCCCTGCCGGTAATTGATTCCACAACAAAGTAGTGCGATGCAAAAAGTGTCGAGAGAAGCGCACAGTTGTGGATTTCCAGACATTAAGATGGTGAGGACGGAATTTTATATTGATTTATTTTTTATTTTGCGAATTCAACTAGTTCGATAAATTTTCAACGATCAAAATAAGTAATCTTATGATATTAATTATGGCCCCACCAAATGCCGAACAAAAAATGGAGAAAATTTTTAAAAACGACAACGACAGTTGATTTAATACTCAACGCGATAGACACAGACGTGACTACGAAGCCACGCTTGCTTACTTGACAGTGTTGTATACTTTGAAATATTCAATAAATTTTAGCGAAATCGAACATATCCAAGGATACATAAATAACGATATAGAAAATACAAGGATTTCAAAAGACCACAATCATTTTATTTTATAAACAGAATCATTTCTATTATTTATTTATTTTTTGATAATGTCATCGACATTTTTTATACATGATATGATAGCAAACAGGCAGATAGATCTTCTGATGGAAAGAGAAACCATCGCCTATAGACACCAAAGACGTTAATGGTGAGTTGCGTTGCCACACGGATGTGTGGCAAGATGACAATGCCACATGAATAAGTCTACCGGTTACCTTACTCTTCAAACTGAAACATAACCAGGTCAAGCATTGACGCTATTGCGGCAGAAATAAGTTAGACAGTAGTACGAAATACCCGTGCGAGTCATTGCGGAAGTTAAGACACGTATAACAATTCAGTCACCTTTTACAACCTGGCCGGCAGAAATGCAGTTGGTCTATTCTACAAAGGAGCCCGGAAAACGTATAATTATCTTATATACCTGTTTCGTGTCGGATAGAATATTTTCTACACACTTTAGAAATGATGCAAAGAAAACAATTCTTATTCTCTTAAATATATAGAAGATAATGGACAATATTTTACAGCTGCCATTACGCACTCAAAGTACATAAAAGAAAGTCGTAAAATATTTCGCCCACCCAAAATAATGTGAACGAATTTCGGAACAGTAACATAGTTTTACGTGGTTTTACTGTCGTCTTATTTACCGCCTCTCATTTCCTAGTTAAAGTTAATTACCTTAGGTTACTTGCTGCAAAGTGTGGTGCTGAAATTAAGAACACTTTGTCCTTAATTACATGTTACGTAACAAGTACGGAAAAGTACAGGAATATTCTACGAGTTTTATAAACTAGTGATCGCGTTGTGGTCGGAACATAAATTTTATATATGTATTTTTCTGCACTTTTTACCATATAAACGTTATTATTGCTAAATTTTAGATCTTTCCACAAGTGTTATTTTCTTTAGAAATTTTGGCACTTTCTTATTATATAACATTGATATAAAAATTAGATAACTAACTTTTACCCGTACTGCTCTGAGGTCCGAAATCTTCCCTTTGTTCAGTCAGCTAAAAAGTAACCAATAGACTTGCTCTTGAAAATAGAAGGCAGGCAAAAAGATAGCTTTTCTTTTGAATGTTACTATCATACACAACAAGAAATGTTTCAAATCTGACTAGTACATGCAGAGAATAACGCGTTATAACAAACAAACAAAAAATCTCTTTAGCTTTCACATATTAATATAAGTACATCTATTTTTTTTAAAGTTTGTAGGTATGAGTCAGCTGGTTTAGTTTAGATCATGTAACCTTCGATTCCATTTCTGAAATAGGTATAGGTTTTATTTTAAGCCCTCGACGCAAAAACGAGGGGTATTATAAGTTTAACATGTGTATTTGTGTGTACGTAACATCATATACAGTGTCATAGCTCTCAAACGGATGGGCGGATTTGAGAGCGATTTTTAAAGCTTATTAAAGTGAAATAGTTATTATAGTAGATCTGACGTACCTACCTAACTTCTCGGTTACTTATAAAAATGTGTATTGTTTGAGTTCATGGGCCAGGTTTAGCTTCTCTGCGAATGATGCATATGAACCAGGAAGATGGCCTGTAAGTAAAGGAATGTATGGGTGGAGGGTTATGAATTTGTTTTTTCCGGTTGACCAAAGAACGGTGGTCACCTTTTAAGAATCAACCATGTGCCATTATGACAGGCACTCCGTAAAAGTGAAACGTCATTAGACATAGTCGTGACTATTAAGTGGTAGCGTTCCGCTATGTCTCATCCGGGTCGGGTACCATCGCTTCACTAATTTCTGGCGCAATAGCGACCATGCTTATCACTATCGTGTTACGGTTTAAAGGATACAGTTGCCGGTAAATAAATGCATGTGGCGTTATTATTTCGCTATATAAATAGCAGCGCACCATTATCAATATGCAATGTGGCAATATAAAAAAATAGGTGCTTTCAGTTGAAGAGTTTTATTCTGAAAGGCTTATTAAAATACCTTTAAATATATTCAGTCTTTGGAATGATAATATCTGAACATCTTTAGTGTTGTGTCGATATACAACGGTTTTCTCTATCTAATAAATTGTTTGTAGAAATAAGAAAACTCGACCTTGCGTACTAATACTGCGTACCATTGAATAAAACAATTTTAATGAAAAATGTATAATATTAAATATATTTATGGTTTATTTTGTCACATATTTTGTCAAAATTACAAATTTTTTTTTTATCATAGAAACTTTTATAACAAAAATATACTACAAAAGTATTACACATCATTATAGTGCAAATTAATAAATACAGAGCACGCAGCAAATTAAAGAAAATAAATAATTTAACATTATGTAACCTTATAATCTTACACCCTGACTTAGATAATAATTTTTCTCTTTATAGATGTGTATTTTAGTGATCTGCATTAAGCTCACGGTTTTGGTATATATATATTTGGTAAATAAATAAAATTGGAGTGTCTGTGTAATATTAAAATAACCGCTTTTTACTAAATGCATATGGATTTATATATAGTACAAATACCAAAACAACATATTTTTTTTACATTTTTGTCTGTCTGTTTGTTTCGGCTAATCACTGAAACGGCTGGACCGATTTTGATGGGACTTTCACTGAAAGATAGATGATGTAATAAGGAATAACTTAGGCTTCTTTTATTTTTGAAATTTACGTAAGGTATTTAAAATTAGGATTATATGCCAATATTACCAAAAAATTTATAAAAAATATTTTGATTTGCTTTTCGTGGTTTAGTAGCACTAAAACTGAAAAAAACCGTGAAATGCTGCAAATCTATCTCTTCTTTTTTCAATAGTTAATCTTGTAATGACCCTGTCTCATCGAGACATGCATCGCCAATGGGTATCCATTGCTCTGACATATATAATTTCTGACGTCCGATGATGCGTCCTTTCTGACTCTTGTTCCTCGTGGTTTTATTATCTCTAGAAGGTGTCCGTCGTCTGCTGCGAGAACGGGATCGAGATGTCACACGTAATATTCTGCTTGGTTTCATAACAATATCGTCTTTACTTTTCAGGTAATACTTAATTAACTTGCAAAAACATAGTATACCAAATAAAATTATCCCTAAACCAATGATCTTTTGGGTTACGTTATCTTCGGGTTCTCTATAGGCTAACATTTTATCCGGAACATTGAATAAAGTTATAATTTTCTTGATAAACTGAAATTTTGCAGATATGTTAAAAATTTATAGTGACATTCAGGGATTTAAAACGTTATCAAATAACAGAACAAATTTTTCGATACATACCGTTATTATTGTAGCGATACCTCAGTAACAAAATTATTTTAGAACACTATGTGTATCGCTACCAAAATAACAGAACGAAATTATGAGCGGTAAATAACGTTATAAATATTGATATTTATGCGACGTTGCCGCGTTTCATGCTGTTTCGTGATTGGTCGTTCGTACTACCCTGACTGCGAGTTGGCAACAAGGTACCTACGCAAATTTACAAGTTTGATGTAATGAGACATCGCGATTTACGATTTACGAGACACGCATTAAAAATATTTACAAGCGGTACGCATGGTTTTCAAATAATTATTTTTAAAGGATTCCAACCTACATATAATTAGAAAACAATTCTAACTTTTAATACATATTATTTTACCTACATAAGACAATGTATCTTTATGAAACATGTTTTTTTCTCCCGTGGGTTTTTATGTAATAAGAAATGTTACTAGGTATCTTAAGTTTTCTTTAAAATGCAAATTATTAACGTAATTTCCCCGTGTTGGTTCCGGGCTCCTTTATAGAATAGACGAACTGCCGTATTCCCAGGCAGGTCGTAAAAGGCGAGCGATTGGCTATGCGAGTCACTACTACCGTGGTAGAATTCCGGATTGTCTCACCCGGGTCTGATACCACCGCCTTACCTATTCCTGCCGCAATAGCGTCAGTGCTTGTCACTGTTGTCTTCCCGTTTAGAAGGTAAGGCAGCCGGTAAATTTATGTTTGTGGCATTAGACCTCGCCACAAGATAGCAACGCACTATTAACATCTTTAGTGTATATAGGCGATGTTGACTCTTTTCATCAGGAGACTCATCTCCTTGTTTGCTATCTTAAGATATAAAAAAATAAAAAAATGATTTTTTTCAAACAAATGTGTTAATTATTAACTAGCTTTCGCCCGCGTAGTATTAGTAGTAAGTAGCCTACCTATGTCCTTCCCCAGAATTAAGCCTATCCATTTGAAATATCATCACAAACAGCTTTGCAGATTAACCATGACCATGAATCATACATTTACAAAGAAACACAAATAGACGGACTATTAGACGTCACTTTAATTTTCATTATGTAATGTGAGAATTATGTAAGGTTAGTATGCATATTATTGAATTTGAATATAATTCCTGAAATTTTCCGCTAAATTATTTAAGTATAGATTTTTGTTTCTCTTTTATTATAATTTTTGAATTAAAGCTGTTAAGCACGATGATCCATTTTTTGAACTGTAAAATGTTTTCTTAGTCACAAAATTTATTAATTAAAAAATATCGATGTAGGGTCACTGCGTCGGTAACGCGACCGCCTCCAGTATGCGACCACTTGAGGGGCTAGGTTTCTCTAATTAAAGATAATAGCATTTTGACATAAATACGTCTTTGAATTTGCCTTCATAGAGGGGACAGTTCAAAAAACTGATGATAAAAAAATTGGGGGATACAGTTTGATGTTATTGCTACATAACTATCACCAACATCCAAAATATATAAAAACCTTAAAAACAACAAAGAAAAATATCGACACGCGGAGTTTGAACCTGCGACCATCTCCCTAAAGCCGGGACGCTCTTCCACTGAGCTAGTGTCGACAGGCTCGAGAAGACGAAATTCTTCTTTGATATATGATCGAATACGTCGATTGTACTGATCGCTAGGTATACATACTTATAACTAGTTAAATGAGTTCATCGTTACAGATGAAATTCATATTTATAATTTTGATCAGTACTTTCGTATTTCTAAATATTTTTGTGTTATAGCACTCACCCCGTGCTTGGGAAACTGGAAAAACCTTAAAAACAACAAAACCGGCCAGGAGGGCGTTAAAGATGCACACTAGTAGGTATATACAGGGTATAACAAAAATAAGCACTAACTTTCAAGGGTATACGTGTACATGAACTAAACAAACACCTGGTAAAATATTATACCAAAAGGCACACATTTTTTGTTTCATATAAATTTAGTAAAATAAGAAATTAAAGTTTATTTTCACACCCCTACCTTGAAGATGGAAGTGATGTGACGTCAGCAACACGTTGAATGAATAGCGTGACGCACACATAGACATGAAGAATACCGCGTACTTGTACTTACACACATTTAATAAGCAATTTTTTACATATCACTTTCGTCACTGATTAATTATTATACATTAATCCAAATTCACTATTTACAGGCAATAATAAAACAACACTGTCTTCAAATTAATTTATAAGTAAGGTTCAAAATGACCACCACCCTTCTCAATGCAAAGAGCAGTTCTGCGTAACATTGATAACCTTACATTATGCAACATATGTGGGGTTATGGACCTAAATGCTGCATTAATTTTACCTTCCATCTCTTCACGTGTATGACATTCCACAGAGTAAACTTTATTTTTCACATAACCCCATAAAAAGTAGTCTAGGCACGTGAGATCTGGAGAACGAGGTGGCCAAGGCACCGGGCCACTTCGACCTATCCACTCTGCAAATCGATCGTTTAAATAATCACGCACAGGGCGTGCAAAGTGAGCGGGTGCTCCATCGTGCTGAAAAATTATATTACGGTATACATTCAGTGGAAGATTTTCCAGATGTTCTTCTAAATCCTCTCTCAGGTGTTGTAGGTACCTTTGAGCGTTAAGACCCTGAGGTAAAATAGTCGGCCCCAAAACATAGTCCCCAACGATGCCTGCCCAGACATTAATTCTCCACTGGTGCTGAAAGCTACTTTCACTCGAGGCATGCGGGTTATTATGTGCCCACACATGCTCGTTGTGCAAATTGAGCACACCATTTCTTGTGAAAGAAGCCTCATCTGTCCATAAAATATTAAAAGCAAATTCGGGATTTGCTTCAGCACGGTTCTGGTACCACCTACAAAAGTCCATTCTGGGCATATGGTCTGCAAGTCCTATCTCCTGAGTCCTTGAAAAATGGTAGGGATGTCGTCCATCATCCTGCAGAGTACGCCACACCACCATATGGTTTACATTTAACATAGCACTGCATCGGCGTGTGCTGGTCCGAGGATTCTCGTCAAAATGATTTAGAATTCGAGTCTCAATAGCAGTACCTACTCTTGAATTAGGACGTCCAACGTTTCGTTCGCGGTGGAAGGAACCAGTACGCTGAAGTCGTAAACACATGTTACGGAATACTGAGTACGGAGGTAAATGACGTTGTTCTGCTGGTGGCCTTCCATCAATAAACCGTTGTCGGTAAATCTCCCTCGCTTCATTAATGCTACCATTCCTAGCAGCACCAACACATAGCATCATTTCGTAAAATTCACTATTAGTGTAAAGGTGACGGTCATTATTATTTCTACGTGGCATTTTTAAAATCGCGATTTCCAATCAATGGGTATTAAGTAAGATTCATAAAAAATCGGCAATAATAGCAATAGTTACGCTCTCCAAAGACAAACGGCAACTGAATAAAAAAATAAAAATTCCTTTACAATTATCTAGGTACTTTTCCGAACTAATTAGGGTTCAGTGAAACAAATTTAAAAATAATCTTCTTCATCTTAGAGTTTATTCCGGTTATTCTCCACGCTTGCGCTAGGAACGAGTTTGAGTTTGCCGTAGCGACTGTCGTCTAACCTCCGAACCTCTCTGGAGGAAGCCGGTGCCAGGACCTCTTTCATTGTACAGCAGTCAGGTTGTCTTGGGTCCCGAAGGTGGTGGTGGGACCCCTTGCACCATAAATAAAAAAAAATCATTTCCCGTGTTAGTTTGAGTGCCTTAAGAAGAATTACCCTCCATTCTACCAGGCGAACTGAGAATCGAACCCAGTACCTTACGAAGAAACGCCTAAACCGGCATCACTCTTATCATAAAAGTGACAAAAATGTTGACTAAAACTATACGGAACTACATATTAGTATGATTTTACATAAAAACAAAATGGCAGAAAAAAGGGAGTGTCTTGTCTCTTTCCGAAAGTGGTCTTTTCGCCAATCAAAGCGTTTCGTTGCACTTTGTATAAGCCGCAAAACACGTGTAAGTTCTAAAGGCCTGTACAAACGACCGGCGGCGGCTTTAAAGTTAACTTAATACTTTTTCATTTCCAGTATGATAAACAATATTTTGATGAAAAAGATTAATTTTTCTGAATGAATGAACAGGTTGATATGTAATCCCGGCAATCGCTAAAATTAGCAATAGTTTTCGTTGGTTTCGCTTGCGTGGTTTATTTTTGACATTCACAAAAAACTCTAACCACGCGTGCGAAGCCGCGAGCAACGGCTAGTATTTTATAAAATCTTTGATCTAAAATGTAATCAAAAAAACGTAGTCAAAAATTATCTTTTTCCTGAAATAACTACTACTTAGAAAGGTCTTGCCAATTTCTCCCGTGAAATAGCTTTGCTGTGTTTCGGAGAGAAGGGCAAGACAGGCACTGTAATTACTGGCACCGAGACTTAACATCTTATGTCTCAGGATCTTAACATCTTATGTCTCTAACACATGAATGGAATACCTGGACTAGTTCCAGCCCAGGTATCCCATTTTTGTTCATTAGCGACGTCGACCACTTACCATCAGGTGGCACGTCTGCTAGTTTGCCTATCTCAATAACATAAAAAAAGGTAAGAAGAGGCGCACCTAAAACAAACTTTAGGTTGGTACTAAGTTCCATCAGCCATGTAGTGATAGTGACAAACGAGCCTATCAACTCACCGGGAACATTCCGATTCTTGACATTTTTTTAGCAGTGCTAGCCATGTCAAATTTCATATGTAACGAAAATTAATTTGCGCAATTAAAATTCCCGCGGAAAATATTCAGTAGTGTGTGTGAGCAAGGCCTTAAGTCGGGCGCTTGGTGTTGAGACGCCTAGCGTGATGTCGGTAATACTTCAAATCAAAGGACTTCTAGGCTAATCAATGCGTAGGTTTATTTGTCAAAAATGCTTATAAAAGGTTGTGTTGTGTCTTAATTCTTAATGATAATGCATATTTATTTTGCGAAGTGTCGTGTTATCAACGAGAAAGTTTTACTAAGTTTTTAGAATTGTGTGTAAAAAAAGTGATAATAGCTATGATTTACCTGCTCAAAAACTAATTACCTATTTAGACACCTTGTTATGTGAAGTTAGAAGCAAACAGGGTAGGTACTAGAGGTAAGTATTATGCCATTAAAACAGTTTGTAAGTTGAAACCATGCCAGATAATACATTGTAAAATGCCTATGAATCACGGAATAGATTTAGGTACCTACACTGAAAACACATGTGAATAGTTGACTTTGAAGGTGGATATTGTGTGATGAAGTAATTTATGTAATGTGTTTTCATAACAAAAAGATACCTTAATTAGTTATATTGGATTATTTGCCACGATTGTTTTAGAATGTATGTACCAAACTAATAGTTTCACTCAGAGTTAGAAATAATAATCCAGGTCACAATAAATTTTAGGTACACAGCTGATATAATTTTGTTGCCAGGCGGGAGATTTTCCTGCATGAAATGCCTAATAGCCGCAGGTTTGCCTTACGTAAACTAGGTATGAGACTACTAGGTAGGTATTTACGATTAATAAAATTTTATGAGATTTTTTTTATTGAATATGAGTATAGTAATTAATAATTATTTTAATATGATCGTAATATGCTATCGAGTGACACCAATAGTCGGACAGTGTTTTTTTTAACATAATGTAATAATTATGGCTATCAAAACCCAGTTAAGTTACCTATGAATCAAATTGTCCAGCCTGGTAATCAAACTAAGGACCCTCATGGGTTTATTCCAACATCAGTCCTGGTAGAAAAAAATATAAAAAAACTCTTTAAATAATATCTACATTATTTACTCTGTCAAGTAATTAGTACTTTGTTGTGCGTCTAGCAGTTCATTGACATCTATCATATGATTGTGACCTTTCATAGCTGCGTAAACCGTGCGCGTACGTTACTGCGTGCTATACTTCAGGGCTGCCACAGATCATTTTGAAAAAAAACTTTGACATTCATTTTCTCAGAAATTTCATAGTTTTTATTTATTAAAAATGTATAATTAAAGAGCTAACCACACATCCTGAACGCTCCTTCAGTATTAGTGCTTATTTTTGTTATACCCTGTAGAGGAGGGAGGTGTTTAACTACCATATTTGTGATTTTATCCGGCTCGGGGCCTTTTTATTGTGAAGGTTTTGGTATTCTTCGGTTTTCGTACGTAATAGGTGGTACCTTACGGTGGTAGCGCCACCCTACGCTCTACTTCGCTATCCAAATGATGGACGGACGTGGTCTAGGTTCGTAGGCGGGTTTGATGGGGAACATTGCGATTGGAACGATGAATGAAAAATGTGACCATCGCAAGATATTACCCGTGACGTCGTCGTATTCACGTAAAAGATGCACGGCTGTGTCCTCAACACAGCCACAACCCGTTTTTTTTTTTCAGGAGAAAACAATGATTAGTAAGCATTAAATATTCATTGAATACTTATGTAATAAGGAAATCATAAATTTAAATCTATCGGGCTTAACCCATATTTAGAAAATAGTGCGTGAGTCGGGTGATGACTCAATGGTGTGTTTATGTGTCGCGTAGTGCTGCAAAAATACCACGCCGGGCGGCGAACAAAGTTACCTTTTGATACCTTACACTAATGTTACACTCAAACAAGAAGCGTTATTACTTCAATTATAGAATAATGTTTGTTTGAAAGTTGTAGTCATATCATTTTTAGCTTATATTTTTTTAAAATCCAGTGGTCGCAAATTGAAGTACATAAATATCTAATATGCTAGAAAGTGGCCGGGTGGTCGCATTCTGACACTTAAAGCTACATAATATTTTGCTTGTTATAATCTCAATGATGCTTTTATGATTGTATAATTTAGAATCTGATGTTGTAGAAGCATAAAGATGCATGTCATCAGTTTACGACCAAATGTTTTCTTGATAGAACTTTTTTCAATTCACTCACTAAAATAGGTGGTCGCAAACCCACTTTGGTCGAAAATTATGATGTTAGTTTGCGACTGTCCTGATTTAGTACGAAAGAAAGTAAATTAAAATAAGTAAATAAATAAAATATTGCTTTCTTTATATGATGGCAGCCCCGCAAGATAAAAGAAACACAAAATGAAAAATACCAGTTTTCTTAGGACTACTTTAAGGTAAATTTACTCGGCGAGGAAAATGACGTTATCAAAATATTGCTTAACGCTTATGTTGTCAACCACAACCAAATTAGTAAAGAAATATTAAGAAAATACGGTCACCGTGCGTGTAATAGCGTTGTTATCATCCGCGCGGTGACTACTGACAAATGAGTCTAGTCACGAGTTGGGAAAATCAATGTTTGTAAATAATGAACTTCAATGGTGCCTATAAAAGAGAATTTGAATAAACATGTTTTGTATCTATGCGCGGGCGTCCGTATAAGTATAAACATGTCATTGGATAATTAGCTCAACGTTTAAGTACCTAATTTTTTTTACAAATTCGGTATTAAAATCGAGTACTGAATACCCTCTTTTAGTATGTAGTTTTTATCAGCCAGTTTCTATACAAAATAATTTACAGATGTGAAACGAAAAAACAAGTTGTTGTTAGTCTAGATGATTAGTGTTCAAAATGAATATTTGTTTTTTATATCATAAGATAGCAAACAGGCTGATGGCTCTCCTGATGGTATGAGAAACCATCGCCTATACTCTAGACATCAAAAATGTTGACGGTGCGTTACCTTCAGTGTGGATGTGTTTGGTGGTGTGGCCACCTTACCCTCCAAACCGGAACAAGACAAAAAACTTGAGAGGTGTCAAAGGACACCCGGATGGAACGAAGTTCCTTTTATTATTATTTACAAAAACCTGTATACACTCAACAAAAATAATCGTCACGTCACCACATTGTTCAATGCGAAATAGAAATGAAAATATCTGGCTTGCTTTCTATAAGAGAGAGAGAGAGACAGAGAAACATCCGCACACCGCACAGCTTACAATACCTTACTATTGCAAAAAGTGTCGTGACAACTTTTCGTAAGATTTTTTTCCGTCAAGCCCCCTTTCACAACGCGCGATAAGGGACTTCGTAGAATTTCGACCCACGGTCGAATTTCAGCACCCGGTCCTATTTCGGAACCTGGTCGAATTTTGGCACCCAGTCGAATTTCGACCCACGGTCGAATTTCGGCACCCGTTCGAAATTCGACCGGCGGTCGAAACTTGGCAACCGATTGAAATTCGACACTCGGTCGAATTTCGACACTCGGTCGAAATTCAACTGTCCGTCGAAATTCAACTTTTGGTCGAAATTCGAGATTCGGCCGAAATTCTGTATAAATGTCGAACATTTGGCACTAGAAAAAAGTAAACAATCAATCAAATATAATGCACGAGCTTAAGGCTGGATATTTCTGTGCTTACAATACCTTACTATAGCAAAAAGTGTTGTGACAATTTTTCGTAAGAATTTTTTCCGTCTAGCCCCCTTTCACAACGCGCGATAAGGAACTTCGTTCCAATAACAAACAAGTGGTAGATTTATGCGTTGTCTCGTCCGGGTATTTGGTACCACTGCCTTACCTATTTGTGTCAACGCACCGTTAACATTTTTGATGTCTATAGGCGATGGTTTCTCTTTGCATCAGGATGGCTCCCCTGATGGAAAGGGAAACCATCGCCTATAGACATCAAAAATGTTAACGGTGCGTTGCCATCCGTGTGGCGGGTTTACAATGCCACATGCACAAGTCTACCGGCTACCTTACCCTCTAAACCGAAACAAGACAATGACAAATAGGTGGTAGATTTCTGCTTTATCTCGCCCGTGTATTTGGTACCACCGCCTTACCTATTTGTGTGGCAATAGAGTCAATGCTTGTCATCATCATGTTCCGGTATGAATGGTAAGGTAGCCGGTAAACTTATGCACGTGGCCTTAGACCTCGTTACAAGATAGCAACGCATCATTAAGATCTTTGGTGTCTATAGGTGATGAATGACTCTTTCCATCAGAAGACCCGTCTGCTTGTTTGCTATCAAGATATAAAAAAAATTGACATTATTGCGGCAGGAATAGCTAATGCGATGGTATCAAATACACGGGCGAGACGTTGCGGAACTCTACCACCAAGTAGTTATGATGGTAGTGACACAGGGTGAAGTAGGGGATAAAAGTTTGTATGAAACTTTATATTCCTTGGACATACTTGCATAAAATTTCGTATGAATTGAGTAAAATTGTCTGTCTGTTTAAGACAAGAAAAAGTGTTATTTGTTATATGTACCGTGTATATACATCAATATGCATTTAGTTAAACCCGGTTATTTTAATGTTACAAACAGACACTCCAATTTTATATATTTGTATAAATTACTTTAGTATGTTCGATAGGTATGTTACCAATAGTTATTTTTATTTTTCGTGTTTTACTTAAATTTTGATAATAAAATATATTTTAATAAATAACTAATATGAACATGTTAATATTATTTTTATACAATATTAGCGGCCCACCCGACTATGTCGAAATTTTTAATAAAGTAGAAGAAAGAAAAGTTAAATAAGTTGTCTTGTAAGAGAGGTTAAATAAGTCTACCCCGCGTTGGTCCCGGGCTCCTTTGAAGAATAGGCCAACTGCCAGATAGGTCGTAAGAGGCGACTGATTGGATTTACGAGTCACTACCATCGTGGCTACTAGGTGGTAGAGTTCTGCATTGTCTCGCCCGGGTCTGGTACCACCGCCTTACCTATTCCTGCCTCAATAGCGTTAGTGCTTGTCACTGTCGTGTTCCGGTTTGGAAGGTAAGGTAGTCGGTAAACTTATGCATGTGGCATTAGACCTCGCCACAAGATAGCAACGCACCATTAACACCTTTGGTGTCTATAAGCGATAGTTGACTCTTCCCATCAGGAGACCCATCTGCTTGTTTGCTATCTAATGACATAAAAAAAAGTTCTAAAGTAAATATACGCGAGCGAAGCCGTGGGTAACAGCTAGTCTCGCTATGAAAGGTAGGTACTTTCCTGTTTATAATTACGAAACTTCACACTAAATATAAATGTAATATTAATTATTTAAAAATTTAAAAAACTGTATTTTAAAAATAATAGTACCAAAAACTGGTACATTCAACAAAATCTTTCAAACTCTGATGAAAACCTCTAATTTTAAATCTAACTTGTCCGATATGTGAAATACAAGAAACAACAAGCGGAGCACAAATGAGTGAATCATAATACCATATACCATAACGAAAATTTTTGGATATAACAGAACGTAATGAATAACGTTATTAAATAGTAACAAATTCTGTATCATTATTGGATAGCGCTATGCTTGAAAATATCGTTATGTCTTGCCTTGAGCAATAACGATATCACATAATACCGGTATTTCAATCCTTGGTGACATTTAATTATATGTCAATAGTTTTTCATGACCATAGAGAAGGTTTTAAACTAGATTTTTAAATACAGCCGTTATTTAGGTGAATAATAGTTTGTATATAACTCATCCGAGGTTTCGGCCAAAAAGATAAAATATGCTAGAACTTTTTTTCAACCCAGGCTCTTCATGAAGGATGAAATACATGATTTCTTTTTAAATAGAGATATATTGCTATCCCTATTTAGTGGTAGAGTTTTATGATGAGTCGTCCAAATAGGACATTACAGACTTATCTATTACTAGCAAACCAACAAGCATTGGCGGTAAGAAAGTCATTTCTTTTGCGCAATCAGAGTATATGTTCAAGCTATTATTGAGTTATAACAGGTTATAGAGAAAATAATTTTAACATGTATTCAGAATGAATATATTCAAGCTACTTTTGAATTATAAATAGGCATACAGAATAAACAATCAGAGTGAGTGTATATTCAAACTATTATTGAGTTAAAACGGACCATAAAGAGAATGGCTTGAATATACAATCAGAGTGAGTTTATATTAAAGCCATTATTGTATTATAACGAGGCATACAGTCAATAGCATGAATAAACAATCAGAGTGCGTGTATATTCAAGCTACTATTGAGTATAAAGGAGCATACAGACAATGGCTTGAATAAACAATTAGAGTGAGTATCTATTCAAACTATTATTGAGTTAAGCAAGGCATACAGACATTGGTTTGAATATATAATCAGAGTGAGTGTATATGCAAGCCATTATTAAGTTGTAATGGTGCAAATAGACAACAGATTGAATATAAAATCAACGTCAATGTATATTCAATCCACTATTGAATAACAATTGAAGAATTATCGAATTAATGCCCCGTACATACAGACCAAAAATTATAGTCTATATTTAGCAAAATCATGTTTTCTTACTATATACTAATTTTTCATCAATATCAGTCAAACCGGTTATGCTTACAACAAGGTATACAGATAGACAGAAACACAGATTTTCGAAATGATAAAATTGATAATGATGAATCATAGAGTGAACATTTTTCACAGACAAACAAATTCAATGCACAGACAGCCGCAACATATTTATATGTACATAAAATAGTTGTGTATCTATATATATAGCACCATTATATTAAAGCTTGTGTCTATTAAATTCTAAGATGAAGGGTAATGTAATCAGTGAATTTGCGAACGAGGCTCTAGAGTCAAGCGATATGAACAGTCATTTGACGATTGTCTATAATTCATCTTGTTATAATATAAAAAAATAATCAAGCCTTAGATAATGTAAAAAATTGAAAAAAGTTCCTTATAAAACAGGATAACAAAAAGGAGATGGCTCACCTGATGTAAAGAAACTACGATAGTTTATTGAACCTAAGAATATCAATGATGCATTAGCATTCATGTGGCGGGAATTTAACGCCAAATGCATAAGTTTACTAGCTTTATTGCCACTAAAAAAGAAGAAATAGGACAGTTCAAAGCTATGATGCTGTTGTGACAGGAATAGTGAGGTGGCGTTACAAACCTGTGCGCGACGTTGTAGAAGTCACGATTTATCACCTAGTGTTCATGTTAGTTTTCTTGATAGGTTTTTATACTACAGGATACTAAAAAAGGACATGGCTCTCTCGGTGCAAGGAAACTACGATGTTTTATTAACACATAAGATATGAATGATGATTTAGCATTTTTGTGGTGGGAATTTAACGCCAAGTGCATAAGTTAACTAGCTTCATTACCACTAAAAGGGAACAAATACGACAGTGCCAAGCAATAATGCTATTTAGGCAGGAATAGCAAGCTACAAACGTGTGCGCGACATTGTAGAAGTCACAATATATCACCTACTGTTCATATCTGTGTTCATGATAGTTTTTTATATTCAGGATATTAAAAAAGGAGATTGCTCTCCTGATGTAAAGCAACTACGATGGTTTATTGACACCAAAGATATGAATAATGTATTATTAGCAATTGTGTGGCGGGAATTTCACGCCAAGTGCATAAGTTTACTAGTTTCACTATCACTAAAAAGAAAACAATTTGACAATACTAAGCAATGATGCTATTAAATCAAAAATAGGTAAGATGGGAACATCACAAAATCTGTGCGACACTTAGAAGTCCTATCCTAGTGTTTATAAAAAGTGTAAAATATTTGCCCTATCGTTCACCATTTACCTATACCTTTTACAAAGTACCTTCAACAAAAGCCCGGATCAGCATGGGTAAGAATAATAATTGGAGTATCTTCCCGAAAGGGGTAGGCAGAGGAGCACCCACGATAAGCCGAAGATACTCATGGCCAATTGCACTAACATTGTCTTAGTTTAGAACAATCCTAAATAGTATGCTGCCACATTCTTTTCATTTAAGACAAGAAGTGAGAGCATACTATTTAGGATTGTCCTAAGTTATAACAATGTTAATGCGATTGGCTATTAGTCCCACAATGTAATAGGTGGCCATCCTATCCCCAACCGGGTACTTTTTCCCATCCCGGACAATGCTGTTTGTCTGTTTGTCGGTGTGTCTGTGTGTCTGTGTGTCTGTGTGCCCGTTTGTCCGTTTGTCCGTTTGTCCATTTGTCCATTTGTCCGTTGGTCCGTTTGTCCGTTTGTCCGTTTGTCCGTCTGTCCGTCTGTCCGTCTGTCCGTCTGTCCGTCTGTCCGTCTGTCCGTCTGTCCGTCTGTCCGTCTGTCCGTCTGTCCGTCTGTCCGTCTGTCCGTCTGTCCGTCTGTCCGTCTGTCCGTCTGTCCGTCTGTCCGTCTGTCCGTCTGTCCGTCTGTCCGTCTGTCCGTCTGTCCGTCTGTCCGTCTGTCCGTCTGTCCGTCTGTCCGTCTGTCCGTCTGTCCGTCTGTCCGTCTGTCCGTCTGTCCGTCTGTCCGTCTGTCCGTCTGTCCGTCTGTCCGTCTGTCCGTCTGTCCGTCTGTCCGTCTGTCCGTCTGTCCGTCTGTCCGTCTGTCCGTCTGTCCGTCTGTCCGTCTGTCCGTCTGTCCGTCTGTCCGTCTGTCCGTCTGTCCGTCTGTCCGTCTGTCCGTCTGTCCGTCTGTCCGTCTGTCCGTCTGTCCGTCTGTCCGTCTGTCCGTCTGTCCGTCTGTCCGTCTGTCCGTCTGTCCGTCTGTCCGTTTGCCCGTTTGTCCGTTTGTCCGTTTGTCCGTTTGTCCGTTTGTCCGTTTGTCCGTTTGTCCGTTTGTCCGTTTGTCCGTTTGTCCGTTTGTCCGTTTGTCCGTTTGTCCGTTTGTCCGTTTGTCCGTTTGTCCGTTTGTCCGTTTGTCCGTTTGTCTGTTTGTCTGTTTGTCTGTTTGTCTATTTGTCTGTTTGTCTGTTTATTTGTTTGTCTGTTTGTCTGTTTGTCTGTATGTATGTCCGGGGTAAACTCAAAAAGTACTGCATGGACTTGCTTCAAATTTTGCATGAATATTACTAATAGGTCGGGTCAACATATAGGCTACATATTGTCACGCTATCACCTACGGGGGAGGTGCTGTGCGGAGTAAACGAAGTCCGCGCGGACGAAGTCGCTGGCAACAGCTAGTAATTAATAAATTGATTTAATTTAATGTTTATATTTTGAGGCATTCGAGGCTACGGAGACGAAATAAATAAATAAATAAATATCTCTGAACAATTTTACACGAATTGATCGAACCCCAAAATAAGCAAATTATTTGCTTGAAATGCCACATGTATAACTTTACTGGCTACTTAATATCCAAATTTCAAACTAGAACCAAAAAACATGGAGTGTGAGTTTAGTTGCAATAAAATCTCTTTGATTTTCTATAAGATAGCAAACAAGAAGATGGCTCTTTGATGTAAAGAGACGACTATCACCTAGAGACACCGAGGATGTAAGTGCATCCTTGGTGTCTCTAGGTGTGGTGTGGTCATCCTGTGTGACGGGATGGTAATACACAATCAGTAAACTTACGGAAGTAGTATCACTTCCGTAAGTACCGGCTACAGTAACCGGTAAACTTACGGAAGTGGTATCCCTCTCCTCCGAACGGGAACACTACAATGACAAACATTGACGCTTTAAGGCAAGAGTAGGTAAGGCGGGGGTACAGTATACTCGAGCGAGACGTTGCGAAACTTTACCACCTAGTGGTCACGATTGTAATAACATTTATAGTAAATCGTTCACTTTTTCGCACTGGTCAGAATGGCAGATGGTCTATTCTTTAGAAGGACCCCGGACCAACACGGTGTTGGTTGTAAAATTTGTATCTAGCAGGTTTTGAAACCATTAAAATATAATATTATTTAAATTATAAAATACTGTGTCATGCATTCTATCCCTTTCTCTCGTTGGCTTAATCATATAATTTTATGTTTGTTTCTATATTGTCACGCATTTTCGTTTTGAAATCACAATAATTCTAAAGAAGTAGTATCATCATGCCCGGTTTCCTTGCGGGGTAGGCAGGGTAAACCGGAAGTCTATAGACTTAATGGTCCACCGCGATTCGCTGTTTGTCGGTTGGCGAGATAAGTGGTTATCCTTATCGCCGCATTTACCGACATGTTAACGATTATCGTCTATTTCTAGCAATAACCGGGACCGACAGCTTTACGTGCTCATCCGAGGCACGGAAGTGGTAAATACACCACTCTGCCAGACTCTGAGCTGCTACTGAAATTTTAGATTTTCAAGAAAAACCTCGAAAACCCCTCAATAGCACTTTTGCCCAAACCGGGGATAGAACCCGACCTCATAAATCAGAGCCGAATAAGTTACCCCTAGACCACGAGGTTGAAGGCTTCAAAAGAAGTTTCACTTCAAAAATAACAAGCATTGATGCTATTGCGGCAGGAATTTGTTATACGGTGGTATTAACTCAGGCAAGATGTTAGAATACTCTACCATCTAGTATGCAGAATTATACCACCTAATTTTACACTAGTCAACAAGTTCAAAAACGTGAACAATATAGATAAAGGTCCTAAAAATATGAGCGATGGCTCATTCGATTCGTAATAAGATGAAAAAAAATGATATATATATTTTTTCATCTTATTTAATTTTGTTACTAACAATTGCAATTTTAAACCTGCACCCAAATCCTTCAAAAACATTTTTCTAGAGGTGATTACGAATCGAATGAGCCATTGCTCATATTTTTAGGACCTTTATCTCTATTTGTCACGTTTTTGAACTTGTTGACTAGTGTATTTGCGTAGACGTTTGTGAAAACCATGAATATAATTAATTTTTAGCTAGGAGATCAAGAAACATGAAATAAAATTAACTTTCACGCCGGTTTCTTTATGGTGTGGAAAGAAGTGAACATCTGTAGATTTTCCAGTTAACCACATTTCACCGGTTGGTTTGTTAATAGGCGAGATTACCATTTAATCTCCATCGCTGTATTTTATCGACTTGATAACGATGATCAGATAATTCTAGTGATAACCGAGACTGAAAGCTTTACATGGTCCTTTGAGGCACAAAACATGAACTACCTGCCAGACTCCGAGCTACTTCTGAGATTTAGAATTTTTAAGAAAAACCATTTTCAACAATATTTTGGCGCTTTAATATTTATTTATTTATTTATTTATTTAAATATTATGATAAATATTATGATAAAGATAAAACCTTTATCATAATATTAGCTGTTACCTGCGATTTCATTCGCGTGATCTTAAACCATTACTTCATTTTGCAGAGTCGAGTAAAAACGCCTATGTTACTCCTGGCTAGTGTAGCTTTCTTATGGTAAAAGAATTGTTAAGGTCAGTCCAGTCGTTTTTGAGTTTATTTATTACAAATATACAATGTAATACAAATGTTTTTTCTTTATAATATTCCTAGCTGCACTGTGCAGTCCGCTGCATTACAAAAGTTTTAGACGAATCCCGCTAGAACTAATTATTTTTCCGGGATAGAAAGTAGCCTATGTGCTACTACACGTAATCATCTACCTGTGATTTCCTCTTCTTCTATTGAAATTCTTGTAAATTTGTAATAAGTAACTAAAATAAAAAAAAAACACAACCCCACTGAGTTTCTTCCGCCAGATCTTCTCAGTGTGTGGCCGCGTTCCGATCCGGTAGTAATTATAAAAAGAATCAACTCACAGCATTTTAATTTCATAATATATAATTATAATTTTAAAATATTTGCACACCATATCACGGTAGAATATGTGGGTGACAATCAAATTTTAATAATTTGTAACTCCCATATTCTGACAAATAAATAATTTCATTTTATTTCATTACCTTGGAGTCAAATTTCATCTAAAACTGTTCGATAGCTTTTGCGTGATTAAGTAATACATGATCATCATACAACATCATACAACATACATCCATCCATACATACAATATTCAAACTATACAATATAGCACTAGCTGTAGCGTGCAACCCGCTGCAAAACAAAAGTTTTTTGTGAATTCCGCTAGAACAATTCATTTTTCAGGATAAGAGGTATTTTATGTGCTATTCCAGGACAACATCTACCTATTTGCTAAATTTCATCCAGATCCGTTCAGTAGTTATTGCGTGATTGTGTTAAAAATATCCATCTATCCATATATTCAAACATCCAAATTTTCGCATTTACAACATTAAGATAGATGTATTTTGTCTGTTTGTCTGTATCCGCTCACACCACCAGCCATTTTCGTATTTTTTTCTAAAAACACACGTACCGTTACGCGCACGCGTTTCGAGTCCGTTCCGATGGACCGTGGTCACAAAAATGGTTTATAAGTTGTTTGGATTGAATCTGATACTGTAAAGCGTATATTTTTTAAGAGGACTTGAGTACTGCAATACACTGGTGTTAGAATTGTTTAATTTAAATGGCTTAAGCTACAAAATAATTCAGGTGTAACACGATACTTTGAGAAAAATATGACTACTTGTTAGTCGAGGATTTTTAATTCAAAAAGTAAATCGATAACCTATGCTTTTTATATTTTTTTTATATAATTGGTAAACATATACATAAGGAAAAAAATAAACAACATATTATATTATAGTACAAAAATATTTATTTACATAAATATATATATATATATATATATATATATATATATATATATATATATATATATATATATATATATATATATATATATATATATATATATATATATAATTAATAGGTAGTTTTTTTCGTAATTTTTAAATAATTTATTTCTTTTTCAATTTTACAGCTATGTTAATTAATTATTTTTTAAATATTGCTTAGGATATTTCACATTCACATCATATGATTTTTTTTGAGATCATAGATATCAACACTAAAATTTACGAAAATAAATAAAAATAGGTACCGTCATACCCAAAGCGCTGGTATCATCAAGTTGGTCGTTAACGAAAAATATGTTTTATTAATTGATATTTACGGTTTTTTTTAAAATTATTATCTAAACTGTTAGATCTTGAACTAATCTTGATTATAAATAAAGTTTAATTGTTGATTAATACGCCAAAACACTTTTAAATTAACCTGTGTCATAAGCTGCAACCAACACATAACACACAGCACGAATCAAAATGGCGGACTAAGTTCTTTTATTTTTCCCCAAGAGCGTATTTGAAAAAAGAATGCCAATTGGATGTTACTCTATACAATGTTTCGTTCGAAAACGATAAAATACCATAGAGTATTGTATTAAAACTGGTAAATAGTGAAAATGTTGTTATCTTGTATGAAGCTAGCGTTGGTCCCTATAGAGACCATAGTGTATTAACGGCATTTTCTCAGAGGTCTCATTAGTTACCAAAGTGATATGAGCGGGTATGTATGTCCGGGGTAAACTCAAAAAGTACTGCATGGATTCACTTCAAATTTTGCATGAATATTACTAACAGGTTATATATAATCACGCTATCACCTACGAGGGAGGAGCTGTGCGGAGTAAACGAAGTCCGCGCGAACGAAGTTGCGGGCAACAGCTAGTAATATATAAATAAACTAAAAGCTCTGATGATGCCATAATAGGAGAAACTGGTTGGCTTTACAATAACTAAATGTTAGTTGTGAAGCATTTATTTGTGAAATAGTACAAGTGTTTGACAAAACCAATATGATGCAGTTTCACCAAGTGCCGTCGATGGAAAGTATAATTTATACGAAAATACGTAACAATATAGAAACAAACATAAAATTACTATGATTAAATACACGAAATAAATTTGTTTTTATTTGCAAACAAATATAGGCACATGTTACAAGAGCTCCTAATCAGCATTTTAAACAAGATTAAATAGCTACATACGACGTAAGTGAATTCCATCCAACCCTAACTCAATTTATACATCACTCACGGCAACTACGCGCGCAGTCTGTCGGGGTATAACGATATTACTTTGAATTTCCACTCTGTTGTAAGATGAAACCTTTAAAAATGTGATTATCATTTAGATCAAATGAAATCTGCCCCCTATTAATATAAGTGCCGTCAAAAATGCTGATTATGTATCTTTTTGCCAGGCAATTTGTAAAAGGTGAAATTTACTTAGTGTAATTGTGTCTGTGTACTATTGTGACTGCGAGATGGTAGAGCTCTGCAATGTTCCGTCCGAATATTGTATCGCCGTCTTAAGGCCCTGATCGAGCGAGGTGTATAATGGCAATACGTTGGTCGCGCTCTTCATATTTCGTACATTTTTTCCACGATTTTTCAGACATGTATTCTTAAAATTCGTAAAAGGCCGGTAACGTAACAACAAGATCTTTGTATTACGGATGTTCATGGGCGGCCGTGACCATTTACCATCAGGTGCATGTGCTCGTTTTCTGTAAAAAAAGTCTGTAAATGGTTGATCCCGCAGGCCATCCTTGAAACTTCCCGCTAAATTAAGGTATTTTAAGCTCAAAAATGTAAAAACTATAAGCATAGATTTTTTCAGTTCAAACATCTATTTTGTTTAAAATGGCAGTATATTGATTTTTGAAAGCTGGAGGTATATATTGGAAATGATGATCGATTTTGATCTTTCGAATGGCATTCAACTCATGTTTTGAGATCTACAATATTGCTTCAGCTAAATAATCGATAGGTTGAAAACTTTTGAAGTAATGTCAATAAAATTTTTTTTCAAAAATGTTTGTCATTGATAAATCCCTAACAAATTAACCAAAACCAAACAAAAGGAGAAAAGGTGTCGTTGTATTAGCCTAAAAGTTATTTCAAAAATATTAAGTTACTTTGCTATAAACAACGTTAACAAAAAATCTAATATTTGAAAAGCCGTAACTTTTGAAAATTAGATTCGATTTTGATTTTCGAAACAGCATTCGACTTAGTATTTTAGTACTAAAATATCATAGAATATCAAAAAATGATTGGTTAAAAAATTCAACCAATCATTTATTCATGTTTTTTGATTTTTTGGTTGTAGTTATGTCGAAAAATACTTTTTTCAAAATTTTTCATCAACGATTAGGTACTCTCAAACGGATAAACCGATTTTGATGCAACTTATGCATTAGACGTAGTTTTTTGAGCAATAGAATTGATTAGTTTTTGTACTCAATTCTTACATTAATCTGGAAGTTACATTAAAAAAATCTCCTGCGCCGACTTCGTTCAAAATTTTCAGGGAGTCTAAGTTGTGCAGAATCCAATCGAATGCCATCAACTGCGTTTCGACCGTTTCAGCCGTTCAAAAATTATAAGACGTTTACACACACACACACACACACGCACGCACGCACGCACGCAAGCACGCACGCATACACGCACGCACGCACACAAGTACGCACGCACGCACGTACACACGCACACACACACAGACACACTGACGACATCATCGTACAAATAGTCGGAAAAGATTCCTATGACCTCAAAACGTAGAGATCCGGTGAAAACTCGATTTTCGCAAATCGGGGCAAAATCAGTAACTTCCTTATCTTCATACGTAGCGGGAAGTAAAAAAAAGACACAGCAGTTTTACTTGATAGTCAGTTAGCAACAATGAGCCGCTAGTAATATCGTTGTCTTTTAAAACCACTTAGGCTGATACTTTGATCAAAGCCTTTATCTATTGTTGCTGCAATAGCATCAGTGCTTGCGCTGTCTTATTCCTGAAGGTAAGATAGCCGGTAAACCTGTGCATGCAGTATTGCATCAAGAGAGATGACAACGCAATATTATCATCTCTGGTATCAGATATAATTCTATGATATGAAAAATACATTAAGTTACAAAACGTTTAATAAAAATTAAAATTTGTTATTTTATTTTTTTTGTTATTTTATTACTACAGCAACACTAAAAAATGTAAAAAGAAATTATATTAATAATATATATATATATATATATATATATATATATATATATATATATATATATATATATATATATATATATATATATATATATATAATTATATTAATAATAAAAATTATATTAATATCGAAAGAGTAACCAACAGAACCCTATTTATATATGCTGTGTGTGTCCTCCACTCCGCTCCGCTCCGCTGTGTGTTATGATTGTCACAGAGCTCTATCTCTTAAACGGATATAATAAACCACTTAAAATGTTCATAGAATGCGTGTGTACTTTGATCACTATCACAAGTCACAAGAAACAATTAAAACTAAATAAAATTCGTGAGACGACATTTATTCATTTTTTTATACAGTCGGATGGAAACAAGTTTTTTATTTTGCTCCTCCTCTTCCTACTTCATTTTCTCTCCCTCATTTCCCTAAGCCACTATTTCCCCACCTTCACCACTTCTCTCTCTTTCCCCCTATTTCCCCTTCCTCCACTTACTCCCTCTTTCTCCACTTTTCCCCTGTCGCCCCTTCTTTCTTCTTTCGTATTTTACCATACGTGCGCTTCAAATTCGTGAGGTTGGATGGTAATGCTACATGCATAAGTTTACCGGATACCTAACATTATAAACCAGCAGACGGAATAGGCAAGGTGGCAGAAATAGGTTAGACGGTGATACTGAAAACCCGGGTAAGTCTTTGCAGAACTCTACCACCTAGTAATCATGATGGTAGTGACACGTATAGCCAATCGTTTGCCTATTAAGAATTGCCTTGCAGATTGGCAGATGGTCTATTCTTCAACCCACGTACGATAATATAACTATATAATGTATTGATAAATATTCTCCCTACATTTTTTCTTAGTCGTACAACAAGTGGAATGTTTCAAAAAACTCAGATACAAAAATAATCTAACCAATGATATAAATTATGCATGCAAAAATCCGCAGCTTTGTTGTGTTTGGATCAGAGCTTGAAGCGTCGATCTGGGAATATTTATTCTCGAAGAACGGTTCGCCGCAAGTAGTTGTTTATGCATGCCACGCATCGGTCAGCAAACGCTATGCCATGTGCACCAGTTCAATAGAATCCATTTCTAAACTTATTTCGTGGACTTTTGACTTTGACAAAAATATAGAAAATCTGTTTTCATCTAAGCGTGAGTTATGGTTAAAATCTTCTAGATTTATTTCATTGATCACATACGTGTTTGTTTTATTCATTTAGCGGTACCAACTTCTATAGAGATGCTTCAAGTCTTGGTTAGATAGAAGCGAATAGAAAAAATAGCTTTCAGTTTTTGAGAAACTAGATGCGTCTGATTTGTCACATCACGGAACTAAATGCCAAGATGTGACAAAATGTTAAGGTTAAGGGTTTTAAGGTGAGCATTCACGGTTGCACCATTCAGTATGGCTCCAAGTTAGATAAATAATTGGTCTCGCTGTGCTTGACTAGATACCGCCGACGTACTTGTCAAATGTGCCAACAAATACTACGCCGAAACCGGCGTTCCCGATTCAGTCACCCATCACAATGCAAGCTCTAAGAGCACACTACTCACTATTATCCATTTGCACACTGTCACATCACACACACTACAATATTAAGTTTCCGCATTCACGGAATTGTTGTTTTTAGATAGTGTAGTATTTTGTCAAGCGCCGCGAGACCAATTATTTATCTATGGGCTCCAAATACTTCAAATAGATGGACGTCAAAAAATTATTACATGTGGTTTTCCAGTTTTTCTAAAAAAATATAACTTACAAAATGAACTTTTAAACTAACGCGTTCTACTAAAATTTTAAAAATATAAACTGAACTTATTGAACGTATTGTTTAAACAAAATCAATGTCAAATTATTAATTAATCGTAGACTGTGGCCAGGAATTTCTTGCCAACCCACTCGCCTAAATGTTAAGGGTTGTCCACCCCTAAATTTTTTTTTATTTTATGGACAAAAATTTTTATTTTTATTTTTTAATGATTCAACATTGAAAAATATATACAACTCTTAATTTTCAACCCTCTACGATCAACCCCTATTTTTTAATTCAATAATTTATGTGGCAAAACAACGTTTGCCGGGTCAGCTAGTAATAATATAAATATGTCATGCAATATAAAACAGGAAAAATAATATAAAAATGAACACAAAATAGTTGTGGATTCGTGCATTCATGAAAAGCGTGTTGAGATGACATAACGCTGAGTATCCCCTACTAGGATTTTTTTCAATAATGGAAGTCCAGAATTTTACATTATACCAAATTGAAGTCATACTCATGATTAAAATTTGGATGCGTGTTTCTATTGTGAATGAAAGTGAAATTCAATTTAAAGCAGTGAAAAGCAAAAACATAACATAAAGCAGTGAAAAACATAAACATTGCTTATAGATACTAATAATGTTAAGATGTTAATGATGCTTTCCTATATATATGTGACAAGATGCATGAATTTATCGCCCACTTTACATTCTAAACCGCAACACAGCGGCAGGAATAGGTTAAGCAGTGGTACCAAACCCCGCCGAGAAGTTGCGAAACTCTACCATTAAGAATTATGATAGGAGTAACAAGTTTGGCTAATCGTATGCCTTAGCGACGAACTACCTAGCAGAATAACAGACACAAACAACACGCTCAAAATCGTATGGTTTGTAATCGTTACAATTTTAAAGAAAATTAAATCATAAAAAACTTGAGAGGTGTCAAGGGACACCCGAATGGAACGAAGTTCCTTTCGATTAATTAGTGAAGGAATTGTAATAAAATTTTATTTTTTTTAAGTTATAATAATTTTTTTTTATTATTAACAAATATAATGTAATATAAACTTAATCAGTAGGCTCAATTTTCGTAATAATAATAGAAATAAAAATATCTGGCTTGCTTTCTATAAGAGAGAGACAGAGAGACAGACAGAGAAACATGCGCACGCCGCACAGCTTAGAATAGCTTTCTATAGCAAAAAGTGTCGTGACAACTTTTCGTAAGAATTTTTTCCATCTAGCCCCCTTTCACAACGCGCGATAAGGAACTTCGTTCCAATAACATATTATATTCCATCCATCCATCCATCTTTAAATTTCAATTCTTTAATTGTACACTAGCTACAAATTGCAATTGGAAATTCGACTAGTATTTATGTGTATTCAACGCTGACGATGCCAAATGCGACAGTGCTCCCACTGGACAATCACGGATTCTAAATTAGATAATGGAAACAGACTCAATTAGCTTAGTGTAGCTTATTTTCGACTAAAGAAAACAGTGTTTATTAGTTTGATACATACCTGCAAATACAATTCTTTAGAGAAACTGGTCACCTATTTCTATGTATTAGTATCGTTGACTAACACCCATAACACAAGCAAATATTTGCTTACTTTGGGGTTAGATCAGTCAGTGTAATTTGTCCCGTGAATATTTATTACTAGCAAAAAGCAGAGCTTTGTAAGGGCTCGCAAGGTTATACTACCTAGTAATATTGTTGGGAAAGTATTTTTATAAGAATTACATCTTTTAATGTTTATAATTATGTAACCTAAAAAAATTCAGCGTATTTTTACCCAAACAGTACCCATTCCCATCAAAGTCGTCGTCAGGCTTTGGTCTAGGAGGGCGCAGGAAAATAAAACCAAAATAAAAAACCATGTTTCTAAAACTACATTTTGTTAGTACTTACAAGAAAAATTCTTTAAAATTTTCTTGATTTATTAAAAACGCGATTTTAATTATTATCAATGATATCTAAACTGAACAAATATAAAGGTTATATACTAAAATTTTACACCATATTTTCTGGTCTACCTATAATATGTAGCAACTCAAGATCCATCTCGCGCCACCACTTTGCTCTTAAAGCCTAATATTGATAGAAATCAATTTTTATTTATGGTGGCTTTCTTCTAAAAGAATTTTCAAGGAAAAATGGGTAATAAATGAAAGTTGATCTTATAAAGAAAAACACATTTTTAACATTTCGCTAAGGAAGCTTAGTAGTTTTTTTTTTCTAAAGTCGGGAAATTCCTGGTTTTACATCGATTTTCGAAATCAAAAAATGTTTTATATAATTAACCTTCAATATTTTTAGGATTAATATTATACTTAATATTGAACTTACCGCAGGCACGAAGAATTGGCGGTAGAAACTCAGTGAATAAATTTTTCGAATTTTTCTCTCAGAGAAACCTTCGGGGTTCGATGCCCGAGTCAGATTAAACAAAAATGTGTTTTTTCAATTTTCTAATAAAAACAACGTTACCCGGGATTGGAACAAAGTGCCAGGTTGGTGATAGGCTGGTCACCTATCACGTTGTGGGAATAAGACGTATCTTCGGCTAATCGAGGATGCACACGTTGTACTTCTGCCTACCTCTTCGGGGATACGAGCATGAATATACCTTTTTTTAGCTTTTTACCCTCGGGCTAAGATTGGAAATTGATCTCAATACAATATTAATCAATTAATACACATGTATTGTTTCACAATAATCATATTGTGAAAAATCTGTAAACGGTTTACCTTGCAGTCCAATCTTGAAACTTCCCGCTAAATTAAGGTATTTTAAGCTCAAAAGAGTAAAAACTATAAGCATAGATTTTTTCAGTTCTAAGAAATATTGAAATGTCTCAATTGCTAAATCACAAAAAAACAGCGAGAAAACACTCTATATGATGATAACAGTCTATTTTGATAAAAATGCCAGTATATTGGTTTTTGAGAAACTGTATATTTTGGAAACGACGATCAAATTTCAAATGGTCAAATTTAAATGGCATTCAACTCAATTTAACTATTGCTTTAGCTAAATAATCTGTAGGTTAAAAATTTTCGAAGCAATGTAAAAAAAAACATTTTTTGCAAAAATTTTCGTCATTGATAGATCCCAAAGAAATTTGATTAATTTTTTTTTAGTTCTTAAATATCGTAGAATACTAAAATATGATTGGTTGAAATATTTCGAAGTTATGTCGAAAAACACTTTCGTCAACGATTACTTCCAAGCAGATGAAACACACACACACACGCACATGCACACGCACACGCACACACACACACACACTGCGTATAATAGATAGCGTTAGCAGTAATAAAATTCTAATACAAAATGTATCTTCTATTTTTTTAATGTTTATGAAATAGCATTTTAATGGTAGATAACATATCCAGACATGAATTTAAACCACCACGTCAAAGCTCAATCCTAAAAGTGCGATACTTTTTCAGTAAAATGTACCACAAAAGTGCATAGATCGTCGCCTAGTGTAGTTTTGTAGCATTTTAACTCGTTAGTTTTATAAAAGATGGCGTTAGCAGTAATAAAATTCTAATACAAAATGTATCTTCTATTTTTTTTAATGTTTATGAAATAGCATTTTAATGGTAGATAACATATCTAGACATGAATTTAAACCACCACGTCGAAGCTCAAACGTAAAAGTGCGATATTTTTTCAGTAAAATGTACCACAAAAGTGCATAGAAAGTGGCCTAATGTTTAATAAATAGCTTTATCTCTGTTTAACAAGTTCGAGCTTTCGTAATAAACAAAATTACAAAATGTTGTCAGTGCTCTAATTTCAAATCGTTCATGAAAATAACGTCACCTTAAACAGCAGCTTACAACCGTTTCGCCATCGCCAATCGTCGTTTCATCAATGTATGTAAAACGTCAAATGATATCTATACCTATATAATATATAAAAATCAATTGGTGTTCGTTAGTCTCGCTAAAATTCGAGAACGGCTAAACCGATTTGGCTAATTTTGGTTTTGAATTAATTGTTTAAGTCCACAGAAGGTTTCAAAAGTTATCTAGTTATTATTAGATAAATTAGTAATAATTATTTACCTATAAGTTATCTAGTCTTTATATATAATTCTTCTGTGCGTGTGTATGTCACTAACCTCCTCCTAAACGGGTAGAACAATCTTAATGAAATGTTTGTATGTTTTCTGGTGGAACCGAGTATGGTTTAGATTAACTATTGAAACCGGAAGGTGGCGCTGCATTCGGGTTTGGGTAGCATCTTATATAACGCTTTCGCGACTAAACTGCTGAACTAATTTTAATGAAATTTTGCAAAAAGTTTGTTGAAGGCCCCGAGTTACACATAGATTATTTTTTTAAATCAACCCCTAAGGGGCTCGCGACATGTTATTTATTCTACTCGCGGGCAAAGCTACACGTGTAATATACATATAAAAATGTTGTTTGTGATTCTCCTTCACCAAGACAGTCGTCTTGGTTTTTAGACAACTGGTTTTTATCATCTTTATGTTTGATATATATAAGTAAGAATAAGTCGTAATAAATTTATATTAAATTACTATTCGGTATTTGCCATATTAGCTCACTTTCTTTCGTCTTTTTGGTATTCAGTATTATGAAGTGTTCGGCAAAAAACAAAATAATAAAGAAGCATTACAATTAATACTTAAAATTTATCAGAGTTAAGTTTTGGATTGGAAATAATTTTTTCAGCATTTATTGCGTTGCATGCGTGTCGTGCCACCATCAACTCGATAATGAAGCAAAACGCCCACCCCTCTGGACGTTGCTTCACAATGAGACAGATCGTAATCTGTCAGCTGTGAATTAACGGATACACACTCTTGTACACTGTTTGCGCCGTAGCATGGTGCAGGTGACAGTTCCAGTTTTTTCCAGACGTTTCGTTTCACTCTTGACATTTGCCGCGATTTAGAAATTATGACTTAGTATTTCAGCTGTAACACATTTTTATATTAAATCAATAATTACTGTAGTAAATTAAATTAAATTAAACCAGATTGTTCTAGTCTACAAATACAATCTAATGGAAAGAAACATTAAGCAAAATGTTATGCGTATAACATAACGCTATAGACGAACTTAGTGATGGGGTGTACTGCTACAGTGGATAGTCGATGTTTTTTATAATAAAAAACGTATATTGAGCGTAGTCCAATTTTATTATTGTAAAAAGTCTTTTATTATATTAATTAAATAACAGAACATGTATAAAAATAGATTTTATTCGCCTAACTCATAACAGAATTAGAAACATCTGAATTGTCACTGAATTCCTCATTTGTATCTGTGACGGATATTATTAACGATGACTTCATTATATTGTCAATATGGATGTCATGATCCATAATCCATTATCAGACAAAATATATTTTTTTTGTTTTATTCACGATCTTCGATCAGTTTTCAGGTTTAACATTTTTGATGGCCCCTTGTAATAGGGCCAATATCTTATTTGCCGTAAATGGTGGGGAAGTATTATTTCTTGCGGCGTGACCTTTTATTTGGGCCTAATTCAGCTCAATAGTGTTATATTTGCTATGGTACGGTGGTATCGTATGACCTGGTGGTCTTTTTCTCTTGCCATTTTGTCCAGAGCATAAGTAGTTGTTGGTGGTTCATAACGCTGTAATAAGGTAATAAGCTCTGTGCCTAACATTTTTATATCTGTTGTAATTACGTTTTCATTCAGCCACTTCACCAACTCGCTTTTGCGGTTGATTTGTTTGGGGGTTTATTAATTTGTACCGAATGGTAAGGTGCATAGTCCATTATTATGTTCATAGATTCTTTCAAATTATTCAATAGATCTATGATCCAATCTTTAAATTTTTCGTAGTTCGTCTCCTCATGGTACTTTGTAGTTTTTTTTTGACTTATAATCCAGCAAACAATTAGGGACGAATCTACTTGCTGTACCTGCGTGACAAATAATAAGGTGTTCGTCTTTGGTACACGATTGTGCCGTATCGTCGGTCCAACTTTTACCCACTGTGTGGTTGGCGTTTTGCCACGTTTCATCCAAAAAGAAAACTTTGGTCCAATTACTTATGTTTTTGCCCTTTCATAAAAATAAAAATCTTGCTAGAACAATGTCAGTCCTCTCCAATCCAGAAACACAAACATTTATGCTGATCACACAAATGTTTGTCCCCGTCTGGGATCGAACCCGAGTCCCGTCGATTGCGTAGTCAGGGTCGCTAACAACTCGACCAACAGGGCGATCAAAAATAATCATAAATATGATTTATAATAGCAACCTTAGCAAAATCTTTGATTGACTTCACCTTGGTCCGCTTTTTGTTGGATATTATTATACAAATTATAATACAGAAGTATTATGTAGCCAAATGTATATATTTATGCTGCGAATGTCGTTAGCGTTTTGCCACGTTTCATCCAAAAAGAAAACTTTCGTCCAATTACTTATGTTTTTGGCCTTTCATAAAAATAAAAATCTTGCTAGAGCAATGTCAGTCCACTCCAATCCAGAAATACAAACATTTATGCTGATCACACAAATGCTTGTCCCCGTCTGGGATCGAACCCAAGTCCGGTCGATTGCGTAGTCAGGGTCGCTAACCACTCGACCAACAGGGCAATCAAAAATAATCATAAATATGATTTATAATAGCAACCTTAGCAAAATCTTTGATTGACTTCACCTTGATCCGCATTTTGTTGGATATTATTATACAAATTATAATACAAAAATATTATGTAGCCAAATGTATATATTTATGCTGCGAGTATCGTTAGTGATAAAAATGAAGTGTTATGTACTTCACGTCACGTCACATCCCTAGTCATGTGGTATTGACAGATGTTAACGTCATACAGGCAACTATCACCCGCACCATGCTAGTGTAGGTGACTAGCATCGATCTACTGTCACTTGTGGTAAGTCGATAATTAATAAAGAATATTCGGAGGCCAAATTTCCCCGCTTCGACCAAAGCCCTGGCCGAATATTCGGCATTCGGTATCCATTATAATCACAATTTGTGGCATCTCTACTATACAATCAGAACACGTAGGTATTGTTGTTGTGTAAAAAAACGTGTAATTGTTTTTGTGTGTCTCTCTCTTTCTCTATTAATTTCATTTAACATAATCTATCAAACAATATTAAGTTATTATTATTAAATAATAACCTTTGTATATAATTATTATTAAATAATTTAATGGAAACAGTCACAGTGTGATTCAAAATAATACCAAGTTTTCAATCGTATCATGTATTCGCTTCTGTCAATTGATATACCAATTTCATTACATGTTATGAATTATTTATATTAAATACCATTAATTACAGTGCTATTAGTAAATTTGGTAGAAAAAGAATATATCACATTCTATTGAGATGATTTATTCATATATGATTCAAAATCAGGGCTTGTTAACCGGTTAATTTTCAAACATAAATCAGCACAAGTACTAACATAAGGATTGTTTTGTAAAGTTTTGGCTCTAACTTAATCTCAAAAATACCGGTTATCTCATGGATCAAAATTATTAGGGTTTTAAATTATTAAACCGGTTTATAGATATTTTTTAGACATATTTCTTTGATATTAGTTGTCTAAATTTTCGTCCACACTGTCCGTGACGTAAAATTCCACGGTTTTGGTTTAAACCAATTTATATGAGTTTATAAAGTGCCATCATTTCAGATACGCTCCAAGCGAAACCTTTTATATTAATCGTTAAATACCTCTATAAACTGTTTTTTGTCCCTGTTAAAAATAATGTCAGTTTGTCAATTGTAGCATAATATAATTGTTACTATAAATTTGTGATGTTTTTATTACATTTTATGAATGCAAATGTAAAACAATGTCGCCGATTAAACAAAGATAATAGATTGTATTCTACTAAGCCGATTTATTCATATATGATTGGATTTCGGCCCGCAATCTAGTTTTGATTGTTTTTACAATACAATGCTTAGTTTTTAAATATCGAACATCCATTTTAGATTGAAGCGGTATTTGATTAATACAAAAATTAATCACTCTTCTTGAATTCAGTTATTCATTGAATGATTTTTAATTTAAAATAAAATAATGGAAGAAGAACTATTATTCTCTATAGCGACTAAGTTTTTTTATAATTTATGGTATACTCGCTCAAAAATTGTATTTAATTTCTGTGAATATGTATTTCCCCGTGTTGATCCGGGCTCCTCTAGAATAATAGACCATCTGCCATTCTGCCAGCAGTCTATAGAGAACCATCTGCTTGTTTGCTATTTAATTATATAAAAAAATATAGTTAAATACAAAGTCAACTATAAAATAGTATAAAACAATAACAAAAAGTGTACATCACACAGGTTACAATCATGTTGGAACACACGACCTTTTTTGCCTTTAGCCATCATAAAGCTGTTTAGACGTGGGCGAAGGCGCAAAAATTATAAACGATACTGCGTGGGCAAATCTCGTTGCAGGAAAAAACTAATTATTCTAGATACCTTTTTTGATTGATTTAATCGTTAGAGCTTTTTTCGAGAAATATGTATATGCAAGGTGCTTCTTGTATGACACAAAAAATGAAACTATTTTTTTTAGAATCAGCAGTAGAATTGATACGTACGTACGTACGTACGTAATATGTAATACAATTTTTTTACATAGACATATTAGTTTTTTTAAATAAAATATTGTGTTCTCCTAATTATTCTTCACTTGAACCACCACAATTTTTACCACTTAACCATTCTGACAGTCTAAATTCTGTATAGGAATAGGATAGAAAATATTATCATCACGTTATGTTTAATAATGGGGTTATATATAATATATTATATATAATAACAGGGTTTGGAGGTTAAGGTAACCGGTAGACTTATGCATGTGGCATTGCCATCCTGCCACACGGATAGCAACGCACCATTTCTGCCGTCCTAAGAAAAAATACAGTAAGTTACCCAAAACCAATTCTGATAAACCCGTCCGAAGTCGCGCTGGGTATTTTTGACGACTGTATGAAAGTCTGAGATTTTATAAAAATATTGATTAGTTTATTGGACTTACTGCACTATTGGTTAGTTTTACGATTTTCTTAGTAAATAACACAGGATGTTAATTAAAACATGACACCTTACTGTTCTATTTCTAAGGAACTCTTAACATGTGAATTAGACATACTGTATTTTATTTACATGCAAAGTCGCGGGAAAACATAATACAGCAACGAAATTTAGAGAGGAAGACGTGTTATTTTTCAGGGATCATTTCTGTATAATGGATTTTGCCAAAATCACAACTTACTGTACTCTTTTTAGGACGGCAGATTTACATCTTTGACATCTAGGGGCGATAGTTTGTCATTCTATAAGAAGAAGCATCTGCTTGTTTGTTGTCTAGTGATATATAAAAAAGTGACAGTATATGCGCGACGTCATTGATACTACTAAGTCTACCGATGACTCAGATTACCGGTAATTCCTTTTTTATTTTAACTAATTTAAATTGATCAAGTAAAAACACGCTTGGGGTAGCCAGAGACTCAATATGCCACTGATTTTTTAGTAAGTCACCTATGATGTGATATAATGAGACTTGACTTAATACCAGTTTTACTTTTTTTTCTGGTTTCTTATTTTTTAATGTCACCTCTGTCTAGTCCAAGCTCTTATTTCAAAATCAGGATTTATTTACGTATTCACGTTTTTTTTTAAATTTCATGTAAATTTTCAATTCTAATTAAATAATGTTACTTCTTGACAAACGTCCTCTAACATCATATCGCACCTTTGGGAACAAAGTGTCACTTCTGCACTTTTTTATGAAAACAACTTAAGCGTGCAGCAAAAATCAGGATAATCGACTCAGACAGCAATAATAATACTAATAATAATTAATTATAATAATTAATAATACTACGTTAATACTCTTAAACGTTATTGAAATATTTAAGAAATACGTATAGAAAAATACTATTTTGCTTTTCCTGTAAAATTTGCAAACATGCAGAAGTGACACTTTGTTCCCAAAGGTGCGATATAAAAGCTATCTCTGAAATTATTCAGAAATATGATCACACGTAACCCATTCCATTACATCTCCTATAATTTCATGTTGCAGCTCGTAGGTTAGTAAGCGAAACAGTAACTTAACCCTGCCATGGTACTCTATGGCAACAGCTTTGTCATTTCCCGGAAAGCCACAAAATTGAATCTCGTACAATGTTTCACATGATTTGTAACGTTACAAATTCCGAATACCCTCCGTTACCTGACAAATTTATCATTTTGATGCTTTGTACGCTTGTTTGGTTTTAGTACCTACTCTATGTTAAAATAAGGATAATGCGATGACATTTGATTTGCTCGTTGTTTTGATTTCCCTAAAACAGATATTTGATGATTTCTTTTTAAAAGAATGCAGTAATTACAATTACAAATTATTAATATCATCTCTTCGACAAGAGTTTCATTTATTTTTAAAATAAATTTCCTCGTGTTGGTCTCTGGCTCCTTTGAAGAATAGGCCATCTGCCGTTAGTGTGACTCATCTGCTTGTTTGCTATCCTATGATAAATTGCTCAGTCAGTATATCTATATACTGACTGAGCAATTTATCATAGGATATTATATTTATATAATAAGGATATTATAATTGCTAGATAATTAAATCAGTATTAAAAATAATAAAAAGTTTTAAATCTTACTTTTTACTGAACAGTGTTATTTTTTGTATATTTGTGTATTTAACTCTGGAACAACTTAGCTCACACGGTTTTTCCGAGTAGCTTTGATATTAGAATTTTTAAGAAAGGGTCAATACAATTAATAGAAGTCGGCGTCAGATTGGCAACTAACCTTTTTGGTTGCAAATGTCCATGGGCAGTGGGCACCGCTTTCCATCAGGTGGCCCACTTGCTCGTACGCCTGCAGATACTGTAAAAAATATTAACCCATACTAATATTATATTCAGTCCGTACAATCCATACTATATTATTGTGTTGGTCGCGGGCTCCTTTGAAGAATAGGCCAACTGCTGTTCTGCCGGGCAGGTCGTAAAAGGCTACCGATTGGCTATGCGAGTCACTTCCATCGTGGTACTACTAGGTGGTAGAGTTCTGCATTGGCTCGCCTGAGTCTGGTACCACCACCTTACCTATTCCTGTCGCAATAGCGTCAGTGCTAGACACTGACGTGCTCCAGTTTAAGGAAGCCGGTAAACTTATGCAAGTGACATTAGTCCTCGCCACAAGATAGCAATGCACCATTAGCATCTTTGGTGTCTATTGGCGATGGTCGACTTTTCCATCAAGAGACCCATTTGCTGCTACCTCATAATACTGAAAAAAATATCCATAGTAGTATTATTAATAAGAAAGTAAGTCTGCCAGTCACATCAGCTCCTTACAAAGGTTTTTTTAAAGTAGCCTTTCTTTGACCTCTTATCTTTAACAATGTCAAATCATCGAAAGCTTAATAGGCAGACAAATGAAATTCGCATTTATAATATTAGTATGGGCTAACTGACCGGCGTAGCTTTGCCCGCGAATAGATCAACATTCATCGATATAGTTTTCATAAAAAAATATCATTCCATAATTTAGCTCCCAAGGAGTTGATTTTTGATGATGAAGATGAAGATGGAAAAAATATGCCTATGTTTGACGCCGGATCTTAAACTATCTCCATGCCAAACTTCATTAAAATCAAATAAACGGTGTAGAAGTGAAGCGTGCGTTGAGTACGTAAATTGTCTGCTTTTGTGTTTGATGCTGTCTTGTTATAAAGTGTGGTGGACGAGGGTGGATACCTGTGCTGCTGGGGTCTTCATTATTTTTTAGACCTAAGATAAGTTTGTTCTATTTCTTAAATCACTTTTATATGTTTTCCCTTTCAGTGACATTGCAAAAGTAGACTTAAAAGTTCGCGGAAATTTGCAAAATAACTAGTTTTCTTCGTCAGAAGCGTCTTCTTATTGGTTTACGCATGGTTAGAGACTAAGGTGACATATCACGATATGCTATTTAGCTAGTAATATATTAAAAAACCCGGCCAATTGAGTGTCAAGCCATTCGCAATGTAGGGTTCCATAGTTGTCCATCACAATAATACGTACTTAGAAAAGAGCTTTTTTATTGTTTCATATTATGAAATTTTAACCTATTTAATGCCAACGACATATTACATCTGTACTACAAGTTCACCGCCTGTTAAAACTTTTCTAAGTACATTTTATAAGTTGGTTGACTATTACTCGTAAACCAATTAAAGCCTATTTAGCCGTGACACTTTTTCTTTTAAATTCATTATATGTGTATACTACTACTATGATTTCTTTTACACATTCAAAACAAACCCTTTATCCACAAGAGGGTGGGAACACTTGATTCTAATAAAAATTTGCAATTTAAAGAATGATGTTTCACAAACGGTTCGAAAAATTGCTGTTACAAACGCGCAATTTTATTGGTATACCTAACCAACGATACCCCACACATTGGTGTACGCGAGAAATAAAATAAACATCCCCACTTTGAATATTTTGGTATCTCTACAAATATATTATTCAGGATTTTATCGAAGTGACTAATATCTTCGGACCAAATTACAACTTTCCAGTAAGAAGAATCCCTGAGTTAGGCTGCGAACAGACGGACTGAGGGACGGACATGGCGAAACTCTAAGAGTTCCTAGTTGACTTCAACCCTAAAAATGACAGAGACAACGCTTCAATGAGTCGGACATGTAAAACGAATAAATAATAAATAAATGTTCACTGGACAAATTACACTAATCCAAAAGTAAGCAAAGTACTATGCTTTATATTATGCTTGTGTTGTGCGTGTTAGTCAACGATATTATTACATAGAAATACATGTATAAACTGGAATATTATATTTAATAGTCACCCAAACCCGGAAATACAAACATTTATGTTCATCACACAATTGCTTGTCCCCAGTCTCGTCCAGGATATATCACGCAGCAATAGCGAAAATTGTCACTGTTGTATTTCAGTTTCGAGGTTGAGTTAGTCGGTAAACTTAGGCCGGCTGGTAAATTTAGACTAACTCGTTAAACAACGAGATAACATAAATGCCACAGTTAACAATATTTTAAATTTTTCATTTGACATATAGGCCCTAATGGTTAGTTAAATACTCTAACTGGCGAATAAACTTAATTGTCCCTTTACATCCCAGTTAGCTTGTTAAGTGTGGAGTAATTTGACTTTCTAGTCAATGTGCGTGCTATATGTTTGCAGGTATACTCGTTTTTTTTGCTTTTATACTGTGAAACTAAGGATATCTTATTTTTTATCATTGATTTGCCACCAATTCGGTTAATAATCTCACTTCACTCTTACTAATCCTCTGTGTTGGTCCTCCTTTGAAGAATAGACCAAGGCATTGCCGCTCTGTCAGGCATTTCGTAAAAGCGACTGATTGGTTATTTGTGTCACTACTGTCGTGGCGGTAGAGTTCCGCAATGTCATTACCGGGTATTTGGTACCACTTTGCTACTTATTCCTGCCGCAATAGTGTTAATACTTGTCATTGTCGTGTTCCGGTTTAGAGAGTAAGTTAGCCTAAGTTAGGCAGAGAGAGTTAGTTAGAGATAGTAAACTTGTGCATGTGGTATTGCTATTCCACCATGCGGATAGCAACGTACCATTAACATCTTTAGTATGTATAGGCGATCGTTTCTCTTTCTATCAGGAGAGCCATCTGATTGTTTGCTATCTTCTGATAAAAAAAAAACTAAGATTCGCAGAAAGTTCGCGGTTCACTATATTTTCCATATTTTAAATAGTAACCAAAGTAGGTACTTTAAGACACCAATAGAAACTATTCGAACAAAAAAAGAAATTACACATCGTTTTTTTAATTCGAAATTCAAACGAAAATAAAATAATAACAAACAGACAAGCCAAGCGGACATCTGGTTACAATTTACGACTTACGTCGTATTATGATAGCGGACAGCCCCTAATATTACTTCAAAGTTGTCTATTTCTTTCTAAAATCTGTAAACGTACATAAGCGCGTCTCGCTCTTGCAGATATGTGTGAAGCTAGTCACAAAAATCAGTCAGGTAGCTAACTGAATGTTATCTGTGCTTTGAAAAATTAAACATTTTATTCGTTTTTAAAATCTCAGTTAAAGTTATTGAATAGTTAGCTATTTGACGTTTTAAGTGGCCATTGAAAAATTGGGCCTTAAACACACGACACCATTGCCATCTTCGGTGTTTATAGTTTATAGTTGTCAATAGTTGTCACTTTCCATCAGGACAGCCCCTTGCTTGTTTGTTATCCTATTATATAAGAAAAGATACGTGTGACAAAATAGGTATGCAATGCAAATGCAAATGGATTTATGCACCGGGAGAAACTAAATTTGCGGTCCATGGAAATTACATTACAGCCCACGGAAATTACCCAGCAGGTAAAATTTTGCTAAATACCGTATCAAATATGAAAATAAGATTGGATAAAAGTGGTTTGGGGAACTATGAACGGCTGCAATATATATTAATACGATATTAGGCAATTTTTTTTCAGCAACTCTTTTTTTCTGAATTTCACCTCTCCGTTAAACAAATTAGCGATAAAGTGCATGTACTATAAATGTGTGAAATGTGTACATTTCCCATTACCTTTTGCTTTACTAAGCCATGCAATTGAAAGTGTGTGAAAAACTTAGTGTGCGTATTTTCATAAAAATCATTACAATTGTAGCGACGATGTAATCATATTGGTACATAAGTAAGTAGTCGAGTAACGAAGAATTGCAGGATTAGCAGAAAATATGAATGTATGCTCAACCGAGCAGTTAACTAGCCTAACTTAGGCATGGTACTACACTTTACGTTGAATACTTTCCTTAATATCAAAACATTAATAGTAGACTCATTTTCGGCACTTTGAGCATGATAAGACGCTTTAAATGATAATAAGCTTCGGTTTAATAAATTTAAATAAAAAAAGCAGATTAAACTAAACGTCTTTTATAGACTTCCTGGTTCACCGTGATTCACCGGTTTGTCGGTTGGCGAGGTAATTGGTGATCCTAATCGCCGCATTTACCGATATGTTAACGATTATCGACTATTTCTTTCGATAACTAGGACTGACAGTTTTACGTGCTCATACAAGGCACGGGAGTGGTAATACACCACTCCGCCCGACACTGAGCAGCTACTGAGGTTTAAGACTTTCAAGGAAACCCTGAAAAAATTTGAATAACACCTTTGCTCGACCTGAGGATCGAACCTAGGACCATGAGCAATCTAAATGATAAGCTTTGGTTTAACAGGTTTAAATTAAAAAAAAACTGACAAACAATATTTATCACTTAATCTTGTGATTGCATGAATTACAGTATAAACATTGAATATTTAATTTTAATTATTGCAAACAAAATGAAATAAAGTATATTCCATGGGTTTTACGTTACTTCCATGGTGTTTTATACATGGAAATAACACCATGGAAATCACCAAAAAGCATATATTTTGAAATTTCTCGCCATTGGAAAGATATAGGCTACTAGTTTGTTATTGGCTATCTACATTTGGGAGTTAGGTATAAGACCGCAATACCCGTTTACTAAAAATAGTATGATTACATTCCAAAAATGTGACATGGAAATACTTAAAAATTGAGAACCAAAAATTGAAAAATTGAAGAACTTACTCTTGCACCGAAATTGAGGGATTTAGGGCTACGAATACCTGATCCATAAACTGCAGCATAAAAGCAGAATCAGAAAAACCAATCCCAATACCTCTAGACTTCTCCAGTTCAGAGTAGTACCCGTCGCAATAAATGAAGCTAAAATTTTGCCAAGTGTGTGACATACTTACACTCATAAAATAAAAAGTTTCATTGCAATTGGATTAGAAGTTTGGCTATGATATAAAATGATTTATATTTTTAAATTTTCTGTATAAATCTGATTAAAAGCGTTAGTGGATTGAAAAATATCTGCGATTGATCAGAAGACGAAGCGCGCGTTACGCGTGTAAAACGTGCAAAGTTAACCGGATTTGAGGTGTTGAGGGTAAATAACTCTTATATACATGATTATTACATAACAAAATCTATATGATACGATGCTTATAGAATGTATAAACATGTTATAGTAGATTTATATAAACATTATTTATTTATATAGGAGATAAGGATCTATTATGCTCAAAAATTGTACTCTGAAGAATGAACCGTAAGCAATCGGAACCCATGATTAGCCGAAGGTACTTAGTCCGACATTGTGATAGGTGGCAAACCTATCGCCGGTTATTTATCTAATCTCGGGCTAAGTTGTTTTTGTCAAAGAACGGGAAAAACGCATTTTTGATTTGCCCAACCTAGGAATCCAACCCAGGACCTCATGTGGTCAACACCGACATCAGACCACTAGACCATAGAGGCAATAGTCTAAAGATATTTATGTATTTTTTGCTTTCCGGTGTCGGTACTTGGTGAAATTCCATATTTAGAAGTAAATACAGTGAAAAAAAAATGATGTGGTGTCGTGGGACACCAGGTAGAAACGAAGTTCCTTTGGCTAAACGGCACTACTCGCTTGTGTACGCGACTGTCGCGCCTGCGCACGTCTCATTTAACGGTTTTATTCCACGCATTTTTCTTACGGTTTTACTATCACATTTTTTTCATTTCGTTCCAATAATATGTTGTACTCTTATTTTACTTTATATAAGCATAGTTTCTTTATATCATTAGATAATAAGCAGATGGCTTTCGTGATAGGACAACCATCGCCAAAAGATATCAAAAGTGTTAAGGTGCATTACTATCCATTTGGCGGGATGGTAATGCCATCCAAACCGAAACACTTAAGTGACAAACATTCTATTATATTCTACTCTACTCCACCGGCTCACTCCGCTCCGCTCCGCTCCACTCTACTCCACTCCAATCCGCTTCACTCCACTCCACTCTACTCCACTCTATTTTATTCTATTCTACCCTATTCTAAGGAACTCCCTCATTCAGTATGTACAATATTTTTAACAGTCAGTCTGTATACGTCTATCTTGAAGATCTTGAAATAAAAGTACATGCAGCATTTACTACATTTAATTCCAGATATACATGTATTTTATGTGTTAAACAAAATAACAAACCATCAATCTATTTAATTTTCAATGGAAAATAGATTTATGATACTTCAAATCAAAATCTAAACGCATACAATAGGCGACTGACCGTCACGTTTACGTGCTCTGTCATCCTATTCATAAGGAATTTCATCGAAGATATATTATATTTGAAATGATATATTAACATGTATGTTTTAATATAATCGCGTTGAAGTATTTATAAGATGTATAAGAAACATATGTTAGTAAGTGTAAGTAAATTAGTAGTGGAAGTGAGATGTATAGCCAATCGTTCGTCTATTACGAACTGCCTGGCAGAACTGAAGATGGTCTATTCTTTTTCCTGACCAATACTGGGTTAAAGTTATTTATTGATTATATATTTTAGTATTTATACATATATTTCTATTGTTGTCTAACACCTATGACACAAGCAAATAATTTTCTTACCCTTACCAATTCCAGCAATTTGTTTAACGATATATTTATTTACTTATTTATTTAATTTACAAATTAACCTCTAATTAAAAAAATAACGTCTGTATTACATTTCTGAAGATGACATAAAGATATATGATGTATATATATATATATATATATATATATATATATATATATATATATATATATATATATATATATATATATATAACTTACAAATAATATTACATAGCGGGGAAAGGTTCTGTAACTGTAATACAAGCTCAAGCAGCTTAGTACAGTAGTAGACGCTAGGTACTACTATAGTACTATATATATTCTACATAAATAACTAGTGTAATATACAATGACTAAAACTGGACTTTAATTGTAATGATTTTTGGAAATTTATTAATAAGTTCAAGGTATTTATTAATAAATTTATTGTTTTATATATAAATATATTATTATTAATATTTAGGAAACTAAAGCATTGAATTAAAGTACTTTTGGTGGTAATGGTGGTGTGTAGTTGGCCTGATGATGACCTTATTGGTACAGGTGAGTTAAACAACCAACGTCTATAGGTAACGGTCTTTTAATGTTTTCTATAGTATTACACACACTGGCTAAAGATGAATCAAGTTTAGACACCACACAATTATATTAATTAACCAAAAGGCGATAAATTACACGTAATATCCGCGACCGGCAAGCGACAGAATTGTATGCACTGCGCGTCGGAAGGGTTAGCTTCGGACTGAGGCGTGTGAGCATTTCTCGTATTAACTAACAGAATAGGCTTGCCGGACGGGCCGCGTTTTCATTGTAACATTTTATATTTAACGTGAGTTAAATATAAAATGTTACGAAAATATAATTTGTTTGTTAACTTAATAATAAATATCTATGTTATTGTGTCTAGGTATTTATGTATCTATTTGTATCGTTTATGTACATATATGTATATGTTTATAAATACTAATATTTTTGTATGTGTGTCTGTGTGTTGTATATGATTATGCCTGTGTGTGTTGTGTTGGTGTGTATGAATAACATAAGTGTATCCTACACCATTCCCCCCCCAGAGCTTTAGTTAAGCTCGATAATAATTAGGGAAGCGCACTTGCCTACCGGAACGAGTAGTTTTGATTTTTATCGGAGTAAAATTGTCGTCCGGTTGTTCACAAGGTGTCTGAGGATGTTTAGCTGGCTGGGAAGTGGTTTGACCTGAAGAGTCAAATTCACTAGCTAGGTAATACACAGGTTTTAGTCTGTCGATGGAAACAGTAACTGGCTTGTCTTTCATAAGAATTTTAAAGACTTTGTTGGTTCTTTCTAAGACCTTATAGGGGCCTTTATATACAGGTGTAAGCGGGGACCGTGGGGCGTCTTCACGAAGGAATACGTACTCACAGGTGGCTAACTCTTTAAAAATAAACATTTTGTCTTTGTTATGGTGTGAAGCAGGGACTGGCTTCAACTTTTCAGCAAAAGAGCGTAATCTGGCTGTAAAATCTGAAATGTCAGTGGTACCAGGTGTACAGGGGTCAAAAAATTCGCCAGGTAGTCGAAGAGGTTCGCCGTATAATAATTCGGCAGGCGAAGCTTGTAAATCCTCTTTGATGGAACTTCTAATGCCAATAAGTACTTGGGGCAGAATTTCTGACCAATGAGCATCAGCATGACATGTAATGGCGGCTTTTAGCTGTCTGTGGAATCTTTCGATAATCCCATTGCAAGCTGGATGGTAAGCAGTTGTTCGCTTGTGCTGAAAGCCCACGGTTTTGGAAAGGTATTGAAACAGGGTGGATTCAAATTGACGGCCACGATCTGTAACAATATCAACTGGACAGCCAAATCGTGCTATCCAACCAGATAATAATGCCTTTGCGACTGTTTCCGCTGTAATGTCCGATATGGGTATGACTTCTGGCCATCTGGTAAATCGGTCAATTGCTGTCAGGCAATACCGGTAACCTTGTGAAATAGGCAGAGGGCCAATTAAGTCGATATGGACATGTAAGAAACGACCGCGGGGTAAGTCAAAATTGCCGATGGGTGCAGATACATGTCGGCTGACTTTAGTGCGTTGGCATGATAAGCATGCACGCGCCCAGTCTCTACAGTCTTTTCTCACACCTGGCCAAACAAAGCGTTGAGCTACTAGCTTCGCTGTAGCGTTAGGTCCAGGGTGACTGAGGCCGTGGATGTTATCGAATACTATTCTTCTAAAGGGCTTAGTGATGAATGGACGGTGAGTCGAGGTACTGACGTCGCAGTACAGAGGTATTCGGCTCCCCGGTATTTCATGCTTTTCTAAGCGAAGTGAAGAAGATTCGATGTATTCGGCTAGTTCTGTGTCGGTTAACTGATCTTCAGCTACGTCAGTGAGGTCAATTGGCTGGTCTATCTCTTCTACTCTTGATAAGGTATCTGCGACTATATTGTTCCTACTAGATATGTGACGTATATCGGTTGTGAATTGAGAGATATAGTCTAGATGCCTGAACTGTCTCGGCGAGCAATTTTGTTTTCTCTCGTTGAAAGCAAAACAGAGAGGTTTATGGTCTGTGTAGATCGTAAAGTGTCTCGCCTCAAGCATATGCCGAAAGTACTTTATGGCTTCGTAGATCGCCAGTAACTCTCGGTCATAGGCAGAGTATTTCGTTTGGGATGGACTCAATTTCCGGGAAAAGAACGCTAAAGGCTGCCATACATTGTGCTGCAGTTGTTGATGCAGGGCTGCGCCAATAGCCTTGTCTGATGCATCCGTTACCAGTGCCAGTTTTGCATTGCAATGTGGGTGTGCTAGCAATGTCGCATTAGACAAGCTATCTTTGGTGGCTTCGAAAGCTTTCAGTGCGTCTCCGGTAAGGCTGATGGGTGTTGAGCCTTTCGTTACTCCTGTGAGAAGTGCATTAAGAGGCGCTTGTATCAAGGCGGCGTTTGGTAAAAATCGCCGATAAAAATTTGCCATTCCTAGAAAACGTCTTAACTGTCTGATATTCTGGGGTGGGGGAAAGTCACGTATGGCTTGGACTTTAGTGTCGAGTGGTCTGGTACCGCTCTCCGAAATCTGATAACCCAGAAAGGTTACCTGTGGAGCACCAAAGACACACTTAGGCACGTTAATCACCATGCCGTAGTCTTTCAGTCTGGTAAAGACCTGACGCAGGTGATCCTCGTGCTGCGCTTCGTCACGCGAGAATATCAGATAATCGTCCAAATAACAATAAACGAAGTCGAGTCCACGGGTCATTTCATCAACTAATCTTTGGAATGTTTGTCCAGCATTGCGTAGACCGAATGTCATATAGGGGAATTCAAACATTCCAAATGGGGTTGTGATCGCCGTCTTCGGTATATCCTCGTGCCAAATGGGTACCTGGTTATAGGCCTTCACCAGGTCGATGGTGCTGAAGACCTTACAACCCGAGATATTGTGTGCGAAGTCGTGGATATGCCGAATTGGGTATTTGTCGGGTATTGTTCGGGCGTTTAGTTTTCGGTAGTCGCCACAAGGACGCCAGCCGTTGTCTTTCTTAGGGGCCAGGTGCAGCGGAGAAGACCAGGGGCTCTCTGATGGCCTGGCTGTTCCATCCGCTAACATAGCTTCAAATTCTCGTTTGGCTATTTTGAGTTTGTCAGGGGCAAGGCGTCTTGGGGCACATGATACGGGAGGACCTGGGGTGGTACGGATGTGGTGGCGTGTGTTGTGGTGAATGGAGCGTGAAGTGCCAGATGGGCGTGTTATTTCTGGAAATTCCTGTGAAAGCATATAGTGGTATCGTGTGTTACCAGTAGATACTTTCACAGAAAATGTGCTGTTGTGGTGACTGGCTGGTCTACCAAGAGTAGTAAGCTTAGTGGTATTGTCAACCAGTCTCTTATTTCTACAATCTACCATTAAATTATAGTAACATAAAAAGTCTACACCGATAATTGGTTTCGTCACACTTGCCACTACAAAACGCCAAGGGAAATTACGGCGAAGTCCAAGGTCTAGAACGATATTCGTAGAACCGTACGTATTGATGTTCGTCCCGTTTGCTGCAGTCAACTGATAATTTGTTGGTGATCGGCGCTCACGAAGCAGATGGTAGGGGAAAACGCAGAGGTCACTGCCTGTGTCCACTAAAAACTGCGTCTTCGTCTTCCTATCTGTTACGAACAGGCGACCTGACGATGATGAGCTATCGGCTGTCGCCGTTACCGACGGCTCGTGGCATTTCCCGCTTTCTTAAAATCGCAGGGTTTGACGCATTTCCTTGCGTTTTCGCCATGTTTCGCATGGTACCAGCAGTTGGGAAACTTGCGGTAATTTGATCGTGATCTGGATCTGCCACGGTAGCCTCGTGATCGTGATCTGGGTCTCCGGCTGGGTTGCATCGATAAATGTTTCAACTGCTCCTTAATTTCAGCAATTTCACGCGCCATTGATTCGATGGCAGAAACGTTGCTCGTCGATGCCACATTAGCTGGTGAAGGTGAAGCGATGTCATGCACTCGGTCGGCCACTTCAGCGAGCACCTCTAAAGGGGTGGCAGGTTGCGCGGCTAATACCGTTTGTACGTTGGGCGGTAGTCGGCTCATCCATATAGTCCGTAGAAATTCCTCTGTCAGCTGGCGGTCAGCGAGCCCTTCCAGGTGGCGGAGAAACTGGGATGGTTTGCGGTCACCTAATTCTTCATGCATAAGCAGTTGCTGCATTTTTCTTTCGCGGGAGTCGGAAAGCCGTTTTATGAGCTCTGCTTTTATCTTTGCGTATTTGTTACTCTCAGGCGGGCTTATTATTATGTCTTTGACCTCCTTTGAAAATTGCCGGTCCAGCTGGCTTATGACATAATAAAATTTTGTTGTGTCGCTTGATATGCCAGCATTCGCGAACTGACCCTCTAATTGAGAAAACCAGATTTCCGGCTCTTCCGGCCAAAACGGCGGAACACGTACACCGACTTTAAAAATATCGGAAGGTGTAGTGGAAACGTGCGTGTTTACGTCGCCTTTTTCTGTGTTCATTTTATAGGGTATTGAAATATTTTTATTCGACTCACTATTACGATGTTCTTCAGGGGTCACCAGTTTGGTGGTAATGGTGGTGTGTAGTTGGCCTGATGATGACCTTATTGGTACAGGTGAGTTAAACAACCAACGTCTATAGGTAACGGTCTTTTAATGTTTTCTATAGTATTACACACACTGGCTAAAGATGAATCAAGTTTAGACACCACACAATTATATTAATTAACCAAAAGGCGATAAATTACACGTAATATCCGCGACCGGCAAGCGACAGAATTGTATGCACTGCGCGTCGGAAGGGTTAGCTTCGGACTGAGGCGTGTGAGCATTTCTCGTATTAACTAACAGAATAGGCTTGCCGGACGGGCCGCGTTTTCATTGTAACATTTTATATTTAACGTGAGTTAAATATAAAATGTTACGAAAATATAATTTGTTTGTTAACTTAATAATAAATATCTATGTTATTGTGTCTAGGTATTTATGTATCTATTTGTATCGTTTATGTACATATATGTATATGTTTATAAATACTAATATTTTTGTATGTGTGTCTGTGTGTTGTATATGATTATGCCTGTGTGTGTTGTGTTGGTGTGTATGAATAACATAAGTGTATCCTACATACTTAAGGGAGAAAATTGAGAACACTGTAATAAGTATGGAATTTAAGTAAAAAGCCTTCAAAACAAATAAATATGTATGTAATATTGTAATATTTAAAATATCTTATTAAAAAATAACGCGAAGAAATAAAATAGGTACATAAAATTTCCTCTAGTTCAATTCAAATACTTTTCAGTTTAAGCATCGCTTCCTTTTAGGCATGTCACGAATAAATTACGGCGAGGCATTTTTCCAAGTCAGTAACTCTTCTCGTTTTCCTAACGAACGCCTCCCAACATGCATATTTTAACGATTACACATTGAATATGTTCATTGTACTTGGCGTTTATGAACAAACCTATTATGTTTTCGAATGTCAAAAAGTTAATGGAAAAATATTTTTAAAAGTCCAGATATCATATTCATGACAAATGAAAATCATGTAACACTTTTAAGCCAGCGATGGTAAAATTATAGGAAATCCCTTAGATTTAAATCTTGAGATTGCGGGTTCAATTCTCGAGTCGGACAATTTTTTTTTCTAGGTAGAGTACTTTTATGACTAAACTCCAGAGGTTAGTGGGTATTCGTCATACGATTTATATAAATTTGTAAAACTTTTGGTTCAGGTTATCGTAAGAATTATTAAAATACTTATAATAAGCAAAAGTAGCAAAACGATCACCACTGATTTCGCAAACTAATAATTCAGTAAATCAAGATGACTCAGGAGTATCTAATCAGTAGTCAGCATCTAATCTCTATATTCTGGTGGTATAAGAACAGAATCCTCGTCTGTAAACACTAAAGTTAATTACAATGTATGCAGTCTGCGTAACAGAGTATGTCATTAAGTCCGAACGTTGCACCAAGTACGGGGTATGGTCTTGCAGGAGACACCACTTAGCGCGAGCGTTAGTAGCTGAAGTTTTGTGCTACGTACCTTGCACGCTCCAAAAGTTGAATGTCATAGGGGACATACATTGTCTGTAGGGGAATAATAAGTATTAAAAAAAACGTATCTTCACGCCCATATCCCCGAAGGGGTAGGCAGAGGTGCAACAAGTGCACCCACGATTAGCCGAAGATACTTGGTCCCACAAATGTGATAGGTAACAGGCCTATCGCCAACCAGGCACTTTCCAATCCCGGGCAACTTTGTGTTTCTCAGAAAACTGAAAAAACACTTCTTTTTATCTGCCCGACCCGGGAATCGAACCCGAGACCTCATGTGGTAAACGCCAACGCTAGACCACAGAGAACAAGTATTTTAGGACGAAATCTCGAAAACCAGATATCTAACAAACATGTTCACAATGAAGCCATTAAAAAATATCTCAGTGGGAATTGGATAAATACTTTCAGATTTATATGGAACCTAAGCGGTGAGGGACGCCATACAAAGACCCAAATTAACTTTTTTTAACACGTATTAATTAAATATATAAAATGGCCCTTAGTTCTTAAAATATCGCTCACATTTTTATAACATTATTTGTTATAACAAAATCTATATGAACACAAAAAAGAAAATATTTGTTACTTATAAATATGGAGGTAGGGTGAGATTACGTATTCAATATTCTAAGCCTACCTCGTGACGGATTACGAGTGAAGATTATGTGAGTACTTATAATACTATTTGTTGCAAATCTTATTTTTATATCGAAGGATGAAAAAGTCGCGTATGTCTCTACTGATGGTGAGAGATAAGCATCGCATATTTCTTATAAGATAGCAAACAAGCAGATGGCTCTCCTAATGAAAAGAGGCTATCAAAGATGTTAATGGTGCGGTGCTATCGTCCTAGCAGGGTTTTAATGCCATATCCATTAGTTTAATATGGACCAAACCGGAACACGACAACGACCAGCCCTGATGCTATTGCGGCAGGAATATATAGGTAATACCAGACCCCGGCAAGACCATGCTGAACTCCGGCTTGCTAAACGGCTGATGCACGAGTCTGAGTGAGGTACGCTTTACATTGCGTGTCGTGCAAATAAAAAAAAATCATACATCGCAGATTTTGCATTTCCCACAGAAAAAATGGCATTGTGGACTAGCACGTAAAAATGACATGTTTTCTTCATTTTTCTGTATAAAATGTATATTTGTACGTAGGAGACGATACATATACACACACACATATAAATATTTTTTTGTGGATATAGATAGATAAAATATTAAAATAATTAATCATACACGTCGATCGAACGTTTGAACGTTCTCATTCGTTTATTTTAAATATTACTAGGGCAACACTAAAACGACAAAACTCGGCTTACGACCGCAACATAAAGGACTGCTGACTCATTGTGGTATTTCAGTTTAAACTATTCGCTCAATTTTAACAAAACTGAAGGGTAAATACAAGCATTTCCAAACTAACAATACCATCACATTTTTATTTTTATTTATATTTATAGTATAATATATGCATTTTTTTTTGATAATCATCGATCTACCTTTTTAACAACTTATTCGTCCTAGTTTTTGTTTCTCGCTGTACATTCATACAAACTTTCGCATTTATTATAAGTACTATGATTTAATATCTTATCTATTTGTATAAAACCTATGATCGGCCCTACTGTCCTTAACCCAAGACGTGACGAGTCGACCTTCCTTCGCCGACACCCGCGATAATTCACATTGTTAGTCCTAGGTGCGTCTGAGCAATGCAGTGATTGTCTCTTCTCGATGCATGTGCCCAAGGTTATTACCAACACAACGATGCTGCCAATCTGCATACAATCTTTAGAACGTAAGGATCACATTGGGTGCTGACTTATGTAATACAAATAGTTTCACTAATGACACGCGGTGACTCAAAGTGTGTGAACTTTTTACTCATATATGCAAATACTTGGTTTTTTATCTTTTTATCTCTTAAGATATTTGTTTTTCTCCACTTTATGTGTATTTTTTGACGTGAATACGTCTTTAAAATTACCTACATAGGGGGACAGTTCAAAAAACGGATGATAACAAAATTGGGGGATACAGTTTGGTGTTATAGCTACATAACTATCACTAACATCCAAAATCTAATTATATCACTGGATAGCTTAATAATTTGATAAGATGAATGCAGATAACGGTACTTCGCGAATAGTGGAGTGGGAAGTGCCGCCATTTTTAGTAAATTTTCCCGCGTTACATATTTTGCATAATATGGTATATATTTAGACTCAGAGCAACAATACAATTCGATTAAGTTTTATCGAAGGCTCTTATAAAGATTTATTGATTGTATAATTTCAAAAAATAGTTTTCAAGGCTAATACTAAATATATATGGCACTTAAGTGAAAAACTCAGTGCAAAATTGTAATCAACCACAGAAAAATCTTTTAGAAGCCATATAAAATTCAAGGAATGAATAACGTCTGAAAGAGATTTTAGGTAGTAATCTAATGATACCCATGAACCCACTCGTGAAAAAGTGATGAAGTGTCGAGAACGCAAAAAGATGAAGGCGTCCGAACCGATCAACGATGGTACCTGTACACTGCTGGCCTTAACGGCCTTTACGGCTTTGCCGGTCGTGGGGGCGAGCAGAATGCTCAGCCAGAGCTTAAAGATGTAGGGTCGTATGCCCTCCATCCTAAGGATGTCTCCTGTGGGATCCTCGGCTTAGGGATGGTCGTAATTTATGATGAAAGGGTTAGCAGCATTATCCCGTGTGTAGGTGTGTAGTGTTTTGGTATGTTTTGTTAGCCACAGTTATCAGGTCGTCGGGATCTGGGATGTAGTCTGCCGCAGTGGGTTAGGGTATGAGTTGGTGCGATTGAAATATCTTGAAATGCCTAGCTAAGCTCGGCAATTCGAGATCTTTATGAAGGTCAATGTATAACACAGTATACTACGGTGCGCCTGTGACAATACGCTAGTATTTGTTCTGTACTACTTGCAACGGGTGCAAATATGTACGGGGGAGATGGGCAAATGCTACGCAGGCGTATGATAGAATAGGCCTTACGCAAATCTTGTGAAGTGTCCCCTTGTGTCTAAGTGACTCGAGTATGGGACACTTGCTGTGGTCGACCTATAAGTGGAGAATGAACCCACTAGACGGAATTGAAATTGGCGGTTTGTTAGTTACTCTCGTTTGATGAGTACGAGTCTGTCGGGCACACCCATTCGACAATTGTGCCAGATCTTATGGTACGCCTTCGCGACGTCGAGAAATAGAGCACCGGTGGGAATTCGTAGCCTCGGGGCTGCATTTAAAGAATTTAAAATGTACTATGTGAAACGGTGCACTGAGTGCAAGAGTGAGCTGCTCGGGAACCAAACTGCTCATTTATTATGAGACCTTTTTTGTCAATAAATGCCTTAAGGCGAGATAGTATGATTTTTTCGTAGATTTTGTCTAACGTATTGATGCCTAATCAAGTGACACGGTAACTACTGACATTACTTCGGGGTTTTCCCGGCTTGTGTATTCCTATAATGGTGGCTTCTTTACACTCGTCCGAAAACGCACAACCGGCTAGGAGTGCATTGAAGATGCACACTAGTAGGTATATAAGGGAGGGAGGGAAGTATTTAACTATTTTATTTGTGATTTCATCAGACCCCGAGCCTTATTATTGCGTAGGTTTTTGATCATTTCACCTACTTCTTCGGTATCGGAGGGTAATAGCGGGTCACCATCTGATAATAGCGGCTTCCTACGCTCTACTTCACTATCCACAAGATGGACGTGGTTCAGACCATCTAGGTCCGTAGGCTGGTTTGACGAGGAACATTGTGATTGGAACGACGAATGCTAAATGTTACCATCGTAAGATGTTATGCATGACGTAGACGTATTCACGTAAAAGATGCACGGCTGTATCCATGACACACCCACAACCCATTTTTTTTAGTATGCTCTGTAGCCTAAACGGCTTGATGGATTTCAGCTTAAGAATTGTCGTTAGAGCCGTCTCAGTTATCAGAGTGACGCCTACATTAATCTATATATCTTATATTCTATTCTGCTTTTTGCCTTTGACAGGAATGAATGAATAGCCGCTAAACTTATGCATGTGGCATTACCAACCTGTCACACGAATAGCAACGCACCATGAACATCTGAGTTGGCTATAGGCGATAGTTGTACCTGTCAAATTGTTAGCTATCTCATAATATACAATAAAGACACCATGACTCATTTTACCGAACAGTACGTCGTGTCCAGAAACGCTCCACCACCTCGCTGCCACGCCACATTTAGTTAAGCCAAAAATCGTGACCAGTTGTTATTGACATACCAATTACTGAGGTTAATATTAGAAGCGAGAGAATATGTTGTGCTCTTAGTTTTTTTTTAATTTAAAAATAATCGTTCGTTGCTGAATATTAGCGTTCTAAATTCAAATCTTCTAAAATCTATGCTAAACTAAAAACTATTTAAATGATTTTTAATACTATGTTGTTAATAGTAGCAGATAGTTTTTCATGCTAAAATAAACTAAAGTAAAAATAAACGACTTTTGGTTAAATTCATTTAAAAAGTTATTAAATCGTTTGGTGAAAACAAATCTTAGTTTAAAATAAGAATAGTTGACTCTTATGGAATATGGACTTGATAATAAATCTGAACATTACAAGAATTACCTGATTTGCCTTAAAAGGGAAGACAGAACCCTTATATACAAAAATAAATAAATACTGCTACTCAAATTTTTGCATTAAATATAATATTAAATTACCAAGTTAGCCTGGAGTCTGCTTTTAGACAACAATATGCTAATTCCAAAGGATAAGATCACCTACCATTCTACTAATCGGTTTGTAACAGGAACCAATCGTTCCCCTCTTATAAACTGCTTAACGTGTTACTGACATCGTCACTACTAAATGGTAGATTTCCGCGAGGTCTCGCCCGGGGTTCATACCTATTCCTGCCGCAACGGCGTAAATGCTTGTCACTGTGGTGTTTTGGCTTTGAGTTAAGGTAGCATACAAACTTAGATGGATATTGGTTTTGATGGATATGGCATTACCATCCCGCTACATGGACCGCAACGCAGCATTAACATTTTTGGTGTCTATAGGCGATGGTTTCTTTACCACCAGGAGAGTCATCTACTTGTTTGTAAATTTTATGATTAAAAAAATACATCATGGGACGTGGGTGCATTAATTTCACGTTGCATTACTTCGACCGCCCCGTCGGTCGAGTGGTTAGCGAACTTAACTACAAATGGGGCTCGGCATTGACTTACTAATATATTAGTCAAAGGGGCTCGGTATCTATTCCCGACAGGGACAAACATTTGTGTGATGAGCATAGATGTGTATATTTCTGGGTTTGGGTGCTTATTATGTATGTAACCGTATTTATATACGTATTTCTATGTATTAGTATCGGTGACTAACACCCATAACACAAGCATATATTTGCTTATTTTGGGGTTAGGTCGATTTGTGTAATTTGTCCAGCGAAATTATTATATTATAATATAATTACACCTTGGTCTTTCCCATGTGGGGGAGTGTTTATTGGTTTGGGAGCGTTATTTATTTATTGAAATGGTGATTAAGCATCACAGTATTAACGTTTCAGTTCACCGGTAAACCCGCGGGAATCAGGTAGTAATAGTATTATTTTGTTTTGCTTATATAGTATTTTGAACTTAATTTTAAATCCATGCTGTATGAAATAATCCTCTTCGTTTCTATCAGGCTTTTGTGGAATATTGAAATTAAATTCGACAATTATGGGAGAATAAATAGTTCTCGTCAGGTTTGTTGTACGTTTAATAATAATGAAATATTCTAAGCTTTTGTACTTATACAATTACAAAATAGCCTATTTGTCTAAGTTCAGTAGGTTCGATCCCCGGGTTGAGCTTTTCCCTGGAGTTTTTCCTGGAAATCGGAGAAATAACTGTAATAGTCTGGTGATGCAGTATTGGAAAGTATCATTGATTTGAATGGGAAATGAAGATGCTTGTTCCTATTATCGTATATATTGTATAAAACTGACAAATTTAATTGTGAGTTTATAATTTATAACAAGCTAGCCGTTTTCCACTGTACAACCCGTGTGGATGCCTATTCCGCGGGAAAATTAGAATAATATCCTATATCACTCAGGAATAACGTAACTTTGTACTTGTGAAAGAATTTAATGTGTTTAGTGTTTCCAAGATTACTTCCTACTACTATTAAAATCAATTGCCGTTCGTTAGTCTCACTAAAACTCGAGAACGGCTGAACCGATTTGGCTAATTTTGGTTTTGAATTAATTGTTGAAGACCAGGGAAGGTTTAAAAGGTGAGAAAATATAGAAAAAAATAATAATAGTTAAAAAGGCACAACAACGTTTGCCGAGTCAGCTAGTGTTTTATATATTTAACGTGAAATACGAATCGACCTCACTATAAAACTTAATTTTATTAAAAATAGAAAAATCTCCTAAAAAACCTACGCAACGATACCTCACACTACACGTAAAGGAGCTATCAAATTTTTTTTTTAATTTTTTTTTCTCACTACTGTATTTCCATGGCTAGTATATGTATGTTTATGCCAAATTACAGTTTTCTAGTATTAAGGATCTCTGAGATAGACTGTGAACGGACGGAAGAGTGAAACTATAAGATTTCCTAGTTTACTTCAGAACCCTAAAAAGTGAAAACGGATAAATGATATACTAAAAGTAAGTATATAAATGTTGTGAAGTGGATTTAAAGCATAAGTGTATTGTTGTGTCTAACGACTAACAGTAATGGAATTTCACCAAGTGCTGACGATGAAAAGTATAGAATATAATAAATCAACCGCCTTACTGCTAGGCATCTCGTAAAATCTTAATAAGTGTCATTGATATCGTGGCCACTATTACTAAGTGATTGAATTCTGCAACATTTCGACCGAGTTTCGGTACCACCGCCTTTTCTATTCCTGCCGCAATAACGTCAGGCTTGATATTTTCGTGTTCCGGTTTGGAGAATAACGATAATCTTGTGCGTGTGGCATTTCCCGTGTTGGTCCCGGGCTCCTTTGAAGAATAGGCCAACTGCCGTTTTGCCAGGCAGGTCGTATTTGCCAGGCAGGACCGATTGGCTATGCGAGTCACTACCATCATGGATACTGTGTGGCAGAGTTTGGCATTGTCTCGTCCGGGTCTGGTACCAACGCCGCTTAGGAATTGGCAATTATTATGTTTTTCTACCAGGATAACCACCTGCTTGTTTTATTTTCAATAAAATAAAATAAAATAAAAAATAAATGGGTTTGTTACGAGATGGTATGCGGTGGAAGGGCAATTACTTCCGAAGACATTTAAGTTCATAAATTTTGAATATAACCTAATGTAATAGTCATTATGACAATAATCTCTCCCACATATCATAAGCTTCATTTCCACGATGCCGGAAAAAATATTAAAGAATTAAAAATAGCCCTATTATTCATCGGTAAAATTCTTGGATTGCGACTGACGTCGTGATAAACAGAACAATTATTATCAGACGCCACGCATATTTGTGTTTCTAACATTAAAAATAATTCAAAACGAGTTGATCAGTCAATCCGGTGAGCTCAGTTTGCCAAGTAACTCCCTGGTGTACTTGATTTAAGGGATTAAGACCAAATGCATTTACCTTTTGCAGGATATCTGTATTTAGATTAATTTTTGAAGCAAAAACTTTGTATCCTTTTTTAAGATAATTATGCGAACGGTTGAGTATGGAATTTGCACAATTAAAGTTTACGTTGGTTGGTTGGTTGGTAAAATAGTAGTAGAGATACAAGCAGCACGGAATATCACAGAAGACAAACTTGTGTATATACTTCACTTTTTATACCTAAACTCGACGGTCGCGCTAGGGTTGTCACTTTGACTTATGCACAAAAAACCGGCACTAGTATCTTACTCCAGTAAAATAAAGTTTAAATAAAAATATGTCACTCTTCTTTACATTTTGCATATAATGTAGTCTTAATGATTTGAAAACGATGTGTAAAGGTAATGTGGTCGGCAGCCACCGGCAAGCGTTGAAAAAAAATTAAAGAGTTTTTTGCAATTACTCAAAAACTGTAAGAGTTAGACAAAAAAGTTCTGAATAAAATGCGTAGAACTTATGATTTTACATCAAAAAGGTTATATAACTTTTCCTCCTCTGGTCAAAATTAATCGAGTTAGAGAGGTTTTTAAGTTTAAGATGAATGATTTTATAAGTGACTAGCTGAGGCCGCGACTTCGTCTGCGTGGAAAAATTTTGAAAATTAAAGTAGCCTAAGTTACTCTTTATTACATCAGCTATCTGCTAGTGAAAGCCCCGTCAAAATCGGTCCAGCCGTTCCAGAGATTATCCGGAACAAACAAACAGACAGACAGACAAAAATTGTAATAAATATTAACCCTTTTTTAAAAAAAAAAAACATTAATAAGGTGAATAATTTTATAAATGACTAGCTGAGCCCGCGACTTCGTCCGCGTGGAAAAATTTTAAAAGTTAAAATAGCCTAAGTTACTCCTTATTACATCAGCTATCTGCCAGTGAAAATCCCGTCAAAATCGGTCCAGCCATTCCAGAGATTATCCGGAACAAACAGACAGACAGGCAGATAAATAAAAATTGTGAAAAATGTTATTTTGGTATATAATGTACCGTGTATACGTACATATGCAATTAGTAAAAAGCGGTTATTTTAATATTACAAACAGACACTCCAATTTTATTTAGTGGTATAGATGACTTAAATTTTAAATGTGTCTATTAATATTTTTTAAGCTTTTTTAAATATGTATAATGACATTAAATAATCAAATGTGAAATAATAATACGATATGAAGTTGATGTTCTTTTTATACTAAACTAGCTGTATATTCAACACTCTTTATCGTCGGCACTTGGTGAGACTTCATTTTTAGATACTATTTTATATCGATAACACTTGTACTGTTTCACAATAAACAACAACAACAACAACAATAAATATTGTGAAACAGTACAAGTGTTATCGATATAAAGTAGTGTATAAACTAGCTGTCCCCGCGACTTCGTCCGCGTGGAAAAAATTCTAAAATAAAATTGCCTGCGACATCCACATAACATACACGTAAGGGAATATTTACTTACCTCCATGAAACAACTGTAAACAATATTCATAAAGATTTACATTTTTTTATAAAATTGTACAATGGTAAACAAACAGATAGCTCTCCTGATGAGAAAAGATAACCATCGCATATATACAACAAAGACGTTCGAGGTATTTTGCTATTCTTGTAGTGAGGTGTAGAGCCACTTACATACGTATTTTTTTATTTCATAGTATATTGATCTCTTAATTTCTATCAAATCTCCGCCGAAAAAGAAATTTTTTCTAGCTCACAATTTCAAAAGCGACTATTACGAAGTAAATAAAGAAAATTTTATAAAATATTATATAATAGCAGATAGTATCTTTATGAATGTAATAAGAGATCATAGATGATATAAATTGTGGAATAAATTATTTTATGAGTGGGCTGGTTACTTATAGGTTCATAAATAACGTCAGTGTATTTCTTAGCTGACATGCTGCAAAAGGCGTCAATAAATAAATTTATTTCATTAATATTTAAATTATATCCCAAATAATATCCGCTCCTGGTATAGATCTAATTTATAAGATTTATTATTTAATAACTTAATTTTACGATTTAAATCTATATGAACTCGTAGAATAAGACTTACTAGTTGATAGAGTTCTGCAACATACCGCTCGGGTTTGGTTTTATGGTGTTCCGGTTTCAAGTAAGATTGAAAAAATTTTGAGCTAAAATTTTGAAAAGATACTTTATAGATACTTATAACAAAAAGTATTAAGCTTTAAACTATTCTTTAGTACAAAAACTGGGAGACTTTTGATTTCATATTTATAACGAAAATTATGATAAACTATGATAAATAACAATAATATTTATACGATTACTCATAGCGATATATTTTATTTAATTAATTTAAAAAACCTTTACAGCCAAAGTCATTTGTCAAACCTAAAAGAGATTTTATTATTTAGTCTATGGTCGAATTTCGGCCACTGGCGATCGCTAGTTTAAATAAAACTGTAAATTAAATGTATTTTTGAATATAATTTTTAATCTTCTTGTACAAAACTTCACCTAGAGGTGTCTTTTAAGCCATTTTCAAGAAAAATAAATATATTATTATAACAAGCACTGATGCTATTGCGGCAGGAACTTATGCGAGTGGCATTAATACTTTGCCATTAGGATAGCAACACACCATGAACATCTTCGATTTTTGTAGGCAATGGTAGTCTCTTACCACCAGGAGAACCATCTGCTTATTTGCTATCATAAAATATAAAAAATAATACCATATTTTTACTTTTGTAAAAAGAATCATTTTATTATTTAATTTATATTGTAATCTACCGTCACATACTCCTCTTTCAGCTCGTACAGGGGTACTCGTACAGAACAAAAGTATCATCACGCTTGGTTACCTCGCCGGATAGGTAAAGTAAACCGAATATTTTACCGAGCTGTTAACGATTATAGACTATATCCAGTGATAATCGGTACCGACCGGTTAACGTACTCATCCAAGACATGGGAGTAGTAACACATCACCCTCAGTACTCCGAGCTGTTACGGAGATTTTGAATTTTCGATAAAAACTTCACTAACACTTTTTTCCGACCCGGTGATCGAACCCGCGACCTTAAATATGGGCGATTGCGAATGACATTATTCGAATAATTCGATTGTAGCAATCATTCAAATTATTCGAATAACCTTATGACTCATTAGAATTTGAAAAGAAGCGAGAAGTAAATACGTATGTATGTATTGCGTCGTCTCATTCCTTCCGATTCAAATTTCATTACTACTAGTTTACATATACGAATATCCATAATCTCATCTAAAAGTAAACTCTCAGTACTGAGAAAAAGTACTTAATTTCGTGTGGCAAAAATCATCGAACTTAACGATAATTACTAATTTGTATCGGGAAATCGTAGTTTTTATTGTAGCCATATGAAAATATTTTGATTGTAAAATCTAACTTAACTAATTATTGTTATAAAATAAAACTTAAAAGTTATTTTTATTATACGAAAAATGGTCAATTCTGTATTGCAAACTGAATTAATAAACTAGCGGTTCGCAAATTACTATTTAATTATTGATAGTATGAATATCAATTAAAAGTAGACTATAATGTATGAGAATGCAGACTAATTTTGTATGGAAAAGCGAATGAATGAACTAGCGATTTTATTCGAATTTGCAAACTAGCGATCGATTGTTTTGGTATTCGAATATTAATATTAGTAGCATCAATCTATTCGATTATTGGAAGCAGTAACAATCGCCCATCTTTACGCAACCTTATGAACAGACCTATCTTAGCTGAAGAGCCTTACTCCCAGACCATGAAGCATTGTATAGATCTTGATAAGTAACTATAGTACGCATGAATAGACCGTGTAACTAGATTATTCATATCAAAATTCAAACTAACAGTGTCAAACAAATCACCTTGGGCGTTGTTAACAATAACTTTATCCCTAATTCAAGGACTTCAACATGAATGCTATTTTCAAATGTCGATTGTATTTTGCTATCTAACTTAATATTCAAATTGCTTTTAATATAATGTTTGCTAGCGGCTAGATAATACCGTCGCTTATTTTCCAATTTGTTTGACATTATAATTTAGAAATTATCTCAACCAGCACTCCTTTATAGTTATTGTATGATTTATACTACTATATAAATTTGTAGAATCTGTCTGTACATTCAATTTGTTTGTCACATTTTATATTTATATGGCTTATAACTCACTAATATCAATTTTATTAGTTGGAAAATTAATGTCTTAAGTTTATGTGACACATTATAACTTAAAAACGACTTGCCCGATCTTTTTTTATAAGTTAGAAAACAAGCAGATAACTCTCCCGATGGAAAGAGACAATCACCGCATATAGACAACAAAGATGTAAATGATGTTTTGCTATCCTTTTAACGGGCTCTTCATGCCAATTCAATGCCACATCCATAACGTTACTAGGTTCTTTACAGCGACAAGCACTGACACTATTGCGGTAGGAATAAAGGCGATTGTACCAGACCTGGGCGAGACAATGCAGAACTCTACCACATAGTAGCCACGATAATATTGAATTGCATAGCAAACTAATCATCTCTTACGAACTTCTTGGAAGAACAGTAGATAGCCCATTCTTCAACGACAATTGGTATACAATGAGAACACGAGATTGTAGGGTTTTGCTAGGTGGTAGAGTTCTGTATTTTCTCGCCCGGGTCATGTTCCACCGCCTTAGCTATTCATGCTGTAATAGCATCGGTGCTTGTCACTGTCGTGTTCCAGTTAGGGGTGTAAGGTAGCCGGTAAACCGGAACGGAACGGTATTAGACCTTGCCACGAGATGGCAACGCACCATGAACATCTATGGTGTCTATAGGTGATGGTTGATTCTTTCCATCAGGAAACCCATCTGCTTAATGCTATATTATGATTTGATTTAAAAAAGGTACATCATTTCGTCTTTATTTCTATCTATCTGTATGTTCTATGAAATTTTAATATAGGATTGGCCGATGTTGATGAAAAAATGGTCTATAGTGAACACGTGATGCACAAATAATAGGCGATATAATTTTTGTCTGTCTATCTGACTGTATGTTCCTTTGTTTCTCAAGACCTTGGCACTCGGTGAGAAGAGCATTCATGATCATCGTCGTCAATGAATTTACACTCATTGAAGCGTAATAGTGTTAGCTAGTCTGAATATACGGTTGAAGAACATGTATTAATCTCAAAATAATTACAATAATTCACTTAACGTGATTATACACTTGTAAAATTTATGCTACTATATAGTTTAGTGGACAAACTTATATTTATAACACTTCTTAACTAAATGATTTTAATATAATATAATATTAGACTATGTAAATGATTTAGTGCTTTAAAATAAAATAATTAAATGTAAATGGCTACTTTTACATTAATAACGTTGTAGTCCAGTAATACGAATATGCATTAGGTTAGGTAATATAAAAAAAGTGTAAGTGTTTAAATATTGGAAAAAATTTAGGTCGATTCATATTCAAGATATCGATTTTATCGATTAGGAGAATCTCTATTTGTTGTAATGTTTTTAAAGTAAGTTCAATTTTGAAATCGTTTTTCTTTTTGAAAGACCTATATTGTCCATATCTATTGTTTTGGTTGTATCTCAGAGAAGGTGAGTATAACTCTCAAGAATTACAAGCATTTTTTTCGTGCTGGGTCGTACCTATTTTGAAGAATATACCATATGCCTTCGTACCAAGAAGCTTTAAGAGGTGAACGATTGGATAAGCATCACGGCTACCAGAAACTGGTCACGTCTCAAATGGTTTGTAACCACTGCTTTACGTGTTCCTGCTGTAATAGTGTCAGCAAGGACGTATATAAGGAGAGGTTGTTAGGACCTCCGTAGCAAATATATATATATATATATATATATATATATATATACATATATATATATATATATATATATATATATATATATATATATATATATATATACGCGGAATTATTTTTATTATTATATAGTATTATATATAGTATTATTATTTAAAATTCAATATGGGATATTCGTATTTTATTTATTGCATTATTAGTACAACAAATATAAATACATCTACAAATGTCGATGGAATTTGGTGAGAACTTAATGCAGAGGCTACTTTTGTCGTGGTAAAAAACCATTGTTCCCGTGTGATTCTTAAAAATATTTCATATGGTAGGTTTCAGGGCTTAGCTAGTTACTGATTTAAATCGAAATTCCCAACAAATTTATAATTCGAATTATATGTAGTCTGAATATTTATTAGAGATAAAACTGCAAGCTACAGCTTTTATCAATGTCACGATAATTCCCTTTTAACTAATGTTCGACATTTTATCTTACTTGTTGTAAAGTGCACTACTTACTTTCAGTCACACTTAAAATTAAAGGCTTGAAAGGATTTATGTCTAGAACAAATTTGCTCATTTGACCCAACACCTGCAAGTATTTAGATTAATTAAAACACTAACAAGTTCGCAAAAAAATATGTCAAATTGTTTTTTAATATCTGTGAATAACAAGTACTTGTACACCAAATATGACGGATATTTAATGTTACAAGCATAAATTAACCGACTCCCTTACCTTTCAAACCGGAATGTGATAGTTAACATATAGACATAAAAAACACATTATAATTGTCGATATGATTGGCCATATCAATACGGCTCTTTTCGTCCATTTTAAGGAATGGAACATGTGCTAGCAGTTCGTTAGAGGTGAATGATTGGCCAAAGTGTCATTACTGTGTAAACCAAGTAGTAAATTTCTGCAACTCGCCCGGGTTGATACCACCGTCTTACTTTTTCCGCCAACAAGTACGGTAAACCATTGTAAGTAGAATTACATCGCTCCTAATTGGACAGTAATTCTTCCATTTCGGATTTCATCTGGAGAGTTATCGGTTGTTTTGCTGCTTAAAATAGTTTTTTTAATATTATAATTATAAATTTATATATTTCCTTTCCTTTCCTTTTTATATGTTCCTTTATTATTATTATATATTTATTTATATATTTCCTTTATTATTATATATTTATTTATATATTTCCTTGCCTTTCGTATTTATAATAGTAGTAGTCCTAGAATGCAACAATAATTTGGTTAAACATGCGGATGTACAATTTCCATAAAAAGTTGTTCGCTTACGCTTATTAAACATAAATATTGAAATACTCATTACCACGTATGGTAAATAAATATGATAAATGATAATGAAAAAATGATAAATTGCCGTATAATTAAAGTATTAGAATAATGTATGACTATTTAAAGAAATAGTAATCATAAGGCTTAATGATTGGATGCAATAACAAATGAATGTAGATTATTGACATAATATGATTCCTTTCGAATATATAATAAAATAAACAAAAAGTGATATTTGACATTGAGATATAATATCGTGCAAAAGAATGTTGTGCTTTTCTCTTGCCTTAATTAATGACTAGATTAATTAAAGATCAGTCTACACATTATACAGATTTTATTTCTGGTTGGGCATTAAACATATTTTTAGCTAGAAATATCAAGTGTTAATAAAAATATTTGGTAAACAATTAAATTAGCATCTGGCTGAACATTAATTCCTTTTTTTACAGTTTTGATTTCCAGAATGTTAAGTCTTGCACTAGCTGTTTTTCCAGATACTATTTGCGTATAGAACACACAGACATTTGTTTTTTAGTAAGTTCCAGTTGCCCTTCGAAAAGTTCTACATATATTTTCGAAAACTCATCTTAATTTAAATAAATTAATTAAATTAGAAATATTTCAAAATTGTAAATTGCTACCGATATATGATAAATTTCAATTATTAATACTGACTGAATCTTTTGGTAAGAATTGTTATAAAGTTAATAAAAAGCGTATATACTCACCCCGAACTAAGGATATAAATGATTTTGTAATTCCTCGCATCACTAATTACTATGGTAAAAGAATGCGTAGGTATTTGGTCTCTTTTGTTTTAAATAAATTTCATAACGTTGATACATCAGGATGTTTAAATAAAAGAGCGTATAGGAAAAAATGTTACGAGACACTTTTAAAAATGTTAGTACAATAAGAATTATTATTATATTAATAGGTTTAGTTTAGAGAGCAGTTTCTCGCCTACAAACTGTTTTACAGTTTGGCGAGTACTTTGAGTGTAATTCACTGTATTGAAATGTGTGAAAATAAATTTAAAAAAAAATATTATCAAATCATCTTCATCCAGTACAAAACTAAGTTATTACGTTTAATCAAATAAAAAACCAAAAGTATTTTCTAAAATAATTCAGTTTCAACCGACATTCCAAAAGGAGGAGGCTATTAATTCAGCTGTATGTTTCTCTTTTATGTTTATTACCACAGAACTCGTTTACATAAGAACCGATTTTGAAAATTCTCTTTTGAAAATTCTTTTTTTTTGAGAGTGTATACTTCCCGCGTGGCCCTAATTTAATTTGGTGAAGTACTGATATAGAGTTTATATATTTTTTTGGTATATATTTTTATATAATTTTCTGTTTACGACTTATAAGACTATTACTTTTTTTAACTTTTAATTTTTTTATTTTGCGAAAAACCATTTATAAAAATATTTCCCGCAAAATGACGTCTGTCCACATCTCTAATACGTAGGTTTTTTGTGCATTTACAACCAGTATGCCAAACTGAAGCTATCAAAAAAAAAATAGTGCTGGAAAAATTCTATTGCATGTACTAATTAGGAAGAAGGAAATTGTAGTCACGTCAATCGTAAATGCTTTAAAGACGATTTGCTCAAATGATTAGTTTAAAATATTCTTAAAACCAAATTCGACTCTCAATGTATACGAGAGTTGAGTGAAAAATTAAAGTATCCTTAATACGATCACTTGGGTACAAAGCACGTTTTCACGTCGCAAAGACAAGACCTAGCGGTCGGAAGTTATGGCTTTTGTTTGCGACGTCTCTCCGTGACTTTTCTGCAACACTTAGCAAACGTTTAAATTCCATTGTGTTGTTGCTGACATTTTATACCGGATATTTCTATTGTTTCGACAGACTTGAAGTTTGAACAGTGAATTAGCGGACTTTTATCTTTTATTCCATAAATGAGAATAAAGAAAATACTAAGTTATTTAAAAAAATCTGCTTGATACGCTGATACGATGAATTAAGGCTATTATCAACTTAAAAGTAATTATTTATTTTTTCTTTTTCAAACAGATGACTTTCCATCAGGAGAACCGTCTGCTTGTTTGTTATCTTATGATATATAAAAAACTACGCTTTTAGTATAGCAGGAACTTACGTTAAGTCTGCAAAATAAGTTTAGGTGGTAGTACCGTCTGCAAATAAATCTTAGTTAAACGCTTACTTAGTAGTCGAGAAACTAGTGACTTTGTTTGGATTTTAATGTCACCGAAAGGAAGATGATCTATTTGACTGCCCGTTCGGTTTAGTGGCTAGCGACCCTGACTGCGCAATCAATGCGATTTGGGCTCAATTCCCCACAGAGACAAACATTTGTATAAAGAAAATAGATGTTTGTATTTGTGGGTTCGGATGTATATTAAACATGTTTTAATATATATTAATATGTGTATTTCTATGCATTAGTATCGTTGTCTAACACCCTAACATCAAAAACAAATAATTTGCTTACTTTGGGGTTAGATGTTAATTCGTGTAATTTTGTCCAACTATTTACAATAATTAAAAATGAGTCCTAAGTTTAACAATGATTTTGTATTCTTATATTTTAAACGCAATAAATTGCAATAACCGTCTTCCAATCTCCCGTACCTCTGGAATTCCTGACGAGATCATCACCAAATTTAAATGAGAAAAATGGAAAGTGTACCATGCTAAATAACGGAACAGATTTCTAAATCGAACCATGGACATCTGTTTAATGATAAAAACGATTCCAATGAACCTACATAAAAAGATTCCAAGAATTAAGAACCTCCTAATTTTTATGAGGTCGGTTAAAAGTAAAAGTAAAAAAGTATCTTCACGCCCATATCCCGATAGGGTAAGCAGAGGTGCAACAAGTGCACCCACGATTAGCCGAAGAAATTTAGTCCCACAGTGTGATAGGTGGCAAGGTATCGCCAACCGGGCACTTTTTCCAACCCCGGGCAACGTTGTTTTTGTCAGAAAACTTAAAAACACTTCCTTTTTTGAATTGTTGGTTTACTCTTCAAAGAAGCCCGGAGCCAACACGGAGAAAAAATTTAAAACAAATTAGAAAAATAATCTATTTACTACTAAAATAACTTGATCGCCTCTGTGGTCTAGTGGTCCAGTATCGGAGTTGAGTTTTAGTTGCCGGGTTCGATTCCCCGACGAATCGAATCGATTCCGGGAATCGAACCCGGGGCCTCGTGTGGTACTTCGACAACAGACAACTAGACTACAGAGGCGATAAGACAAAAGTAACAGTAATTGCTGGCATTTAGTTTAATTGATGTGGTTAATTATCTCAATTACACTACTACACATAGTAATAATTATGATGTTAGTGGTTCCGGTTGATTCCCCCGTTTGTCACCCGTGAGACAGCTAATTTGTGTGACATACAAACGCGTCTCCGTTTCGGGACTCTATAAATCTGATAGAGTTCCAAATACGAGCATGTGAAATGCGATGTAATGGCCGAAGACATAAATTTTCTAACAAAATGGATTTATTGAGGCAGTTTGCGTAGTTTCAGCATATGTGCTTAAAAAACTAATATATTACAAGGGCGGAAATTATACTTTCAGTTTTTCTGTTAGGCAGCAGTTATACCACATTTTACGATATCATGTTAATGGTGTATTAAAAACAATATTTTTTTGTTTTCTTTTTTATACATCATTAGATAGCAAACTAACAGATGGCTCTCCTGATGGAAAGAGATACTAGACAGAGAGACTATCGCCTATAGACATCAAATAAATTAATAGTACGTTGCTATTCTCGTGGCATAGGTATCATTAACCGACTACCTTACCCTTCAAACCGGGACACGATAATGAAAAGCAACGATGCTATTGCGGCAGGAATAGGTAAGGCGGTGGTACTGAAATTCGGATGAGATGTTATAGAAGTCTACCACCTAGTAGTCCTAATGTTAGTGACACATATAGTCAATATTTTGCATTTCACGGACCGCCTGGCAGAAAGGAATTTATTATTTAAAGGGGGCCCGGGGACCAACACGAGGTCTGCTTAGTTTTAATATAGGTAAAGAACGCGTGTTGATTGCATTTTCTTTCACTGTAAGTATAGTTTATACTATGGACAGGTGATTTTCTTATAGTGGACATAAACCTAATCCAAACGAACCCTAAATAAATGGATAGTACGAAAAAATAAACGCAATTTTCGTCTTAAATAAGTTAGAGGAGAATGTTGAGTGTGAATATTAAGTGTCCATACTATTTCAATACCACTCACGTCTTAATATATATATTTTTCTTTTTAATTACATTAGAGAGCAAACATTCAGATGGTTCTTACAATGAAAACACATAATCATATTCATATAGGCGATATAGACACCAAATATGGTAATGCTACGCACCATTAACATATTTGGTGTCTATAGGCGATTATACTATCTGTGTGCTACCTTATCTCCTAAGCCGGTACACGACAGTGAAAATCACCGATCCTATTAGGTAGGTAGGAGTAGATAACGCGGTGATATCAAATCCGATCGAGAAGAAACCCGATCGAAAAGAATTTCATTTTCAAAAAAAATGTCATTTTTTTTGAAAATGAAACTTTGACGTGAATGCGTCTTTAAATTTGCCTTCATAGGGTGGACAGTTCAAAAAACGGGTGATAACCAAATTGGGGATAGAGTTTGGTGTTATATCTACATAACTATCAACAACGTCAAAAATTAAATTATACCACTGGATAGCTCAAGAATCAAAGAATTTGATAAACTGAGCACGTATTTACGATGCTTCGCGAGAGTGGAGTAGGAAGTGCCGCCAGTTTCTGGTAATTTCGCTACATATTTGTTACATATTTTGCATATGGTATATCTTCTGACTCAGAGCTAAAGTTCGATTAAATTTTATTCGAAAGACCTTGAAAAAAATGATTTATTAATTGTATAATTTTAAAAAAATATATTTTCAAAATACAAAGAACGTATATCGTTTGAAAGGGATTTTAAATAGCAATCTAATGATACTTATGAACGAACCCCCATGTGAAAGAGTGAAAGAAGTGTCGAGATCGCAAAACATTGAAGGCGTCCAAACTGATCAACCAAGCTGGCACGACGAAAAATTTTTTTTTTTCGGAATGCCTGAATGACTGTTGGCCTTAAGTAATTCATAGCTTCGTAGGTCGCGAGGGCGAGCAGAGTGCTCAGCCAGAGTTTAATGATGTGGGGCTTTACGCCCTCCGCCTCTTCCTCTCGGAGGGTTTCTCCTGTTAGACCACTATTCGACTAATGTAGGGCATTGTTTTGTCCATCCTTGCCCTTAGGCTCGGTTCGTAGATGGGCGAAACAGGGGTCCTCGTCGCGGTTCCGTTGGCCAGTGTTTTCAGGTTGTCGAGATAGGTGAGAATGTGGCGGGCCTACGTAATTTGGGATCGTGATCAGGCTCTGGGATGTAGTCTGCCAAGGCTGCCACCAGTAGGTTAGGGTGTGCGTTGATACGATCGAAATATCTTTTGGAAATGTCTAGCTAAGCTCGGCAATTCGAGATCTTTATGAAGTCAACGTTCTGCATATACCACGGTACACCCGTGACAATATGCAAGAATTTGTTCTGTACTACTTGCAACGGATGCAAGTCCGTACGGGGCAGATGCAGCAAACGCTACCCAGGCGTATGATAGAATAGTTATTACGCACGTCTTGTAAAGTGTCACCTTGTGTCTAAGCGTTTATTGATGAGTTTGTATTACCAACTTATAACGAATTTAGCCTTAGCTTTCACTCTTTGTCTGTGCGGTTAAAATTACTTTTTACTGTTCAGCGTTACCCCGAATTACTTGGTTTTCCTTTCCCACAGAATGACGCTTCCGAAAAGAGTAATGTTGCCTAGCTTTTTCTGTTGCGGTTGTTAACCGCAGCGAAAGTACACGGTTGCACTTTGATCTGCGTTGATTTCGATACGCCATTTTTCAAACTAATCGTCAAGGGCGCTGGTCGCTGCCTGCAATCGTTTGGTGATTGTAACATCAGAAAAATTGGACGTATAGAGGGCGGTCTCGTTGGCAAACAATGCGAGTTCGACGTGTGGTACCTCACACGAGTAAATGTTTAATAATAACAGGGGCGACAGGCGAAGAGAGCCCTGCGGGACACCTGCTATGATCGGCCTATGGGTGGAGATGGAATCCTCTATGCGGAATTGAAATTGGTGGTTGGTTAGATACTGTCGTATGATGAATAAGAATCTATCGGTTACTCCCATTTGGTACAGCTTGTATATTAGGCCATTGTGTCAGATCTTATTGAACGCCTTCGCAACGTTGAAAAATCGAGCACCGGTGGAAATTTGCAGCCTCGGGGCTGCATTTAAACTGCTTAAATTGTACTCTGTCTGTGTGTGTAGCTCGGAAACCAAACTGCTTATTTATTAGATAGAGATCTTTTTCGTGAACTTAAGGCGAGATAGTATGATTTTTGTAGATTTGCCTAACATATTGATAAGGCTAATGGGACGGTAACTACTGACTTGTCACTACTGACATGTTTGTGTATTCCTATAACGGTGGCTTCTTTCCACGTGTCCGGAAACACAATACGCAACCGGCTAGGAGTGCATCGAAAATGCATACTAGTAGGGATAGGAAGGGAGGGAGGAAGGTATTTACCTTCTTTCCTCACTTATATTGCATTATTACTTATACTACATTATTTGTGATTTTAACTGGCCCCGGGGCCTTTTTATTGTGTAGGTTTTTGATTATTGTGAAATAATCAAAAACTTACACAATACCACTTCTTCGCTATCGATGGGTTATAGAGGATCACTATCTGGTAGTAGCACCGCCCTACGCTCTACTTCGCTATCCACAAGATGGACGTGGTCTTGGGCCGTAGGCTGATTTGATAAGGAACATTGTGATTGGAACGACGATTAAAAAATGTAACCATCGCAAGATATTAACCGTGACGTAGACGGATTCACGTAAAAGATGCGTGGCTGTGTCCATGAGACAGCCGCAACCCGTTTTTTTTTTTAAATTTACATGATGCCTAGCAGTGAGCGAGTAGTCCTTCTGATGGAAAGAGAAACCATCGCTTTAAGACTCCAAAGATGTTACTGGTGCGTTGCTAGCCGTAAAACGGGATGGCGATCTTGTATATTCAACTTTTGGTTCAATAAGTTTCGGCATTACTTATTAAATCAATTAATATTTAATCGTATTAAAAAACTAAAACTATTATTTAAAAAATATAACTTATTTTACATCTTTCGTATTCTACATTCTCATATCTTGTTATATTTGCCATAATTTGAGAAAATCATTAAATTTATGACAGAAAATAAGATATTTGTTTTTAAAAGTACAAGATTTAATTATGTAATTGTAAAGAGTTCATGACTTTCGTGATTGTGCATTTTAAAATGTATTTGCAATTGAATGTTGTCCGTGGAATTCTAATGTGACCCACTGAATAAATTTAATAATTTTGATTCAGATTATATTCTTGTTTGACTCTTATTTATGTACTTCAATATACCTAATCTTAGAATGTGTTTAAAGGTGAATATTGTATTGCTATATAAACAGAACTTGTTTACCAGCTAATTTTCAAATGTAAATCAGTGCACGCACATAAGAAGCGTTTTGTAAAGGTTTGGCTCTACCTAAACCTCAAAAATACTGTTATTTAACTTCCCACTATGTATATAGATAAGAAAGTTACTGATTTTACCCCGATTTTCGAAAATCGAATTTTCACCAGATGTCCACGTTTTGAGGTCCTAGGATCATTTTCCGACTATTTTCACGATGACGTCAGTATGTCTGTATGTATGTATGTGTGTGTGTGTTTGTGTGTGTATGTAAACATCTCATAACTTTTAAACCGCTGGACCGATCGAAACGCAGTTGATGGCATTCGATTGGATTTCGCTCAATTTAGACTTCCTGAAAATTTAAACTGATTCGGTCCATAAGATTTTGAGAAATTTTGAAAAAACACTATTGTATTTTTTTAATATAACTTCCAAATTTATGTACCGATTGAGTAAAAAACTAATCAGCTCTATTTATCAAAAAACTTCGTCTAATAGACAATTTGCATCATATTCGGTTTATCCTTTTGGGAGTAATGGTTGACGAAAAATTCTGAGTAAGTGTTTTTTCGACTTCGAAATTTTCCAACCAATCATTTTTTGGTATTTTACGATATTTTAGTACTAAAAAAACTACGTCAAATGCCGTTTCAAAAATCAAAATCGAATCTAATTCTCAAAACTTATAGCTTTTCAAATATTAAAATTACGTTGTTTTTAGCAAACTTACTTAATTTTTTTAAATAACTTTCAAGTTATTTCACCGATAGACTTAAAAATCTTATCACATTTTCTCTTTTTAAAACTGCTACAAATACCGTTTATATAATCAAAATCGGTCAATTTGTTTGGGATTTATCGATGAAAAAAATTAAAAATAAAATGTATTTTGAGATTGAATTGAAATTTTTCAACCTATCGATTATTTAGCTAAATCAATATTTAAGATCTTAAATATTGAGTCGAATGCCATCATCGTTTTCAAAATATACAGCTTTTCAAGGATTATTATATTGCCGTTTTTAACAAAATAGATGTTTGAAATGAAAAATCTATGCTTATATTTTTTACTCTTTTGAGCTTAAAATACATTAATTTAGTGGGAAGTTTCAGGGATAGCCTGTAGTGTCAACCGTTTACACATTTTTTATGAAGCAAAATTATAAGGGTTGGAATCAATTAACCGGTTTCTCAAAAATATTTCTTTGATGTTGGTCGTTTTTAATTTTGGTCGGCACTATGTGTGTCATACCATTTCAAGGTTTTGGCTTAAACCGCCTTCTCATCTCAGATACGCTCCAAGCAAAACCTTTTATAAAATTGTTAAAACCTCTATTAACCGGTATGTTTTAAGTCGGTTTCAAGAACTGGCTATAAGTATATATGAAGGTATGTAGTAAATAAAATATTTATTTCTAATCACCAAGCTAAAGTCACATTTGTTACTTTTATTCTTCCTATAAAAAAAAAGTATCTTCACGCCCGTATCCCCGAAAGAGTAGGCAGAGGTACAACAAGTGCACCCACGATTAGCCGAAGATACTTGATCCCACAAATGTGATAGGTGGCAAGCCTATCGCCGATCGGGCACTTTCCAATCCCGGGCAACTTTGTGTTCATCAGAAAACTGAAAAACACTGTTTTTTTAAGTGCCCGACCCGGGAATCGAACCCGGGACCTCATGTGGTCAACGCCAACGCTGGACCACTAGACCTCTTCCTATCATTCACTTTCATCATTGCAAACAAGCAGATGTGTCTCCTGATGGAAAGAGTCAACCAACGCCTATAGACACCGTGTTTGTGGTGAGGTCTTATGCCATATGCATAAGTTTACCGGCTACCTTACCCTCCAAACCGAAACACGACAGTGACTATCACTGACGCTTGCGGCAGGAATAGGTAAGGCGGTGGTACCAAATACCTGGGTGAGGCGTTGCGGAACTCTACCAGTAGTCATGATGGTCTGGGTCCTGTCTCGGTTCCGGTCTGGACCCGGGCAAGACAATGCAGAACTCTACCACCTAGTAGCCACGACTAACGTACATTCTTATCACTTACAGATAAAATCTTGATTATATTTAAATGTGTAAAAAGAATGAACTACACTGGGTTACTATGAATTTTAGTAGTTTGTAGTTAAAGTTAAAAGATTATACATGGGGCACACTAAAAGTCTTGCACTTTTACCTAATCGGAACTGTTTAAATTTCGAATGTTATATTTTTAAAACTTTCGAAATTTAAACAAAACTTCTTAGTAATAAAGAAAAAACAATTGGAGGGTGAAAATGATTTGTCAATTGTTTTTTTATCACACATCAAAATTCTACGTACGAAACGAAAATGGAATTAAGTTGAAAAGATTTTAGAGCGATGATTTTTATGATTTTAAAAGTTCTCTTTCTCCGCAAGACTGTGCCACTCGTCTTCAAAATGCTTTTGGGAGAGAAGCACCTTGTTTGAGCACCGTGAGGCGACGGTTTGCTGATTTTGAGAGAGGTCGACTTTCTTTACATGACGAATTTCGTGAAGGGCGGCTATCAACTGCCGTCAACGAAAATAATGTGGCTACTGTTAAGCGGTTAAATGAAGAAAACTCCCGGATTACCTATGAGACAATTTAAGGACTATCGGGGATTGGTATGAGCCAAATCCAGAAAATTTTACATGAAGAATTGAAAGTTCGGAAACTTTGTTGTCGTTGGATCCCTCTTGAACTGGCAGCGGAGCAGAAGCGGGCTCGCGTATAATGGTGCTCACAGATGCTACTGAAGTATGACCACGGACATTCTAATGCTGTTTATGACATTGTCACAGGAGACGAAACGTGGATTTATTGTTTTGAACCCGAAAAAAACAGCAATCTTGTGAATGGGTGTTTGAAATTGAGAACAGGCCAATAAAAGTAAAACAGGCGAGAAACGTTGGTAAAAAGATGATCGCGTTTTTTTTCTCAGCTTCGGGTCCCATCTGTACAATTTCACTTGAATATCAAAAGAGTGTTAATTCCGAGTGGTATTCCACCATTTGTTTACCCAAGGTGTTAGAAAAAGAAAGACGACCCAAAAGCTGCATTCTCCTACACCATGATAACGCTTCTTCACACACGGCCAACAAAACAAAGTCATTTTTAGCTTCCGAAAAAGTACATCTCGTCACTCATCCTGCGCATAGCTCTGATCTAGTATCCTGTGATTTCTGTATTTTCCCCAAAATCAAAGATTTGATGAGAGGTTTTACTTTAACCAACTCCGAAGAGGCAGTGATAGCGTTCAATCAACACGTAGAAAACATGCGTTCAGATCTGTGGTCCTCCTGTTTTAAAAAATGGTTCGACCGCATGAAAAAATATTTGAAATGTAAAGGAGATTGTTTTGAAAAGCAATAAACATAATATTTTGGTTATAACATGTTGTTTTTTTCAAGTGACGCAAAACTTAAAGTGTGACCTACGTATTATATTACCTTTCACAGTATATAACACTTTTGACGTGAATAACTTCCTTATTTACATCATAACAAACAAGCAACTGGCTGTATTGATGGAATAAGACAACCGTCGCCCATAGACACCAGCGACGTTTATGGTGCGTTGCCATCCGCTTAGCGGTATGGTAATTTCACATGCATAAGTCAGGTATCAATCAGTCTGGTAGTAACTAGTCAGTTATTATGTTGCCTAGCAGTGTGTATATAGATAGTGAACACTATCTATAATATTAATGACCAAATTCAACAGAGAACCTATTTCTTCAATAGAGAAAACTACGATTATATTAAAGTAATTTTGTAGCCGACACCTTTTCAAGTTAACATTAAATCGTTTTTTTATATTATAAGATAGCAAACAGCCAGATGGATCTCCTGATGGAGTCAGCCATAGCCTATAGACATCAAATGATTTAAAGGTGCGTCACTACTTGCTTATGCAATTGAAAAACACTGACGCGATTGCGACAGGAGTAGGTAAGAGAGAGAGAGAGAGAGAGAGAGAGACAATGCAGAACTCAACCACTTAGCAGCCACGATGGTAGTGACTCACAGTCGGTCTGTGTATATTTTCTTCGTATTAATCTAAGTTTCTTATGAAAAACACTGTACCTACCTATCAAAAGACACCTCTTCAAAAATTTACTTTATACACCTTCTTACCAACATGATCATTGTCATCAAAAGTGATTGAGTGAAGTGAAATTTATTGGGATACCATTCCCAATAAATTTCACTTTAAACAATATTATATTCTTTTATAGCACTCACTGTAATGTAAGATAGAAAACGATAACGTATAAATACTAGAGAAAGAAGAAAATAAGATTAAGAAAATGCTGTTAATCTTTATTTCTAACTTCCAACATTTCCTATTAAGATATCAACAAAGGACGAGTTTTCACACATAAGAATTACCTCTTCAGTGATCGCCAACCGTGACCGGCACGCGTATCGCTTCGCAAACACTCCACGGCGACGGACACTCAATTTGTACCTATCGCCGGCCTTTTAGTCGAATAAAGGTAAGGCGTGCGAAACGATATTGTTAAGAAATAAGAAAAGGGTTTTTATATTTGTGTTTAGTTTGATACATAATATTTATTTGTTAATTACATTTTTTCAACATTAATTTTTTTCTTCGAAATGGCTATTATAGTCATTGATATAAAAAGGGAAGATATGTTACGCTCTAACATCTCAATTGCTAAACCTAAGCTCGATCAGTCGAACGCAAAGTAAGAGGGCCGAACGTAGCAAACTACGTTTCTCTCGCTTACTTTTGTATTGTATTATCTCACTCTCGCAAACATGGTGAACTAAACAATAATTTAATCTTATTTTCAAACAAATTGTTTTAACCGTACTTACGAATGGAAAGTAATCCCGTGTGTCTTATTTTTTTTTCTTGAGTGATTATAACACTGGCTGAATATACAAGATGGTATTTTGATGCATGTTTAATGGTAAAAACAGTCGGAAAATATAAGTGTATGATATGAGGTCCCGCGCGTGATTGATTGTCACCAATTGTCACTGTGTCTACGGACCTACTTTTGTAGGACCAGGCGCTGTGACTAGGTAACGTATCTTCCCTTTTTATATCAATGATGATAGTTGACCTTATGCACAGTATACTGGAGACTAACAGTAGTCAATCTACATACATGTGATATTCGAGCAACGCACACATATACACCTTTCACAAACGCGATATCTCGGAATGGTTCGGTACAGTTTGTACCACACCAGTCGGAGATATCGCGTCCGTGAGAGGTATCTATGTGTGCTATGCTCGAATAATACTTTGTTGTTGTAACATTGACTTCCGGTAGTCCTTAAGTATTCTGTGCCTTATGGGTCGTTACTGTGTCATCGGGGTTTTTAGGCGAGCAGAGTGCTCTGCTAGAACTTAAATTAATAATTGACCTATAAATGCCCGCGCTAAGGGCTGTCTCCTGTGAGACAGACAGAGTCCGAACGTCGCACTAAGTCGAGGTCCGCTCGACTTAGTGCGACGTTTGGACTAGGGAAAAAGAAGTATTGGAGCATTTTTTTGCATATTATCAAACAAGAAAATAGCTCTTCTAATGGAAAGACACATCACCTATAGACACCAAAGATAATAATGGTGCGTTGCTATCCGTGAGGCGGGATGGCAATACCATATGCATAAGTCTACGGGTTACACGACAATGACAAGCTTTGAGGCTATTGCGGCAGGAATAGGTAAGACGTTGGCACCAAATATTCGCGCGAGATGTTGCACAATTACAACAAATAGTCACGATAGAAGTGACACATATAGCCAATCGGTCGCCTTTTACGATCTGCCTGGCAAAACGGCAGCTGGTCTATTCTACAAAGGAGCCCGGACAAACACGGGGGATTCACTATGGATTATTTGATTATGTAGTCATATAGATCGCCTCTGTGGTCTAGTGGTTCAGTGTTGGCGTTGACTACATGAGGTCCCGGGTTCAGTTCCCGGGTCGGGCACTTAAAAAAAGTGTTTTTTCAGTTTTCTGATAAACACTAAATTACCCGGGATTGGAAAGTGCCCGATTGGCGATAGGCTTGCCACCTATCACATTTGTGGGACAAAGCAACTTCGGCTAATCGTGGGTGCACTTGTTGTACCTCTGCCTAACATTTCGGTGATACGGGCGTGAAGATAGTTTTTCAGCCATAAAGAAGTTTTAAAAGTTTAGATAGGCTCTCTATATATTTTAGTATCTTCCTACGAAAATTAGTTATTGTGTTTAAATTTTATTCTCTTGGAAGGCCGGCGACGTCACTGTAAGTGCCTCTGATATGGTGGATCTCCATGGGCCGTGGTCATCATTAAGCGTCTTGATCTATCTATAAGAACAAGTTGATTGAGTTCTGGTAGTAGTACTCTGGTGAAGAGGATCAGGTACTTGAACAGAACTTGTTCATGTGGCATAACCATTCCGCTACACGGATAGCAACGCACCATGAATACCTTTAATAGTTAAATGTTTTATATTTCTATCAGAAGAGCTATCTGCTTATAATTTATACTTTCCATCGTCGATACTTAGTGAAACTGCATCATATTGATTCTATAATATAAACACATGTACTGTTTCACAAAATATGTAATTTAAATTTTATTTATCACACAATCACATTTAAATTTACATTTATATCGTATTAAAAGCACTTGTACTGTTTTACTTGACTTTTTAATTATTAAAACCAACCGGTTTCGCGTTTTAACGCATCATCAGGGCAAAAGTTATTATTGTTTAGTACAATTGACAATTTGACAATTAACAATATATACTGAAGGTAGTATGAACATTTTAAATTTAAAATTATATTTCACAATATCGGTGTTACTCACACATCATAATTACCCTTTTAAGCAGGGAGAATTGTGTATAGTAATTTATTAATGAATGAATGAATTACATGAATTATGTCGATGTCAATAGTGCAAAGTAATAGTATAATTGGATTGATTAATATGTAAAAATGTCATATAGATTCTAATGTCAAATTAAAATAATTAAATGTCGTGATACATTTCCCTAATAAGATTAATATAAAATAATTATTCGAATTCTAGTATTAAATTATTATTATTGAATGTCAATTATACGTAATTATTAATTCAAATTATATAAAGAATAAAGTAATAACAATAATAATAAAAACAAAAACATAATAATAAAAAATAAAAATAAAAGCAGTAACTTATACATTAATCATTAAAAATATTTAGTAAAGGAGATACGTTTAGTTCTCTGCGGTCATTTAGTAGATGGGTCTGATGTTTAAGTCTATTTATTTCCAATGCCTCTAAAGCATCTAGTTTCTTCCCTTTATCACATATGTGTATAGTTTTTATGTCCCTTGTAACTTGTAATCTTATTAGGGAAATGTATCACGACATTTAATTATTTTAATTTGACATTAGAATCTATATGACATTTTTACATATTAATCAATCCAATTATACTATTACTTTGCACTATTGACATCGACATAATTCATGTAATTCATTCATTCATTAATAAATTACTATACACAATTCTCCCTGCTTAAAAGGGTAATTATGATGTGTGAGTAACACCGATATTGTGAAATATAATTTTAAATTTAAAATGTTCATACTAGCTTCAGTATATATTGTTAATTGTCAAATTGTCAATTGTACTAAACAATAATAACTTTTGCCCTGATGATGCGTTAAAACGCGAAACCGGTTGGTTTTAATAATTAAAAAGTCAAGTAAAACAATACAAGTGCTTTTAATACGATATAAATATAAGTTAACATGGAGTTTTACCAAGTGCCGACGATATTCAGTGTTCAAAGTTTAAATTTACAGCCAACCGGTTTCGCCTATTAAAGCAGCAGGAGTATAATGTAAAAAGTTAATGTGAAAGCCCTGATGATGCTTTAATAGGCGAAACTGGTTGGCTGTAAATTTAAAAGTGATTGTGTAATAAATAAAATTAAAATTACATTTGTGAAACAACACAATATGCGAAAGCAAGTAAATGGTGCCTAGTTAATCACATTGTAATATATATTAAGTATGTACACTGTATGCTTTCCAAATAAAATAAAATAAAATAAAATAAAAATACTAGTGTTTCTACTATAGAACCAAGCCATCTACTTATTATCTTATGATATCAAAATATATAATATTAATTGTAGTTACGTCCATTATTTTTGACGATTTATTTCATACTAGCTGTGCCCACGACTACGTCCGCGTGGAAAAAACTTTAAAAGTCTCAGGGTTTGACCCGCATAGTTCCCATTCCCGTGGGATAAAAACACCTAAACTTCCTGAATAAAAATCCTATGTCCCTTTTTGGGTCTCAAACTATCTTTTTACATAATTTCATCTAAAATCGGTTCAGTAACTTAGGCGTGAAAAATAGACAGACAAATAAAAAGACTGAGTTACTTTTGCATTTATAATGTTAGAATGATTTTTTTTTTTAATTTTAAAGGCCAAAGTAAATGAAGCCGATATTCGAATCAAATGTAAATAATATTTAAGTACTTTTATTCCTATTGGAGGAAGAAAACATGAATCGGGAGATTATAATGCGAGTACAGATAAAAATAATATCGACTTAGTCCAGGAGGAATCGGCGCATGAGTACCGAAAACTATTCCACCTCAATTTTTTTATGCGATCCTCTTCAAATTGCTCTACTGATGATATAAATGCATGTTGCCATGGGGCAACCTGGTGGCATATTGTTTAAACCGAAATTGATAAAAAAATTGCAAGGAATTATAATTTTTCAACCGGACAAATTTTTTTATATTCTTTATTGAAATATCAATAAAAAAGGTCCTATGATTTTTCACGATAAAGTTAATATTTTTAAAGATATGAGCTTTTAAAAGTTCGAAAAATCTCAAATTTGGGTACTTTCGACCCATGAAAAATATATTAAAACAAAACACAATGTTTAAGTAATATATTTTTTTAATTCTCTATACAATAGTTAATAATATTGTTAATAGAGATTTAATTTTTTTTATTGTTTATTCGTTCCGATATTCCGATCCGATAGCCGATTCCTACTGGACTAACTGCTTTATAGTATATATATTACCTTCACGTAATTGGATGCTAATTTTAGTTGAAACATAAACAAGAATTTATTTTATATCATAACAATCTTATGATATAAAATAAATCCTTGTACGCTTGTGCAAACAAGTAGATGGCTCTCCTGATGAAAAAGGAAAACCATCGCCTATATATACCAAAGATGTATATAATATATAAATAAATAAATGATAATAATAATAAATAATCACGGGACAAATTATATTTACTAATCTAACCCCAAAGTAAGCAAAAGTAAGTAAAAAACCCAAAGTAAGCAAATTATAAGCTTCTGTTAAAGGTGCTAGTCAACGATACTAATACATAGAAATAGACATATAAATACTGAAATATACTTAATAAACACCCAAACTCGGCAATACAAACATTTATGCTCATCACACAAATGCTTGTCCCCGTCGGGGATTGAACCTAAGCCCCGTCGATTGCGTAGTCAGGGTCGCTAACCACTCAATCAATGGGGCGGTCGTTAATAGTGCGTTGCTGTCCTTGTGGCGAGGTTTTAATGCCACTTGCATAATTTTAGGGCTACATTGCCCTCCAAACCGGAATACCTACGACGGTAAAAACACTGACGCTATTGCAACAGGATTAACTAGACTCAGGTGAGAAGCAGATTCATAAGATACAGATAATGCAAAACTCTACCATCAATAGCCACGATAGTAGTGAATCGTATAACCAGTCGTTCGCCTCTTACGAACTGCCTGGTTAACGGCAGATGGTTTATTCTTCAAAGAGGCGCGGACTGACACGGGGAAGATCTCGATGACAATTGGTAAATAAAGAGAACACGAGATTGTAGGTATATGATTTTGACAAGCAATGATGCTATTGCAGCCGCAACAGGTAAATGCAGTGTTACCAGACCTGAGGGAGACAATGCAAAACTCTATTATCTAGAAGCCACGTTTATAATGACCCGCATAGCCAATCGTTTGCCTCTCACGAACTGCCTATCAAAACGGCAGATGGTCTGTTCTTCAAAAGAGCCCGAATATGGGGAATTGTTACATATTTTGTAATTATTTTGTTACTTAAATATTTTAAAAAATAAAAAAAGATAAATGAGTAATTGTTATAAGCGTCGTATTCCAAATAAACGGAGACACACAACATATATAAAAAAAAACTTAATTTAAGATATATTTTTAAAAACATAAAGTTAATCTAAATTATAATATCGACAGACCGTACTCAAGTTTCCGATTTACGTGAATTGAATTTATATCAAGGCCAATATAGAAATGAACTGCTTATCGAAAATACCGATATTGTGCCTCTAAAATTTGCAAATAGCTCCTAGATAAGAATAATTACATACCTCGTTAAAATATACAGGGCTTGGGCATAATCATAAGGCATAATTCGGTCATTAGTCCGAGGTTAATCTGTGAAAATATAATGCCAGTTTTGCATACAAGTTCTCACCAATAAGGTACTATATAACTACCATGTTTTAGTTAATAAGACAGCCCACCCACCACTTTAACTCAAAAGCATAATCTTTTGTAACGCCTTAATTCTATACCAGATTAAAAATACCCATCTAAATACTATATCATTTTATTTTAGTATCACTTTCATTAATTATTAAAAGATTACTGCTCGACCAGGATCTGCATAATTTGCTTAGTTATAAAGAAAATTAGTTCACTATCATATCTTTAGTGACACTCGCAAGATTAATTAACAATCATCAAAACTGACCCACGCACTTGGTTTCTGGATTACCACATAGGTAAAACACATTATATATATATATATATATATATATATATATATATATATATATATATATATATATATATATATATATATATATATATATATACATATATATATATATATATATATATACTTAATAATTTTAAATAATATTTTTTTATGTTATAACATAGCACACAAGCAGATGGGTCTCCTGATGGAAAGAGTCAACCATCGCCTATAGACACCAAAGATGTTAATGGTGCGTTGCTATCTTGTGGCGAGGTCTAATGCCACATGCATAAGTTTACCAGCTACCTTACCCTCCAACCCGGAACACGACAGCGACAAGCAGTGACGCTATTGCGGCAGGAATAGGTAAGGCGGTAGTACCATACCCGGGCGAGACAATGCAGAACTCTACCACCTAGTAGCCACGATGGTAGTGACTCGATAGCCAATCGGTCGCCTTTTACGACCTGCCTGGCAGAACGGCAGTTGGCCTATCCTTCAAAGGAGGCCGGGACCAACGTGGCGATTCTTATCTTATCAATTATCTTCTTCAATCAAGTAAAACGATTGAAGTGCTCTAATTAGCCAAATGTTTATCGCATTAAAATAAAACAACATTTATTTCCATCCTCAAAAGTTCAATATTTCATGCGAAATTAATATGAATAATAACATAAGTGGCAAAGTAATCCTTTAAAAGCCTGGCTTACGAAGGCAATAAAATTGTTTTGTATTGCACTTAATATGTGAGGCTTAGTGAATGTGGAAAGTATTTCGTAAAATAAACAATTTGCACATACACTGCATTCTCTTAGCACCGTGGACGCGAATTGGGTGGTGTTCTTACCCTAACTATACAATTCAATAATGCTCCCGTATAAAGAGGATAGTATAGAAGTAATTATTTGAGTACTAAAAGCGAATTCGAATTAAAACTGAGCAAAGGCTTCTTCTATGATAAAAAGAATGAAGACTCTGAACTGAATGAAAACAGATGAAAGTTTGGCTTAAAATACCAATAGATGTAGCCAATTATCATTTATCATGATAGCTCATCATTTTATCTCTAATGGTGGTAAAATATATGAATTAACCTTATATTTTTGTGATCTGTAATAAAAGATAAATCTTCATAAAATTTGAATTCTTTCATTATTTAAACAAAGAAGCAATCTAGCCTCAACAGTTACATAATATAAAGTATGTTTTTCTAAAAATTTTGACTAATAATAAATACATAATACGAACATATCTTAACGCCGAATCTCTTACGGAGTAATAGAGAAAATTGAATACCATACATCACGACCCATACAGACTTGTTATTCTTAACTCTTCTCATGCAAACATGCTGGTTTCAGAGACTCTTGACAAACCTCTACCAATTTAATCACAGCACGTTAGTCTTGTCTCCCCCAGTACCTATATCTATCTGCAGTTGCATTGTGTATCTATTTTGTTAATCGTTCATCTGACATTCTTCAACATGTCTGAATAAACGGCTTACGGCTTTATCCATTTTCACACCGATACTGTCTTTCAAGCCTGACCCCTCTCTCACTTCGGTGTTGCGAAAGTGATCCACGAGTGGTACACTACAGATTTTTCGTTTTATTCTCATTTAGGTCAAGTTCATTTTACTTTAAGAGCATAACATATCAGAGATTAAAGTTTTGGCATTAAAAATAGAAATAGGTAGAAAAACTAATAATTTTCATATATTAAACGCTTTTCTATTAAAAATAAAATATTAGATCTATAAATTATCAGAAGACTTAAGAGTTCTCTATTTATAGTTTTAATTTTTTATGGAATAGGATGCAAACGGTTCACCTGATGGTAAGTGATCACCGCCGCCCATGAACAGCTGCAACACCAGAGGTACTGCAGGTGCGTTGCCGGCTTTTAAGGAATGAGTACGCTCTTTTCTTAAAGGCCTCTAAAATATTAGAATTTATTGTATCAAAATATTGCACAGTGGCGCAACTTCTGCAACATCGTGAAATCCTAGTAAACAATTTTATATCGAATTACTTATAAACTTGTATGTGGTGCTATTCGATCTGATCTGGTTGAAGTTGTCATTTTTCAGTCCATCCTACTTTTAATTATTGTAAAACTGTGATACTATAAAATACCTTGTACCGGCCCACTCGGGCCATTCTGCTATAAGTTGTGAAAGAATAAACATCTATGTACGTCAAACTGTCTGTTATTAAAAAACGACTCTAACAGTATTTAATAGAAACAAAAAAAGCAAAAAAATATCCTGTTAAGCAATAAAAACTATGTATATTAGCTTGAAAACACGATATCTTCAGGAAAGATATCGTGTATCGCAGCGCTGTAAAAATAACCTTATTTTTACAGCGCTACGATAAAAAAGATATATTTAACAATATTCGATACCGATAGACGATATTATTAATATCTTAAAATTTATATTTTTGTGATATTTCTGTATACTCACTTTTTTAATTATTTCTCGTAAATATTTTTTTTTTACAAATGAGCACTGATTTTGATGAAAAAATTAAGAGCACGATGCTTTTGGATTTTCTAAACCATTTTAATTTTTAAAACGAAAAGATTTAACATAACGTACGAGATTTTTAACTAATAGAATTTTTAATTATCTGAACTAATTTGGCAACCCAACAATCGTCAGAATTTATGTGCTGCATATATCAATATGTTTTTTTTCTTCTATTAAACAAAGGAAAAGTGATTTATATCAAACGGCTTTATCTGCCGCCGATATTACAGTACCATTTATCGACGGAAAATAATTGGTTGAAAATAAGAACACATAATAAAACAATTAAATTTATGAAAAGTAGGGAAAAAATCTTATAAATAAGCCCATCTTTCTTATAACTCGTGTATTTCACAGATTTTTTTATAATTTTTTTTTTTCAAATATTGGCACCTCTGCAAATGGGAAAAAATATATAAATATACGGAATATAAGGGAAGGTCTCCCGAAAATCGAAATAATGATATTGAACCACGATTCTGATATGAAAACGTTGGAAATTTATGTGGAAATTTTTTGATTTTCTGACGATTTTTTTACCTTAAACTTGTAAAATGTGATTTATTTCAATACTAGCTGCTGCGTGCAGCTCGCTGCATTATACATTTTTTTGGTGAATCCCGCGGGATTGCCTAATTTTTACGAGATAAAAGTAGCCTATGTGCTATTCCAGGTTGTTATCTACCTGTGTGTCAAATTTCATGTAAATCCGTTCAGAAGTTTTTGCGTGATTGAGTAACAAACATCTATCCAAACTTTCGCATTTATAATATTAATATAGATTTTATAGTGCTTAATCTTAAAAAAAAATAATAAAACATAAGGAAATACACAATACGCAATGTATTATATGCCACGTACCGCACAAAATAAACAATTGGATTAAGATTCGGGACTTCTGTGGGCGCGATGAGTCGGAACAATATACGTTTCACATTGCATGACGTGAAAATAAGAAAAAATATAAAAAATCATAAGAAAAAATAATAAAAATAAATCATTCCAAATTTCGCAACTGTTACGAGTCTTAACCTAAGTATGTTCTACTACACTTGATGGTGGTAGAGGGTGGGGGTGGTAGATAGGAAGATGTTTAAAACTGAATGACCGTATTGTTTTTAATTTAAAGCACAGTAATAAGATTTTTAAAAAACACATCTACCGACTTCTAAATAAATTTGTTTTAAGGTACAGTTACTTTAAAGCAAAATACTTATACTATCAAACAAGTAAAATAGAAAAGTTTTAAGTATACGAGATATAATTAAACTTTGACATTTTTAGGATTACGGAATTTTCTGAATCCCATTAACTTAATTTATAAATGTAAATAAAGAGACTTATAACATTTAGTAGAGTGCACCAAACTTGTTGCCAAAAAACTTGCGGGAGTTTATTAATGTAGTCTGATCGTATTACTTACGGCGGACTAACTTCTTTGTTACCAATTTTGTTATTCCAGAGTAAATAAGAAACATGAATTACTCATCTTATTTAAAGTTTTTAAAGAGTAAAGACAAATTCTGAGATATGGCTATTTTACTACAAACCAATAATGTTTTAATAGCATATATATTAGTAGGTATTTATTGAAACTAGCGATCGCCCAGTGGTTGAAATTTGACCATAGACTATACAATAAAATCTTTTAAGTTCGACAAGAGACATTAGCTTAAAGAAAATAGTACATAATATGTGTGTATATTATCATGAATATAGTCTGTACAATGTTTATTTTTATCAATATAATGTATTTCTAACGCATATTATTTAAAAATATTAAGTTTCTGCAGTTCGCCGCAATGTAAACTTTAGCTGTGCTAAATTTTATACTCCACCGTTTGCGCAATTCCCGTAAATGGGTACAAAGTTTACCCATATAAAGGTACACTGACAGAAGTTTAGTTATAAAACTTATTTAGAAAGTGGATAGTAAATATTATATAAAGCAATTCAATATATCAGATATTGTGTATATTTAAAAAATTGTGTATAAAGCTGTTCAATATATCAGACCTTTTGTATATTATATAAATTATAAGGTACACTTCTATTTAGTATTCAAGCCAGATACATAAGGAATAAGAACGATACTGACAAAAAGAAAAGTAATAAGTAATGTAAAAATACCTAAATAACAAGAATCTATTTTTCTAAAAAAATGCTTTTAACTAACTGTAGCGGTTCAAGCAATCTGCAAACGCTACCAGAAAAAATAATAAAAAAAAAATAATGATGTGGTGTCGCGGGACACCAGGTAGGAACGAACTTCCTTCGGCTAAACGGCACTACTCGCTTGTGTACGCGACTGTCGCGCCTGCGCACGTCTCATTTAACGCTTTTATTCCACGCATTTTTCTTACGGTTTTACTATCACATTTTTTTCAGTTCGGTCGCGCAGCAAGATCCCTATCCCCTCCAAGCCTGCCGTAAGGAACTTCGTTCCAAAAAAATAGAAAAAAATGAAATTCAAAAATAAAATCCTGAATCGCGATATCACAATTATTTACTCGTACCTTGTACATACTATACACAAGTTTCAACGCTTCTCAAATGGACTTCGGTCCCCAGGCAGTACACCTTGCCTGGCTGGGAAGATCTTCCTTTTCCCCTTCATTGTCCTTGTGTGACCTCATCATCCTCCACAGTTATGACGTCATATTGGCAATAGTTGGCCCGCTGGTTCCATCACAATGACCCTTCAGCGGTACGAACCAGCGGTGCTACACAACGTTTTCTATATGTCTTTATTTCTCAATTATACCGAAATTGACATAAAAATATAGTTTATTTTTTCCCAAGGGTATTTAAAATTACTTTGCGTCACTATAACCATATATACAAAACTTATTGCTAATTTTTATAATCTATTGCTTTGCAATCTTTGTAGTATAAATATGTAGTCAAATTGTTATTCATCCAATTTTGTTTTTCCATATAAAGATAATAGATTAAATTGTATATTGTTATGAAAATTACAATAACTATTATGTAAATTTATAAATAGATGAGACTTATTTAAGTTGATCTTTAAGAATAAGATTAATAGGCCATATTTTGAATGATAAACAAGACGTGAATCTTGATAATTGTGGCCTTAGAAAGCGGATTATCACAAAATGATTTATTAATGGTTGTTGGATTATTTTGAACAAGACAGTTTTATTAAGGCTCCGTACTCGAAGGAAAAACTGAACCTTATTAATATAGTTCGCTGTCTGTTTGTCTATCACATAAATCATTTTCTTGAACGGAAATCGGTGTAAGAGCATAGTTCTCTCTAGTGCGCTCACAGTATTAAAATACAATATATCTTTGCGTTTGTACAGTATCTATATTATATTAATATTATAAAAGCGAAAGTTTGGATGTTTGGATGTTTGGATGGATGGATGTTTGAATGGATGTTTGTTACTCAATCATGCGAAAACTACTAATAATATTTGAATGAATTGTGGCAAACGGGTATATGATGACCTGTAATAATACACAGGCTACATTTTATCCTAGAAAATACGAGGTGATCCCGCGGGATTCGCCTAAAACTTTTATAATGCAGCGGGCTGCACGCTGCAGCTAGCAGGTTATATAAAATAAAAACCACAATGATGATGTAATAAGTGAAATCATTTGGTTTTAAATTGTATTACAATGTAGGGGTTAATTTGTGAACATCAATAAACTAGTTCTATAGATTTGGTATACATAATACGCGATTCACATAAGTATTTAAGAAAAATAAATAATTGAATCTGACCGCCCCGTTGGTCGAGTGGTTAGCTACGCTGACTACGCAATCAATGGGGCTGGGGTTCGAATCCCGACAGGGGCAAATATTTTAATATCATAAAAGAGAGCTGTATGCAAAGTCTTAAGAGAAAAAGTAAAAGATGCATATTATTAAGATGTGTCCAAAGTTTAATTAAAATATCTGTAGAGATGTTGATTTTTCTCTTTTACAAAATTTGATTAGTATGATAAAATGTACCATCCGTTTTTCCTAATGAAAATAGATAACCACCATCTATAGACACTAAAGATAGTAGTATTGCTATCCGTGTGTCGGGGTGTTAATGCCATATGCATAAGTATCCGGTATATATCCGGTATGGATGTCTTACCCTCCAAACAAGAACACGACAGTGACAAGCAATGACGCTATTGCGACAAGAATGGGTAAGGCAGTGGTACCAAATACACGGCCGAGACGCAGAACACTACCACCTAGTAGTCGCAATGGAGTGACTCATATAGTCATTCGTTCAAGATTTACAATCAGTCTGATAAAATGGCAGACGATCTGCTCTTTAAAGAGAGCTTGGACTAGTAGCACTTGACTAGACTAGACTTGAACTACGCGTAGAAAGAACGAATAGTGAAATATTTGTAAATCACATGTTACATAATACGGATATGAAGGATTTAGACATATGGGGAGACAAATACTGAGTTACCATGATCAAATTGATGTGACCACATCAATTTGATCATGGTAACTCAGTATTTGATAGTGGTAACTCAGTAACATCAGAGAATAATGTAAGAAGTTTTTTTTATATCATAAGATAGCAAACAAGCAGATGGGTCTCCTGATGGAAAGAGTCAACCATCGCCTATAGACACCAAAGGTGTTAATGGTGCGTTGATATCTTGTGGCGAAGTCTAAGACCACATGCATAAGTTTACCGGCTACCGGGTAGGGTAGCCGGTAAACTTATGCATGTGAATTGAAATTATGATTTATAGAAGTTACATTGATGAGGTACGAAATCTGGGCCTATTGCCCTAAAAAAGCACTCAGGCGAAACTTTTTTCCCCGTGTTGGTTCCGGGCTCCTTTGAAGAATAGAGCAACTGCCGTTCTGCCAGGCAGGTCGTAAAAGGCGACCGATTGACTATGCGAGTCACTACCATCGTGGCTACTATTTGGTAGAGTTCTGCATTGCCTCGCCCGGGTCTAGTACAATCGCCTTACCTATTCCTACCGCAATAGCGTCAGTGCTTGTCATTGCCGTGTTCCAATTTGGAGGGTAAGGTAGCCGGTAAACTTATGCATGTGGCATTAGATCTCACCACAAGATAGCAACGCACCATTAACACCTTTGGTGTATATAGGCGATGGTTGACTCTTTCCATCAGGAGACCCATCTGCTTGTTTGCTATCTTAATTATTAAAAAAAGCAATAGTGACCTATTTCCGCTTCAATAGTGACCTATTTCAAAAATATCCATTTTAGGGAATCGTTAAATAAATATTTAAGTACAGTTAAGATTTTTGTATAAAAATTAGATTATTAGACCAAAATATAGGTTTTACAGCTTTCGATGTCAAAATCTGCCTGTGTTTTAATAAGAGCCGATAAAGGTAGTCGTTTTAGTTCGTATCCTGACATTAAGTCAAAATCATGATTTTTTAATTAGGTCACTATAACGCTGAAGGTTTAAGCGTTTAAGAACGCGACATTATAAAAGTTTCTAGTAAATCCTGCGGAAACAGCTCATTTTTCCGAAATTAAAAGTAGCCGATGTACTTCTCCAAATATACCTGTGTGCCAACCTGCGTTCCATCCATTCAATCATCCAACCTTTCACATTTATAATAATATATTAATAAAGATAGAGTTAAATATATAACTGAATTAGTAAGCCTCTTCTTTGAATCGATTAAAATACGGGATTAAGAGTTGTCTTAAAAGACCTGAGCCTTTTGTGTAACAAAATATAATTTATTTTATATGCCATAAAGCGATAGGATAAAAATAATCATTTGAATAAAAGGGATTTTTCGGGAACACTAATGTGAGAGGCGGAAGAGTCGGCGGTGCGGCGAGCCATAATATCTGTTTTATTTTTCCGGATTTGTACGAATAAGGACAACAAATAACACACCCTCTATTGTGGACCGTCGCACCGAGAAATCATGACCAATTTTGTTTTTGTTGGCAATTTTATGACTTTATTTGTCGCTGTATCCGGATCCCTCCTGTAAAACTAGACTAGCGGATTAAATAAATTACTTTATATTCCGTTATATTTTTTCATTTTTTTCTCTAGTTTTTTTTATATTTTCAGCAATCCTGATTGATGTGAATGAATGAATGAATGAGATATATGTCCTTATCCGCTCATATCACCAGCCATTTTCGTATTTTTTTCCAAAAACACACAGACCTTTACGCGCACGCGTTTCGAGTCCGTTCCGGTGGACCGTGGTCACAAAAATGGTTTATGAGTTGTTTGGATTGAATCCGATACTGTAAAGCGTATATTTTTTAAGAGGTCTTTAGCACTGCAATACACTGGTGTTAGAATTGTTTAATTTAAATGGCTTAAGCCACAAAATAATTCAGGTGTAACACGACACTTTAAGAAAAATATGACTTCTTGTTAGTCGAGGATTTTTAATTCAAAAAGTAAATCGATGACCTATGCTATGCTATTATATAATTGGTAAACATATATATACGGAAAAAAATAAACAACATATATTATAGTACAAAAATATTTATTTACATAAATATTAATATCTTTTTTTTCATAATTAATACGTAATTTTTTTCTTAATTTTTAAATAATTTATTTCTTTTTCAATTTTACTGCTATGTTAATTTTTTTAAAATATTGTTTGGGATATTTCACATTCACATCATATGATTTTTTGAGATCATAGATATCAACACTAAAATTTACGAAAATAAATAAAAATAGGTACCGTCATACCCAAAGCGCTGACATCATTAAGTTAGTCATTAACGAAATATTTGTTTTATTAATAGATATTTACGGTTTTTTGACAAAATTATTATCTAAACTTTTAGATCTTTATTTTTTTTATTTTTTTTTTTAGATTATAAATAAATTTTACTTGTTGATTAATATGCCAAAACACTTTTAAATTAACCTGTATCATAAAGTGCAACCAACACATAACACACAGCACGAATCAAAATGACGAACTAAGTTCTTTTATTTTTCCCCAAGAGCGTATTTGAAAAAAGAATGCCAATTGGATGTTATTCTATACAATGTTTCGTTCGAAAACGATAAAATACCATAGAGTATTGTATTAAAACTGGTAAATAGTGAAAATGTTGTTTTTTTGTATGAAGTTAGCGTTGGTCCCTATAGAGACCATAGCGTATTAACGGTTTGGTCTCTATAGGTACGTATTTTCTCAGAGGTCTCATTAGTTACCAAAGTGATGTGAGCCGTTATATGACATATATTTTCTGAGGCATCGTTTACATACTTTCTGTTTGCCCAAAGGTTGACTGGAGGAGAATGCCAATAGGCATTATGTCCGCTTTTCATACAAATTAATTTAAGGTGTATAATAAAGTTAAATAAATAAATGAATGAATGAAACACCACATAATATCCTAAATGCGCGTTGTCAACTGTGTGGCAACACATTGTAATGTCAATTGTCAGTTTAGTTTACCGAGCACCTTACCCACCGAGCATATCATTTGAAGCATTGATGCCATTACGGCACAAGTAGATAAAGCGGTAATACCCAACCCGCGCAAGATTTTGTAGGATTCTACCATCTATGAAAACATGTATTACAACCTAACCAATAAACCATAAAAGCTTTACAGGCTTAAAAATTCGATCCCTGAGTCCAGCAAAAGCGTTATTATAGTTTTTCAAGGTTACGTTCTGAATTTCAGTAGTACCTAGAAATCTGGTACTGCTTAGGGGATACGGGCTTGAATATACTTTTAATAAACTAAATAAAAAATTAGGAAAGGATAACTCGAAAAATTGCGCAGAAAAGAGCAAACTTCAGATATTATTACCATATAACTCAGTGAGTCAAACACCGCAACGGTCTGAAAGAAATGTATAGTAAAATGCAATTTTAGAAACAAAACAAACTTAAAAGATTTCTTTACATATATTTTATTACAATTGGTATCGTCTTGGTACAAAAATCATTCATTATTAATGTTATTTCTTTTTAAATATAAACATAATTATTAAAACAAATTCATAGCATGTAAACATCATCCAAATAAACTTATTCCATGTAACATAACTTTTTCAAATATTTCCTTCCCTATCCACGAAACAAAAATATACATTTCAATTACTTGAAACCCAATATAAAGATCACCTAAAGAAACTGAAACAAAACGGCAAGTGTTCATATGAAATAACCATCGTTTAGCCCGTTTTCTTTCAATATTTCCCAATTTTATTCGGTATTGCGCTTCCCGCGGCAAGACAATGGAAAGTAATCGACAGTGACAGTAGAGAAGCCAAATTTCGTTAAAATAAAAGCGCACAGAGAGGGTAAGATATAGCGCCTACGTGGTTGCCGTGAGATCTCTGGTACTCCTACAATGGAGAATTGGAAAAAGCTTTTATAATCCGGCACGTGACACACATGTTTAAGCGGCCGTACATTCCACATCGAGTCCGAACGCTCGTAATTCTTTTTTCTATTATATATTGAATTATTATATTACGCTGCTCGCGTTGTAGATAATTGGGTAGACACCTCCGCTCAAATAGTGTAACGATTCATAAAATCGTAAAAATCACTTATTGTACCATTCGTATCGTATTATGCCATAGTTTTATTTCGAATGGTGATCTGCTACTATTTTCAATGATTTGATATTATATAGCGTTAGTGACGTTAGTGCGTTGGCCGAAAAAGCGAAAAAAATAGACAGGAGCAACTTTAAACTCCTTTTACTCGAAAATCGTTTTTTTGACTTGTGACACTATTTGAGCGGAGGTGCGATATGTCTTTTTTTTTATATAAATATTCATGGGACAAATTACACTTACTGATCTAACCCCAAAGTAAGCAAATTATTTGCTTGTGTTATGGGTGTTAGTCAACGATACTAATACATAGAAATACATATATAAATACTTTTACATACATAATAAACACCCAAACCCGGAAATACAAACATTTATGCTCATCACACAAATGCTTGTCCCCGTCGGGGATCGAACCCGAGCCCCGTTGATTGCGTAGTCAGGATCGCTAACCACTCGACCAACGGGGCGGTCTTGTAGTAAAAGTTTGGTTAGTTAATATTAACCAAATTTTTGTATTTTTAAAGAATAGATAATTAAGTAAACATTTAGTTTAATTATTATTTACAAATACAAATACATATTATACTTTTGTCAGTACAATTATTTTTTCTTTATAAAGTTCAGGCGTTACATTTAAACCACTACATGTGTCGTGAAGTTCAATTTCATGCAAGCGAAATAATGAGCATCGACTATTTCATTTTTGTTATTGAAATACATGAATATAAATTAATCACGTTTAAATTAATTAGAACTTAAACATAAATATTAGAGTTTTAATACAGCTACGTGTAGGTTTTGAAATTATATGCCGCTTAATTAATTTGTTATTTAATCCATGAATACAAATAGGCGGCATTCGCAGAGCGGAAAAAATACAATTTTAATATACGAAAGCACTTCCCGGTGGCTTTGTTGTTCTGAAACATTTACGACATTATTACCGCAGCGCGTGCCCTTATATCATGAACAAACGCAAACAATTTTGCTTGTTTTACATAATCTCTCCAAATTGGATATGAATAAGCAGGTAGATTCGTTCTCGTGAAGCATGTATATATGAATTAAGTTTTAAGACACATGTTCAATGTCTTTGTTTGGTTTGATTGTATAAGATAGAATTTGAAGACTGACGTCTTTTTACTTAGTTGGGTAAGAAAGTAGGATATTGTGATCTAATAACATATATAATAAATACTGTAACATTTCTTTTACTGTTTAGAGTAGCAAGGCCAAGCCAAGCCACGCCAAGACAAGTCAATCCGATTCAAGTCAAGCAACGCGGCTGTCTTTGACTATGCCGCTACCTATCATTGATGACATTACGTCTAAAACTATTAAAATATATATTCCTGACAATGTACAGCATTGTCAGGAATATATATTTTAATAGTTTACACTTATAAGCGATAAATATAAGTGAACTGGAAGTACAAGTGATTTTATTTGTAATGCCTATCCAAATTATCACGTCTATTCGCTATTGTTATAATGCAGTGCAGTGTTAGGGTTAAATGTATAAAATGAGCAAGAGAGCTCATTTTGAGTAGCAACAAAATCAATCGAAACTCTATTATTTCCTTTACGTAAAAATAAATAAGTTTTATTTTTTTAAGGAACTTTTACTTCCATCTGTAATTAGTTAACTGTAGAATGTAAGTTTATTTAGTAACATGTTGTGTTAATAGCAAGTGTACGTCAGGCGCAAGATTGCGGTGTCAGCGATTACGCCGCAACCACAACTTGCTCGTGACATCGCAGACCAACGTTGATTATGAACCGTTCAATAAACGCAGCTTACAAGTTATTAAGAAAACTAACTGCAGATGAACGTGGAAACTGTTTAAACGGACATTTAATAAGAAAAATGCTTTGATTAACTTTTTATATAAGTTACACTTCCGCTTCGTTATGGAACTATGGAATAACATTACTAGACCGTGGTCTCACGAACAAATTTTTTTTGATTAATAAGAAACTGAATTTTTGTGAACAGTTTCGTTTCGACGAGACAACCATCTTTTCTATCTCCGAAAAATTTCGAATCGATATAAAGATAGGTAAAAGAAAAAGAATTTAGAGTGTCGGACTAAGAAAAGTTTCCACTTTACATGTAGGACAATGTTACCCTTGAATTACAATAATAATTAACAAGCTGTTGAGGGAAAATTAGGTTGTTTTTAAATTGATTAATATCAATTTAAAAATCTCATAATTCTGAAACTTTAGATTGGAGGACTCGTCAGAAAAACCGTCGAATGTGTAGGATAAAAGTTTCATTTCACCGAATCAAAATTTTCAAAGCCCCGTAACTTTATTAGTTACACAATTCGAGATTTTACGAAGATAGAAAAGACGACTGTTTTGTCAAAACGAAGCTGTTCACAAAAATTCAACTTATTATTAATAAAAAAAAGTTTGTTCGTGGGACGGTCATGGTCTATACTGGCTTGGTTTTACTGGGCAGTTTTTTATCTTTGGTATAGCGCTACCAATAAACTCGTACGTTTTTATTTAATATCCATGTGAGGTGGCTCTTCTTTAATATTAGGTTAAAGAAGTAAACAATTCAATTTGCAAAATAAATTTAATTTCTTCTTTGAGTATGGATTTCCGCAAAGTAATGCCTGAATTTGTATAATAATAGCTGTCCGTCCCGGATTCGCAAGGGTTGTGTACTAATAAAAATGAGACAAAATGCATCGGTCCACCATATTGAATGAGTAAAATTATATTTAAATAAAGCAACTATTCTTTATTGTAATATATTGAAAATACGCCCTAATATATTTTGTCTCTTTTACTCCTTCACTTTCAATATATTAAGATATTTAAGATTTTCCCCTAGATTTTTAAGTATTTTCTTATATACAAACCTTTTTCTGGCAGTAAATAACACAACAACAACAAAAAATAATATCCATTTTGGTGCATTTATTCAAAAGTTATGGGCGTACAAACATTTTGGCCGTTCTTTTTTATTTATATAGTATAGTTGCATATTCTCTAAAAAACACGAGACCAAGAATTTGATTCAATGACAATGCAAAGCTGCATGATTAAGTCCTAAAATAGAAATGCAAAAAATTGTTGTTTCTTTTTTTCTGTGGTATTTTCTATTTCTAACACATAGTGTAGTGGTAGGTTTATATTCTCCTTATTTATTATTTTAATCGACTTTTAGTCTTAGTTAATGCAAAAAATAAACGATAATCGTTACAAGTTGGCGAATGTAGTGACGGGTATTCCATTTCCGGGAATTCCTACCACCTAGTGGTTACAATATTAGCGAAGTTTTTTGCCAATAGTTTGTATTTTACAAACTGCCTCACAAAATGGCAATGATCTATTCTTCTTTCTTCTATTTAAAAGAAATTATTTAAGTTTTGACTCTCCGCATATATTTACTTTTAGAGTAGAATAGGCTACGCAAGAAAAGCGATAAACTTAAATGTTACTGTAAAAATACCTGTAAAAAATACTATGGATAAGTTAAAAAGATTACTTACTAATAAATTTACTGGTAATCTCCCGTCACATCACTTTTCATTATATCAGCAGCATAAGCAAAATCACATATTTCACTTCGCAGCCGAAGTGTCCCTGGAAGAATTAGAGTACACAATTATTTTCAAAGTCAAATGTTTGTTTACATAGCTTTATTTTCACACACTACATGAAGATATTTATTTATAGTATGGGTTTCGCTTCGGAACTGACACGTCTTTGAGAGAATTAGAGTAGGCCGCATTAAATAAAATCTGAACAAGTTGTTTTCAAAGCTGAATGTTCCCACAATACATATATACATTGCACACTTCACTTCGCAACAAAAGCCTGCTTGGGAAAATGATAGCATACCGTATTGAATGCGGTAAGTTGTTCTTTAAAAAATGCTGGGTAAATTGTTCTTTACATCCCAAGAAATAACTGATATATCGAAAATCAATTTGAGAGCATAAATTTAACTAATTACTCCACGTGTCATTAATTATAAGTAAAAGTCAGGTAGGTGCTGTAAATTACAAAGCTGTATAAAATATCTTTTAACACTTGTGTTAATTTATTCATAACAACTTTTGTAATTTTAATCACAAGGTCTCCCGCAATAATGTATAGAAAAACAAAATAATAATTAAGAATTACGGGAAGAATAAAAGTAGTTTCTTTATAGGTTGCTTTGAATTAGAGAGGAAAATAGCTGGCAAGGCTATGTATGTATCACTACATCCCTTCTACATGGCGACACAACATATATATTTGGTTTGTACAAGCAATAAAATCAGTATATTTGCTACCCTATAATGTAAAAATACATATTTTTGTGTTAGTCCGACTCGAATAACGTTTTACACCTACAACAATATTAACCTTTTAAAAATAAACTGTCACTCTGCCAGACAGTTCGTAAAAGGCGAAAGACTAGTTATACGAGTCAATACCATCGTGGCTACTAGGTGACACTTCTGCACCCCCCCCCCCCTCTCCCCCCTTCCCGGATCTGGTCTCACCTATATATTATATTCCTGTCACAACAGCGTCAATACATAATATCGTCTAGTAACATCTTTGGTGTCTACAAGCGATGGTTGTGTTTTTGCATCAAAAAAAGCTTTCTGCTTTTTTTGCTATCTTTAACATATAAAAAAATATAGAAATCAGAAGCAAGTGAGCCAAGTCATGGCAAGAACTAAGAGAAACTTTGAATCCACAATAATCAAAACGTAGCTAACCGATACCAATGTACATACAATCAAGGACTTGTTTTGTTAAACAAACTATCAAGTAGATGGAATTAACTTGAATTTAGTTGTATGCTAAGTTAATTCGCTTTGACCGAGCAAGATAAAGATCCACCAGAGGTCAGACCACAATAATAACCGCACTCCAAATTGCTTCCAAACTCTAATCTTTGAATCGTCCCAATATTAACTTATCTGGTCAAACATTGCTGCTATAACTTGTACGATGTAGTCGGAATAAACAAGTTTTGCTAATAAAATTACCTTATTCGTTCTATCTTGTTGTAATTTCACTTGCACGTTTTATTTATTCCGATTGCTTCGTTGTATTTTTACTTGCACGTTTTATTTATTCCAACAGCTTCGTTCTACTTTTATTAGCAAGTCTTATTTAATCCGACCGTCTCGTTACAATTTTATTAGCAAGTCTAATTTATGCGAATCACCTCGTTGTAATTTCATTAGCAAATGTTATTTATTCCGACAGTCTCGTTGTAATTTTATTAGAAAGTCTTATTTATTCCGACCGTCTAGCTGTAATATTACTAGCAAATCATATTTATTCCGAATATCTCGTTGTAATTTTATTAGCGTCTTATTTATTCCAACTACTTCGTAGTAATTTAATTAGCACGTCTTTTTCTTCCGACTACCTACCTCCTTGTACTACCTCGTTCTAATTTGATTAGCAAATCTCATTTATTCTGCTACCTCGTTATAATTTTATTAGCAAATCTTATACATTCTATATTGTAATTTTATTAACAAGTCTTATTTGTTGTACTTATTGTACTGACTACCAGGCTGCAATTTTACTAGCAAGTCTTATATATTCACCTCCTCTATTGGATAACGTTTCGTTTGATTAGTAATTATTCATCAAATCAGAGATTTGAATTCAAGTTTAAGAAAAAATGTTATTTGAGCAATTTCAGTAGCTACGCTAATTCTGTTGGTGGTTTATAAACACTCATAGACAACAGAGAACAGTAAAGCTGTCGGTTTCAGTTACCAAAAGTAACAAATGATATCTAGTCGATAAAGTTGACAAATATAACAATGTCTGATCTGTTTCACCAATTAACAAACCAGTAGATCAGCAATGTGAAAAAAATGTTATTAATAACTTAATAGGCTACCCTACCTAAGTCACCTTAGGTTAAAATATGGTTAAGAATACTAAAGAATAATAATATCAATAGCGTAAATGAAAATTTTATCTATAACTATGAACTCATTAGTTTTATACGTACACTTTTAACCTTTCGCGGCTTTATTCAAATGAATTATTAAGAATTAGCGGTAAAATCCTATTAATTCTTAATAATTTTATAAGAATTTATATTTAGCGATCAGTACAAAAGACGATCAGTACATAGACCACAAAGCAAAAGAAGAGTTTCGCCACGTTGAAATAATTGACAGTAACTCAGTTGGTATAATCAACGTTTCATACGTTTCAGCGTTCACGATTTATTTTCAAACATTACATAAAATGGTATAAAAGGTATTTATAATATCACAATTTAAAACTTATTCGATATATCAATACGTGAAGGAAAACTTTGGACCCCTTTTTAAGACAATTGCGCGAACAGCGGAGTATGAAATTTGGCACAGATTGCGGAGGACTTAAGAAATCTATTATTTTTAAATAATATGTATTAGAAATACATTAAATTATTAAATATAAATATTAAACACACTACATTAATGTGATATACACGATAACATACACAGATGAATATTATTTTCTTTAGGGATAAAGTCAGTTGCCAAACTAAAAAAAGATATTGTGGTTTAGGTTTATGGTCGAATTTCAGCTACAGGTGATCGTTTTTATCTTAATTTGTTAAACGTGTCTTCATCATAACTACTTATTTCTAAGAAGACTTAAGAAGAAGAACAACTAAAATGAAGCGCCTCGCCCAGGTTTCGTACACCACCTTATATTTTCTTGCCGTAATAGCGTCAGTGCTTGTCCTTGTCATGTGCACCATTAACGTCATTTGTTGGTTGAATGGTTCCATCTGTTCATCAATCGAGTCTTACTTACTAGTATTCTACCCTTTAATTATAATAATTAATTATAATATAATAGTGTTAGTTTCGCAATGTCTCGTGTATTGATTTACGCCTTTCCTATTCCTGCCGCAACAGTGTCATGTTTGTCATTGTCGGGTTCTGGTTTGGAGGGTAAGGTAGCCGGTAGACTTATGCATGTGGCATTGCCATCACATCATAGAGATAGCCGGTTATACTAATCTGTTACTGCAGAGAATTCACACTAGGGTGAATTCTGGGAAACGTATGTCTGAGAATTTACTTTAAACTGTGTGAAAATAGGATTTTTTATCTATATTCACTTCCTATTTATCACCTCGATAATGTACACCTGACTAAAGATTTTTTAATACACTTGATATAGAGCACACATAAAAATAATATATATCGTGCACCTGATGAATTTATTAATGTCATTAATGATGATTGCTTATGTCCAAGGCACCAACCATGACCACTACGTAAATTGTTAATAGGATTAACTTTACAAACTTTTGGTCAATTTTGGGTTGAAATTGTAAATGTAATAGAAAAATGTATGTAGTGAAAAAAATCTGTTCTTTTGTTTGCTTTATTGGCTCTCACGGTAGGTGCTACTCCGCACCGTTTAACCGGGTTCAAAATATAACGACAACTCTACACAAAAATCAAATATAGTATAAATAGACACGCTGACTGTACCTAGGGTGAAAAATCGCAATAAAAATTGAAAATAAATTCCATATTTTAACCTAGCATAGGGTAAATTTTAGGACATATGTTTCCCAGAATTTACCCTGGGGTGAATTCTTCAAGGTAACAGATCGGAATAACCCGAGATAGCAACGCACCACTAACATCTTTGGTGTCTATAGGCGATGGTTTATCTTTCCAACAGGAGAGCTATGTACTTCTTGGCTATCTTACAATATAAGAAAAAGATATGAAAAATATAAAAAGATTTATAATAAATCTTATAATCTCTGAACGGATTGCGGTGCACAGTAAGATTAAAATATTTTACTTCGTTTATAGTATTAAATGAGTGTTCCTTTTCCAAGCATTTCAAATCTTACTCAAGCCTATTCCTATTCATGAAACTAGAAACATACTCTGGCTGCATACGAGTAATTTGTAACACGTCCATACCATTTCCATTTCAATGTTTTCTCGACCACATCGTCGATACCTATTTCGAAATAGAGTCGTGAGCTTCACTTGATTAAGTCGCCTTATCTCCAGAGCTTTGTTATTCAAAACTAGAAAATATATGAAAATCCAATCGAATATGAAAAACATTCAAAAAAGTTATGTTTTTGAAGTATTGTATACTTTTCATCTTCTCTGCATACCCATTAAGTAACTATTTTATGATATTTTTCGAAACTCTATCATAAAGATCAAATAATTTTAAATTGAGTAACGCTATTTCATTTTACAATTAAAGTTTATTGCTACGAATATTGTACATGCGTTTGTGTTACATTGTTTATAGTATCAAATATTTGGCCATAACTGGCATGCAAAATTTTTGATAAAATATTAATGAAAAACAGTAACAAAAAGTAATTAAATTAAATTAATGAATTAATTAATTATTTCATTTTTTTATGTTTAAATTAGTCATCTACTTTATAAAATTATATTTCTCTGAGCCATGTCCTGAATGCTTTTCAAAATTTTTAATTAAATTAGGCTTGATAATGCAGTTGGAACATTGAGTATTTTATACATATTGTGCAGTGCTGGTGAGCTACTAAATTGATACAAATATACGAAATGTCGTTAACACAATCGGTTTTGTTTTATACGCAGCTTTTACAAGTCCATATGCATAGCTCGTAATATATCTTTATTAATATTCTAAATGCGAAAGTTTGGATGTGTAGATGTTTGTTACTCGATCGTGCAAAAACAGCTAAACCGATTTAGATAAAATTTGGCACATATATAAATAATAACCTGGAATAGTACAAAAGATACAACCTTTGTAATACCACAAGGGCTATTACGTCACTCATGGTGCGTTGTCATTTACGATAACATTATTGTGGTCGGCGAAGTACTAAAGTGTAAGCATAAAAATCAAAATCTCATTTATAATCCGGCGTAGCAAAATATTTTTATTAAAAGAAATACAACGAAATGGTAACGGTCAGTAAAAATATAACTATTCGGCTGGTGTAGAAATTACGAAATTAGTGATATAATAAATCAATAGTCGAAAGTCAATACTTAAAACACAGAATTTTTTTTCTTCTTGGGTTTTTTTTTGCGGTCTAAAAAATATTCCCAAGGCGCATTATTAATTATTGAGTGGGTAACATTTTCGGTATTTTATATAGTTAATCATCAATGAAGTCTTGTTGTCCATGCATCTCGTCTCCACAAAATTATTTACTCATTTATGTGGCAGCGTACATATGCTGTTAAAATAAGTTTCCTAAAAATATAGTAGATATACCTATAAATAAATATAAAAAATGTATTTAAACAAAACTGTATAAAAAAACTGTAAACGGTTGAGCCTGCAGAGCATCCCTGAAATTTTCCGCTAAATTAAGATATTTTAAGCTCAAAAGAGTAAAATTTCGAAGCAAAAAACATTTTTTTCAAATAATTTCAACATTGATAAATCCCGAATAAGTTGACCGATTTTGATCAAACTTACGGTATTTGACGCAGTTTTTAAAGGCAAAGAGCTGACAATCAGTGTATTTACCTGAAAGTTATTTCTAAAATATTACTTAAGTTTGCTACCAACAAATATAAAAAACCGACAAATAACTTTATTTTTGCTATATATCCAAAAAATACATTATTACTTTTAGATTCACTGAAAACCTTTAACTTTCCAACAGTCTGTTGGACGCTACTAGAATACAATATTTTAATTTACACTTGTAATAAAGATTTATTGTTACTAGCGACCCGCCACGCAGCCTACGTGATTAAACTTTGTTTGAGAATCCCCCGGGAATAACATATTTTTTACGATAAAGTTTTTTTAAATGATAAAAACGAACAAACAGATAATTCTCGCAGTGGAAATGATAATAATAGCCTATAAACACCGACGATGTTAATGGTGCAATACTTTTCGTGCAACGAGATGGTAATACCCCATACTCGTATTATATTTATCAGCTACCTTACACTCCAAACAGAAAAATGAGTGACAAGCATTGACTATTACAACAGGAATAAATTAAGTAGCGCAGACAAACCCGGGCCAGACGTTGCGGTAATTTATCACCTAGTAGTCGCGATGGTACCTACCAATGATTAAATGGATACGCCTTTCAACACAATTTCTTAGTTTGTCGGTGTAGCTTTCAATTACACACAGAAATACAGAGTTAAATTACTTACTGATTAAATAAAATCACTTCGAGGGTTATTATTAAAACTTGTCATCTCATTTGGTACGATAAAACCGTACAAAATGGTTTATTTCTAAGTTTTCACGATATAATATATTTATAAATGTATGACATTTTTAACAGTGATAGGAGAATTTGCTTACATGCGTGGCGATATGTTTCTTTCCAATGGCGTGTCTATTAGTATTCATGTGGTCTGTGGTACCAATCAGTCACTTTTTATAAACTACGTATTCTTAAAAGGGAACCCAGATATACATTAATTTTGATCATACTAGATGACCTATATATATACCACGTTTACGTCAACTTGTTTTAGTCTTGAATAGTAACAAACATATGCACACACATACAAACCTTCGCATTTATATTATGTATTTAATAGTAGCTGTTACTCATAACCTTGTTCGTATTTTTCGTATGTGTATATATATTTGTATGTTTGTTCACAAATTTCTCGGAAAGTAAAAGACGTGACATTACATATTAGTGATCAGTCTAAGTTTCATCAAAATCCATTTTGTAGTTTTTGAGATATGACTGGTTTTAAATTTTTAACCCCGACGCAAAACGAAGGATGTTATAAGTTTCAGGTGTGTATCTGTGTATCTGTGTATGTGTGTGTCCGTGTGTCTGTCCGTGGCATTGTAGCACCCTGTCGGATGGTCCGATTTGGTTATGGTTTTTTTTTTAATTGACAGCCCTGTTTTGCGAGATGGTTCTTAGCTTTGTTTCAATAGAATCTGTTCAGCTGTTTCAAGATCACCAGCTCTTTTCTAATTGATGAAAGAAATTAAAAAACTTGTAATAGCTTTATCAATACTAAATTTTGTATTCTCTTACTTTATTGATTGCAATTACATGGTAACCTTGACGTAATACTTTGAGATCCTCATTCGAAGATCATCAGCATCTTTTTAACTGGCAATTTTCGCATGTAAATAACAGATTTTTTAAATATTGCAAGCAAATTTTTAACGAATTTCTGATATCGTTTGTTCAAAAACTTGGCAGGCTTATGAAAGCTCATAAACTAAACGACAATTAAGTGCTAATTCAAAAACGTTACCTACGTTTTTGAATTAGCACTTAATTGTCTTTTATTGGCAAACACCTTAATGCTGGATGATTTTTAGGATCTGATGAGGGAAATGGAAAGTAACCATGAGAACTCCTAAACTAAATAAGGTAAACTAATCGAATTTAGACTCATTTGCTTTATATAGCAAACACTCTAGTGCTAGACGATATGTAGATTTTCATGATAGAGCTGGGTGTAAGTTATGGGAACTTTGGGATAAAATAGAGAAACACCATCGACGTTAGTGTCGTTTAATTTGTTATTACAAGGACTTTGGAGCAGAATGGCTTCCAGTGCCTGACGATAGAGCTTGAAGATGTGCCCGAGAACTCCTCAGTTAAACCAGGTTAACCCATCAAGTGGGGACTCGTTCGGTTTATTTTAGCAAACAATTTGGTGCTGGACGGTTTCCAGTCTCTGATGATAGAATCTGAAGATAGTCATGGAAACTTCTAAAGTAAACAAGATAAACCTATCGAGTTTGGGATTCTTTGTTCTATTTTAACATACATCCTGATGCTAGACGATTTCCGGGTTCTTATAAAAGAGCTGATGATGGAGGTCATGGGAACTTTGGAATAAAATAGGGTAAATTTATTCTAAATTGTTTGGAGCAGGATGTTTTCCAGTGTCTAATAATAAAGCCGGAAGAAGTGTATGAGAACTTCTAAGCTAATCTAGATAAACACATAAAATGTGGACTAATTCGGTTTATCTTGGCAAACACTTAGGTGCCGGATGTTTTCTAAGATATATTAATGATGGAACTGGAAGGTGGCCATCGGAGATTGGGCTGATATAGGTGGCCTTTATTGTTAGGAGATTTGCAGGATTTGATAATGGAACTAGAAAGTGGCCATGGAACTCCTGTACTAAACAAAATAAACAGATTGAGTGTGGTCTCATTTTTACATACACTCTGAATCAAAATAATTTCCAGGGTTACATAGTGGAGCTGAAGGCCATGGGAGTTTTGCAATAATTATAACAATTTATGTACCTAGTTTCCAAAATATAACAATCTTAGTCCTTTGAGGAATCCAATGAAACTTATGTGAACTTACTCTAGAACTGAAATTACTGACAATAGGATGTGTCATAATCGTTTGAACTAAGGTATGCAAATGGAACATTATTGCACATACGAGTCATATACGATTCACTCGATAAAGCTTTGTTTTAACAACGTTCAATCCCATGTGATTACATCTTCATAGCTGCTTCATAATTTTACTTTGAAATATACATACATACGTACATACATATCTTCACGCCAGATCTCTTACGTGATAGCCAGACACAGTTGAGTGCCATACGTCATGATCCATAGTTGCAATATGTTTATGGAAATGCCATTTCTTTTACGTATAATACGTAAAAGAAATGCATTTCCTCTATGGCATTTACTTATCAATGGTATGATCCATCCGTAACTTCCCCATCCATACTAATGTACAAAATACTTATAATTTAATCTATATTATATTATAAATTCGAAAGTTTGGATGTTTGGAATTTGGAAGTATGGATAGATGGATGGATGGATGGATGCTTATTACTATTTCACGCAAAAAAGTACGAAACAAATATGGATGAAATTTGACACACAGGTACCAGGACACCTGGAATAGCAAATAGGCTACTACATGTATATATATATATATATATATATATATATATATATATATATATATATATATATATATATATATATATATATATATATATATATATATATATATATATATATATATATATATATATATATATATATATATATATGTAGTTTTTACCGGTGGGAGGGATGCGCTGTGCCGCGGTCCCGGCTGCATGGTTACCATTATCTTGCTTATTTCTCCCGTGAAACAGCTTTGCTGTGTTTCGGAGAGAATGGCAAGACAGGCAGTGTAATTACTGGCACCGAGACTTAACATCTTATATCTCAGTGTAGGCAACGTATGAATGGAATACCTAGTTTCTCACGTTTACCACTAGGTGGTGCTGTACAAATTACATACAAATTCCTAGTAAACTCCAAACGCGCTCACGATCGAATGCGAAAAGAAAAACTCACACTTAGCACTCTGATAGCGCAGCGAGCTGCAGCCCACCTCGCCTCTTCTATCGTACACGTAACGAGTAGGCATGCCTATTCAATAAGCATACATTTCACGGTACTTAGATTTTTTGATGGTTGTAGAGTTCTGCAAAGTCTTCCTCTTGTTCTGATTCATTTATCCTGATACAGATATTCTTGCTGATAGTGTCAATGTTAGTTACTGTCGCATTAGCTAGTAAGATAGTCGGTAAACATAAGCTTGGGGCATTTCAACCCTCTATAAAAATATCAACTTATTGGATCTTGTCTTTAAGAGATGATTATCACTTTCAATCCGGAGAGACATTGTTAATTTGTTATTCTGTGATACAAAAATTGTTAAAATTATTATTAATAAAAGCTTATAATTAATATTAGTTAGTTTTTATCTTTGTCTTTCAGACGCCTGTTTTCATAATGCTTGAAAAGGTAAATAGAGATATAATATAAATATCAAATACGTTTAGTAATATCGCCTCTGTCGCCTCTGTGGTCTAGTGGTCCAGCGTTGGCGTTGACCACATTAGGTCTCGGGTTCGATTCCCGGGTCGGGCACATAAAAAAAGTTTTTTCAGTTTTCTTAAAAACACAAAGTTGCCCGGGATTGGAAAGTGCCCGGTTGGCGATAGATAGGCTTGCCACCTATCACATTTGTGGGACCAAGTATCTTCGGCTAATCGTGGGTGTTGTACCTCTGCTTACCCCTTCGGAGATATGGGCGTTTTTTTTAGTAATATGGGCTGACGAATATCGTACTGAAAACTATAGCATTAGTCCATATCTAGTCAAAAAGTAGAAAACTTGAGTAAACAGTTCCCCGTCTACTAAAATATGAACCCTAGCTCATTCGATTCGGAATATTGTTTCGAGAAAGATCTTTTTCGTTCATTAATTTAATTAATAGTAAATATTTAATAATTCAGAGGATCGGGAGGTCGTGTGCCGCCCTCGTTCCTCGGATGAGCTTGTTAAGCTTAGTTCTAGTTAGAAATAGCAATAATGGTTATTAGGTCAGTAAAATGAGGATCACTCATCTCACATAAACCGGTGAATCGTGGTGAACCGAAAAGTCCATAGACATCCTGTTCACTCTAGCTACCGCGTCAGGGAGAGGCGTACTCCCTGACGTGGTACGTACCAACGGTACAAACGGTATTTCTAGTTTTCATTATGATATAATAATCACGTAATTTGTTTAAAATTAAATTATTTTTATCTTTAGTAAAAGTAATTATTTTGTCTTAAAAGACTCGTAAAAGTAGTGTGTATAATTACATTAATAAACTTTTTTTTTTTTTTTATATCATAAGATAGCAAACAAGCAAATGGGTCTCCTGATGGAAAGAGTCAACCATCGCCTACAGACACCAAAGATGTTAATGGTGCGTTGATATCTTGTGGCGAGGTCTAATGCCACATGCATAAGTTTACCGGCTACCTTACCCTCCAAACCGGAACACGACAGCGACAAGCACTGACGCTATTGCGGCAGGAATAGGTAAGGCGGTGGTACCAGACCCGGGCGAGACAATGCAGAACTCTACCACCTAGTAGCCACGATGGTAGTGACTGGATAGCCAATCGGTCGCCTTTTACGACCTGCCTGGCAGAACGGCAGTTGGCCTATTCTACAAAGGAGGCCGGGACCAACACGGCGAAACTGCTTTGTTATTTTCAAATTCCAACTAATATTATAAATGTGAAAATAAGTTACTTGTTATGCTTTCACATTTTAACTACTTCGCAGATCATTATAAAGTTTTACGCGTTGCAAGGAATACAGAAATGACAAATTATACCTTATGTGAAGAATAAAGTACAGTCATCATCATCACACAATCATCATCATCATAATAAATATAATTCTAAACTCAACGATTTAATTACATGTAAATGTGTTTCAATACGTTAGCGCGATGTATTTTCGTGCAGCGACACCTAGTTAATGTGCACTACGTTACGCTTTACGTTACGCTTTTTTTCGATTAATTTTATTTCCCGTGGGAACGAAATATTTTCCCGCGGTAAAAAGTAGCCTATGTCTTTCTCGAGGTCTAATCTATGTTTATGCCAAATTTCATTAAAATCGGTGTCATCATCATCATCATCAGAAGTAAAGTACAAAGTACAGTTGCCGTCATATAGAAAAAGATCCAAGATAAGTAGTCTTATATGTGCATATATATACATATTGACCGCGTGGTTGCGTGATCTGTTGGTCGAGTGGTTAGCAAACCTGACTACGTAATCGACGGAGCACGGTTTCGATCGCCGACGGGGACAAGCATTTGTGTGATAAGCCTAAATGTTTGTATTTTCGGGTTTGGATGTTTGCTAAATATATTCTGATATTTATATATGTATTTCTATGTATTTGTATCGTTGACTTACACCCATAACACAAGCAAATAATTTGCTTACTTTGGGGTTAGATCAGTAAGTGTAAGTCGATAATTTTACATATTGTAAAAATGTTAAAAGTATAAATCAATGAAAATGTTTCCTTCTTAATTCGCAATATTGTGACGGGCAACTAAGGAATGCTATGTTGTGACTGGTTAAACGTACACTGAGCCGTTTCAGTTTTGTGTGTGTGCGATACAAAAGTACAGTTTTTTAATAAAAAAAATAACTTTAGCAAGCGATTGTAATGTTTTCAAAATAATATTCATGCCATCTCTTACGAAATTCCTGAATCTTCACAAATTAACACGGACTCCATTTTAATTGACCGTTCTGTGAAAGTGTATGAATCATTAAAATACATACAATATTTATTATAATTGTAAGGTATTTTCATTTCATATCGAAATAAGTAATAACATTATATCCAGTGCTGATTCATTAGTCAAGCAGCCAATGCAATCTTTTCATCCACATTCGAAATATTCTTATAGTGATCGAGCTTTTTAATATTAAAAGTATATTGCGAATAAATATTTTTAATCGACATCAGAAAAAGGAGAAGTTTTTAATTTATTGAAATCTGTTTTTCATATGGTACTAAAGGTGCCTTAATTTAAATAAGTTAAATTTAAAAAAATCTACTTTTGTTGGGTTAAAGGTGTAAAATTAAAACTGATGGGACTGAAAAAAAAACATCTACCATTTTGCCGGCGTCGGGATGTGACGACCCCATCGCCCATTGTGGAATAACCATTTCCACCAGCGCAGTCAGTCAATCAGTGGTAGTGCTACGCTGTATTTGCAGCCGAATGGGCCGGCACGCCCAGGGAAACACCACTATCTCACATTATACCGGCGTGAAGTAGCAGCTCTGCTGCTACGTTTCGTCCGGTTTGTGAGAGTCCCGGTGGCCCGATCCCCCCTCCCTCCCTTACACTATGGATAGTGCATTTTTCATAGGTAGTGTACCCATGGCAAAGCCGCCATTGCTCTTCCTTACTGAGACACAAATATCTTCTCCGACTGATACCTCTTATCGCTCTTACCCGGGGTACAAATTGCAGCATTCCTTTATACCACGGGCTGGAGTTTGCCCCTACGTTAGGGAGGATATCTGTTCCTGTCACCTCAGCAGTCTTGAGGGCAAGGACCTTTCCATCTTATGGTTACGCATAGACAGCAACAACCATCCTCGCATCTATGCTTGCTTTACAAGTCCCATAGTTGTAACACCGAAACTAACCGACTAATTGAGCACATTCAAGCGGTTACAGATTCAGTGCTGCAGCAGATCCCATCCGCAGAGATCGTGATTCTTGGTAATTTTAACGCCCACCATGCCGACTGGCTTGGGTCACGCACCACCGATCTGTTCACGACTGTGCCTTGGCATATGGACTGTCACAGCTGGTATCTTCGCCTACATGAATCCCAGATGTGGAAGACCAAAAGACCTTCACTGTCGGACCTACTGTTGACCACTCATCCAGACGACTACCAGGTCTTTGTCGAAGACCCGCTTGGTTCGTCAGAGCACTGTTTGGTCCGTACCATAGTGCCAAACGTGCGTCAAGTAAGGCCTCGCTTTGCAGGTTGTAGACGCGTGTGGCACTACAGATTAGCGGATTGGGACGGGATGCGGTCCTTCTTTGCGTCTTACCCATGGGCGCAGATATGCTTCTCGCTGGATGATCCAAGTGCTGTTGCTGACTCGGTCGCAGATGTAGTGCTACAGGGTATGGAAATTTTTATTCCATCCTCTGTGGTGCCAATCGGTGACAAGTCCCAGCCCTGGTTTGGTCGCCAATGCAAAATTTCTTTACGTCATAAACAAGAGTGCTACTAAGCCTAGGCCAGTGCGTCTGCGGCTTGTGATGAAAAAACCAGTTTATTAATAGAATTGGCAAGAAATTAGTTCGCCTTCCCTCGGGAACACGTGCGTTCTGGTCCCTTGCCAAAGCTGTTTTAGGGAATTTCTGTAAGCCTTCCCTTCCATCTCTGCACAATAATAATGGCTTTTTGGCCCACACGGCAAAAGGAAAAGCCGATTTTTGGGCTCACTTTTTTGTAAGTAACTCGACTTTGGATGACCATAAAAATACACCACCAACTATCTCAGTATGTGATAGTTCAATACCAGAGGTTAAATTTCTTCAAACCTCTGTTCGAAAAACTTTAATTTCCCTGGATATTCATAGGTCGAGTGGGCCTGACGCTATTCCACCAATCGTGTTAAGAACGTGTGCTCCCGAGTTGGCTCAGGTTTTGACGTGACTTTTCCGGCTCACGTATAATTCAGGCGTCGTACAAAATTCCTAGAAGACAGTTTTATGCACCCAATACCCAAGAAAGGCGATCGCTCAGATCCGTCCAATTATCGGCCCATAGCTATCACCTCCTTGTTCTCAAAGATAATGGAATCCATTGTCAACTGCCAGCTCTTAAGGTACCTAGAAGAGCATCTGCTGATAAGTGACCGTCAGTATATTTTCCGTCGCGGTCGTTCAGCAGGTGACCTTTTGGTCTACCTTATTCATAGATGGGCGAAGGCAGTTGAGACCAAGGAGGAAGCGCTAGCTGTTAGTTTGGACATAGCGAAAGCCTTTGATAGGGTGTGAAAGAGTCAACCGTCGCCTATAGACACTAAAGGTTTTAACGGTGCGTTGCTATCTTGTGGCGAGGTCTAATGCCACATGCATAAGTTTACCGGCTATCTTATCCTCCAAACCGGAACACGACAGTGACAAGCTCTGACGCTATTGCGGCAGGAATAGGTAAGGCAGTGGTACCAGACCCGGGCGAGACAATGCAGAACTCTACCACCTAGTAGCCACTATGGTAGTGACTCGTATAGCCAATCGGTCGCCTTTTACGACCTGCCTGGCATGTCGTAAAACAAACCCGCTGGCACAGACTTTTCAGTAAAAACTAGGATCGTACGCACCGATACACCCCCAACCGATTTTTTTATATTTATTATTAATAATTTGGTTTTTTATTTTTCTCATAGATAAGTGTAACTGTCTTTAATGTACGCAATGGTCAAAGAGAGGATCCAAACGCACGGTCGTCTAAGGAGGTGTCCCACTTGAACCCGGCCACTGACTTCTACAAGCAGCTGGCGCTGGACTGCAGCGGCGCGCAGGTGGCCGTGGAGCTGTTCCTGCTCAGCGCGCAGTACTGCGACCTCGCTACTCTCAGTGAGTGTTACTGTACCTCTGTAGAGCCGGCCACCACTTGTACAAGCGGCTGGCGCTGGACTGCAGTGGCGCGCAGGTGGCCGTGGACTTGTTCCTGCTCAGCGCGCAGTACTGTGACCTCGGTACTCTCAGTGAGTATTACTGTACCTCTGTAGAGCAGGCCACCACTTGTACAAGCGGCTGGCGCTGGACTGCAGCGGCGCGCAGGTGGCCGTGGACCTGTTCCTGCTCAGCGCGCAGTACTGCGACCTCGCTACTCTCAGTGAGTGTTACTGTACCTCTGTAGAGCCGGCCACCACTTGTACAAGCGGCTGGCGCTGGACTGCAGCGGCGCGCAGGTGGCCGTGGACCTGTTCCTGCTCAGTGCGCAGTACTGCGACCTCGCTACTCTCAGTGAGTGTTACTGTACCTCTGTAGAGCCGGCCACCACTTGTACAAGCGGCTGGCGCTGGACTGCAGCGGCGCGCAGGTGGCCGTGGACCTGTTCCTGCTCAGTGTGCAGTACTGCGACCTCGCTACTCTCAGTGAGTGTTACTGTACCTCTGTAGAGCCGGCCACCACTTGTGCAAGCGGCTGGCGCTGGACTGCAGCGGCGCGCAGGTGGCCGTGGACTTGTTCCTGCTCAGCGCGCAGTACTGTGACCTCGCTACTCTCAGTGAGTGTTACTGTATCTCTGTAGAGCCGGTCACCACCATGGCCTCCCATTTTATTTATTTGCATAGATTTAAAATTTTCGAACGTAAATCTTGTATATAAAACAGAATTCGTTCGTATTAAACGCACTGCCAGATCATTCATCATTTGCGATCATTGATATAAAAAACCCAAGATGCACAGTTCCGAACAAAAAAGCATGAATGCTAGACACTATTTCTTTTCAATAGCATCACAGAAGTCATACGTCCGAGTAATGTTTAAAAGTGTTTTTTTTAATTTATTTTTGGTGCGCTGCTATCTTGTGGCGAGGTCTAATACCACATGCATAAGTTTACCGGCTACCTTACTCTCCAAACTGGAACATGGACTAGCACTGACGCTATTGCGGCAGGAGTAGGTAAGGCGGACCCGGGCGAGCCACTGCAGAACTCTACCACCTAGTGAAATTGATGTTACCTTTTATTAAATATATATGACGGCGTCCGCGTCATCAAATGCAAGAATATTGTAAACAACAGGTGTACGCCTGAGCCACCGAGCGCATTGTTCGATATCCCTACTACTCAAATTGTTTTGCTACCTGTATAAAAGGCTCTGAGCGCCCCCCGTTCGGGCAGTCTAGGCTCTGGCGTGGCTCGGTACACTTGTTGTATCTTGCTAGTAGCTTATCCTTGACTCTCGGATAATTAATTTGTGCAAACAAGTTAATTATTATTGTCAACTATAAATTAGTCGCAGTACAATTTATAATGGACTATCTATTGCTTAAACTATGTCTTATTTATAATAAGAACTAATTATGATTTGTTAACGAGTTAAATTAATTGTTAAAGGGAACAAGTAATTAATAATGGAAAGTTGATCAAAATATAAAGAGTTGTTATATCGCCACACCCTCATTTTATTTATCGTATCTGACCCTCTTCCTACATCAGAAGTGGGATCGGATTCACTCCCACTTCAGCATCAAACTATTTCGGTTAATTATGTAGAGCAGTAAATGTCTCTTTTCACTTGTGGTATGGAAACTATTCTTTGAAAAATAGCAGAAAATATTAATTCACGTTCTGTAAATACATCTACTCCCCTTAAGTTGATATACTTTGATTCTGATGAAGCAGACGATATGACTAACTGGTGTCCTCCTCCTAGCTTCGTATTCTTCATTACTGAGGGTCGTAACCTCCTCATTAGAATGTTCTTGATAGCACAATATTATGCCATTGGACTCTATTTTCAGCGTCGTGCAGAGCATCATAAAACATTTTAGACATAAGATTGGTGCAAACCTGGTCCGACCATCGCATAGGAGTACGACCACGTGGTCTTTTGTCTTCTATTTTTCCGGTCACTATTAGCTTTTCGAGATTGTCTCCTTGCTTTCTAGAGATGTGGCCGAAGTATTATAGAATTCTTTGAAGGCACGTAGCAGACAGTCTGGTCTTTACTCCAAGTTGTTTTAGTATGAAGGCGTTGGTCCTGTGTGCTGTCCAAGGGATACGTAATATTTTCCTCCAGCACCACATTTCAAACGCATCAATGCGACGTCTGTCTGCAGCTCTTAGTGTCCATGACTCTGCGTCATACGTAAATATGGAGAACACCAGCGTACGAACCAGCCTCTGATTGGTTTTTAATGAGATGCTTCTGTCGTTCCAAAGACACTTCATCTGTCTCATAGCATTTTTGTGGTGTACCTTACTAGATGTGTCAAAGTAAAATTATTATAGAAAAGAAACAATTAGACGGGGTAGATCAAATCATTGTACCTACTCACTCACTTGAGTCATGCCGTCACCTACTTCACAAACTGCTGTTTTGGCAAACTATATTCTTTTAGACGTAGATATGAACCGATTTAAGAGCACCACTGCATTTCGAGGAAGTTGAAATCTTCGTGATAGAATTGAACATCGTGACAACGATTGTCGTGATAAACAGAAATTTATCTCAATTAATTTTTGCTTGCAGGGAAAGCAGGTCATCTACCACTATCTCTGGTGGCGTGTCCAGTGGCCGACCACCAGTGGTCTGCTATGTATGTTGTGACCCCGGCCAAGCCACAAAGCTTCCATTTGACCGATGCGCTACAAGAAGAAAGAAGTTGCCACTTCGAGTTCCGAAAAACAGAAAACCAGTCAACATCTGTTCCAGAGCGTCACATGGTGTATTATACTAAGTGAAATTTAATTACCTTTTATATTTGACTCTGTTCAAAATTCCATATCAAACAAATCTCTTGTGATTTCTTTGTAGGAGAACGGTTTTATGAACAAGAATCTAAGTAGTCGCTTGTCCTGATGTAGTTTCCACTCAATAGATCAAATGCTTAACTTAATTGAATTAAAACCAGCGAACTTAAATCGATTTAGTTGACCCTAGACCGTTAATAAGCGATCTTAAAGTTTATTACCAACTGAACTCAAATTAATATTAAAGAAAAAAAACAATACAGATTTACATCTTCTTGCGACAGGCACATAAGAGCTAACGTCAGTCCGAACGTGTTTAATTTATTTATTTATTTTTTTATAGAAAAAAGGGGCAAACGAGCAGGAGGCTCACCTGATCGTAAGTGATTACCGCCGCCCAGGGACAGCCACATCACCGGAGGTCTTGCAGCTGCGTTGCCGGCTTTTTGGGAGGGAGTATGCTCTTTTCTTGGAGGTGCCTGAGTCGTGTCCGTTCGGAAGCGCCCCCGCCGGTAATTGATTCCACGGAGGAGTGGTGCGTGGTAAGAAGTGCCTAGAGAATCGCACAGTTGTGGATTTCCGGACATCGAGGTGATGAGGATGGAACTTTGAGTTTTGCCGCGATGTCCGATGATGAAATACGACAGCAGGGATCAGTCCAAACAGTTCGTCGGGGCGCTTTCCATGATAAATGCGGTGGGGGATGCTAAGCGAACTTACATCTCTGCGTGGAGCCGGGGAGTCAAGCCGATTGGAGATTGCTTGGTCGTCAACGATTCGAACCGCTCTACGCTGAGTGCGATCAAGTGGAGGAGTCTGATACTGCGGAGCTCCCGCCCAGAGATGAGAGCAGTGCCCCATGTGCGGGCGAATTTGCGCTTTGTAGGGTTGCAAGCGATGAGAAGGCAGGAAGTGCTGTCTCGCTCTACTGAGCGCACCGAGCTTTTTTGAGGCTAGTTTGGCCTTTTCTTCCAAGTGATCGCGGAACTGAACGTTGTTCGATATGTCAACGCCAAGAATTCCAATATTGGCTGGGGTTGTCAGGAGAGTGTTCTCAAAGCGAGGTGATGCGAATATTGTAGGGTTGAATAATGATAACGGAGTATAACTCTGACAAATTATGGCAAGAGCGGTTAGGTAATATTCAACACGCGCTCAACAACATTAGGTGTAGGGTATTTGGATTTACCCCCATAGATTTGACATTCGGAATTCAAGGCAACTAACTAAAACTCGCAAAAGTATCTACAAGCATTGAAGATCCAGTGTATCCAATAGAATCAAAAAATCAGTCTAATCGGACATTTTACGAGTAGAGGTAAAAGAAATGTTAAACCTTTAAGTGTAGGTGACATTGTCTTTGTTAGGATTGAAGAACGACACTAAACGAAACTTGATTCAAAATATAAGGGCTCCTTAAAAAATACCGCAATTTTAGAAAACAAGTGCGCCCATGATAGCCTCTGCGAAGTACCCATATTCCTGCAGGGTTTCTTGAGGTACCTATATGAAAATTATAACAAGGATGACGTGACGGCGTATACTAACTGGTCCAAACAATATTGATAGAAATGCAGTGTATATTGTAAATAGTTATAAGAGTCAGAGTTTTTAATATCTTCGAACTACCTATGAAGGAGATTCTCTAATCTTGTAATAACTAATGCCACTGTTCATGAGGTTGCATCATCAGCAAAAAAATACGATATAAAGTAAACGAAAAAAAAAATTTAGTAAAATGATGATAAAAAAAATATCACTAAAAATGTAAGTAAAAAAAAAAGCAAAGAAAAAGTAATAATAAAGGAAATAGGAGTCTTATAAAACTATGAGAAGAAATCAATGTAAAGTAAAAGAAGTAATTTAACAAAAAAAATTTAGGATTGACAAAAGATGCAGGATTGACAAAAAATGTAGGAAGATGACGGCACACTCCAGTCTCCGGTTTTGAACTGATGAGAGGGAGCTTAGTAAACTCCAGTCTCCGGTTCTAACTGATGAGAGGGAGCTTAGTGCACTCCAGTCTCCGGTTTTTAACTGATGAGAGGGAGCTTAATACACTCCAGTCTCCGGTTTTTAACTGATGAGAGGGAGCTTAGTACAATCCAGTCTCCGGTATTTTTAATTGATGAGAGGGATTCCTAGCTTAGTAGAATCCAGTCTCCGGTTTCAAAATAGACGAGAGAGTTTAATAGTTGTAGTTGCTGAAGGGGTTGCCGGACCAGCACACTATTGTAACATTTCGCTAAAGATCACGCTAATTATAAAGTTGTAAAAAAAATAAGATTACGTTTAGTTTTCTAAAAGATATGTCAGGATGAACGAGGCGTTCCTTGTCCTCAGATGTATAAAGATGCGCACACGAGGACGTGTGCATGTCAGTATGGCCGTGACGGCGTCCGCGTCATCAAATGCAAGAATATTGTAAACAACAGGTGTACGCCTGAGCCACCGAGCGCATTGTTCGATATCCCTACTACTCAAATTGTTTTGCTACCTGTATAAAAGGCTCTGAGCGCCCCCAGTTCGGGCAGTCTAGGCTCTGGCGTGGCTCGGTACACTTGTTGTATCTTGCTAGTAGCTTATCCTTGACTCTCGGATAATTAATTTGTGCAAACAAGTTAATTATTATTGTCAACTATAAATTAGTCGCAGTACAATTTATAATGGACTATCTATTGCTTAAACTATGTCTTATTTATAATAAGAACTAATTATGATTTGTTAACGAGTTAAATTAATTGTTAAAGGGAACAAGTAATTAATAATGGAAAGTTGATCAAAATATAAAGAGTTGTTATATCGCCACACCCTCATTTTATTTATCGTATCTGACCCTCTTCCTACATATATATTTACTATTAACCTATCTTCCATTGGTACTACAATCATGGTAGAAACCTGAAACAGACGCGGCTTAGAATTAAATTGCATTGTATATGGTTATTTACGTCGTGCACCTGCACAACGTGCGAATAAACTGCTCCAGTACGTTCCCAGTTAGAACGAATATCTGGACCGATGCCTCTGTATCTGTTGTATACAGCTTGTATTTTATTGTATGTCGGGTAAAATAACAAGTAAAACAGAATAATGTACCTAATAAAGTTGTTATAATTACTTATACCTGTACGACCCTCCTCACTCATGTTTTGGTTAAGTCCACGGATTAAATGAATACGCCTTTCAAGGCACCTCCCCCATAAGTGATAGCGTTATAATATGTAGCCTATATGTTGACCCGACCTGTTAGTAATATTCATGCAAAATTTGAAGTAAATCCATGCAGTACTTTTTGAGTTTACCCCGGACATACATACAGACAAACAGACTAACATATAAACAGATAAACAGACAAACAGACAAAAATTCTAAAAACTATATTTTTGGCTTCGATATCGATTGTAGATCACGCCCCAAGTATTCTTTTAAAAAAATATTCAATGTACAGTTTTGACTTTCCTACGATTTTATTATATGTATAGATACACTCACTTTCTCATTAATAATATTAGTATGGATATTTAAAATCTAACTGTTCTATTTCAGAAGCCAAATAAAACCGTTTAAAAAGCTCATAGCTTTCCGTTTTTCTAACTTTTCCGTCGAGCCTTTTGTTAGATCGTATAAAGGCAATATTTATGTAAGGGGCAGTCAATCTGTATCCATTAGGGAGTCGCAATAACGTAGCGGTGGAGATCCATCAATATTGCTGCACTGATTCCAAACCCCTATGAATATGTAGCCGTTATACCTTTAAGTTTATTTGCCTTTTCGTGATGACTTTTTTATTCAATTCCAATTCCATTACTATGAATTTTTTATTCGCTTTTCGCCCGGGTCTGGTACCACCGCCTTTCCTATTCCTGCCGCCATAGCGACAGTGCTTGTCACTGTCGTGTTCCGGTTTGGAGGGCAAGGTAGCCGGTAAACTTATGCATGTGGCATTAGACCTCGCCACAAAATAGTAACGCACCATTAACATCTTTGGTGTCTATAGGCGATAGTTGACTCTTTCCATCAGGAAACCCATCTGCTTGTTTGCTATCTTATGATATCAAAAAATATTTTTAGTATACACACCCGAATGAAAATTGATTACCGAATAAGATAAGCTATTTTTATAGTTTATAAACAGTTCTTACCTCTGTGATCTAGTGGTCTGATGTTGGTGTTAACACATGAAGACCCGGGCAATTTAAAAATGTGTTTTTTTTTTCAATTTTTTGATAAAATAGTATCTCGGGATTGGTTAAATGCCGGGTTGACGATAGATTTGCCACCTATCACATTGTGCGACTACGTATCTTCAACTAATCGCGGATGCACTGTTTCTGCCTACTTCTTCGAAGATTCTTTTTTTACGTAAACAGTTCTTCTATAAATAAATAAATGTCATCACAAAGATTTTCTTACACGATTGGTAGAGAGAAGTAAACACAACTTTGAAAGATGCACCAGGTTTGTCACGAATCTAAGGTTTGTAACCAAATTTAGCGGGTAGTGATTCAATATTACCCTTCCCTATTTATTTTTTGACCGGAAAATTTGTGCAGTGAGTTTTTGTACATATTTTTTTTTTAATTTTATTATTAAAATTTAAGAATAATTTAACCCAAATATGCAGTTTATTTATGGGAGACTTCTTAAATCAAAGAAGACAAACACTTACAAGTATAACTTTAATGAAATATCCATACTGATATTAAAAATATCTGTGTTTTGGTAGTTATGCTTTCCTGGTTAAGCCGTTGAACTGATTTCAATAAATTTTGGCATGAATATCGTTGAAGATCCGGAGTTAAACATGGGCGTTTTTTTCAAAAATCACCTCCGAAGATTGTAAATTGGGTAAAAGTTTGTACGAAGAACTATATGGACGACATGTTATCTAGTTGATCGTCTATATAGCGGGCACTTTCGCGGATAAAGCTGCGCGGGTCAGCTAGTTTTTAATAATTTAAACTAAAATTTTCCTCCCTCCAGTCCAGCTCCCTTTTAAAAAATAGACCATCAGCCATTCTCTTAGGCAGGTCGTAAAGGGCAAATTTAGTTATATGAGTCACTATCATCGTGACTCCTAGGTACGCCCGATAGAGTTCCGCAACATCTGGCCCGGGTATATCATATCACCGCCGTACGTATTCCTGCTGCAATAGCATCAGTGCTAGTTATTGTTGTGTGATTGGTAGGTAGAGGAAACTTATGCATATAATATTGCTATCTCGCCACTCAGCAATGCACCATTAATATGTTTGGTGTTTCTCGTCTATTTTATAGATTCAGGCGTCACTTTGCGGAAATCTATTGTTCAGATGAAGAAACCTAGTTATTTCGCAAACTTCCACGAACCTTTAAGTATACCTTTCCGATGTCACTGAAAGGGAAACCCGTTCACTTTTCTTAGATAGCAAAGATTCACTTAAAAGTTCGCGGAAATTTGCAAAATAACTAGTTTTCTTCGTCTTTATCGCCTATGTTTATCTCTTTCAATCAGGAAAGCAATGAGCTTGTTTGCTATCTTATGATATAAAAGAAAAAAAAATTTGCGTAAGCATCCTCGCTTATACATTATATTTACAATTTAGACTAGGTAGCCTACACTGAAATCTACTTATTGTTATGAAATCATTTTTGTAAATTTGATATTTATTATTTTGAAATTCTTCACTTTAGACCTTTTGGTTCAATTTGTTTTCTGAATTATCTGCATAAGTTTTATTACGCCTTTTAATTGTGCGTTGTCACACATGTGGTACAAGTAATGTTAAATATAAAGCATATGTTTGCCGGCGTTCTAAGCCTTCAAGCCGGTACACTACAGTAACAGCAATGTAATTTGTCCCGTAAATATTTATTCAAAAGAAAAACAAGTGCTGTTAATACTGCAGTAGGAATAACTAAGGTGACCAAACCCGGACGAGACACTATAGAACTTTATCATCTATCATATAGTTGTTTTACTAACTTTGACCAACTGTGCGTCTTTATGGTATGTAAGGTAGATAGTATTTTCCTTAAAAGCAGCTTCATTCAATTTGTGCTAGAAAAAAGTTATTACCTGTTCCAAGAAAACAAGTCAAATGCAGTCAGAATACAACAACTGACAATGAATTCGTCCGTATTGATTCGGGCCCACTTTGAAAAAAAGAAGAAAAACCACCTGCTATTCTGCCAGACAGTTTGTAAAAGGCAAACAATTGCTATACGTGTCACTACTATTGTAACTACCTTGTCGTAGTATTTCACAAAGTCTCGCCTGGGTATATGACACTACCTCCTTAATTATTGCTTGTCATCATCGTATTTTGGTTTAGAGAGTAAGGTATCCGGTAGACTTATGCTATGGCAGTGTCATCCCGCTACACAGATAGCAACGCACCATTACCGTCTTTGATGTCTACAGGCAATGGTTTCGCTTTTCATTAGCAGAGCTATTCCATATAGTTTTTGAATAACTAATGATTTAAAAAAGGTTTTCAAGAATTTTAATACTACGCTAGAAATATATCTTTTTCGTTAAAAATGGGCAACATTTGATTATTTTATTCTGTTGTATTTTGAATTGCGATAAAAACTACAACAATATTAATGTTGTCAATAAAATATAACTAATAATATCACGTGGATTTACCTATAACTTTTGAACTTGTTTCTTGTAATTTTTGCGAATTTCTCGTTACCTCTCAAATAACAATAATAATAATAAAATGTATCCAAAATCCAAAATTACAAAGCAATCTTGAAAGAAACTTTGACTAAAACAGAATTTTATTTAAATGCAAAAATTCTTAGGTAATGCAAAGAAAATATTCCAGAGACAGCTGTATATTAATATTCAAATATGCTAACTCTAATGACCGTAAAATTCAAAACAGAAATGCTTTTGTTTTGTTTTTATTGTAATAACAAAAGTTGCAACGAAAATACAATTATATTAGCATAAAATATATTTATTTTTACTTTTTTATTATCTATTACGAGATTTAACGATGACGAGTTTGATGTCAATAATTCCTAAGCCATGTGTATTTTGTATTTTTCCCTCTGCAATATTACTCAATTGTCAGAGACTGTGGAATCAATTATCGGGATCAGTGCTTTCGAACGAATATGAATTAAAGATCTTCAAAAAAGATCTAATTTATTTTAGAAATGGCGTCAAAATATTTGTATGACCTGTGTATCCAATTTCAATGGAGTGCAGTAATCACATTCCTAGTAGGCGAGTCTTTCAATTGCCTTTACCATCTGTGGAAAAGATTGGGTACATTTTTTTATATTTAAGAATTAATTTTTACCTTTCTGACTTTTATTATTACATGTCTTTTCAACTTTGCAAATTTGTATATTTGAAAATGTACGTAAGAAAAATTTTACATACAATAATGTAAACAGTGATTACTTTGAATATGTAGCGTACATTAGACTTCTTCAAGATCCGACAAAATATGTTGTCATAAATACTGCTCTGAAATGTTAAATAGAGCTATATCTATACGCTAGTCATACTGAGAGCAACGGTAAAGCAACTGTAAGATACTCCACTATCGCGCAAACTACACTCTGTCAAAATAGAACAATGAAAATATAATATGTTTTTGTTAGAGTATTCAAAAATATGTTTAATTAAGATCTTGCTATCTACGTGTGAATTAATGTTTGTTATTATTCACAACTGTATTTATATTATGAAGTCAAGTTACTAAGTAAATACAATACAATACAATGTTGTAAAATGTGGAAACATAATTTGGTTTATTGAAAAGCCGTTCTGTTTATACTTATATGAAAACTATGGATATTACGAACAAATGCCAGTTAACGGTAGTTAAGTTAAACATAGCTCTGCAAATCCGTCAATATTACACTATACCTAGAACTGTGCAATATAGCGTTTGTGGAACATCGGTGTTTTATTTGTATAAACACATATAGATGTAAATTCTAAAAATTTATCTTATCGATATTTTTGATTTATATTTACAGGTTTGCTCTTAAAATATGACTCTTTATCAAGGTGAAATAAATTCTTAGTAGTCGTAACAATAAACTATGCAATTTTAGTAACAAGCACTGTCAGTAATAATACTTAATTCAATTCGCTTCTGTCATAAGCATATTATATGGCTACTAGGTGGTAGAGTTCTGCAATGTCTCGCCCGGGTCTGGTACCACCGCCTTACCTATACCTGCCGCCATAGTGTCTGTGCTTGTCACTGTCGTGTTCCGGTTTGTAGGGTAAGGTAGCCGGTAAACTTATGCATGTGGCATTAGACCTCGCCACAAGATAGCAACGCACCATTAACATCTTTGGTGTCTATAGGCGATGGTTGACTCATTCCATCAGGGGACCCATCTGCTTGTTTGCTATCAAAGATTTGTAAAAGATAATCAAAAGGTCATAAAACGAATTGTTTGTTTTTGATGAATATAAATATGTTCTTTTACTGCTATAACGTTAATTCATCGATGATTTTATGCTTACGTCACTAAATTTACTTATGCTGTACTGTACTGTACGTTGATTTATCGGAAACATACAATCACAACCGACTGGCATTTTAACTACTAATTAAAAATTGAACATAGCCAGTGGCTACCATTAAAACAATGAATCGGACTTTTTCACGTTTTTGTGCGAATTTACCTTTGTATTTGAATCAAAGGCAAAATCTACACGTTTATTTAACTTTATGAAAGTAAAACGTATTACTTTGCAAACTAGAAGACTAGAAGAACTCTCCTGTAAGCCTTAGTTTTTGACATGTCCCTTTATACGTAGTAGGGACCGTCGGTCTTTTACTTTGGATATTAAACTATTAAAGCTTTTGTGAGACATTGTTAACTCATAATTAAAAACGGCTAAACTTATATTTATTCGGTATAGGTTTTGACTAGTTTCAGACCTATACAAGATCGTTAAACAGAGTGAGTAGATTGCTATAGCAATTATAGATGTTAATGGTGCGTTCCTATGGTTGTGGCGAGATAGTAATGCCACATGAATTATTTTGCTGTCTACCTTACCCTCCAAACCAAATTGGATAGTGACGTGACGTGACAAAATCGCGATAGTAACAAATCCAGGCGAGACGTTGCCGAGCTCTACCACCTCGTAGTCACGAGGATAGTTGCACGTGTAACCATTCGTTTGCCATTAATTAAATAATTATTAAAAATTTAATTAATTTAAAAAAATAAAATTATGAACTACCTAGTACAATGGCAGATGGTATATACTTCAAAGGAGGCTTAGACCAAAACGAGGTATACTTTGACAATTGTCTGTCTTTTACGGTTCAAAGCATTCAGCCCTAGTACAAAGGGAAGTACCGTCAGACGGATGGACGAATAGACAGCGAAATTTTAGTAATGGTTTCCGTTTAGTTACGAAATCCTAAACTTTAAACAAAATTATCTTGCCCAAATAGTGTTTTACATTGCGAAAATATATAAATTATTTGACATGTAATTCGGCAATACGTAATTGATTTAGTACTCAATAAATATATCGGCTATTGCAGTACTGAATGAAAAACGATCTGTTAGTAGCACATTCAATCAGCGGCAAACAAAAGCTGTTTGTGGTTGAATAACGTAGCAATGTATTATTATTCATTTAATTGGAAATACCGGGGATATTAGAGCAATATCATATAAAGTCCATTGTTAAACTGATATTATAACACAACTTCTGCATGATAGTCCTATTATTAAAACTTTAATATTTGCTCAATTTGTTTTGTATTTCTTGTATTATAATGGATAAAGGTCAAATTAATTTATAATTATGAAATGATTATAATTATGAAACTAATTTAACTATAAACGGCAAACAGTAGCATTTATAAATCATTAATAATTAATTAAGTATTTCATTACAACCAATACACAACTGGTAAAGGTGACGTGGGCGTTTAAATAATTAATTAACGGATATTATTTGTTAATATATTTGAGAGCATTTAAACTAAGTTTCGTTTATGAAAAGAACGAAGGGTTTTTTAGGTGGCAGATCGGGATCTCGTAGTACAACTCGAATACTTAGTAATTGTAAGTCAATATTCTGGTTAGACCGTGGTCCCACGAACATTTTTTGATTAACAACAAGCTGAATTTTTGTTAACAGATTCGTTTTGACGAGACAACCATCTTTTAAAGTTAGGGCTTTGGAAATTTTGTTTCGGTAAAGGAAAAATATTTATTAATAACAATAATTATTTTTCGACTTTAATCGCTTCATTGCATTACTATGAAAAACACGATGAAACTTTTATCCTACACATTTGATGGCTTTTCTGATCAGTCTTCCACTCTAACGTTTCGGAATTATGAGATTTTTAAATTTATATTACTCAATTTAAAAACAACCTAATTTTCTCACAACAGCTTGTTTTTTTATTGTAATTCAAGGGTAACTTTGTGTTACACGTAAAGTGGAAAGTTTTCTTAGTCCAACACTCTAAACTTTACTTTTTTATATATCTTTATTAGTTACCCGATTCGAGATTTTTCGAATATAGAAAAGGTGGTTGTTTCTTCAAAACGAAGCTATACACAAAAAATCAGCTTGTTACTAATAAAAAAAAGTTTGCTCGTGGGTCCATGGTCTAGATGACAAGATACAGCAATCTTTTAAAGACACCAAACAAATATTATTTGCAAAACATATATTATTTACAAAACTTAAACATTCTTTATCTGCAACGCAATTTTAAAATAAAAGTGCAATGTAATGTTTTCCTCGCGACTTTTATGGGACGATATAAAATTTTCCGATTCGTCTGTTGGCACTCCTCACTGGTATTCCTGAAGTCGCAAATCAAGTTTCAAGACATTTTACCGAGATCGGCCATCTTTGTTCATGTGTCGCGTTCCCGAGAAAATTTTAAGTTACCGATAAAAGATTATGAACATGTTCGAAACTTTCTTATTCTCTGATTTTATAGATGAGAGTAGCAAAATATTATTGTATTATTGTATTGATGGTAAATCAGTTCGTTAGCTTAAGACATCAATATGTATATTGTATAAATACATATAAATACATATTTTATATATTATACATATAAAAAAATCGCGTGACAGTGTTAGTTACCATATTACTCCGAAACGGCTGAACTGATTCTGATGAAATTTTATATGTACACTTAGTTGGTCTGAGAATAGGTTGTGATTATTTTTTTATCCCCCTAAGTGATAAGGGTGGCGCATCCCAATTTATTTTTTATTTTTGTGACAATTTTTTTTATTTTGTTTTTATTATAATGTGCCATTAAAAAATACATACAACCCTAAATTTTCTACATTATACCATCATCCCCTATTTTTTAATTCAATAACTTATATGACACTTTTGGCAACTTTTGGCGGGTCAGTTAATAACGAATGAAAATAAACATCGTTGTTCTAAATTCTAAAGATGTGAACAGTGCATCTACGATTAGCAGTACGGTGACAACCAAATAACAAATCAAACATACATTTTTGGTTGACCGCCTCGTTGGTCGAGTGGTTAGCGACTCTGACTACACAGTCGACGGGGCTCGGGTTCAATTCCCGACGGGGACAAGCATTTGTGTGATGAGCATACATATTTGTATTTCTGGGTTTTGGTGTTTATTAAATATATTCTTGTATTTATTTCTATGTATTAGTATCGTTGACAAACACCCATAACACAAGCAAATAATTTGCTTATTTTGGGGTTAGATCAGTAAGTGTAATTTGTCCCGTGAATATTTATTATTATTTATTATTGTATCCAATGTCGGATACCTAAGTAATGTTTATGAGTATTCAAAATAAATTTCCCTAAAAACTTTAAACTCTGGACTATAGTACATAATTGACTTTCAATACTGGCTTTCGTTATACTACCAAGTAAACTACAATGAAAATAATCGTCATAAAATACCTTTGACAAGAGAATAGATTTGGTATTAATTTCGATAAGCAATCAAAATTATAAAATGCATTCCAACGCTGAATAGATAAAAGTAGCTTTGTCTTTGTTTAACAAGTTCGATCTTTTATTGTAGACAAAGCTACAAAAATAATGTCAGTGCTCTAATTTCAAATCATTTATGAAAATATCGTCACCTTAAACAGCTTGCAGCTAATTCGCCATTGCTGTGGCACGCTGTCTATGTACATAAAACGTCAAATGATGTTTGACCACTTATTTACCGATTTTAATAAAATGATTGTAATTTATCCCAAACGACACAAACCTCATTTCGAGACAATTGACTTTAAAATTTATCGCTGTATTTCTCTGGCTTTATAATGCTTACCTTGTGATTTTAATTTTGTGTAATTATTATCAGTGTACTAAACTAATTTACTAATATATTTAGTGAATTAATTGTAATAGTTTAGTAGATATTCAAGAAATTTGCGCCTGGATCATTTTAGCAAAATAAATTTTGTACGTGTTTTGCTGTGTAGGGTGCAGAAAGAAAAATGCAAAAGTGTTCAAAAAATAACAAAAGTAGAAACTCGAAAATATTTATTATTCTTATTTTATTTAAAAAAAAAATACCAAAGTAACCCTATTCCTCATCCAAATCAAAGTTAGGTTTATCACATTAACCATCTATATTATCTATTATTGCATCGTTTCCCTTCAGTTTTTATAGTCATCAATGCAGTCATTTGGCACAAGATCAAGTAACGATTTCAAATCGATTAACTTTTTCCCGCGTTGCTCCCGGGTTTTTTTGAAGAATAGGCCAACTACCGTTCTACCAGGCAAGTCGTAAAAAGCGACCGGTTGGCTATGCGAGTCAAAAGTATCGTGGCTACTAGGTGGTAGAGTTCTGCATTGAAAGTGTGTCATGATTCTAGGTAAAGGAAGCTGACTGTTTTTGTTTTTACCCTTTTATATTGCTTGAGTTGAGTCCCAATTTTAGCAAAATCGTTGTCATTGGGCAAGAAAGTGTGTCCTGATTCTAGATAACGGAAGCTGGTAGCTTCTAAAGTGGGGTGTCTATTTAATAAAGCCATCAAAATCAAAAAGATTTTTATATTCCTGTTTTGACCTCCTCATAAACACTCCACAAGATCATTTTTTTATTGTAGGGGGTAGCACGCATCTATATTAATATTATAAATGCGAAAGTTTAAATGTTTGGATGGATGAATGTTCGTTACTAAATGAAACTTGCCACACAAGTAGATGATGACCTAAAAGCACACAGGCTATGTTTAGATGATCCCGTAGGATTCGCCAAAACAATTTATTTTTTGCTATGTTTGGGCTAAAGGCGAGACAGGTAGAGGGGCCCAAGAAGTGGGTTCATGTTTTAGAAAATATATTAAGTGCGTGCTACAGTACAAAAATTGATCTTGTGAAGTGACTGTTGCGGAGGTCAAAACAGAAATATTAAATTCGTTTTGATTTTGAAGGCTTTATTAAATAGACACCCCACTCTAGAAGCTATCAGCTTCCGTTACCTAGAATCAGGACAGACTTTCTTGCCCAATGACAACGATTTTGCTAAAATTGAGACTCGACTCAAGCAATATGAAAGGGTAAAAACAAAAACCCCTTACAGGTGCATTAAATGGAAAGTTGTAATTTTGTTGGATCTCAAGTTCTAGAAAAGAAAATAACTAATAGAAAAATAGCTTTTTGTTTTGGGCCAGTTTACTTTGCTCTTATTATTAGCAAAGTAAACTGGCCCAAAACAAAAGAAATATTAATTGCAAAAAAGTCTCCACATTCCTTGTTCAAAGAACTTCTTTCACTGAGGTGTAGCCTCTAGGTGTAGCCTAACAACTGAATGTTGAAAAAAAAATTGTTGATTTGGGTGTCATAGTAGAAGATTTGAAAGAATTATGGCCGTCAGGAAAACGGATTAACAAAAAAAGTTGAATGATTTGAAATTTTTATTTCATTTTATATCAAATGACTGCATTGATAACTATAAAAACTGAAGGGAGACGATGCAATAATAGATGATATAGATGGTTACTGTGATGAACCTGACTTTGATTTAGGTGAGCAGTAGGGTCACTTTAGTTTTTTTCAAATAAAACAAGAATAATAAACTTTTTTGAGTTTCTATTTCCGTTATTTTTGAAACAGTTTTGAATTTTTATTTCCACAGCTACACTGCAAAACCCATACAAAATTTATTATGTTAAAGTGTTCTAGGCGCAAGTTTCTTGAATATCTACTAAAATATTACAATTCATTCACTAATTACATGCAAGTAAATTAGTTTAGTACACTTAGAATAGTTACATAAAATTAAAAATACAACTTTAAGCACTACAAAGAGGCTTACGTAGGCTCTCTACGTAATTAAATTTTTCGGTGTAAACATAATATTATGTTTACTTTATCACCGAGACACAAGATAATTTTATATGACTAACTAGCTGAACCCGCGACTTCGTCCACGTGGAAAATTTCGAAATTGAAAGTAACCTACGTTACTCCTTATCACATCAGCTATCTGCAAGTGAAAGTCCTATCAAAATCAGTTCAGCCGTTCCAGAGATTAGCCAGAACAAACAGACAGACAGACCGAACAGATAGACAAAAATTGTAAAAAATGTTATTTTGGTATATGTACCGTGTAAACATTCATATACATTTAGTAAAAATGGTTATTTTAATATTACAAACAGACACTGCAATTTTATTTATTTGTATAAAAGATATAAAAAATGTGAATTGTTTTTAAAAATTCAATTTTTCGTATTTTTTTATTTAAATATATATTATGCGTGTAGCCTGGACCAGTGTAGCTGTATAGTCGAATGTTATTTGGAATTGAATTAAAATGATTCAAGGTTATTGGAACATTTAAGCAGAACGAATTTTGTAATATTTTCTATATTGTACAAAAGCATAATTGTTCCAAGTAGTTTGAATCATTATAGCAAAAAAAAAAAAAATTATCACACGTCAAGGCAATCAAGTCAATGCAAAAATGATTCTAATAGCTTAAAACACTTATTCATTTTAAAAAATGGTCTTCATCATTTCACAAGTGGGTTGGACCACACGGATTTTCGTCAATTATTAACATAGAATTCTGAGTCTTTGATATGTTAAAATATACCTTATTTGGAGTACATAGGTAACAAAAACTCAAAATTGTCAAGGTTGTGGGTTGGATCATTTTTGCTTAAATCGATCCAATTGTGTTATGTACCTTAAATATAAACTTGAAAAAAAAATAAAGGATGATGTCTAATTACAGCATTATAGTATGTAGAACGAGTAATAGAACGAAATCGCCAAATAAATCATTGCACCGGTACATATTGTTTAAATGTATTTGATACTTAATTACCTACAACTGTGTGTGGCCGTGTGTGGCCGTGTTCCGATCCAGTAGTAGTTTAAAAAAATGTTGACGCGTCAAAATAACTTGTAAAAAGTTTTATTGAATAAAGTTCTTCTGATTTCTGAGTTCAACGGCTTTGTATTCTCTTTTTAACCGATGATTTATTCAATCTTATTTAAATTGAAAAATATTAAAGATATATCACCTCTGTGGTCTAGTGGTCCAGCGTTGGCGTTGACCACATGAGGTCCCGGGTTCGATTCCCAGGTCGGGCACATAAAAAAAAAGTGTTTTTTTCAGTTTTCTGAGAAACATAAAGTTGCCCGGGATTGAAAAGTGCCCGGTTGGCGATAGGCTTGCCACCTATCACATTTGTGGGACCAAGTATCTTCGGCTAATCGTGGGTGCACTTGTTGTACCTCTGCCTACCCCTTCGGGGATATGGGCGTGAAGATACTTTTTTTTTTTTAAAGATATATACCGCCTGTTGGTCGAGTGGTTAGCGACCTAGACTACACAATCAACAGGGCTCGGTTTCGATCCCCGCGGACGCGGACGCGGACGAGGACAAGCATTTGTGTGATGAGCATAGATGTTTGTATTTCTGGATTTGGATGTTTATTATGTATGCAACAGTATTTATATATGTATTTCTATGTATTATTATCGTTGACTAACACCCATAACACAAGTAAATAATTTGCTTACTTTGGGGTTAGATCAAGTGTAATTTGTCCCGTAAATATTTATTTATTTATATTGATAAAGTGTCGATATTTTTTTAGATTTAAGTCTTGACTCTTGTCAATTGTTAGTAGACAGCTGTGCTTAAGTTCACCATGACTCGCGACAAAATGACACGTTTTTTTCCTTAGTTGTTTCATATATAGTAGTTTCCTTCACCTAAGTAAAATATTTACTTGTCGACTATTATAAAATATTTTTTCGTTGAAGTCTATATCGGACAAAAATAGCTCTCTTCGATATTATAATGTAAATGATATTACTCTGTCAACATGTTATGCACATTCACTTAACACTATCAACATGGACAGAAGAGTATTTTGTATGAAGTTGATAGTATAGCAGACATTATATTTACAAAGGGCATATTATGTTAATATTTGGAGTTTTCCCTTTTCAATAAATTTCATAATATACATAATATATGTATATCATAAATATAGGTCTGTAGGTCTGAAGCTACCTACAGGGCTATTTTTCGAATATTTCCTACCGTTTGTAAGTTTTTGGAAAATCGTTGGATCACATTACAGAAACATTTAAAATGAAATAAAATAATAGAATTAAAATACACTTAAATTTGCGTGTGATACAATCTAAATCTAAAAAAGCTAATTTTATAAAAATGTAAAAAACAGTGTATAAGAATTATGACACGTTGCTTGTAGACTGTAAGCCGTTTCAGTGTAGTATTCTGAGTATTTTTTATCGGTATCGGTAGTGAAAATGTTTGTATAAGGAAGTTGCGTGCGATTTGATGCCCCCTGATATAAAATCTCTTGTCCTGATGATAAGAGATCTTATTTGCTAACCAATTTGAAAATCACAAGAAGTTTTACCACACTGTTGACTAACGCCCATAACTGCTTACTTTGGGGTTAGAACCAGCAAAATTTATTATTTATAATATTATTATTATTATTAATACGGTTAGGTTTTAAATTAGGTGCACTTTTGCTGATTATAGTTATCTATAAGGTAACTGCTGAACTAACTACAAACAAGAAGATCCTACTGATAAGCTATGTCAATTTTCATCAGCGAAAAACATATGGGTATGGATTTCCTATGGCAATTAAATAGCAACACTTATCTATCCTCTTACAACTTTTATAGACTACCCTGTCTCCTGTGTGTCGTCTTTAAATAATACTGTTAGGAGGGTTTGACCCTTGAGAGCGTGTTATCTGATTGGTGTCAATGTTTTTCATCCGACCCATGCGGCATAAAACTTATGGAGGGTAAATAGAATCATTATTATAGAATACACTGAAATCATGCTTGAATTAATAATCTTAGTATATGAATAAATTACGTGTCACGTTGTTTGTCCGCGATGGACATGTATGGATGGTAAGACAGGATAGTTTTTATCTCAATTAACACCCTCACCCCGTTTAAGTAACCCACCAAAATATTCAATACAAGTAATTTGTATGACAAAACAACGTTGGCCGAGTGAGATTGTTGAATTTATAGAATTAAGTAACTTAATAAATGCTTATATCTTCAAGCAAAGTTCTATACTTTAAAAGTTTAACTGAGGCTAGTGCTAAGCAATTTTATACAAATATCTATTTTTACATAATTAGATAAAATATTGCCTTTTTATTCCAGCGGTACCAGCTTTGACGCCTGAGGTCTGGAGTTCTAATCGTGGTTCTGGTAATTCGTTCTGAATAAACTTTTCAGTTTTTGTGGAAAACCCCGCTATCCCCAGACTTAATTTGTCGCCTAATTTGTTGATAAGACTTGGTTGGCAGTACCTCTTCGAGGATATGAGTACCACGGTAATTATTTGTTTTACGAAACATTATATATAATTTTAAGACTAATATATTAATTTTAATTTAATTTACTTGCCTTCTAGCTGTGTACATTAATTTAAAAATGGAAATGGTACGTTGTTACTCACTTGGTGTTAGTACGAGTAGTAGGCATGAGGGTAAGTATAACCGCCTGGGCACGAGAAATTTGCGTCGGCGATTTTTCGCATGGCACGAACGGCGAAGCGTCTAACGTCTAAAACAAATGTAAGGGAAACTACTAAGCATGCCACGCGGCGCGGTGACTGGCAAGGCGACGGACGAAATTTGACGAACGAATGGCGGGGGACGTGGCGAGCGATAGAAACAAATATATAAAGCAGCACAGCACATACCACGAACTCGGGCGGCGGCTGCGGCGAATAGTCTAAGAACCAAAATGGCTTAGTTGTAGTTGCCGAGAAATACACTATGAATATTGTAACTTTAATTTTAAATAGTTACTAGGCCAACAACTTGGAAGTATAGTCACCACATCATAAATATAAACAAAGTCCAGAAATACAATTTTTATTTCTTTTTACGATGTTGAATATTCATAAGAATATAATTATAGTAGTGTTGGCAACAAATCGATAGTTTTAATCTAGAAATGCCATAATATCGATTGTAACGTTAATAATATCGATAGCATCAATCGTTGAAGATAAACAACTTTGTTTACGAGTATCTTCAATTATTGATACTATATAGATACTTTCGACAGTTTTTTTTAAATCACGAATACTATCGATGTTATCGATTGTATTGCTGTTTAATGATAGTATTGTACTTACTGAGATGATTAAACCCTATCGATAATGGACTATCAAGCAGCAACACTATAAACGAAAGGTTTCGACACTCATTCCAAAAATTATGTCTATACTATTATGTCTGTACTATATGAAATTCAACGTCTTTACTATACCTCGATTCTTATTTAAATCACGTACTACACATTCTCTTCCAAATAGTAAGCGTTGAAGTACAAAACTACTCCCTCCAAGCAATATCGAGATAAAGTTAAAAAATAAATCTCGCTCTCGGACTATCTGGTCGCAGCGGTGAACGCTACTCCCCGTGGCTAGTAAATCCGCACCTCGCTAATTTGCAGCTCACCTGTCGCGCCGCCGCCGCCATCGCCTGTTCTTGTGCCGGGCGGTATCAGCTACTTTAATCTGGCGCGGTTCTTCTATTGTAAAATTAAGTTACATATGCTGAAGACGTTTTAACATTAGCATACACTTGTTCATGCTCAATATTGTTTTCGTTGGTATGTGATCCGTCTCCAGTCTAATTAAATTTTAAACAAGCTCAAAAGTAACGTAAGAGTACACCCATCTCGAATCATGTCACGTAACGATATCTTAGATTGTTATAATCCAACCACCCCTTTGTGATTGTCACGAGTATTAAATAAACGAGAGCTAATCCGAGGAGTGAGCTCTGACAAGGATGTACTTTAAGATACGCATTGAACAGTTAATGAAGGAAAGTTAGAACAATGTTTTGTTGATTTGACCTTCAAAGTGTTTGCGTCTTCTACAGTATCCAAGTTTGTTTTACGAGGGGATATGCTCTTATCATATAGAGATACGATATTGTACGCTGTTTATTATTAAAGTTTTAACAAAAGCTAAATACTTTTGAATAAATTTTTGCATTTTATATTATAGTTATTACAAATTATTTAATTTTCGAAAAATGTATTGCAGCAGTTGAGCAGCTTTTAACGCTACAAATCATAAAGTAAAATAAAATTTTAATCGTACTATATAATATTTATTTACCTTGTAACGAACGAAATAAATACAAGTTTCAACGCTTCCCAGATGAACTTCCATCCTCAGGCACTTTGCTTGGCTGGGAAGATTTTCCATATTCCATTCTTAAGTGACGTCATCAACCCCCACAGTGATGACTTCACCTCAAGAATCATCATCCCAAATTGTGGTGTCTCAAAGGTGATCACCATCCCATAATTCCACATGTTTTCTTGCTAGGAAGTTCACAAAAGGCAAGCAATGTGTTAATACCATCAGGACTTCTAGATGATATAAGTACTGGAATGACTTTACCGGCTTCAATTGCACCGTTTTACTTATTTCTGTTGTAATAGCGTCAGTATTTTTATCTATGTCAATTTCTAGTACGTAGGTAATATAAGTTAGGCTTTAAAATTAGTATGTGACGATGGATACAAATTTAGCATCAAGCATCTTCGCCTCTAGGATGGCAACGCACCTTTTGCGGTACTCATCGTAGCGGTAATTATCTCTTCCCATAAGTAAATCCCATCGATATTTTTTTGCGATATGAGATAACAACCCTTATCTTTAAATATACGAAGTGGAAAATTCAAAATATTCTGAATTAACATGAAGTTTCAATAAATTAAAATAAAATCCCGGTTAAATTTATGTTTAATCAAAGACATACATATTAAAACAAATTGGAAATCACGTGTTAACGCCAGCTGGCGTACACTCTGCGGACCTACGGGTTTATTTTATCAATATAAGTAGGTATTATAATGTTGCCATATAAGACGATTCCGGTCTCCTTATTTTTTAGTAAACTTAATTTACTAAACTATACGGTTTAGCATTTTGTCAACTGATAGTTGTGATTCTTTACGCGTAATATAGTTTTAAATTTACTTAATTTTGATATTAAAATCCGCTTGCATCATACTATTTAAAAACTTTGACAAAAGAAGATAAACTTGACATTAATTTTGATAAGTAAACAAAGTTATAAAATAACATGCATTCCAACGCTGAATTTATAAAAACTAGCTGTTACCCGCAGCTTCGCTCGGGCATATTTACTTTAGAATTTATTTAACCTTTCTTTATAGGCTACTTCCCTAATTTTACTTTCTTAGGGATTGAATTTTGAAAAACGCTTAAACACGTAATTCATTATTTTTATTTGTACTCTTTTCATACGAAGTTCGTAAGTACGTTTCATACAGACTTTTATCCCCTATTTCACCCCCTTCGGGGTTGAATTTTGAAGAATCCATCCCTAGTGGATGCCTATATCATAAGAAAAATACGTGTGCGAAATTTCAATATTTAAACCCTAAGGGTTTGGCCTGTGCATTGATACATTAGTCAGTCATTTTTGCCTTTTATATATACTAGCAAAAAACAGAACTTTGTAAGGGCTCGCAAAGTTATACTACCTAGTAATATTGTTTGGAAAGTATTTTTATGAGAATTACATCTTTTAATGTATGGACTTCATTAATTTCAATTCAATTTTACAATTCATTTTCTTTTCAATTTTTTAATAAAAACATTGTTGCCCGGGATTGGAAAGGTGCCCGGTTGGTGATAGGCTGGTCACCTATCACGTTGTGGGACTAAGACGTTGTACTCTGCCTACCTCTTAGGGGATACGGGCATGACTATACATTTTTATCTAACCTAAAAAAAAACAGCTTATTTTTACCCAAACATTATAGTCCCATCAAAGGCGTCTTCAGGCTTTGGTCTAGAAGGGCGTAGGAAAATAAAACCAAAATAAAAAAAACATGTTTCTAAGACTAAATTTTTTTAGTAGGTACTTACAAGAAAAAATCTTTAAAATTTTCTTGATTTATTGAAAACACGATTTTTATTATTGTCAATGTTATCTACACAGAACAAATATAAAGCTTATCTACTAAAATTTTTCTCCATATTTTCTGGTCTGCCTATAATATAGTACGGTCTACCTATAATATGTAGCAACTCAAGATCCATCTCGCGCCACCACTTCGCTCTTAAAGCCTAATATTGATAGAAATCAATTTTTATTTATGGAAGATTTCTTACAAAAAGTTTTAAGGAAAAATGGGTATTAAAAATGAAAGTTGATCTTATAAAGAAAAACACATTTTTAACATTTTGCTAAGATAAATAGTTTTTTTTTTCTATAATCGGGAAGTTCCTGGTTTCACATCGATTTTCTAAATAATAAAATGTTTCATTTAATTAACCTTCAAAGTTTTTGAATTAATATTGGACTTACCGCAGGCACGAAGAATTGGCAATAGAAACTTGGTTAATAAATTTTTCTAATTTTTCAAATTAATCAAAATTCAAATGGCATGCAACTCAATATCTATTGCTTTAGCTCGGTAGGTTCAAAAATTTCGAAACAATGTTAATTTTTTTTAAATTTCGTCATTGATAGATCCCAAACAAAGTGACTGATTTTTATTCAATTAATGGTACTTGACGCAGTTTTAAAAGCTGATAAGATTTTGAAGCCAATCGGTGTATTAGCCTGAAAGTTATTTCAAAAACATTAAGTAAGTTTGCTAAAAACAACGTAATTTTAATATTTGAAAAGCTGTAACTTTTTTTAATTACTTAATTGGTTGAAACATTTTCAAGATATGTCGAAAAAAGACTTTTTTCAGAATTTTCGTCAACGATTACATCCAAACAGATAAACCGATTTGATGCAAATTATGCATTAAACGTATTTTTTTTAAAGAATATAGCTGATTAGTTTTTGCAATCAATCGGTATATTAATCTGGAAGTTATATTAAAAAATCTATTTCGCCAATTTTTTTTGTGTTTTTTCAAAATTTTATCAAAATCCCTTAGGCACATTTGATTCAAATTTTCAGGAAATCTAAGTTGAGTGGAATCCAATCGAATGTTATCAACCGCGTTTCGATCGGTCCAGCCGTTCAAAAGTTATGAAATGTTTACATACAGACATACATACACACTCACACACTCTCTCTCACACACACACACACACAGAGAGAGAGAGACAGATACAGACACACTGATGTAATCGCGAAAATAGTCGAAAAAGGTTCCTAGGACCTCAAAACGTGGACATCTGGTAAAAATTCAATTTTTGAAAATCAGAGCAAAATCAGTAACTTCCTTATCTGCATACGTAGAGGGAAGCTAAAAAGTACAAGTGTATTAATAGATTAATGTTGTATTAAAATGGAGTGAATGAAAATAAATTAAATCTACCACGCCAAAGTAGCATTTTAACATTTTAAATCATTACTTTTATAATAGATGGTGCTAGTAGCAATAAAATTCTAATACAACATTGTGTATCTTCTAGTTTTTTTAATATTTATAAAAATGTATTTTAATGGTAGATCATATCTAAACATGAATTCTTCATCAAACATCAAAGCTCAAACCTCAAAGTGCGATACTTTTTCAGTAACAGATACCACAAAAGTACACAGAAAGTGGCCTAGTGTGTAATAAATAGCTTTATTTCTGTTTAACAAGTTCGAGCTTTCGTAATAAACAAAGTTACAAAATGTTGTCAGTGCTCTAATTTCAAATCGTTCATGAAAATAACGTCACCTTAAACAGCAGCTTACAACCGTTTCGCCATCGCCAATCGTCGTTTCATCAATGTATGTAAAACGTCAAATGATATCTATACCTATATAATATATAAAAATCAATTGGTGTTCGTTAGTCTCGCTAAAATTCGAGAACGGCTAAACCGATTTGGCTAATGTTGGTTTTGAATTAATTGTTTAAGTCCACAGAAGGTTTCAAAAGTGAGAAAATATAGAAAAAATAAGAGTTGTTAAAAAGGCAGAACAAAGTTTGCCGGGTCAGCTAGCATAATATAAAAATCAATGCCACTTTTCGTTATAGGTAATTTTATAACTCCAGAACGGGCTCACCTATTCAAACCAAATGTTTAGGCTTTGTTCGGACTATTTAGTAGATGGTTTATGTGAAGTTCGCACCAAATCGGTAAAGAGGTTCTTTATTTAACACATTTTTTGTAACAAATGAATTCTATAAATGGCGATACGGGCGTGACGGGCCGCAGTTTGTTTATATAAATATTTACCGATTTTAACTAAATTATTATAGTTTGCCATCATTGTGATGTTTTTTTTTTCTGTATCATAAGATAGCAAACGAGCAGATGGGTCTCCTGATGGAAAGATTCAACCATCGCCTATAGACCAAAGATATTAATGGTGCGTTGCTATCTTGTGGCGAGGTCTAATGCCACGTGCATAAGTTTACTGGCTATCTTACCCTCCAAACCGGAACACGACAACGACAAGCACTGACGCTATTGCGAGCTAAGCGATCTATCAGTGGACAACTCAAATTACAATTTCCTGTTTACAAATTCCAATTTTCTTTTTTGATTTTGTAAATTGGCGTCTGGCACGGCCCGATGCGAACCGAATAATCTGATTTGGTCTGATTTTATTTAAAAGGAATTAAATTTTTAAACCTTATTGATCAAGCCTCTATATTATCGCACGTGGCACATAACTCGCCGTTTATCTCAAGTAGATGGTTTAGACGCAGTTTTAATGACAAAAATGCCTACTCAATCAGCAAGAAGAAATAATTATAAGACTTAATTATCACATACCACATGAATAGTAATTGATATGCAAACGCGCATATGTGCAAACGTTTATGTGACTGTCAAAAGTGTCATACATTTGTAGATACACCTAATACTTCGTGGTAGATACTAGCGATCGCCTGTGGCCGAAATTCGACCATAGACTAAACAATAAAAGGGATCCAAAAATTAATCCTTCGCGTATAAATGTAAATAAATAAATATAAATATCCAAGGTACAAATTACACTTACTGATCTAACCCCAAAGTAAGAAAATTATTTGCTTGAGTTATGGTTGTTAGTCAACGATACTAATACATTGAAATACTTATATAAATACCGGAATATATTTAATAAACACCCAAACCCGGAAATGCAAACACTTATGCTCATCACACAAATGCTTCTCCCCGTCGTCGGGGATCTTTTTTTTACAGTGTGATGGTAAGTGATTACCACCGCCCATAGACAGTTATACTACCAGGGGTCTTGCAGTTGCGTTGCCGGCCTTTTAAGAATGAATAGGTTCTTTTCTTGAGGGTCCCTAAGTCGTATTCGTTCGGAGAAATTTCTGCCGATAGCTGGTTCCACATAGGAGTAGTGCGAGGCAAAAAGTGCCTCGAGAATTGCACGGTTGTGAATTTTCAGACATCGAGATAGTGAGAATGAAACATTGAACCCGATCTTTTGGATCGAATCCGAGCCCCGTCGATTGCGTAGTCTGGGTCCCAAACCACACGACCGACGAGGCGGTCATGATATATATCGATCAATATATATATATATATATATATATATATATATATATATATATATATATATATATATATATATATATTTATTGATCGATATATATCATCCCAAAGATCCCCGACGACGGGGAGAAGCATTTGTGTGATGAGCATAAGTGTTTGTATTTCCGGGTTTGGGTGTTTATATATATATATATATATATATATATATATATATATATATATATATATATATATATATATATATATATATATATATATATATATATATATTTATTGATCGATATATATCATCCCAAAGATCCCCGACGACGGGGAGAAGCATTTGTGTGATGAGCATAAATGTTTGTATTTCCGGGTTTGGGTGTTTATTAAATATATTCCGGTATTTATATAAGTATTTCAATGTATTAGTATCGTTGACTAACAACCATAACTCAAGCAAATAATTTTCTTACTTTGGGGTTAGATCAGTAAGTGTAATTTGTACCTTGGATATTTATATTTATTTATTTACATTTATACGCGAAGGATTAATTTTTGGATCCCTTTTATTGTTTAGTCTATGGTCGAATTTCGGCCACAGGCGATCGCTAGTATCTATCACGAAGTATTAGGTGTATCTACAAATGTATGACACTTTTGACAGTCACATAAACGTTTGCACATATGCGCGTTTGCATATCAATTACTATTCATGTGGTATGTGATAATTAAGTCTTATAATTATTTCTTCTTGCTGATTGAGTAGGCATTTTTGTCATTAAAACTGCGTCTAAACCATCTGCTTGAGATAAACGGCGAGTTATGTGCCACGTGCGATAATATAGAGGCTTGATCAATAAGGTTTAAAAATTTAATCCCTTTTAAATAAAATCAGACCAAATCAGATTATTCGGTTCGCATCGGGCCGTGCCAGACGCCAATTTATAAAATCAAAAAAGAAAATTGGAATTTGTAAACAGGAAATTGTAATTTGAGTTGTCCACTGGTAGATCAATGAATCAGTCAGTATTTTTTTCAAATTTTTCGCCGTGTTGGTCCCGGCCTCCTTTGAAGAATAGGCCAACTGCCGTTCTGCCAGGCAGGTCGTAAAAGGCGACCGATTGGCTATCGAGTCAGTACCATCGTGGCTACTAGGTGGTAGAATTCTGCATTGCCTCGCCCGGGACTGGTATCACTGCCTTACCTATTTCTGCCGCAATAGCGTCAGTGCTTGTTGTTGTCGTGTTCCGGTTTGGAGGGTAAGATAGCCAGTAAACTTATGCACGTGGCATTAGACCTCGCCACAAGATAGCAACGCACCATTAATATCTTTGGTCTATAGGCGATGGTTGAATCTTTCCATGAGGAGACCCATATGCTCGTTTGCTATCTTATGATACAGAAAAAAAAACATCACAATGATGGCAAACTATAATAATTTAGTTAAAATCGGTAAATATTTATATAAACAAACTGCGGCCCGTCACGCCCGTATCGCCATTTATAGAATTCATTTGTTACAAAAAATGTGTTAAATAAAGAACCTCTTTACCGATTTGGTGTGAACTTCACATAAACCATCTACTAAATAGTCCAAACAAAGCCTAAACATTTGGTTTGAATAGGTGAGCCCGTTCTGGAGTTATAAAATTACCTACAACGAAAAGTGGCATTGATTTTTATATTATGCTAGCTGACCCGGCAAACTTTGTTCTGCCTTTTTAACAACTCTTATTTTTTCTATATTTTCTCACTTTTGAAACCTTCCGTGGACTTAAACAATTAATTCAAAACCAAAATTAGCCAAATCGGTTTAGCCGTTCTCGAATTTTAGTGAGACTAACGAATAACAATTGATTTTTATATATTATATAGGTATAGATGTCATTTGACGTTTTACATACATTGATGAAACGACGATTGGCGATGGCGAAACGGTTGTAAGCTGCTGTTTAAGGTGACGTTATTTTCATGAACGATTTGAAATTATAGCACTGACAACATTTTGTAACTTTGTTTATTACGAAAGCTCGAACTTGTTAAACAGAAATAAAGCTATTTATTACACACTAGGCCACTTTCTGTGCACTTTTGTGGTATCTGTTACTGAAAAAGTATCGAACTTTGAGGTTTGAGCTTTGATGTTTGATGAAGAATTCATGTTTAGATATGATCTACCATTAAAATACATTTTTATAAATATTAAAAAAAACTAGAAGATACAATATGTTGTATTAGAATTTTATTGCTACTAGCACCATCTATTATAAAAGTAATGATTTAAAATGTTAAAATGCTACTTTGGCGTGGTAGATTTAATTTATTTTCATTCAGTCCATTTTAATACAACATTAATCTATTAATACACTTGTACTTTTTAGCTTCCCTCTACGTATGCAGATAAGGAAGTTACTGATTTTGCTCTGATTTTCAAAAATTGAATTTTTACCAGAGGTTTTTTTGAGGTCCTAGGAACCTTTTTCGACTATTTTCGCGATTACATCAGTATGTCTGTATCTGTCTCTCTCTGTGTGTGTGTGTGTGTGTGAGAGAGAGAGAGTGTGTGAGTGTGTATGTATGTCTGTATGTAAACATTTCATAACTTTTGAACGTCTGGACCGATCGAAACGCGGTTGATAACATTCGATTGGATTCCACTCAACTTAGATTTAAGTTGAGTGGAACGACCAACGAGGCGGTCATGATATACATCGATCAATATATATATATATATATATATATATATATATATATATATATATATATATATATATATATATATATATATATATATATATATATATATATATATATATATATATATATATTTATATATATATATATATATATATATATATATATATATATATATATATATATATAATACTGTTAAAATATAGAAATAAACCACGTTTTATTATTTTATCGTGCCGAATGAGATGACAAGGTTTAAAAATTACCCTTGAGTATCTTCACGCCCGTATCCCCGAAGGGGTAGGCAGAGGTACAACAAGTGCACCCATGATTAGCCGAAGATATTTAGTCCCACAAATGTGATAGGTGGCAAGCCTATCGCCAATCGGGCACTTTCCAATCCCGGGCAACTTTGTGTTTATCAGAAAACTGAAAAAACACTTTTCTTATGTGCCAGACCCGGGAATCGAACCCGGGATTCATGTGGTCAACGCTAACGCTGGACCACTACACCACAGAGGCAATAAATTACCCTTGATGTGATTTTATTTCATCGGTAAGTAGTATAACTCTATTTCTGTTTCTAATGAATCTACGCTGACAATCTAAGAAATTGCTTTAAAATGCGTATTCATTTAAACCGTGTTAATAAGCATCATTAATCACTTATTACAATAAACCACTACACTTAAGAGCATGTTGGGCTTAAATGTTTCTAAGTTTTAAAAGAGGTAAGATCTGAAGTAAATTACTGACGTTTAGCCAGTGTTCTGCTTAAAAGAGGTATGTAAAGCACGTACTCTTTTGAGCGTTAAGCTTGTATTAAAGTATGCCGCAAAATACTACAAAATTTAAATTAGGTTTAGGGTATTTAAAGAACAAACATTGTTCTATATTTTTTTCTTTATTATGGACTAGTCGTGCTTTACAACTCGCTGCGTTTTTATGTTTTTGTGTATCCCACAATACAGTAATCTTGTTAAAAACAAACAGTTGTGCGTTAAATCTGAAGATAATCTAGCCAGGTTTTATCCATTTTATCCATTTATATCGCACTCAAACTTTGGATTAGAATCCACAATTAGACACCAGTAGACTGGTGAGTGGAATCTAAAGTTTGAGTGACGAGATGTCGTCGACTGACAAACTTGTGAATCTGTGTAAAAGGGAGAGACTTTCGAATCTTTTAGCCTATACCGTCGTAGAACTAGCGTGATGACACTTTATTGATAGAGATAGTTTAATGACCGGGGTTAAATATAGGCTACTTGTTTTCGACAATCAATCCCTAAGCTAGAATGGGGGATGAAAAGTTGTATTAACTTCCATGTATTGATGACGTTTAACAATACTCAAGAGCGAGCTACTGCATCGGGTTCAATAGTTTATAATATTAGAATGGTCTTTTATTTTCAGATAAATGGTAGAGCCTGGTAGTAGATTGTTATAACTTTGAGTTTGAAACATCATAGCCAAACCTAAAGAAGGTGCAAGAAGTAAGAGCGATACTTATTAACGAAACAATAAATAGTTTTTTCATGCCGCAAATTTCGTGTCGCTATGCTTGTTCTTAGATATCACTTTACATTAAATGAAGATAAAGTTATAAAGATAAAGAAGAAATCGAGCTGGTAACGTGCTATTTGGGCGTCGCTGCGACACTGCCTGCAGCCTGACTGCTGACTATAGGCATGTCACCTTCCAGTCAAGAAGAACAAACTTAAATTAATGTGGCAATGACAACTCCATCGTACCTTATTTTATTTTTATACAACACTTACACCTACTGACAACTTACAAAAAATCTTCTAGCCAACTTAGTCTTGTATCTTTCGACATTTAAAAAAAAATGTGGTAATGTATCCCTTTATTTTTGTGTTATAGCACTCACCCCGTGCTTGGGAAACTGGAAAAACCTTAAAAACAACAAAGAACAATATCGAAACGCGGGATTTGAACCTGCAACCATCTCCCTAAAGCCGGGACGCTCTTCCACTTAGCTAGTGTCGACAGGCTCGAGGCGGCGAAATTCTTATTTGCTATATGATCGATTACGTCGATTGTTCTGACTGTTAGGCATACATACGTATAACTAGTTAAATGAGTTCATCGTTACAGATGAAATTCACATTTATATCATTTTTGATCAGTACTTTCGTATTTCTAATTATTTTTGTGTTATAGCACTCAGCCCGTGCTTGGGAAACTGAAAAAACCTTAAAACAACAAAGAACAATAACGACACGCGGGATTTGAACCTGCGACCATCTCCCTAAAGCCGGGACGCTCTTCCACTAAGCTAGTGTCGACAGGCTCGAGGCGGCGAAATTCTTCTTTGCTATATGATCGTTTACGTCGATTGTACTGATCGCTAGGCATACATACGTATAACTAGTTAAATGAGTTCATCGTTACAGATGAAGTTCACATTTATATAATTTTTGATCAGTACTTTCGTATTTCTAATTATTTTTGTATTATAGCACTCACCCCGTGCTTGGAAAACTGGAAAAACCTTAAAAACAACAAAGAACAATATCGATACGCGGGATTTAAATGTATCCCATGCCAACAAAAGCATAGAGTGCAAACAATTTTATTTATGAGCTGCAAATCGATAGAAAAGTAAAAATACACATTTTTTCACACCACAAAACAAGTACCTACAGTATTTCCGCCACAAAATAAATCACATTTAATTTACTAGTATGCTTGTAGCATTAGACCTCGCCAGAAGATAGCAACGCACTATTAACATATTTGGTATCTATAGGCGATGGTTGACTCTTTCCATCAGGAGACCTATCTGCTTATATCTTATGTTATAAAAAAACAGAAACCAAACACAGTAAAACAAGATAGTATCTGCTCTTACGTATCGATAACTCATCGCTTAATTACGAAACAAACAGAAGAGATCATTTGATGAATCAAGCATTTAGCATACAAAATTGCCATGACTTTATCATAACTAAAATCTCTCTTAAGCCAAATTCGTTTATTTAATCATATACAGGACTACTTTGTAGAGGACGAACAAATTTATGTCACATAAATATTTGTAGGGTAAGGAAAAGTGGCTTAGGGACCTCTATAATTCTATATCAGGACCGAACTGAGAATTATAGCTGTTTATGGAGACATAACGCACGTGATATCAAAAGTAAATTTTTTTTATATCTTTACTAGCTGTTGCCAGCGACTTCGTCCGCGCGGACTTCGTTTACTCCGCACAGCACCTCCCCCGTAGGTGACAGTGTGATAATATGTAGCCTATATGTTGACCCGACCTGTTAGTAATATTCATGCAAAATTTGAAGTAAATCCATGCAGTACTTTTTGAGTTTGCCCCGGACATACATACAGATAAACAGACAAACATACAAACGGACAAAAATTTTAAAAACTATATTTTTGGCTTCGATATCGATTGTAAATCACGGCCCAAGTATTCTTTTTAAAAAAATATTCAATGTACAGTTTTGACTTTCCTTTATTATATGTGTAGATAAATATACCATTGTAATTCTCTCTTACCATTGACGTCATTTGTATGGGAAACTGATTGATAAACCTAAAAATATTTTTCGATTACATTTACTTTGAATTTTTATCTGTATTTCTATAACGATGACAATATATTCACGCCCTTATCCCGAAGAGGTAAGGAGAGGTGCAACCAGTGCACTGACGATTAGCCGAAGGTATTAAGTCCCACAATGCCAGGTTGGCACCTATGATATTGTGGGACTATCGCCAACCGGGCCCTTATCCAATCTCGGGCAACGCTGTTTTAATCATAAAACTGAAAAAATACTTGTTTTTATTAGTTAGACTCGGGAAACGAAGCCGCAAACTCATGTGGTCAGCACCGATATCACATTAGACCATAGAGGCGATACTAGAACACAAAGATGATACTTGTCCACAGCGGCGATACTAGACCACACAGGCGATTTTTTTACACCTGATATAATAAATGAAGAGAGCGATGAATGTGGAGGAAGCGAGACAAGCCTGCAGGGATCGTTATGTATTGGCACTCGGTTCTTTCTGCCTACTACGTAAGGGATCTGGCGTGAAGATATGTATGCATATAATATATTGATAATGACAAAAATTATAATAACGATGCAGGTGATTATAAAGACGGTTAGTATTGATATTTTATCGTTGATGATTGTATTGAAATAATTGAAATACTTTTTGTTTTTTAGAAACGGTATGTACTAAATATAAACAAAAAGTAATATTTCCCAAAAATGCCGAAGGTCACAAAAAGCCAAACCAACCTTAGGCAGTAGATATCCAGAATCCGTTGTCATATCATTACATAGTATGAAACAAATTCGCTTTCTCTGTCTGTCCCTATGTCCTTATGGGACATAAGGACATAGGGACAGACAGAGAAAGCGATGTATGCTTAAATCTTTAAAATTACGCAACGGATTTTGATGCGGTTTTTTGTAATAGATAGGTTGATTCTTGAGGAAGGTTTTAGTATAAAAACCTTTCCGATATTCCCACGGGAACAAACGGTACGCGGGTGAAACCGCGGGCAGGTCGCTAGTGTGACATAAACTTGCCTTGCTTCTTCCCCATTGAAATTTCGGAAGAAAGCAAGTGTTTCGGAAACTCTAAATACTCGTATTACCCTCATATTTTAATGCTTGACCAATTTAATCACGGTAAGTTTTGTATGTTCAGTACACATCCGATTTTTTAATCAATCATCTGCCATTCCTTTTAATATTCGATAAGAATTCGTTCTCATTTTAGGGTTCCGTACCTAAAAGGTAAAACGGGACCCTATTACTATCTGTCCATCTGTCTGTCTGTCACCAAGCTGTATCTTATAAACCTTGAAAGCTGAAATTTTCACAAATTATGTATTTTCGTTGCCGCTGTAACAAATACTAAAAACAAAAAAATATACAATAAGCGTGTTTTTTCGTATTTTTTTATAAATTATGATACGGAACCCTTCGTGCGCGAGTTCGACTCACACCTGATTGTTTTTTTACAAACGGCGATTTGCTGACGCAGCACGTTTCAGTCAAAGCACGCGCCTATAACGATATTTTTAGAACTATACAAATTTCATTGAGGTTTATTCAGTAAAAAGTATTTTCACGCCCGTATCCCCGAAGAAGTAGGCAAAGGTACAACAAGTGCACCCACGATTTACCGAAGATACGAAGTGCCACAATGTGATAGGTGGCAAGCATTTCGCCAACCGGGCACCTTTTCCAATCCCGGGCAATGTTGTTCTTGTCAGAAAACTGAAAAAACACATTTTTCGAATTGCCCAACCCGGGAATGGAACCCGGGACCTCATGTGGTCAACTCTGACACCGGACCACTAGACCATAGAGGTGATTCAGTAGTCTAGTCTAGCAATATAGTCTTTTTATTTAAATAATAATTAAGGTTTATGTTTGTTTTTTTTTTATATATTATAAGATAGCAAACAAGCGGATGGATCTCCTATGAAAAGAGTCAACCATCGTCTATAGACACCCAAGATATTAATAGTGCGTTGCTATCTTGTGGCGAGGTCTAATGTCACATGCATAAGTTGACCGGTTACCTTACCCTTCAAACCGGAACATGACAGTCACAAACACTGACGCTATTGCTGCAGGAATAGGTAAGGCGGTATTACCAGACCCGAGTGAGACAATACAGAACGTTTAACGTTAGAGCCTCTACCCCTATGGAGAGTAGAGGGAAAGGATTCAAGTCCCAAAATAAGCTGTCACCAGATTCCTGGGGTTCGAGAAACCTGGTGACACAAGGAGAAAGTTAAACTAAATACAGGGTCTAATAATATATATTGTCTATAAGAGTTAGACAGTCGACACTGATATTAAAAGGTACCCCCGGAGTGTAGAGACGCTCGCAGACGCGTGATGTGGGCGTTTCTCGAACCCTAGGAATCTAGTGACAGCTTATTTTGTGACTTGGATCCTCTCCCTCTACTCATAGGGGTAGAGGCTCTAACGTTACAAACTCTACCACCTAGTAGTCACTATGATAGTAACTCGCATAGCCAATCGCTCACCTTTTACGACCTGCCTGGCAGAACAACAGTTGGTCTATTCTTCAAAGGAGACCGGAACCAAGTCGGGGAAAACTTTTTACACTTTGTGAAAAATACGCTATGCATTTAAATAATAGATTTAATTATATAATTTCCCCGTGTTGGTCTCGGCCTCCTTAGAAGAACAGGAAAAAAGCCGTTCCTAGCTGCATTATTTCACCGATAGGTTATATATGACGTTATCACGGCATTTATTTTTCGCAGCTCTTTCAGAAAAAAGTTATTCATCATTCATAAATTAGTATGTCGTCTCGCGGACTAGTTTTGATTGTCTACTGTGCGAGCGTTTCATGTATATTGTTAAATATTTGAAACACAAAGGCAACATATTCGTTAGTTTACGAGGAAATTATGTTAATATCCAACCTTTGAAATTAAATTTATGAAATATTAATATGACGTCACATATCTCAAAACTAATTGCTTAGTGTTAGCGCACACAAGTGATTCACGTACACAACAAGCACTATGCTTTCTCGCTAATTGAGTTACGAGTATATATCCAGTGTGCATGAAACAACGCTTCATTATTTTGATATCCTTATATATACGATTATAACAAGTTTGTTGTCATATTTATTCTGACGGTAAACTTATACAATAGGTACCTTTCCTTACTGATTGTAAATTTTTAATAGGCTGCTTTAAATTCATATTTCCTGCTTCACTTTACTATATCAAATAGCGGAATTAGCTGTAATATATTATATACTTCCTCCCATGTTGGTCCAGGCTCCTTTAAAGAATAGACCAACTGCCGTTTTACAAGACAGTTCGAAGAGGCAAACGATTGCCTAGGCGAGTCATTACCAGTGTGGCTGCTAGGTGGTAGAATTCTGTATTGTCTCACCCGGATCTAGTTCAACAGCCTTACCTATTTCTGTCGCATTAGCGTCAGCACTTGTCACTGGCGTGATTCGGTTTGAACCTTACCTTCTTAGCCATTAAGCTTATGCATGTGGAATTAACCCCGTCGCAAGGATAAGGATAGCAACGCACCATTAACATATTTGGTGTCTAAGGTCTAAGCGATGATTGTTTCTTTCCGTTAGGAGAACCATCTGCTTGTTTGCTATTTTATAATTATAAAAAAAAGATACTGTGCTGAGGTCTTTTGTGAGACCTTTGGCGGGCTCTATGTCCAACAACTTAAACACTGTGTGAACACTGTGATCGCTAAAGGCCTGGTATCGCAGTAACGGTCTTGTAAATCTAATGCCTAAAATCGTTTCGAAATAAATCTCTAAACCAAACATATATTTCGTGAGCTTAAATTTTTTATTGCATAACAAGACTGAAGCTTAAACGTTTGCGCGGAGACCTGCAATAGAACTGTAATACATACTTAAAGGAATAATGTGTTTAGTCATTAGTGGCGTGTTTGGGACAAGTGTTCCTATTAAAAACTCTGTGAGCACGTGGGCCTATGTTAAGGTGTCCAACAAACTTATATAGTGCTTTGTGAGATTAATACAAGTGTTCCAATTCAAATATATGTATCTTGTTATGTTGCACACAGCGAAATCAATTCTATGTCGATGGTTGCACATATCAGAACATAACTATGCATACAATAATCTTTATCTACTTACACCAAACAAGTTTTGATCTAAGTTAATTAATATATATATATATATATATATATATATATATATATATATATATATATATATATATATATATATATATATATATATATATATATATATATACAGCCTGTTAGGTTAGTCGACCTAAACCTTGAAGGGTGTAATAAGGCATCTGATTCTCATCTATACATATAATAAAATCGTAGGAAAATCAAAACTGTACATTGAATATTTTTTTAAAAGAATACTTGGGGCGTGATCTACAATCGATATCGAAGCCAAAAATACAGTTTTTAGAATTGTTGTCTGTTTGTCTGTTTATCTGTTTGTCTGTTTATGTTTATATCTGTATGTATGTTCGGGGTAAACTCAAAAAATACTGCATGGATTTACTTTAAATTTTGCATGAATATTACTAAGAGGTCGAGTCAACATGTAGGCTACATATTATCACGCTATCACCTAGCGGCCAGGTGCTGTGCGGAGTAAACGAAGTCCGCGCGGACGAAGTCGCTCGCAACAGCTAGTTCCAAATAAGTAAAAAAAACATACCCTTAAACTTTAACCTAATTATCCAATAAATTCATAATTCATACGCACCAACACGTTCGCGCAAGTAATGCGCATATCGATAGATAGATAGGTAGTTACATAAATACTGCCTATTTATGTAACTAACTATTTATCTATCTATCGATATGTGTGTTACTTGCGTGGACGTGTTGTGCGTATTAATTATGAATTTACTAAATAATTAGCTTAAAATTTAAAGGTATTTTTAATTATTATTTATTTGGATTGAGAATCAGATACCTTATTACCACCTTCAAGGTTTAGGTCAACTTACCTAACAGGCTATATATATATATATATATATATATATATATATATATATATATATATATATATATATATATATATATATATATATATATATATATATATATATATATATATATATATATATATATATAATTAACAAGACTATAATGCTTACTTTCTACGATTGACTAAAGAGAAATTTCGTGGTACTAGCAATCACCCTGTGGTTGAAACTCGTTCATAGACTAACATAGACTAAACAATATAATCCCTTTTAAGTATGACAAAAAACTCTAGCCGTAAAAAACAGTATGTGTATCCATATTATCATGTATGTCTCATAAAAATAGTGTGTGTAATATTTATTTTATTAATTTTTTTAATGCACATTATTTAGAAATATTAGGTTTCTACAGTCCTCCGCAATATAAACCTTAAATGTGTCGAAATTCATACTCAACCGTTCACGTAATTGTCTTAAAAATGGATGAAAAGTTTTTGTTGTACGCTTTAATATTTTCTGATTTATATGTATGTAAATTTTGATTTTCTATTTATGAGAAATAAAGGCAAGTTAATTTAGATACTCTGTATCGGTCTGTCCGAAATGGAATCCATTTATTTTATACAGTGGTTTGGGAATAGTTTTTTAGATTACACACAAAAAAATTAACCCAAGTTATTGATAGGTTAGACATAGAATATTTTTTTTAGTTTTCATAATTTTTAACACACGTTTTGTATTCTATTTACTAAATATTACAACGAAATGCGTTGTATTTCATTCAATATGATTTGAGATGCGATGTAATACATTACTACTGAGTAATATCGGTTCATTAATATATTAGTTCCACATTTTAGGTGCAAATAATTTATTTACATTTTGTATATCTGAATAAAAAATTAGATGAAATATGACTGAATTCCTAAATGATGCAAGTATATTTTGAATTACAATTGTTGCTATATATATGAATTACCTTTAAGAAGCATACAACACAAAATGCATTTAATTTCTATTTTATAACATTTTATAAAATACGCTCTTTGCTCTTTCAATTAAGTCTTCTCCCGAGAGCAACATTTTTCATGAAAAAAGGGACGTAGGAAAATACTACTAAGAGATTTACTGTTTTAAACATCGTAGTAAATAAACCAACAAGGTCACGGACAAATTTATTACACAATGCTAAAATACTGAATAAAAAGTTGATTTCTTATGTATGAAACATAAGTTGTAAAAATATACCCGTATTTCATTTGTTATTTTTTTCTATACTTTCAGTCATGTTTTTTTATATCATAAGATAGCAAACAAGCTGCTGGATTTCCTGATGGTAAGAGAAACTATCGCCTATAGACACCAAGGATTTTAATGTTGCGTTGCTGTCCGTGTGGCGGAATGACAATGTCACATGCATGAGTCTACCGGCTATCATACTCTGTAAACCGGAATACAACAATGAAAAGCAATGCCGCTATTGCGGCAGAAATAAGTAAGGCGCTGGTACCAAACACCCGGGCGAGAGGTTGCGGAACTCTACCACCTAATATAGTGACACGTATAGCCAATCAGTCGTCTCTTACGACCTGCCTGGCAAAAAGGCAGTTGGTCTATTTTTTAAAGAAGCCCGGACCAACACGGGAGAGCACGGGGGTAGCCAGTTGCACTATAAACTCCATTCTTAGTTACCCACATGTTTACTAGAATTATCGATACACTTGCAATAAGTTAAAAGTAAAATTTACAGGAATCTCGTAAATCAACTTAATAACATTACTTATAGACCATTCAAATTTCAACTTGTATAGATCCAAGAATCAATGTTTTTTTAGAATGTTATATTGTCAATACATTTTATATAAGAGAACTGCATTTTGAAGCGTCCTGTTAAATTCGTAATATTATATTGGAGCTATTTCCATCTTCGATATATTCCATAAAAACCCATTCTGTAGTATAGGGTGCACTAAGATGTATTAAAATATAAAGTATTTTAAGAATACGCGATGCTAGTATATCATATATACTATATAGGACTAGAAAAATATTTTTTCTAAAAGTAGACCCACCGTACGTGTGATAAAGTCGTTTGTTTTTAAAAATTTTGATGTTAAAAGTGTAAAAGGTCTTCAATTTTTTTTGTATGTATTTAATGCCGAGTTGTTTGTAGTTTTTTTCGAAAAATATTAGCTTGCGGTGTTGAAATATAAATGCGATAAGGGTATAATTTCCTGCTCTACTTTGAAATTATATTTTGGCAGTCCCAACTTGTACGTACTCTACAATATCTTCAGTTTATGTAACAGGCCACAGGATCTGATCATATCAGTGTTTTGATGAGGCACAAAAATAGAACAGTACGTCGAAACCAGTGCAGATATGTGAAGAGAGCTATCGCAAATCTGCCATGGTTGAAAATTATGTGACTGAGCTTAGTGTATTTCAGATTTTATTTCTTCTTTCATCGATTTAAAAGGTTTTCCAACGGACTCCTTTTAGATGCGTCATCAATGCATTAGTAAGAGCGTTTATACACGGGCGGCACGTTTTCATCGACAAAGATAACTGCAGTCGTCGACACGCGATGGGCAAAAGAAATGAGATATATTTGAATAACCAATGCTTCTTTAAATCAGCTAATAATGGCCATTCTGAAAAATTCAATATCTCTTTAAGATAATACAATGCAGAAAATCATTTTAGCTGATTTTCTTAGCATAAACTCTTGTACTGTTTCACAAAATTTGTGTGACAGTACATTTAATGTAACATTAGTTAATTATTCACTTTGAATTTTATTATTTCCCAGGTTTTTAGAAAAATGTTGGCATTATTTTTTAACATGGTACTTGCGAAATAATTATTGTTTGCATATCTGGTGTACTTGCATTTTAGTTGTTGTCTTTGTATATGTATAGTAATGATGTTTTTAAAATATCATTAAGTAAACGAGAAGCCCTGATGATGCTCTAATAGGTTAAACTAGTTGGCTTTAAGATTTATAATTTAAAGTAGTTGTGATAATGTGACGTGATATATAAAATTTATATTTTTACTATTGTTACTTCTTACTATACAAAGGTTTATGTTAAGAAAATCAATATGACGCAGTTTCACCAAGTGCCGACGGTGCAAAGTATGAATTATAATTTAACTGAACAAAGCTTTAAATATTTGCTGTTAAAATCCGCAAAATGTGCACGCTTTTAAACTATTTGCAGTCGCCTAACAATTTGATGGACGTGGCACGCTGCAACTGCAAGCGTCGACTGCTGCTGACACAGCAGCCGACACGGCTGCCTTCGGCGCTTGTCGGCCGCTACAGTTTCATCTGTTGTTGGCAACGAACGGCTCGCGTATATGAGCCCTTAATTGTATAATACTAGCGATTCACACAGTTGGTCGCTGTGAGATTAAATTTTTTGGTAACTAAAAAGATTAAGCATAAGTTATCTGCATACCATATTTAATCCAACTCCGTCTAGCTATTTTATCATGCAAGAAAATTAAATACATACAAAAATATTATTAAAAAAAAGAAAAAAAATTAAAATAATAGAAAATCTGTTGTTCTCCGAAGCAGCTTGTAAAAAACATACAAAAACAAGATGTATCACTGTCATGCTTCAGCTACACAGCTAAGGCAAATGCACCGATAATGAACAAGGAACCAGTCATGGACAAAAAGAACAAATGTTGTAGCATAAGGGCAAGCATGATTTTTTTAATTTTTGGCGAGATATTTACATAGAACCTTGTCATCGAGATACTAAAGTTTGCTATTTGAATCATTTCTGTCTTATTATAACAAAATTGGCGCAAAGTACAATGGTTTAGTGTTTTAAAAATTATGTTAGCGGCTTTTGTTGCAAAAATCGTTAGTAATGTAAGTAAAAAGTTTACCTATCAATATATTATTGCTTTATTTCAAGTAGTGTTTTTTAACTTCCCGCTACGTATGTAGATAAGGAAGTTACTGATTTTGCCAGGATTATCGAAAATCGAATTTTCACCAGATCTCGTAATCATCATCATCATAATAGATCATCATAACATTAGAACGGCTTGACCGATCGAAAGGCGGTTGATGGTATTCGATTGGATTCCGCTCAACTTAGATTTTTTGAAAATTTGAACCAAGTTGTCCCAAGAGAGTTAGTTAAAGAAATTTTGAAAAAACCCAAAAGAAATTTTAACGAAACGGCTTTTTTTAGTATAACTTCCAGATTAATGTACCAATTGAGTACAAAAAGTAATCAGCTCTATTCCTCAAAAATAATGCATAAATTTCACCAAAATCGGTCTATCCGTTTGAGAGTAATCGTTGACGAAAAATTTTGAAAAAAATATTTTTTCGACATAGCATCGAAATTTTTTAATCAATATTTTTTTTCTTCTATAATATTTTAATACTAAAAACCACATCGAATGCCATTTCAAAAATCAATTTTTTACTACTAATTTTCAAAAGTTACAGCTTTTTAAATATTAAAATTACGTTGTTTTGAGTAAATTTTCTTAATATTTTTGAAATAATTTTCAGGCTAAAGCATCGATTGGCTTTAAAATCTTATCAGCTTTTAAAAACTGCGTAAATATCGCTACTGGGATCAAAATCGGTAAATTTTTCTGGGATTTATCAATATTGAAAATTAAAAAAAAAATGTTTTTTGACATCGCTTCGTACTTTTTCGACCTATCGATTATTTACCCCAAGCAATATTTTAGATTTTAAAAATTGAGTTAAATGCCAATAAAAAGATCAAAATGGATCATGGTTCATCATTTTCAAAAATCAATATACCTACTGTCATTTTTATCAAAATAGGTAGATATTTGAACTGAAAAACTTTAGGTATTTTAAGCTTAAAAGAGTAAAAACTATAAACCTATGCTTATAGTTTTTACTCCTTTAAGCCTAAAATACCTTAGTTTAGCGGGAAGTTTCAGGGATGGCCTGCAAGGTCACCGTTTACAGATTTTTTTACAAATATAATAATTTAAAACAAATTAGAAAAATAATCTACTTACTACTAAAATAATTTGATTGCCTCTGTGGTCTAGTGGTTCAGTGTCGATGTTGACTATATGAGGTTCCGGGTAAAATTCCCGGGCCGGGCAATTCAAAAATTTGTTTCTCAGTTTTCTGATAAAAACAACGTTGCTGAGCATTGGAAAAGTGCCCGTTAGCGATTGGCTTGCCACATATTTTGAGACTAAGGATCTTCGGTTAATTGTGGGTACAATTTTTGTACCTCTGCCTACCTGTTCGGGGATACTGTTCGAAAAAACTTCTTTAGCAAAAAAATTATTTCTCGCAAAAAATCTTGGGCTACAATAGAAATTTGACTTTGTAAGAAACACGATAGCTATTAATGAATGTTATTATTCGATTTTATTCTCTTTAAATATACACAGAATAACATAAGCCTGAGCTGTTTAAATCCACCGCGTTTTATTGTTATAAATTATACATTGATATAAAAAATTATATCAATGTATAATTTATAACAATAATATAAAATAAAACGTCAAGGTATAAATATTCCGAAAATTTGACAAACTGCCTTCGAATCACTAAAATAACTACAAAGTAGATAATGTATAAAAGTGGCGTGTGATGTCTTTGTCTTTGCAGTCACGTTTACTATAGCTATATCTGTTTATATATAAATATTGTAAGTACATTAATGTAATTGACATTGGTTGATCAGTTTGTAACGTTTGGTCTTATGACATAAAGAGGCACAGATCGTTCAACAAACAGCCAACCACGTACGTAATATAGAAGCAGCAGATGTAGATATTAAGTTAAAATGTTTTTTTTTAAACTAATTTCCTATTGCGTACCTTAACCGGTCAAATGAGCCTTTATGTATCATATTTGATGTAATAAATGATTTGGTTATTTGACTTATCATATTATTATTCAAATAACTGAAGTCTAAGGATATTTTAAGCGCAAATTGAGCCATTTTATTAGCAATTTTGCTTCAAATACATATTCAGCGTATAATAAATCAATTTGTTATATAATTTAGTGAAATGACTTAATTTTAATTTCTCAACTTCTGTGTAAACTAAGCAGATGCACTAACAAATGCTATGTACATTTTGTCATGTACCTAATTTTTCGAGGCGTACACTTCTGGATTTTCCAAACCTTTTTTTATATTATAACGAGCAAGCAAATGGGTAGGATAGTCATGGAATAAGAAACCATTGCCTATAGAATTCAAAGATGTTATTGGTGCGTTACTATTTTTATGGCGGGTTGGGTCTACCACGTGTATAAGTTTACCGTCTACCTTTTAAAATTTAAGGAAATTAATAGGTATTCTAACTGTTATATCCTAATATATATTTGAAAACTTGGTGTACGTTCGGAAAAATATTTGCTTATTTAAAAAAATAGTGATGTACACTCACTAAATACAAGGAACAAAAACAATCTTGGTGTGCATACGTCTCGTCTCCACAAGATAAGTAACTCTCTTATGGGGCAATGTATACGCTTTTACAATATACTTCCCGAAACTATAAGAGATCTACCAGTCAATAAATTAAAAAAATGTGTTAAAACAAAACTGTGTGAAAAAGGATATTATAAAATCTCAGATTATTTAGAAGACAAAAAAGCATGGGATTAATTATTGCTCCTCATACCGATCTCATATATATTTTTTGTAATATTGTGGTATTGTAAAAAAATAGATGATATGAAAAAAAACAAGCCCGCTGAGTTTCCTCCGCCGGATCTTCTTAATATGTGGCCACATTTCCGATCCGGTAGTAATTTTAAAAAAATATATTGACGTGTCAAAATAACTTGTAAAAAGTTTTATTGAATAAGGTACGTAAAATGACTGATTTGCTTACCTTCCAAAACTGGAACATGACATTATCAATAGCAGTAGGCGACATAAGCATTGACGCTATTGCAGTATTTTTTGATATATAAACAAAATATTAAGAAAACCTGTGAATAAAATGACCAAAATATAAATACATATATTTAGGTATTAACTAAGTCGTAAAACAAAGTGATTTATTTGCTGGAAAATTCGCTTGTCACTTGTACATCTCAAACCCTTTTAGAGTAGGGTTTGGTTTATATTATACGACGTAATCCCAAAGACGTCTTAAGTGCCTCTTGTTTAGGTTCGTCTTAATAATATAATATATTAATATGTGAAGTCTCACAGTATTAGCCATCATCATCATAATAGTGTTTTCCCTCTCAAAAATAAACTGTCCACTTACAATTATATACATATTTACAATTATATATATATTATATTATCATTATATTCCTTATATATATATATATATATATATATATATATATATATATATATATATATATATATATATTTCTAATAAAGCCCAAGCTATGAAAGATCGGCGGCAACAACACGCTCAGTATCTAGCATCTCGAAGAAGTCACCAGACTAGAAGAGGCACAAGATCTGCGTTAACAGCACGCTGAGTATATGGCGTCTCAAAGTGCTTCTAAGAGTCCAGAATAATTCCAAACTCGACGTTAAAAACATGCGGAGTATTTGGCATCTCACCAGAATAGTCCTTATCGTACCAAATCAACGTCGGCAACATGACGAAAGAGTATGACTCTTTCGTTCTAAATAGCCATAAAAACATTTAAAACGGCTGAATCTAGCAGATACGCTGCAGATTTTTAAAATAACTTCCAGACTAATATACCTAATATGAAGTTTCAAAATTCTTACTCCATCAAAGAAATCGAATCTGAGCTCACACGCAGTGGAATCGAAATTTTGTATTCCGGTTTAATAAGTTTTTCATCTTTCCATAGCTAAATGGGTAAAAATGGAACCCTTATACTTTTGTCATATTCGTCTGTATGTCTGTTAGTCCTTCTATCTGTCCTTATGTCACAGTCCTTTTGCGTGGAGACTATGGGTACTATACGGTTGAATTTTGAAAAATACGTGTATTTTATAAACCGCTACGCAATAATGCAATACGACTATAAAAAATAAAATTATTACGGGTAGCTCTTCATTCCCGAAAAAAAATAGTGGAAAGTATCGGGAATAACCTGCAAAGTCATGATTACAGATTTTTATATTTTCCTGCTGCTGTACTGCACGCAATTCATAAATTCAATAATATGCATACTAATTCTCACCTTGCATAATAAAAATTATAGTAACATCAAATAATTGTCTATTTGTTTATTTTTGTAAATGTATGTTTTACAGTTAATCTGTAAAGCCGTTTGTGATGATATTTCTTACGGATACTTAAAGTCTGGGGAAGGACATAGGCTACTTATTACTTACACCGCGCGGGCGAAGCCGCGGGCGAAAGCTAGTATGTACATAAATACATGTTCCATTATATTATGTCTTTTATGGTAATATTTCAACCGTCATTCTTCCTATATGTCCAAAACAACCTTTTTCATTGTCAATAAAAGTGTTAAATAAAAAACCTAGTTCTATTTAAATCTCGTTTTTAACTTCCTTTAAGCAAAGGTCATATCGGTTTCTAAAGCATGTAATTGATCTTTAGAGAAACTTCCAAATCCTGATTCAAATGGATTGTAAAAAATTCCTCAACATTCATCTTTCAATCGATCTGACAGCAAGAATCAGACCTCGGTATGTCGTGTATTATTCAAACAGACAATCACGAGTCAAGCTCAAGGTTCCAAGCTCTAACCTGTCCTTTAAACTACCAATCTATACTAATATTACACATTGTAGAGTTTGTTTGTTTGTTTGGTTGTACGCGGTAATCTCGACAACGGCTGAACCGATTTGAGTTGGATAGACTGTTTATCGAGGAAGGTATAGGCTATATAACATCTTGCTACCACCAGTAGGAGCGGAGTAAACAAAGTCCGCGCGGACGAAGTCGCGGGCAACAGCTAGTATTACATATAAACGATGTATAGAAATCTACCAATAATTTAATTTATTGTTGATATAGATTATTATTTAAATTATTAATAAGATTTGTTCTGCATTGTCTCGCCCGGGTCTAGTACAACTGCCTTAGCATTCTTGCCGTAATAGCATCAGTGCTTGTCACTGTCGTGTTCCGGTTTATTATATTTATATTTATGCATGTGGCATGTAAAACTCGTCACAAGATAGCAACGCACCATTAATACCTATGGTGTCTATAGGCGATGGCTGACTCTTTCCATCAGGAGACCCATCTGCTTGTTTGCTATCTTATGATATAAAAAACCTTCTTAAAACAATTACGCGAACGGTGAAATATGAAATTCGACACAGTTAAGGTTTACATTGCGGAGGACTGCAGAAACCTAATATTTCTAAATAATGTGCATTAGAAAAAAAATTAATTAATACAAGATAAAATTAAAAATTTCAAAAACCTCACATCCTCAGTTTTTTAATTAGATACTGAAATATTGTAAAAGGTCGAAAAATGTATGGTAAAAAATTCGAAATTATGTCGATAAAAAACTTTTTTTTAAATTTTTCGTCTACGATAACTCCCGAAAGGACAAATTGAATTTGATGCAACTTATGTATTGGATGCAGTTTTATGAGGAATAGAACTGATTCGATTTTGTACTCGATCGTTACTGTGGAAGTTGTATAAAAAAAACACTGTTTCACAAAACATTTTTTAAGGTTTTTTCAAAATTTTTCAAATTCCTAGGCTAAATCGGTTTAAATTCTCAGGAAGTCCAAGTTAAGTTAAATCCAATCGAATGTCATTAACCGCGTTTCGATCGGTCAAGCCGTTCAAAAGCTATGAGATGTATACATATATATACACACACACATACACATACATACATACATAGAGACATACTGACGTCATTGTGAAAATAGTCGGAAAAGGTTCAAAACGTGGAGATCTAGTGAAAACTCGATTTTCGAGAATCGGGGCAAAATCAGTAATTTCCTTATCCCTTCCTTCCTTCACATTAGTATATTTCACTTCTATTATGTTCATTTTTTAACGTTAAGTGTGTTGAGTTTGTTGAGTGTGTTGAGTGTGTTAAGTGTGAAGTGTTAAGTGTGAAGTGTGAAGAGTGAAGTGTGAAGTGTAAAGTGTAAAGTGTAAAGTGTGAAGCGTTAAGCGTTAAGCGTTAAGCGTTAAGCGTTCAGCGTTCAGCGTTCAGCGTTAAGCGTTCAGTGTTCAGCGTTAAGCGTTAAGCATTAAGCGTTAAGCGTTAAGCGTTAAGCGTTAAGCGTTAAGCGTTCAGCGTTAAGCGTTCAGCGTTAAACGTTCAGCGTTAAGCGTTCAGCGTTAAGCTTTAAGCGTTAAGCGTTCAGCGGTCAGCGTTCAGCGTTAACCGTTAAGCGTTCAGCGTTCAGCGCTCAGCGTTCAGCGTTCAGCGTTCAGCGTTCAGCGTTCAGCGTTCAGCGTTCAGCGTTCAGCGTTCAGCGTTCAGCGTTAAGCGTTAAGCGTTAAGTGTTAAGTGTTAAGTGTTAACTGTTTAGTATTTAGTGTTAAGAGATAACTGTTTAGTGTTTAGTCTTTAGTGCAAGCGAAACTAGATCTTAAGGTGACGAACCTATTTTTACCGTGACTCTACATGAAAACATTTAATGCATATGGACACGCGGAATAAAATAAAAATAGCTAGATTTTTCTTTTTGTCATCCGTTTTTCTCCACTAACGTAAATATGTGAATGCTGCTTTGTAGGTCAACGATGCGCTGTGGAAAAACATGAAACTTTAGGGCGTAAAAACCGCACTGGTTTGTCTTTTGACTTAGCGATGTCGTTTTGTGCAAATCATGCAAAACAACGGCGTATTAAATGTTATATACACTGGCTTTGGTCACAGATTAATTACCGTACATTAGTACTCGTCATGCATCAGCACGGATTATTAAGTTTGCAAATGGCTTTAGATTATGTTGTTAGATGTAAAAACATATCTTTTTTGACGTTTTATCAAATACACGTGAACGTCAGCCCCGCTACAAAAAAAGGTGAAATTAATTAAATTTACTATTATCCGCGAACTGTTCTATGTATCTTCCGCGATGCTACCGAAAATAAAGACGTCGGTTTAATAAATGGATAAGACTTACCGATAGTCCGGACAAAAAGAAGACCCCAGTGGCACAAATATCCATCCACATCCACCACACTTTTACACCCACTTCGTACGGCACCGGCACCAAGCACAAAAGAACACAATTTATGTATGTAATCAACGCACGTTTCGCTTCGAAACCGAAGCATCTTTAGGAGCGTTTCTCCTACGTAACACTACCTTATTCTACGCTAGTGTAAGTAATATAGATACACGCCTATTAATTCACTGCAAATGTAAAACAACTGAACATTAATATACACATCTCTCGTCATGCATTATTAGTATTATATACATCTATTATTGTAATCAATAACATGGTTTCGTTATAAATTGTGTGCAAAACATGCTATTTTACTTATAAATGTGGTAACTTACAAATAGGTAATGCAATTTTTTTCCGGTATTGCGTGACGTGATTTTTAATATTTTCCCCGTGTTGGTCCCGAGCTCCTTTAAAGAATAGGCCAACTGCAGTTCTGCCAGGCAGATCGTAAAAGGCGACCGATAGCAACGCACATTAACACCTTTGGTGTCTATAGGCGATGGCTGACTCTAGACAAACAAGCAGATGGGTCTTCTGATGGAACATCAGATTGTTTGCTATCTTGTGACATAAAAAAAAATGAATACGCCATTAAAAATGTCCGCCATTATATATGAATTCTCCATTAATTATGTTATAAAAGGCACAAAACGAATAATTCCGTGATACAAGGAAAACAAAACTAATGATATTCTTTAAAAGAGGTGATATATTTATAATACCTAAGTATCTACTTAATGAAAAAGATTTTTGTGGAAAGTTTATTTGCATTTTTTAATTATTAATTTTTATTTTTCCATGGCCATTAGTGAATTTTTTGTCAATCAAAAGAACACTAATACAAATAAAAAATGATGTGGTGTCGCGGGACACCAGGTAGGAACGAACTTCCTTCGGCTAAACGGCACTACTCGCTTGTGTACGCGACTGTCACGCCTGCGCACGTCTCATTTAACGCTTTTATTCCACGCATTTTTCTTACGGTTTTACTATCACATTTTTTTCAGTTCGGTCGCGCAGCAAAATCCCTATCCCCTCCTTTTTTTGGTTGTAAAAAATTAAGTTTTTGTGGTTGTAAAAAATACAAACCTTGTAAAAAGAGAAATGTACTATCTATTCCAACCTATGTTAACACTTTCACTGTCCATGCATTATATGTAATGCACTGAAGGCCTTGTTTGATACGTCCGTATCAAATACAATTACATTATACATAACAATATTTATATATAATTAACAAATACATTATACATAATGCAAGAGTGTAGTTATTTATCATCATGTAAATACCACCATACTAATATTATAAATGGGAAAATGTATGTGTGTGTTTGTTTGACCGTCTTTTTAGGCAAAATGGAGCGACGAATTGACGTGATTTTTTAAGTGGAGATGGTTGAAGGGATGGAGAGTAATATGGACTTTTTGTCTCTTTCTGACCCCCCACTTTCCATTAAACGCGAACAAAGCCGCGGGCAAAAGTATTAATATAAATGCGAGAGTTTGGATATTTCGATGGAAGGATGTTTGTTCCTCAATCACGCAAAAACTACTAAACAGAATTTAATAAAATTTAGCACACAGGTAGATTATGACCTGAAATAGCACATAGACTACATTTATTCCCGGAAAAATTAGATGATTCCGTGAAATTCACCAATAACTTTTATAATGCAGCGGGCTGCACGCTGCAGCTAGTATAATATAATTATTGGACATTATGGTGATGAGGACGGAAATATACTTGGGACAGTTAAAGTGTTAAATATACAAAAACAAACAAAATTGGATGAAATTTGGCTTAACAGACTATTTCTCATCTCGAAAAAATATGTTGTTTCTTAGCCTCTAAAACTTTGTTTATTCAACAGGCTTTAACTCGCATCTAGTTACAATCTAAAACATACATACAAAGTAAAATGGATTAAGTTAAATTGAGTACATAAAGGTCAGAAAGTAGGTTGAACATTTTATTTCACTGTTTACAAAGTAAATACATGTTTTTGGCAGAGTACATAATTGCATAATTTCATGTTTATTTATTTTCTTCAAATACTTTTTTTACTATAATAATTATATGATATACAAAGGATATAAAATTTGAGTTGAAAAATGAATCTACAACAGCGAAAACAAATATTTAGTTTTATTCAAAAATGTCACAAAGGCACATAATATGACGCTATACCAAAGAGCACAAACGAATTCACTGAGCTCGTCCGCGCCTGAAAATATTTTAACGTATAGAATTTTGGCCATTCTATAAATTGGCGTGCCAGTACTCGACATGTCAATAGGGTATTTTATTTTTAATATTTTGTTGACTAGCTGTGTCTTGCTTCTTAATCTCGGGAAAAAATACAAATATACTTTGTTCTCTCACATATACATATAATGGAGTGCCTGGAGCATTCAAAACCGTAAAACCTCGGATTAGAGTTATAGTGAATGAATTAGTATGATCGATGTGGGATATTGTTTTTTGAACTATAAATTGCAATGTTTACCCAAAATTTTTTTGTGCACTCCATTGTTTCATTGTTTAAACAAATTATGAAAAATTAATGTTTGACCATATATTTTCACTTTAAACAGTTTTTTTTTTATTTATATGTTAAATCTTACCTGAGTAGACATATAGGAACATTTTTCAAAACATAACTGTGTATAAAAATAGCAGTAGGGATCTCGAAAAGGTAGAAAGACGTGGAGGGGAGAGCGGAGCGATAGCTGCTATGTACAATGGAATTTCTCGGCTAGTTTAGTTGCAAGTAACACGTGTTCTGTGAATAGTGTGCTTCTATAACAGTGAAAATTTGGTTTTTAAGTGAAAAATTCTTGTATATTTTTGTACTGGAAGGTGTATTGAAGACGACCGCGACGTTTTTATATTGAACTAGCTGACCCGCGCAGCTTCGCCCGCGGGTATATTAATAAGTCGTCCAAATAGCTTTTAATAAAAATTTCATCCCCTATTTTTTTTATTTCAGCCCTCCAGGAACTGATTTTTTTTTAAAAAATAGCCTATGTTTGACCCCGGATCTTCAACTATACCCATGCCAAATTTCGTGAAAATCGGTCCTTCCGTGAAAGCGTAACAGACAGACAGACTTTCGCATTTATAATATTAGTATGGAATGATTTGTCAATTGTTTTTTTGTCACACATCAAAGTTATACGTACGCAACGAAAATAGAATTAAGTCGAAACGATTTTAGAGAGGTGATTTTTTATGGTTTTAAAGTTCTCTTTCTCCGCAAGACTGTGCTGCTCGTCTTCAAAATGCTTTTGGGAGAGAAGCACCTTGTTTGAGCACCGTGAGGCGATGGTTTGCTGAATTTAAGAGAGGTCGAGTTTCTTCACATGACGAATTTCATGAAGGGCGGCCTTCAACTGCCGTCAACGAAAATAATGTGGCTACTGTTAAGCGGTTAATTGAAAAAAATCCCCTGATTACCTATGAGACAATTCGAGGACTATTGGAGATCAGTATGAGCTAAATTCAGAAAATTTTACACGAAGAATTGAAAGTTAGGAAACTTTGTTATCGTTAGATCCCTCATAAACTGACAGCGGAGCAAAAGCAGGCTCACGTGGAATGGTGCTCACAGATGCTACTAAAGTACGACCACGGATATTCCAATGCTGTTTATAACATTGTCACAAGAGACGAATAGTGGATTTATTATTTAGAACCCGAAAAAAACAGGAATCTTGTGATTGGGTATTTGAAAATGAAAACAGGCCAACAAAAGTGAGACAGGCGAGAAACGTTTGTAAAAATATGATCGCGTTTTTTTTCTCAGCTACGAGTCCCATCTGTACAATTCCACTTGAAGATCAAAAGAGTGTTAATGCTGAGTGGTATTTGTTTACCCAGGGTGTTAGAAAAAGTTCGCGAAAGACGACCCAAAGCCGCATTCTCCTACACCATGATAACGCTTCTTCACACACGGCCAACAAAAAAAGTCATTTTTAGCTTCCGAAAAAGTACATCTCATCACTCATCCTGCGCATAGCCCTGACCTGTGATTTCTGTATTTTCCCCAAAATCAAAGATTTGATGAGAGGTTTTACTTTTACCAACTCCGAAGAGGCAGTGTTTGCGTTTAATCAGCACGTAGAAAACATGCCTTCAGATCTGTGGTCCTCCTGTTTTAAAAAATGGTTCGATCGCATGAAAAAATATTTAAAATGTAAAGGAGATTATTTTGAAGAGCAATAAACATAATATTTTGGTTATAACATGTTGTTTTTTTAAGTTACACAAAACTTATAGTGTGACCTACGTATACACCTGGGTTCATCTTCCGAAACAAATTTAGGTGAAATTATAAAAATTAGTAGAGGAGTAACCTCTTATTATTAATAATAATAAGAGAAAATATTTGATGTAGACAACAATGTAATATATTTAAATAAACAAATTTTGTACTAATAATTTTTTTCTTTTCATTAGTCGTAATTAATTACCTTATTTTTTAAATGTACACAATAGAGTACGTTTCATTTATAATTAAAGTGGCCGAGAAATTCCATTGTACATAGCAGCTGTCGCTCCGCTCTCCCCTCCACGTTTTTCTACCTTTTCGAGATCCCTACTGCTATTTTTATACACAGGTATATTTTGAAAAATGTTCCTATATGTCTACTCAGGTAAGATTTAACATATAAATAAAAAAATTACTGTTTAAAGTGAAAATATATGGTCAAACATTAATTTTTCAATTTTCAACTTTGTATTATACATAAATTTTTAAATAATTGAACAGTTCCCAGATCGCTATACTAATGGATTATTATTTGACTAATACCCCAAAACCAATAAAGTCCATTTTTAGGGTTCCGTACCTAAAAGGTAAAACGGAAGCATATTACTAAGTCTCTGCTGTCTGTCTGTCTGTCCGTATAATTCCAAATCACTACCCTTTTCGACAGTCCCCGCTTGGACTACCTAGTTTCGAGAAGGTAATGTTTTTCGGATAAACTGAAAAAATATTTAAAATTATTTACATCTATATCGAATCTATTACCAAACGCCCACGGAGGTGTGGATATTAAATTTAAATGGGATGTTAGGTTCAAGAAACATGACATTAGTAAGCATTTAGCTAATCAACTGAATCGACCTAATTGTTTAGTTTGATAGTTTGTTTTGTTTGTAGTTTAAGTAAGTAATTATATTATATTGTATTTTTTAGGTACTACAGTTCCTCTTGTTTTATTGTAATTTGTACACTTTTAAACCGACTATCCAAAAGTGCGAGGTTATCAATTCTGCATATGTTTTTTAAATATTTATTATCTTACTCGATCATCTATAAACCGATTTTGAAAATTCTTTTTTGTATGGGAGAGTATACTTTCCATGTGGTTCTATTTTTAATTGATAAAGATCTGATGCTGGATTTCAGAGATAATGGAAGTCGTTTTTTTTATATCATTAGATAGCAAACAAGCAGATGGTTCTCCTGGTGGAAAGAGTCAAAAATCGCCAATAGACACCAAAAGTGCTAATATGTAGTGCGTTACCACTACGATGGTAGTGACAGTATTTAGTCAGTCGTTCGCCTTTTATGAACTACATGAGAAAATTGCAGATGATCTGTTCTTTAAATAATACACAATTCCACCATACATACAAATATTCGTAGCAAAATGGGAAGACGTCAAAATAATCAAAACTTTAAAGTTGACAGCCATATATACACTATGGAATCAATCTGTAAGTTCAAATCAGATAATATTACTAGTAGGGGAGCCCAAGAGTAGATTTTTGGATTTACTCAAGCGCTTCAGATTAACATAGGGGGTGGTCTCGCATACTGTTGAGGCTCTCCACCAAATATAAGCCCTTTAGGCGGGTTATTATGGCAGAAAAGAACAAAATTCCAATAACTTCAGCTTGTGGAAATTGTCAGATTTTTTTGTTACTCTTACATAATTTCCTATATAATAAAAGAAAATTCAGACACGCTCGAGAATGTCAAAACAACGTTTCTTTTGCAACTTTGTGATCCTCCCACTCCCTTACGCCACACTTGAATCATCAGATTTTTAAATTTTAGGTGGCATTTAACCCAACATACCTTAGTCTGACACGATTTCGTGTTTCCAAGTCACAGTTTCTTTTTAATTTTTTTTTTATCCATAAATTTTTTCTCCACCATTGAAATGAATATAATATAACCTAAAGGAGAAATTATGGTATTTAATTTGCAAAATTTCCACAAAATGTTATATGTAACTGCTGTGATGCAACAGAAATGAAAAATAGTGTAAGGAATAGGGCAAACTTATCCAAAGTCTGAAATTATAGAAGACCACAACGGTGCAATAGTCCACCCACTTCCACGACACTTTCTTCTACGTCAGAAGCAAAAGCAGTAGTAACACACAAGTTATGTGGAGAGTCGAATAGCACTTCACTCTATAAAGAATGAAGCATTAAAAAAAAAACTTCACTCAAAAGAATACACACAAAAGAAAGTGTCGTGGAAGAGATTGGACTATAATTGTGTCACTGTGGTCTTATATAATTTCAGACTTTGGATAAGTTTGCCCTATTCCTTACACTACTTTTCATTTCTGTTGCATCACCGCAGTTACATATAACATTCCGTGGAAATTTTGCAAATTAAATACCATATTTTTTCCTTTAAATTATGGATTTCCGCAAAGTAACGCCTGAATCTATTAAATAACCTTTTATTTTTCTATAATTTAATCTACAAAATCCAATAGGTCCCTACGACGCTCCAGTAACCCATTTAGCATCCTGGGCTCCCCTGCTATACTGTCTAAATTGATTCGGACAAAGAGAAATCAAGTCTTTGTTTCGTAAGGTCAAAAGCTTACATTAAATCATCGACAATTATGCTAATCGAGACATCTATTGATATTGATTATGAAAATACTTCATTAATAATAACTCTACTTTAGTTACACCCCCAAAACCAACCGTTTAGCCTGCAGAGGGGGAGGGGACACTTGACTCTAACAAAAATTAGCACTTTAAATCTTAATATTACGGACGGATGGACGGACGGACGGACATAGTGAAACTATAAGGGTTCCTAGTTTACTTTGGAACCCTAAAAAGTGCAGTATTTATTTTATAATGATTGGTCAAGTTATAAACATGATTAAGAAATGAAAGTATAATAAATAAAGAAAAACTCACTTTCTATATAGTTGTAGGGATTACATCACTAGTGTCGTACCTATATCAATAAATCACAAACATATAATACATACGATAAAAATGTATAACCAGTAATAAAGTGTTAACAGTTTTAGTGGCCATTGGAAAAACATAAAGCATTTTAGCACACAACTGACAATAGTTTTGTTTCATACGAATTGTAAATATTTCCTCGACACCCACATTTGTTTTGATAGCGAATGTTTAACTATTTGAATGATTGTATATTAAACGATTATGATATAACTCATGCAGGCTTTTGTTATATTTACCTACTGATTAAATATATACTATTTAAAATAAAATCCGACAAAGCGTGAGTCGGACTCGCGCTCGATGGGTTCCTTACCATCATCTATAAAACGGCAAAACTTTACGTATGTTTTATGGAAACCCCCTTAAATATTTATTTTATTCTATTTTGAGTATTTATTTATTTAATACTTTATTGTACCCTTAAAAGTCATATTACATTTTAATTTGTAAACATTTTCTAAAGGCGAGCTTATCTCTACAAGACATTTCTTCCAGTAAACCCAAAAAAATGAGAATGCGTAAAAGAAATGTAGAATATACAGTGTACAAATTATTAATTTAGAAACATACAACTTAAAGAAAAAAGAAAAACCACAAATTCTTATTTTAATTAATTTAATACTATGAATAATAAATAATACGTTACTGTGCCCTTTTATTCAAAAATTATGCAGACAGGTAAAATTCCTTTAAGGTATTTTTAAAAATTACTATTGACTGACTACTCCTGAAGGAAGTGAATTCCAAAGTTTCACAGAGTAGATAGTGAAAGAATTACCATAACATATGGAAGAATGTGATGGATTTTGTAATTTTTTTTATCTTATATATATAAAAATCAATCCCTATTTTCCTTGGTCACGTTATCACGCCTGAATGGCTGGACCAATTTCGGTAATTTTTTTTTGTTGTGTTTGTAATTGTAAGGAGGTTTTTATAAAAGAAAATATTAAGAAAATTGCGCGGAAAATTAGAAAATTTAAGAACACTTAACCACCATATAAAGTTTAATGCCATTTTGGCTGCGTGGAAGGACAATCCCGTAGTCTTATATAAGTTACGTGTCACGTTGTTTGTCCGCTATGGATTCCTAATGTAAGGCAAAACAACGTTTGCCGGGTCAACTAGTAGTATATAAAAATTAAGTATATTAAATATAATATTTTTATAGTATATTTAATATAATATAAAAATTAAGATTACCAAAATAGAGTTAGAGATTGCCATTCGAAAGATCAAAATCAATAAGCGTTTTCAAAATATACAGCTTATCAAAAATCAATATACTGCCATTTTTAACAAAATAGATGTTTAAACTGAAAAAAATCTATGCTTATAGTTTTTACTCTTTTGAGCTTAAAGTACTTTAATGTAGCGGGAAGTTTCAGGGATGGCCCGCAGAGTCAACCGCTTACAGATATTTTGTACTCAATTTATACGAAATTTCATGCAAATATGTCCAGGGAATAAAAAGTTTCATACAAACTTTAACCTCTATTTCACCTCCTTCGTGGTTGAATTTTGAAAAATCCATCCTTAGTCTACATCATAAAATTTCAAGATTGCAAAATTTCAAGTTTCTAGCTCTAAGGGTTTGATCTATGCGTTGATACATCAGTCAGTCACCTTTGCCATTTATATAGTACTAGCAACCTTCCCGCGGTTTCACCCATGTAGCTTTTGTTTCTGTAGGAATATCGGAAAGGTTTATATACTAAAACCTTCCTCAAGAATCAATCTATTTATTAAAAAAAACCGCAACAAAATCTGTTGCGTAGTTTTAAAGATTTCAGCATACGTATGGACAGACAGAGAAAGCGACGTTGTTTTATACAATGTAGTGATAATATAGATAGAAGATAGATTGTTTCGGTCGACGTAGCTTTTTAATTGTTGCCATGCACGATTTGGGATGTCATGATCTCTGGCACCTTTAGCTTCCCCAATCCTATCTGGAAGCGCCTAGTGATTAAATTATAAAGTTTATCGTAATGTAAATTATACGTTTACATATCTAACAGAATATTATTTCCAATAGTCTGTAACAAAAAGTTTTCCAGAAAACTTAAGCTATTGGTACTGACCCCAGACCACATGAATACTAATAGACACGCCATTGAGAAAGAAACATTTCGCTGCGTATATTATGAGCAAACGCTTCTATTACTAACAAAAATTTCTTTCAAAACTTACATATGTAAGTTATATTATATTGTGAAAAAATACAAATAAACCATGTTGTACTTTTTATCGTACCGAATAAGATGACAAGGTTTAGAAATTACCTTGGAAATGATTTTATTTCAATGGTAAGTAGTATAACTGTGTATTTCTGTATGAAATTGCAAGCTACACTTATAAATTAAGAAATTGTCTTGAAAGGTGTATTCATTTAGTCCGTGGTATTGACAGAGGAATATAGACATGTGTAGCCACAGTCAAAACAAACTTAATAACAAGGATTGGCATCTGTGGCGTAATCGTATTTCACATGATGGTAGGACAAAGGCAAACTCAAGCCGATACATAATTATACTGTATTAAAACCGGCTATAACTGTTCCAACAATAGCTAGACCTAAATTTCCTCCTACTATTGCTTAATTTGTATTGAATAGAGGTGTGAAACGTGATCTAACAGTATCAGAATGGTGATGACAGATGTCTTTATTTGACATGTCGTTTTATGTAGGAGGGTGACGACATATGAAAAAACAGAGAAAGTAAATCGCTTCCTTAATCTGTAGGGGATTTATGTTATGACAAGGCAAAGGAAGTTTGAATTGGATTACAGTTAGAAAAGCGAAGAAGTCGGATAACTAATACGATGATTTCTGTAACACTTCGGCAATCTGTAAAGAGTCTCGATTAATGTATGTGTTTATTTGATTTGTCGTTTTATACGAGAATATGACGACATATGGTGAAGGAAGTTTGGACTCGATTACAATTAGGTAAGCTTAGAAAACTAATAACTAATACGATGATTTCTTTGATACTTTCATCGGCAATCTGTAAAGAGTCTTGATGGGTGTTTGTTTTTATTTGATATATTGTTTTATTTATAATTTTTTGATATTAAGTATATGCTAACAAATAAGGAGATTGCTCTCCTTAGAGATAACCTACAGACATCAAAGTTGCTGATGATGCGTTGCTATTCGTATGGCGGGGTGTTCCTCCATGTTGGTCCCGGGCTCCTTTGAAGAATAGGCCAACTGCCGTCCTGCCAGGCAGGTCGTAAAAGGCGACCGATTGGCTATATGAGTCACTAAGATCGTGGCTTCTAGGTGGTGGAGTTCTGCATTGTCTCGTCGGGTCTGGTACCACCGCCTTACATATTCCTGCTGCAATAACGTCAGTGCTTGTCACTGTCGTGTTCCAGTTTGGAGAGTAAGGTAACCGGTAAACTTATGCATGTGGCATAAGACCTCGCCACAACATAGCAACGCACCATTAACACCTTTGGTCTCTATAGGCGATGATTGACTCTTTCCATCAGGAGACCCATCTGCTTGTTTGCTATCTTATGCTATAAAAAAAGATAATACCACATGTTTTCCAGCTACCTTACTCCCCAAACTAAAATACAACAGTGTCAAGCATCAACACTCTTGCGGCAGGAATAGGTAAGGCGCTAGTACAAAAACACAGGCGAAACGTTGTAGAATTCTACCATCTAGAAGCCACTATGTTAGTGACTTATATAGCCAATCGATCGCCTTTTACGTCCTGCCTGGCAGGACGGCAGTTGGCCTATTCTTCAAAGGAGCCCGGGACCAACACGGGGGGAACACCCCGCGACGACGACTACGACGACGACGTACGAAAAAACATCTAGCGAAAGTAAATCGCTTTTTTCATCTGTTTTTAGGAGATTTATAACAGGCTGAAGGAAGTTTGTATTGGATTACAGTTAGGTAAGATTAGAAGTGTGATATAACTAATAGGTTGATTGCTTTTATAATATCTTCGGTAAGAAGTCTCGATTGATGTGTCTTTATAGTTCGATCATCTGGTAATTTTGCCTACAAAGATTTTTGAAAATATATATTTTTGCAGGTCCAATCGAGCACATCAAAGTGCTCGATTGGAAAAATACCACCCATCTCTTTTTCTATATCTCTACTCCTGCGATTCACGATAAAAATATATGTAAAACGAAATTTTACAAGATTTCCCACCATTTACGTCTTAACATTTTTTTTTTATAAAATTATAGTTTTCGATACCTACGAGCGCAGTAAAATGTACCTGCATACGTTATAGGCCCAAGATGCTAAATGGGTACTGGGTAGTTACTCGAGCGTCGTAGGGACCTATTGAATTTTGTAGATGAAATTATAGGAAAAATAAAAGGTTATATAATGTTTTTCATTTCAATGGTGGGGAAAAATCTACAGATAAAAAAATGTAAGAAAAAAATCAGTGACATGGAAACACTTAAGCGCGTTAAGGGTATGGTGGTTGCAATAACTGTGCTAGATAAAATTTAGAAAATCTGACGATTCAAGAGTAGCGCAAGGGAGTGGGAGGGTCACAAAGTTGCAAAGAAAATTTTGTCTTGACAGTCTTGAGCGCGACTAAATTTTCTTTTATTATGGAGGAAATTATGTAAGATTACGTAAAAAGGATAATCTGAAGGCATTTGATCTTTTTTCAAAAGTAGCCCATATCGTTCAAACAGTAAACTTTACCGCTCCATTGACACATTAGTATTCTTCAAAAGAAGTTCAAAATTGGAAAGTTAACGTGAATTTAATTATACAAAATAGGTTTGTATTTATGTAACAATTAATTATCATCACCTTGCTGAAACATAACATAAATACGATAAAACGAACACATTTTATTAAAATGTTAATTAATATTGTGATGTTTTAACAACAAGACCTTTGAGTATGAAATTTCATATAATAATAAATGAAAGCGTTCTTAATTACTTGTTTGATTTTATATAAAATTAATTTTGTACATGTAAGCACTTACGCTTTGAAGGAGACGAAAATTAAAAGGAACATACTCACTGCACTTTTAAAATATTTTGTGCACAGTAAAATAAATAAGTTATATCAATAACTAGTTTTGCCTTCGTCCGCGTAAATAAATTTCAAAAATAAAGTAGCCTAAGTTACTCATTATTACTGTGGTTTAAATTATAGATAGTTCCGGGGTTTTACCCGCATAGTTCCCGTTCCCTTAGAATTTCCGGGCTAAAAACTATTCTATATCCTTTCTTGAGCCTTATGCTATCTTAGTACCGAATTTCATCTAAATCGGTTTGATGGTTTAGGCGTAAAGAACGACAGCTAGACCGAGTTACTTTCGCACTTATAATAAGTATTACTAGCAACCTGCCCACGGTTTCACCCGCTTAGCTTGTCTTCCCGTGTGAATATCGGAAAGATTTATATACTAAAACCTTTCTCAATAATCAATCTATCTATTAAAAAAACCGCATCATAATATGTTGCGTAGTTTTAAAGATTTAAGCATACATAGGGACAGACAGAGACAATTGGCCATTAGTGCCATAAAGTGACAGGAGGCAAGCCTATCGCCTACCGGGTACCTAACCAATCCTGAGCAACGTTGTTTTTATCAAAAAACTGAAAAAACACATTTTTGAATCGTCCGTATTAATTCTATTGCAATTTAATGCATTTACAACGATAGATGCCTTATCTTGATTTTAAAAATATTTTTACTAATTTTTAAACACTTTTTTATGAATGCATTAATTTAGTTTACTTAAACATACGACTTTAATGGTTATGACAACATAAGATTAAAGTACCGAAGTACAGTACCGTTCAAATAAAAAAAGAAACAGTACCGTTCTTAAATTCCTTGTATCTCACTCCCAGACCTATTCACGGTCTTTTACGGTGCATGCAGCTGAGCTATGGAATTCGCTTCCCCCATGCATTCGCTCTAGTCCTTCACTGCCAGTTTTTAAAACACGCCTCAAAGAGTATTATCTGACACTTTCTTGATTTTAATAGTTTATATTACTAAATTGTAATGTTCGATTTCCTTTAATATGTATGTGTTTCACATATAAATATGTTCAGTGTATGTGTATGTGTGTATATTCATATATGTATTACTTTATTTGTTGTGCACAATGCCTTCCCATTTATTAATTCCTACTCCACATTCCGGGTTAGCTGGAAGAAATCTCCGCCAGTAGAGATAAACTCACCTTTTTGTACAATTTGTATTACAGTATAGTAATAAAGCATTAAATAAATAAATAAGATTATTTATATATATATATATATATATATATATATATATATATATATATATATATATATATATATATATATAATAAATAAATAAGATATATTTAAGACTAATAAACTTATTCGTATTTTAAATTCAGAAGCGCAGGCATCTTTACTGTAGGATTGGTATTGCTAATCCATTGACCATTCAGATAAAATCAATAAATGTATTCAATTAATTGATACAAACCAAGATTCTGAAGGCTGCTGAACTAATATAACGTAACACAAGTTCCAGCGATATTAAAACAGTAGTGTGACAGTCCCACCTATGATTTTACTCAAACAATCGAAAAACTTTCTTACTAATCTATTACATAAACATAATGAATAACAATTTTGCCGCAGCGCGAAACAAACTTATAATACGATTCCATGCATCCTCTTTTGATACTGTTGTATTAAAATTAATGCTCCCAGGCCTTGTTTGTGTTTACAAAGTAACAACGAAGTGTGATAAATCTAAATCAACGCCATAAATAAAGTTTGCTTTAACTCAAGCTCTGCCAGCGACATCTGAATTGTATCACTAAGAAACCTAATATAACTTTTGGAAATCTTAAGAGTTTACATTGACGTAAGGCTTGATTTGATTTATTAACTAAGTTTAGTACTAAGCCGGGTCTCCTGCGACACTGTTTTTTGTTTTCTAACACCTAACATTAAATTTCTAACAAAATATGGGCGTGTACTAAATTTCTTGTAGCTCAAACATGCAAACATGTTATCCAAGGCGAACGGAAAATGTCCCCGCGTTCGCCTGCGGGGAGGGATAATTTCATATTCCAATTGTAATAACAAACACAATAAACTTTAGGTCACGGAGCAGATACAATTTGCTCCGTGCTGTAGGTAATTACAATAGGAATATACACAAGAAATCAGTAAATACGAAACGCACGACCTCAATGTTCGCAAGCAATGATGATATTATAAAATTACCCCTCCCCCGCAGGCAAACAACGGGATGTTTTCCGTTCGTCTCGGATAACAGTTTCGGATGTTTGAGGTAACAAAACAGGACACGCCCATATTTTGTTAGATGTCTGATGTTAGGTGTTAGAAAACAAAAAAGTGCCGCAAGAGACCAGGCTTTATACTGTAAGAACTCTATCCGACCCGAAGAATACATACGAATAGCTTGATGACATTATCAGAATAAAAACTGACCAAGTGCAAGTTGGACTCGCGCACGAAAGGTTCCGTACCATCATTTATAAAAAATGTCAAAAAATCATGTCTGTTGTATGGGAACCCCCTTTAAATATATTTTGTTATATTTTTATAATTTAACTATCTAATTTTAATGTTAATGAATAAATAAATAGTCTGTGAATATTTTAAGTGCCTAAAAGTTGTCATTATCACGTTTGTTGTATGAGAGTCCTCTTGAATATTTGTTTTTTCTATTTTTAGTATTTTTTTTATATAGAGGCAACAGAAATACATTATCTGTGAAAAGTTCAACTATTACGGTTCATGAGACAAAGATTGGTGACAGATGGTATCTGTCCATCTGACAGGCAGACAAGCGGATGGATAGTGTAGTCTTAGTAATAGGGTCCCGTTTTACACTTTGAGTACGTAACCCTAAAAAGGATTGTGATTCAATTCATAAAATAAAAAATAAATAAATAAAGTAATTTTAAAATGCTGGTATTCACCATTCAATTTCCTTTAAATTTAGGGAATATCTAAAACTGTATCTTACCATGTCAAGTTAGTGGTCGTGCGTAAACGACTGGCGACTACGACATCAAAGAAACCGCTTTCGGATGTCGTAGCCACCTGCGTCGAATTTTTTGATTGACATTTTGTGTTGCCATGACAGTATTTGAAATGTTATTAATTATTTTGATAGATAAAAGTCATATATCTATCCACAAAACAAAAACATATTATAATATACGATTGTATTAAGTTGCTAAAAATACCCTTGACGATTGGACAGGGCTATTTTACACACTTTGTAAGATTATTGTCTTGGTATAACATTTTTATAACAGCATCATAGTAATCATAAACATCAACAATAAGTGACAACAATTTTGCGTTAATATGTTTCTGAATGATAAGAACAGGATAACTTAGTAAGCATATTCCACAGTTTTGGTCCGGGCTCCTTGAAAAATAGACCAATTAAACCAATTGCCGTTCTGTCAACTTGGTCGTAAAAGACGACCGATTAAAATTGCGAGTCATTACCATCATGGCTCCCAGGGGTAGAATTCCACCACGTCTCGCTGCCAAAATATCGTCAATGCTTGTCATTGTCGTGTTCTGGTTTGGAGGGTAAGTTAGCCGGTACAATTATGCACGAGACATTGCCACCCAGCACATATCAACACACGATTAATATCTTTAGTGTCTATAGACGGAGGTTTCTCTTTCCATCAGAAGAGCCATCTAATTATTTGCTATCTAATGATAAAAAAAATCGGCTATAAAATTACAGTACTGAGATAAAGAATCATCCATACACAGACACTTAAGATGTCAATAGTGCGTTACAAAATGCTTTTCTTATGCAGTTGCGTTGCAAAATGCATTGCAAAATGCTTTTGTATTTCAGTTTATCTGCTGGCACATGATAATGTTAAGCACTAACGCTATTGTGCCGTGAATAGCGAAGTTAATAACACCTAATATTAGTGATAGTAGAATTACATGTATTCTTTTCTTGACTCTTAGGAGTAGTCTAGCTAGCGAGAAAACCAAATTTTGGTCCCATATTGGTCCTGGCCGCTTATGAAGAAAAGACTATCTGACATTATGTCAGGGGGTCAGTAAGTGGCGAACGATTGGCTATACCTATATTGATCACCACCACAGTGACTTCTAGCTCCATTACATCTCGTCTAGGCTCGGTTCTACCCCCTTACTTTTTCCTATCGCACTAGTGTTAATGAATGTCATTGCTGTGTTCCGTTTTGGAAAGAAACGTAGCCGGTAAATTTATGCATGTGGCACTACCATTTCACATACCATCTCCATATTTGGTGTCGATAGGCTACGGTTGTCTTTTTGCATCAAGAGAGCTCAAAAGCTTTCCATCCAGAGAATCTGCTTGTTTATTATCTAGTGCACTATGTAATTGACAGGGCTCGAGTTCGATTCCCGAGGGGACCAAGCATTTGTGTGATGAGCACATATGTTTGTATTTCTGGATGTAGGTGTTTATAAATGATATACCCGTTTTCATACATGTATTTCTATGCATTAGTATAGTTGACTAACACACGTTACTCAAGTAAATAATTTGCTTACTTCAAGGTTAGATTAATTAGTGTAATTTTTCCCTTGCATATTAATAGAAAAAGAACCGTAGGTAACATGAGGATATACTACGGTCAATCAATGATTAAGGCCACAGATGATGCCAACAAACAATGTCCATTATTAAGTCGCGAACTAAGTAATTTATTACAGAGTTTGTTAGGCATTATGTCATTTTACGTTAAAGCTTTATTACTATATAACAAATATTTGAGGACATGCCATGGCCAAAAGGCAACAGTTCAAGGCGTATGGTGTAAATATGGTGAGCAGGAGATAAAACACTGAATTGATGTGCGTAATGACTATTATTAGTATATAGAAACTAAATTGTCTTATTTGTTTTTAATAACTGGCTATGCAGTATTTCATAATACATAGCATTAACTGATATCCACGATTCAGTCTGTATTATTTATCATATTAACACAAAATGATGACACGGAAAGCTTTTTTTATTTTATTTTTTATAACATAAGATAGCATACAAGCAGATGGGTCTCCTGATGGAAAGAGTCAACCACCTCCTATAGACACCAAAGGTGTTAATGGTGCGTTGCTATCTTGTGGCGAGGTCTAACGCCACATGCATAAGTTGAACACGGAAAGCTGATAAAAATCATAATTATCTAAATGGTAGATGAACGACTAACAAAATCGTAATACAATGCGAATGTGAATAGATATAGGTATCGGATGAGACCAAAACTGACGTACCATGACCAAATTGGTCGGGTGCTTTGCGAAGATGATATCAAGAGTCTTTGAAACCGTCGTTGGCAGACTTGCTTTGCTTCATATTCATAACTCTCTTCATACAAGAAGAGGGTTATGAATATGAAGCAAGAATGTGATATATGGTTGTCAGTTCTCTCTGCCGACCCCGTAAGAGATCTGGTGTAGAGATATGTGTACATGTCATTTCTAAATTTTGCCCGTGTTGGTCCAGGACCCTTTTGAAATTCTCTCATCTCACTGCTAGGCTTCTAGACAGAAAACAGACTAATATTTACAACTATATATAACTAGCGATCAGAATAGTTGTCATTGATAATCGATCAAACCAAAAGGAAATTCCGTCATATTGAAGCAGTGACGCGTACCACACATTGATTATACCGTCCTCACCGCTGAAGCATCACACTCCGGTTCCCTTGCTGGGAAGCTAGTGGGAACGAACGTGTATGCTGTATGAATTTTTTCGATTTAACCCGATTTATTGGTTTGTCCGTTAGCGAGATGGATGGTGATACCCATCGCCGCATTAACCTGCATCGACCTGATAACGATTACCGATTATTTCTAGCAATAATCGGGATAGCTTTACATCAGAATTACCTGCCGTTTTAATCATTTGTATTGTACAGTAACACCCAGAAATTTTATTGTAAACTAACTTTACGACCGCAAATTCACCCGTGTAGACTGAAACGATTGGGTCGTACTTTTTTATCAAGTTCTGGTGGAATATTTCAAATACATCATAGAAGAACATAAATTCTACATTTTGAGTAATTTTAGTTGGTTATGCAAATTTTAGCAGCCCTTTTTACCCTTTTAAGAGATGGAATTTAAAAAAAACTTATAAACGTGTTTCTTTAAATGGATTGAAAAGTATAAGTAGTAAATTAAAAAATATATATACTTGACAGTTTATTTTTTATACACTGTTTAAAAGTCCTTTCAGGGAAGTTCTCTGGGGAAGAATCTCCTTAAAGGGATAAATTATTAAGAAGTCCTAAAATACGTGTTTTTTCAATTATATGGAAGAGCATAAATACTACATGTTAAGCTATTTTGATACTAAACAATTTATTTTCCTTGCCAAATTGATACTCTCTTTTACCCCTTCAAAGAATGAAATGCCAAAACTCCTCACATACGTGTTATTAAATTGGATTGAAAAGCATAAACATTAAACTTTTATATAAACCATTTATTTATCGTACGAACTTCAGTATGGACTTCTTTTCTTCCATTAAAGAGATTAAATTCAAAAAATCCTAAAATATATATATTATTTAATTGTACTAAAAACCATAAATAGTAAACTTAATTTCTACAATAAATAATCAATAATAAATAAATAAATATTCACGGGACAAATTACACTGACTGATCCCCAAATTAAGCAAATTATTTGCTTGTGTTATGGGTGTTACTCAACGATAGAATACATAGAAATACATATAATATAAATACTTTTACATACATAATAAACACTCAAACCCGGAAATACAAACATTTATGCGCATCACACAAATGCTTGTCCCCGTCGGAGATCGAACCCGAGTCCCGTTGCTTGCGTAGTCAGGTTCGCTAACCACTCGACCAACGGGGCGGTCATAATCAATAATTTATTTTGCGTGCGAAGTTTAACGTTCAGTTTTACCCCTTTAAGAAATTAAATTTAAAAATAATAAAAGATGTGTTTAATTATTTTATATTTAAAGGCTAATTTTTAAATTTAAAAAAAATATTTATTTCAAGTTAAAAATAACAGAGTTTTATACATCCTTTCACCCCGTATTGCACCATCTTAGGTGATGAATTAAAAAAAACCTTCTTGTTCTTCATCTACATTGCAAAAAAATCGCTGTGAAATAAATCGTTTCTGGTCCAAGAAGAGCATAAACTAATCTATCTAATGTTTGTTGAAGAAGTCTAGGCCTTGAAATGTTAGACAGTCACGCAGATCTTTTCCTTTTACATAATATGATCACCCCGTTGGTGGAGAGCTTAGCGAACCTAACTACGAATCGATGGGGTTCGGTGACGATTTCCGACAAAGACACACATTAATTGTGTGATGAACATAGATGTTTTTATTGCTTGATTTGGGTGCTTATTATGTAGGTATGTTACAGTATTTAAGTACGTATTTCTATGTAATATTAATATCGTTGATTAACACCTATAACACAAGCGAATAAATTGCTTACATTGTGGTTCAATCAATTCGTGTAATTTATCGAGCGATATTTATTATATACAGAAACGAGTGTGTTTTCAAAAACTATTTTTAGTGCCAGTGTAATTTAAAGGAATAAAAAAGAGCGGGGTAATTTGTGTGGGCAAAAGAATAATTGAGCACACAGCTAATAATGATGTACAAATACACCCATTTAAATATTTCAGTTTGTTTTAGTATTGTTCAAATAAACTATTTTATTACAGCATGCTATGGATTGTAAACTATATTTTTCTAGCGCGATAAGTTACAGACTATATTATAACGTGTAACTTGAAGACTATGATACGAAATTACGAACTTCGCGTAGTTCGTATAATGAACAATGATTGCAACGTGCTAGACCATAGATGTTAGACGTTATAACTTATATCAGCTTATAGTTTATACGCTTTAGTCAGCGCGTCCTAGCACTTGCTTTTTGACGTTATGTGTTGCGCGCTATCTCGACCGGCTCACGCGAATTTCGTATGTTATAACTTATAACCTATAAATGTATAACTACGGGTTATGCTAGCCGCTAGGTATATAGCGGCTTGCATAGGAGCTATATTATAGCGCCGAATGGGTATTTATATAGCGTACGCTTTATGTTGAGTATACATAGCGCGCTGTGATATGGCGCTATGCAGTATGTTAACCACAATTAATTTGTTTCAACCTTTTATATTGTAGAGGAGCTTTTTAAGAGTTTAATAAGCTAGTAAGTTTTTTTTTTAAATACACCTCCTTTATTCTACCTATGTAGAAGTGAGATATGTTCTATACAAGTAGAATTATAAAAATCATGTTACTTTGTAAAACGTTATACGTGATCAATGGTCATATATTAAAATCAGTGAGTGATTAATCATTCACTGGTCAATGGTCTTACAGTACCCGGCGATAAATATTGCACATCGACCTTTGGAAAGAGACAATCGGCTAATTTCGGCTTCGTAGAGCGTTATCTCTGTCGCACAAAATACAAACAGTCCGGTACCTATTAGGAGCTGTTAAAACAAGTATGATTTGCTTCTTTTGATATTTTTATTCTTTGTATAAAATACACTAATTTTTCTATAAGTGATGGCTTTAGGTTGGGGTAAAATAAAATAAAAAAAACATTTTTACATTATGTTTACGTATTTAATTATTTTGGAACATTACAGCTTTAGTGTACATAATAAACACCATTATACCTATTGCTAAAATGAGACATTGCAATAAAAATAATAATAATTCTAATTCTCAATTACTTCCATTTCACTATCTGTGCTCTCAAAGAGGTCAATATCACTGTCACTATCAGCCGTATTTATTACTAATCTATCAGTGTAATTGTCTAAACTGTGTTGAATGCTTCTATATTCATTCTCACATTTGATTGCATGATCGCAAACCTTTTTCCACTCTTCAGCGCCGATCATGTTTACTTTTTCAGTCAATAATGTTTTTACTGTAGTTAAGTTCATACCCACATTTCTAGAGGCTACATAGCCTTTCAGTTGAGACCATATATTTTCAATTGGATTAAAATCCGGATGATATGGTGGCAATCGCAACACAGTGTGCCCATGTTCGGCAAGTATTTTGTCCACAGAAAACTCTGTATACCTCTCCTTGTGCTGATATATAATAGCGTAAATCTGGGTTTTTGTTAATTTTGGATCAACTGGAATTTCATGTCTGTTTAACCAGTTGATCATTTCCCGTTCAATGGTGTTTGAGTTGGGGGGTCTCTCAACATACTTGTTGTGATAGGGTGCGTTGTCGATAACTAGAACAGAATCACTGCGTATATTTGGGATTAATTGGTTAACCAGCCATTTCTCATAGTTATCGTTATTCATTTCATTGTGATAGTCACCTGTAGTGTCCGTGGATTTATACGTTAAAAAAGCACCGGGTACAAAGCCTTTTTCATTTCCCGCATGAACTATTATCAAACGTTGACCTTTTGAAATTGGCTTTTTTACTCCTTTTTTCTTATCGTCACTCCAAGATTTCCCTTTAGTGTGGGATGCATGTATATATGACTCATCCATGTAGACGATATTTTTTCCTGTTTCGCGAAATTTGCGTATTTTATCAAGGTATTCCATTCGTTTGAGACTAACGTCGTGCTTTTCCATTAGAATTTTTCGATTATCTTCCATTTTAGTGAACTGAAATCCCATGTCATGAAGTATTTTTCTCAATGTTTTTTCAGACCCATTGTAATTAATAGCTTCAGATAACTTAGCTTTTAATGATTTTATTGTTGGCAGTTCATTAAATCGTAAGTGAAAATCGTACACCATTCTTCGAACAACATCGTAATCAAAATCGTCCATATCCAAACGAAATTGCTTTTTTGGTCTCCCTTTTTTTTGGAGTGCTGAACTTAATTTCAGTCGAATGTGTTTCAGTACTGACTTCGTTTAATATATTGTTCAAAGTTCTTCTTGAAATTCCAGTGGCATTTGCAACTCGCTCTTGAATCTTCTTAAAATAACAACTTACATTTTCATCTACTTTTTTTTTTAAATCTATCAGCTTCGCTTACAAAGTATTTATAAACATTGTAGATAATTTCACGTGACTGACCTCGTAAAGGTTTCCCTCTTTTTCCGAAAGATGCCATATTACAACTTTAAATTATTTAAATTTGTGGGTGTTATCAACTCTAAATATATATTTTTTTCGGGACGCGACTATATAAACGGCGACTATATAAAATCGGCGACGATACAAAGAATAAAAATATCAAAAGAAGCAAATCATACTTGTTTTAACAGCTCCTAATAGGTACCGGACTGTTTGTATTTTGTGCGACAGAGATAACGCTCTACGAAGCCGAAATTAGCCGATTGTCTCTTTCCAAAGGTCGATGTGCAATATTTATCGCCGGGTACTGTACATCTTTTGACGCGCGCCAATTCTACAGAAAGTGAACGGCGCGGAATGTTTTGAAACCGCTCGGAAACGGTTTAGTTTTTGGATAAATAAATATAGGACTTCAGCTGAAAACCAAAATTTAGTACATTTTTTTTTTAATTTAAAACTAAATATCACCATATAAAAATCACGTGGCAAATTAGAAAAATTATGAACAAACTACATGTTTTAGAGATTTTTTAGCTTGTTTTCGGAATTTTATATAATCAAGTAAAGTACATTCTATTATTTAATAAGTTAGTTCATTCCTTAGATAACCGTTATTTAACAAACAATACATAAAAATGTGATTAAGCAAATCAGTTTATTCCGTTTGTCTCGGTGCCTCGCCTTAAAATCAGTGAGTGAATGATTATTCACCACCATCCAGTAGCACCACCACCATCACAATGGTCTACATTAAAATCATTGAGTGAATAATCATTCACTCACTGATTTTATTATATGACCATTGACCAGTGAATGATTATTCACTCCCTGGTTTTAACGTATGACCATTGACCACGTATAATGTTTAAAAGAGTAATATGATTTTTATAATATATCTCGCTTCTACTTAGATAGAAAAAAGGGGGTGTATGTTAAAAAAACTTTCTTAGCTTTTTAAACTCTTAAAAATGTTCCCCTACTATATAAAAGTTTGAAACAGTTTAAACGAATTGAAATATTTAAATGGGTGTGTTTCTACATCATTACTAGTTGTATTCATGATTATTCTTGTCCCCATACACCTTTCTCGCCCTTTTTGTTTCTTTAAATGATTGGTTAATCATCCTCTGTTGTTGTATCCCTATGTTAATTAACTGATTTAGCAATAAGGGATGTATTTATGTGCTCTATCTTTTTTAACTTTTTAATTCGTGCATTAAGACAAAGGTAAACTGTTTCATTTAAGGAACAAAAAATGATTGGCGTGGTTAGTCGTGCGTCACTTGATGTTATATGCAAATCGAGATAGTTTAACAATAGAACATACGTTGGCATTACAATCGTATTCGATTATTTCCTAATAAACATGCTTCCGTAATTAAATGCTTACGCATGACAGTAGCATTTCTATCAAGAATGTTTTGGGTATAATGAACTATTCTCATACGACACCTAATAAAATATAGAATTTAGAGTAAATGCCTAAGAACTTCCTTTCTTATTACTTTAAGGCAACTCGGTTGAAATAAGAATAAGCGTTCATTCAAAATGAATTAATATTTAATTCATTATGAATTATGATACATTTATCAATTGTCAAATTAAAAAAGAACTTCTAATGCAATTATACATATTATAATAAAAGTGAAAAAATAAAAAATAAAACTTCAAATTAAATTAAAATTAAATTTCAAATATCAACTATTTTCATACCTCAAAACTATTAAACTGAAATTGATAAAATTTGAACCGTTCCTTAAATTGGAATAGACCTGAATTAAAGCACAAGGAGTTATCTAGATACGAACATGCAAACGTGCAAACATATAACATGCAAACATATAAACATGCAAAAGTATAAACGTGCAAACGTGCAAACATACAAACAGACAAATTTGGAGGAAAGTATATATTATTATACTTAAATACTTAGTTCTCAAAAGTTTTAATCTATATTACAATTTTTGAGAATGAAGTTCCTTGTCGCACGGTACGAACTTGGATGGAGGTTAGGTGAAAAAAGTGTAAAAAATGTTTGCCTCGAGTTTTCTTCACAAGTTTTTGCCGTCGCCGATTCGCTGAACCTCCAAGTCGAATTCTTTATTGTAGACTACTTTATAAAAAACTTGGTACAAATAAAAAATGAAAAATTCGTTAAAAAAGGCCATCTGTTTAAGAAATAGAGTGTGTGAGATGAGAGAAAGGGGAAAGGTAGATGTAGAGATGGAGATAAGAGGGGGTAGAGAGGTGAGCCAGTAGAGGTTGTAAAGTGTACAAGGTTATAAATGTCCTCAATGGCGTAGGCCGGCTCACGCTAATTTCGTTATCGATAGGAGTGCGGTGATGGCGTTCTATTGCTATTCTGTAGGAGAGGAAGAGAGGCAGAAGATACAAATGAAAACAGACAGAAATATGCAGAAACAGGCAAAAACAGGTGGAAACATGCAGAAACATGCAGAAACATGCAAAAGCAGGTGGACACAGGAGGAAATAGACAAAATAGGCGAAAAGAGGCAGAAACAGGTGGAGAGAGGGGGAAAATAGTAAGAAAGAGGCTAGCAGAGAGAGGGGCAGGAAAATAAAAAATGAGTAAAATAAAAATCATCGTTCCAAACACATAACATATATCATGTAGAAGGCCCATAGCCGGGACTCACCTAGGAAGATCGCCGTAACATGTTTGCACAAAAACATGGTTTGTCATATTTTTAACACATTGAAACAATGTAAGTGATTCGTCTTTCTAACTTACCACTCTGAACTTACTACTCGTAATTTCAACCTTAGTAGAATATGATAAGGATGGAACTATTATTACCCTGGCTGAGTAGCGTCACGGCGCGTAGACGGAAACTTTGAGAAATGTACTCGTATGTATAGTTTAACTAAAAATTGACCTTATCATAATGAATTCAATTGACTTCTATTAAATCATTTTTCTCGTTGTGATAATATTGCTTTATTTTCAAACTATATCGGAAATAAAATAATATACGACCTACGATGGTACAAACAAAATCTTAGTAAGGGAGCACGACTGAAGTCTTAAACTTATAGCTATGCGGAGCTCCACATACTTGTTACTTTTATTTAACATCTTTTCTGTGGTTCTAAACGAGTTTTCCACGACACAGTCGATTTTTTTAATTGTATTTTTATTTAATTAAATAGCAAAAAACACAGGGTCGCCTCGTTGAAAACGTCATTGGCGTTCTTATACACGCAACATTGACATCAACTATCGTCAAGCGTTTATGGAGCGTCTGTAATTATTGTGCCTCATTCCGTACACATATATTAGATTTAGATCTGTAAATAATAATTAAAATAGCATTCTTAAAGTTTATAAAAATTAGTCTAAATAATTTACACCCATATGTTAGCATCCTTTGCATTTTAATTGATGATTGTAATTATACTTTTAAATTGCCAATAAAAAGACATTTTGGTAAGCCTGGAGAAACGGATGTCATTGGACTGAAAGTAATCGGTGCCGATAAAACATTTCTGATGAGGCATTGTTTTGATGGGATTAGATAGATACGCTGAAATAAAATGCTTTAATTTTCAGCCTAAGAGTCATATGCTAAGAGTACATCTTAATTGAGAAATGAAAATGAAATCGGCTAGGGGTGAGCAGAAAGTAAATCTAGCGTTTACTTTTAAATTGACGTTACTATAGCCGCATCAAGCTACTCAATTAACGTTTAGTCTTAAAAAATACAACTTTGAAATCGAACCATGAGTGAAAGCGGCGCTTGGAGTAATTATAAAGGAGTAATGTTCTTAGGCTCGTAGGCGTAATTGGGGCGGGATGAAAATAAGGTTATTTTCACCCACACCGGAGTCTACGATTACAATCCTGCCTAATTATACCTACCAACCCAAATTTATAGCAACTAATTCAGGCATATAAGACGAATTAATTAAAACATTTTATAATGTCAAGTTTTAGCTCCTCTCTATCAATTTAAAACTATGAGATTGAATACTTTATTAATCAGCATTAACTTGTATAGTTAATGCAATTATTGCGCATGATAATTAGATTTAAAAATATTCAACTCAACCTTCTCAAGTATAACTTGAAAACTCCAATTCACAGCAGTTTAAGATTTTAGCGGTCACCCTTTTGTCGTTATGCGACCATAGACTAAACAAAAAAAACACTTTTAGGATTGACAAAGGACTTTAGCTTTAAAGAAATTTGTATAGGTACATACGTATACGTGTGCAATATACAAACGTATGTGACATGAATTTAGTGTAGAATAATGTTTATTTTTATCAATGTAATGCATTTCTAATCTATACATATAATAAAATCGTAGGAAAGTCAAAACTGTACATTGAATATTTTTTTAAAAGAATACTTGGGGCGTGATCTACAATAGATATTGAATCCAAAAATATAGTTTTTAGAATTTTTGTCTGTTTGTCTATTTGTCTGTATGTATGTCCGGCGTAAACTCAAAAAGTACTGCATGGATTTACTTCAAATTTTGCATGAATATTTCTAACAGGTCGAGTCAACATATAGGCTACATATTATCACGCTATCCCCTACGGGGGAGGAGCTGTGCATAATATTTAAAGACTGGCTTTTGCCCGCGACTTAATCCGCGCGAACTTCGTTTACTCCGCACAGCTCCTCCCCCGTAGGGGATAGCGTGATAATATGTAGCCTATATGTGGTTCCGACCTGTTAGTAATCTTCATGCAAAATTTGAAGTACACCCATGCAGTAGGTACTTAAAAAACCCAAGCGGATCAGCGACAAGCGTCCCCAGCACAGGCAAATCAAACCAAACACCCTGTTTACACGCTTGTTCTTGTGGGCACTAGGCTTGTGGAAGCTTGCCAAGCGTGTGATGAGGTATGATGTTTTATCATTGCATATCATGGTTATACGAGTCACTACCATCGTGGCCACTAGGTGATAGAATTCTGCATTGTACCGCCCAGATCTGGTACTCCTGGCTTACCTATTTCTACCACAATAGCATCAGTGCTTGATACTATCGTGTTCCGGTTTGGAGGGTCAGGTTTATTATTATTAGACCTCGCCACAATATAGCAACTTACCATTAACATCTATGGCGTCTATAGGCGATGGCTGACTCTTTCCATCAAAAGACCCATCTGCTTGTTTGCTAACTTATTTATCGCGGCAGGAACAAGTATAGCAGTTGTACCACACCTGGGCGAGACTTTACAAAATTTTACCACCAATTTTGGTCAATCGTTTGCCTCTTACAAACTGCCTAGCAGAATGGTAGATAGTCTTTTTTCTTCAAAAGGCGGTATGGATGGACACGAGGTAAAGGAAAGAGGCAGGTTTTAGTAATAAAACCATATAGATATTTTATAGATTCAAGCCTTACTTTGCGGCAATTGATTAATTAAACGAAAAAAAGTAGATATTTTGCAAATTTTCACGAACTTTTACGTGTACATTTGCGATGCCACTGATGGGGAAAACATAAAAAGCGGTGTTCCATTTCTTGAAATACTCCTCGTAGGCCTGAAAATTAAAAAAGACCCCAGCGGCACACTTACCCACCCTCGTCCACCACACTTTGCACCACGATAACAGCACAAAAGCACACAATACTCGCACTCAACGCACGTTTTACTTCGCAACCGAAGCATCTTCAGGAGACACAAACACTACTACACTCAACGAGGGCCGAAGTAGTAGTACGTTGTACTTACTACTTGTTCGTTTTTATGTGTTCGTGGAAATTTGCAAAATAAGTAATTTTCTTCGTTTATAAAATCATACGTTGATTATTTCTATACTAATTTATTCTATTATTCTATACTAATTTAGTTTATGCCGAAGTTCTCGGTACAAGATAGCTACGTATATTTGTTATTCAGATCCTAGCATCGCATCCCCATATACTAAACAATTTATCCCGAGTATCAGTCATCGTAAACAACGAATATTGTCTAATGCACATACACTGCTCAAACACTTCACGTCTGCTGCACTCCGTCCAAATATCGCTTGGTTGTAAATCTATAATAGTTAACGTATGCAATTAGAAATTATTGAATATATTAGATTTCTAGAGAGGTTTGAGCTTATATAGAAATTTACTTGATATTACAGTAAATATATTTAGCGCCTGTAAATAATATTTGTTATTATTTTTTGATTTGCACCATAAAATTCTAGTGACAGTTTTTACACTCGTATGACAAGTGTAAAATGGAAATGACATATTCACTAAATATGAAGACGGTACTTTTGATCAAAGATCCATATCTTACCATCCACACTCAATTTGTCCAAGTATAAAAATTAGTAGTTTCGACCTACACTGAAGAAACCAAGCCATACATCAAGCCTGAAACGGCTGTTTTATTGCACTTGTCTGTTTTTATGTTTGTTGCCTCATAAGATGGAATTATTATAGAGTCTAGAACTCCGCCATTTATAAACTGACTGGAATTTCTTATTTAACTTCTCTTCTTCTCTTAACGTTAGTAGTATAAGGAAGTCACCGATTTTAGCACGGCTTTAGAAAATATATTTTTCATCAGATCTCCACGTCTTGAGAACTTAGGAACCTTTTAATACTATTTTCACGACGACGTACGTCTGTACGTAGGTCTAATAGGAATTGCAATTGTAATTTTGCTTACTTGGCTACATCTGAAACTGCTAAAAATCAAATGCTGACCTGCTATGGAGCTTTTGTAGCATACTGTCAAGTGAATTACAAAATCCGTCTCAACCAGATTAGCTTACCTACTACGCAATTCCTCACATTTGCTCGTGCTAGTCTGGGCATCCTTTGAAGAATAGACCATATGCCGTTCTACCAGGTTGTTTGTAAGAGCCGAACATTGGGCTAAGCGAGTCACCTCTTCGTGGCTACTAGATGATAGAGCTATGAATTATCTCACCCGGGTCTCATACCACCGCCTATTCCTGCCGCAATAGTAAGGTACCCGATAAACTTATACATGTGGCGTTAAGACCCCGCCATAAGAATAACCACTATTTACAGATTTGGTGTCTATAAATATAATCTTTTTAGGTTGTTAGGTTATGCCATCTGCTTGTTTGCTATCATTACATACACAAAAAAAATGAGAAAATTTGTATATGTATATTGTGTATGATTGTTACTCTCATAATTTTGTACTTTTTATCCCAGTAAATGTATTGACCCTATGGGATTCGTGAAACACTCTAATTACGCTAGAGGGATCAGCTTAATGGTCTAGCTTTGGAGTCGATTCTTGGGCTAGACACACGTTCTTAATTAGTCTTCAGCTTTTGGAAAACCTGGGTTTCTCGAGACTGGTAAGTTTTTTTCATATAATAAGATAGCAAACAAGCAGATGGGTCACCTGATGGAAAGAGTCAACCATCGCCTATAGACACCAAAGATGTTAATGATGCGTTGCTATCTTGTGGCGAAGTCTAATGCCACATGCATAAGTTTACCGGCTACCTTACCCTCCAAACCGGAACACGACAGTGACTAGCACTGACGGTATTGCGGCAGGAACAGGTAAGGCTGTGGTACCAGACCCGATCGAGCCAATGCAGAACTAACTCTATCACCTAGAAAAAGTTGGTCAACTGTCACATAAAGTGCAAAATATCTTTGACTAATCGTGGGAGCAGTGGCATTTCTGCCAACTTCTTAGAGGATATGGGCGTGATAATTTTTAATTGCAAGTAGCTACGGACTTCAATTTAATTACAATTTTCAACACTAGGCGACGAAGATAATTCTATTTTTATAATATCCGTGTCACTAAAAATGTGAATGAAAAAGCGAATGCTTGTCTATTATACGAGTCATTACCATCGTGACTACTAAGTTTAAGTTCTGCAACGGCTCGCTGTGATAGCTACCATTGCCTTGCCTTTCATGCCATGCCATGCCATTGCCAATGCCAATGCCATGCCATTACTCTTGCGCTTCAGTTAAATTGTATGGTATTTTTATATCATAAGGTAACAAACAAGCAGATGGTTTTCTTGATTTTCGTAAATCACGAGCTGACCCGGCAAATGTTCTGCCCTTTTAACTACTCTTATTTTTTGTTGGTTGGTTTGGACTTGTAGAAAAATGGTGAGTGAAAGGTTAACGAAACAGATATACCATGCGAATGTGGAAGGATGCTGGTACCGGGGAAGACCAAGACTGACATACCATGATCTAATTGATTGCGTACTTTCCGAAGATGGTGTCAAGAGTCTTCGCAACCGCCGTGTTTGTATAAAGAAACTACTGAATGTGGAAGCGAGACAAATCTGCACATTTGTAATTTTTTGGTTCTAGTTCTTTTTGCATAACTCGTAAAAGACCTGGCGTGAATATATGTATGTCTGTATTGTGCCCAAATTTACATGTGAAGGTGTGAATTAGCGAAACATTTGATTTCAATTCAAATCTCGATGAACGGACTACCAATATCTGATTTTATCGGTATATAAATCGCTACAAACAGAAAGAAGAATACAGTTGAAAGGGCAACGCAATATGTCCCTAAGGTAGTACACACAATCACACAATCGAGTAAGGTACACGCAATCTTGGAATAGAGTAGAAAATAAGCCACACCCGTAATGGCAAACAAACGCGAGAGGCGCTGTGGAATCGGGGTTTACGCATAAGGGCTCTGAGTATATCTTTTGAAGTTTAATGGGTATTATAAGGATTTTTATGGAATTTTAACCAAACATAAAACACACTTTACGAGTATGTATACAAAATACTGGAATCAATATTTTGATTATCACTACATAGTATTAAACAAAGTCGCTTTCTCTGTCTGTCCCTATGCATGCTTAAACCTTTAAAACTACGCTACGGATTTTGATGTGGTTTTTGTAATAGATAGATTGATTCTTGAGGAAGGTTTTAGTATATAAACCTTTCCGATATTCCCTCGGAAACAAAAGCTACGTGGGTGAAACCGTGGGCAGGTCGCTAGTATAATATATACCTACTTCACCTTAATCTAAACAAAAAAAAATGCTTTTCGACTAACTTTCGCTGCAAACGTATCGCTGTGTCGTATGCCTGTGCATCGTAGAAATTCACTCATCACGTTTTCTTTCATGTGTCAAAAATACATTAACTTAAAAAAAATACTGACCTTTGAATGAGATAAAAAGGTAGATTAGCAGGCCATGGTTAATCACATTTACTTAGCTTCTAAGGTTATTATTACCATGTAAGTGTCTTATTGTTGTCAAAATTGACAGCCGTTATTCATTTTGAATGAATGAATTTAAAAAAATAATACAGTAATAAATTTTGGCGTAGTAAGCAATAAAACACATTTCCTGTCTTACATTTTAACAACTGTAATTCATTTTCATTTTGACATCAAGGAGAGAAAAAATATTGCTAGTTGAAATGAATAATGTCGTTCTGAACACTAAAACATGTTACTAAAGCGAACTTACTACAATGATTCCGTGTACTGGTCGTGAATGTTACACGTAGTTCCGTCATAACTTTTTATTTATGCAGTTTGAATAAAAACATAACAGACTGCTGTCCCAGTTTTAAATATTTATAAAAAACGTAAAATTGGACACCAAAATTTACTTCTTTAAACTGAATAAAGATCGCGACTGCCCATGTTTTGGCTTGGTTGTTTCCAATTTTTTTAAGCATCCACCTTTCTTTTCTCTTTTCTAGACCACTGATTCCCAAAGTGGTCCAGGTGGACCCTCAGGAGTCCACGGGAGACTCGACGGAGGTCTACATTGGCGTGACTAAAGTAGGGGTCACAATTCATAAGCGAAGTAAAAATATCAATTGAGTAATCCATTCAATTCTCACTATTTTCGAAAATTTTGCAAGAACTCACGGTTGGATCTCAGCTGCAACACAAATTTCCATAGTCAGATCTAATCTTCGTACTTTTTCTAAAGTTTTGTGAGTATGGTAGAAGTTTAGATGTAGGGGGTCCACCGGAACCAGTAAAATTTTGAAAGTGGTATATGAGAACAAAAAAGTTTGGGAACCTTTAGAATCTAGGTTACTTGCTAATAATTAATGGAGATATCTCCCGTGTTGGTTCGGGCTCCTTTGAAGAATAGGCCAACTTCCGTTTGCCAGGCAGGTCGTAAAAAGCGACTGATTGGTTATGCGAGTCGCTACAATTGTGGCTACTAGGTAGTAAAGTTCTGCATTGTCTTGCACATGTCTGGTACCACCTCCTTACCTATTTCTACAGCTTGACACTGTCGTGATCCGATGTAAAGGGTAAGGTAGTCGGTAAACGTAAACATGTCTCATTAGACCTTGCCACAAGATAGCAACGCACCATTAACATTTTTGGTGTCTTTAGGCGATGCTTATCTCTTTCTATCAGAAGGCCCAATTGCTTGTTTACTATCTTATGATTTAAAAAAATTGTACATCTAAAGTAGATAAGTTATTTAGTTGATGTAATTTATAAGTATGTTTTAGTTTACGTATAAATTAGAACTCATTCTATGGCATCGATATAGCAACACGTGAGAAAAATCAATAATTTTATGGCAAAGAGACAAACTGTTCATTCTCTGTGATTTTCGGAACTGACTCATAAAAATAGTTTATTTACATAACTAATATATAGCATATATATGTATTGAAGAAGTATAGGTTTTGGCGATTTTAGATATGTTTTTGGCCAACAGTCCCGTTGCTGACCACTTGTTTGAATCAACGTACATATTATTATTAAATTTATAAATCTTTGCATTAAAATGAATCAAATTAATAATGATATTGTATACATATAAAATTATGTTCATAAAAATGTTGTCATTATATGCTCACAAATAGTACAAGGCCATAACTGGTACTTCTACCCTATCCGTAATCTCCATTATTTAGCCTCTATTTACTATACGTCAATAATACAATGAGGAAGGTCAATACCTAATAAACTTTTATGACTTCAACAAGAACACCATTATTGATTTTATCTAACAAAGAATCAGCAACGTTAAATGTATACAGACGTTACGTCGAGCCAACCAAGACGTCACATGATTCCACATACGGTAATAAAACCAGATTGATATTCAAGACGCCTGCCAAGTGTACAGACCATCGCCAAGAACACACCAAGCATCAATATAATTAATTTGGTCATGGTTGTGTATAAAAAATAGTCAAACGTGAATAAAGTCCAGAAGCTATGAGTTCCGTACTACTTACATACATTTTTTTATATTATGAAATAGCAAACGAATAGATGAGTCCCCTGATAGAAAAAAACAACCATGGCCTTTGGCCGTCAAACATGTTAATAGTACGTTGCTATCCGTGTGGCAGAGCTATAATACCACATGCATAAGTTTACCGGTATCCTTACTCTCTGAACCGCAACAAAACATTTATAAGCACTGAAGCTATTTCGACAGGAATTTGATTTTTTAATTAATTTATTTTTATAATATAACAAACAAGCATATGGTTCCCATGGTGGAAAGACACAACAATCGCCTATATACACCAAAGATGTTTATGGCGCGTTGCTATTCTTGTGGCGGGGTCACATGCGTAAGTTTATCGGCAATCTTACCCTCCAATCTGGAATGTGTCAGTCACAAATATTGACGCTATTGCAGCAGGAATAGGTAAAGCGGTGGTAACACACCTGGATGAGATAATACAGAACTCTTCCATAGAGACAAGTAAATATCATAAATCACGACCTAAACAGGCTCGCCTTACCTCGCCTTAACATTCATAGGCCCTATTCATGCACTCACATCGGTTTCAGCTACTTTTGAAAATATATTTGGCAACACCTGACCAGTCTGATCGTCCTACGCTAGTCTTAATCTTCTCCACGATATATAACTGTCGTGACCAGATCGTAGAATTGCCCACATCATGAAGTGCTCGAGAATACCATGAAGTGGTGGCATTTCATGAAATTTTTCACTATCCATTTGCCCACCTTATGATTTTCCTTGATCAGATCAATGGTAGGAAATCGTTTATCGACATGGTTAACTAAATGCACGACTATTTCATGAAATAGTCAAACTTATTTGGTAATATCTTATAGTGACATTAGCTACCGATTGAGGTGCTTTATTTATGTGTCACATGTGGCGAGGCAGGATGGCAGCTCCTATGTTATTTGTAATAACACGAAAACTATATTAGGAGGACTATAATATTTCTTAGCGTTTCTAATTTTTTTTTTATAGTATAAGATACCAAACACACAGATGTGCCTCCTGATGGAAAGAGTCAACCATTGTCTATAGACAGCAAAGGTGTTAATGGTGCGTTGCTACCTTGTGGCTAGTTCTTATGCCACATGCAAAAGTTTACCGGCTACCTTACCCTCCAAACCGGAACACGACAGTGACAACCACTGATGGTAGTGACTCACATAGCCAATCGGTCGCCTTTTACGATCTGCCTGATATGGTCAATTTAATTATATATATAATTAAATTAATCAATCATAATTTTCACGATATATCCAATCGTGGGTGACTAAATCGTGAAACGTTAGCGATTTAACGATCTAGTCAATTTTAATTTGCCACATCATGAAATGCGACCATTCTATGAAATGATCGAACATTTCATGAAAAGGGAAATTCTACGATGGGGCCACGATCCATTCACATTTGCATCGTGTATTTCTTTTATTAATCGTATATCTGCCATTCAACATTGCATGCCCTTCTTTTTTTGTATAACTATACTGTCTTTTAAACCAAACCTTTTCTTTATTTTAATATTACAACCGCCTTTCCCTATCATTATTACTTCACAAATTTTTCATAACAATTTCATTTTGATTATTGCAGGTTGAATATTTCAATTATTGAAATTTAATTCTGGTTCTAAATTTTAGTTTTAGTTTGATATATTATATCTTATAAGTACATACAAATATCTTTATCTTTATACACAGATAGGGGTAAACCGTGAAGGTGTTCACCTGAAGGCAAATGACAAAAATCGCAAATCGAAACTCACAAAAGCAGGCAACCTTGCTTAGCCATAAACAAATACAGTACTTTTTCTCTATGTTTACTCTCTATCTCTAAATCTCTAGATCAATAGTTCGATTATAGTATCTGGTTCCGCAGAGGGACTAGGTTTTTTAACCACATAAATCATAGATAATAGTATCAGCCTCAGAGAGAACTTTACTTTAAAATCTATCTTGTATTAACCAATTTAATAAATAAGAATAGGGAACTAATCAGAGACAGTACAGGATCAGCTTGTTTGGATTTTTTATATCGCTAGACAAATTACACGAACTTATCACCCCAGATTAAGCAAATAATTTGCTTGTGACATGGGTCTTAGTAATGGATTAAACTGCTTACGTCTTAATGCAATTTTTTCGGTTGTTAGTGTAGCTTGCCTTTATGCCCAGAATTACCAAGTTGCAGTACTAAACGATAAAATGAAGTTACTCTACGCGTATTATTTGAGCCTTGGCTTCTTTATCGGTATAACAAAATAGCATATGTCATATTTATTTTTTGTCACGATATAATATAACCACAAACGCTTAACTTTAACAGGCTGCACGTTCCCCATCCAATCTGTATTGGATTTTAAATCCAATAGTAATCAACAGTGTCGATCAGAAACAAATTCTAATCGATACTGTTGTCAATGAGAATTTGTTTGGTCTGTGACCTTAGTCAACGATACATACACATAAAAATACATATTTTATATATATTTAAATGTATTAAATGAACACCCAAATCCAGAAATACAAACATCTATGGTCATCATACTAATTTTTGTCCCAGTTGGAAACTGAGCTCAAGCCTAATCAATTGCGTAGTCAAAGTCGCTAACCTATTGACTAATGGGACGATTGGTTATTTTAATAATGTGGGGGAAGCAAGGCTAATTTGGCACAATCCGTGCAAATTAGCCTTGCTTCCCCCACATAAATGTGTGACACTCAGACGTATTTACCTACCCCATTAAAAAAACAAAAATGGTATGTTACTGTTTGTACATGTTAGCCATACAAACATAACCACAGAATTTATATAACTGGAGAACAGAACCCTAAAATCGAATGCACGCAAACTAGGCCGATATTACCATCTCAATAGAATTTATAAGGTGCTAAGTACATTGTTAAAGACTATAAAATTTAAAAGATATTCAGGTGAATCTAACCTTGCCGTAAATGCTTAATTGCTTACACATCCAAAGGGACATGATTCATATTACATGCAAATGAGCGTAGTTAATTAGTTGTGGATGTGTTTTAAATAGTTGGTGATTACACATGTTTGCTTTAATTAACAGCTTATATCATTATGTGAATATGATTAACATACATAACAGATGATTGCTAGTTTTCTCCATACTCGTTTGGTCGTGTTAATGAATGTTAACGACACTGTTTTTGTTAATATGTAGTTATCATTATTTGTTAAATCGGAACTAAACAGTTTGGATTGATACCAATGAATATTGTGTGTTGAATTGGATACCTCTTAAAAATATATCAACTGGTTTTCGGTCAGGCATTTCGTGTCAATAACATTTTGATTGTCTAAATATTGAGTTTTGCAGCTACTCGCCCATGTTTAATTCCATCATTTTATCTATTCCTGCCGCAATAGCCAGTATTGGTCCGGGCCCCTTTTGAGCAATAGCCTTTTATTCTATTAGGCAGTTCGTAAGAGACGAACGATTGGGTGTATGTATCACTACCATCGTAACTACTATGTGGTAAAGTTCCACAACATCTCGCTCGGGTATTTGGTACTACCGCCTTATCTTTTCCTGCCACAATTAGTCTTTTCATTGTTTTGTTCTGGTTTGGACGGTAAAGTAGCCGATAAATTTATGCATGTGGCATCGTCATCCTACTACACAGATAGGAACACACTATTAACATCTTTAGTATCTAAAGGCGATGGTTTTACTTTCCATCAGAAGAGCCATGTACTTGATTGCTATCTTATGAGGTATTCGTAAACGGTTGGATATACGTGACCACTAGGTGATAGAATTCCGCAACGTCTCGTTAAGATTACCGAATTTCGTTTATTCCTCAAAAAAAATTAGGTAGCCATATTTTACTAGAAATCGGATATTTATTATTTCATTTTTGATTTTTTTTGTAGTGCCACTAAGTTTTTCACATTTCGTATTCCCCCATTAATGTCGTATGTAATTATATATACCATCCGGTAGTCTTATAAGACTAGGTTTTGTATCGTGGGCTCCTAGATTCTAGACTCTAGATAGCAACCCTCTGTTGTATGTATTCGGATTTCATAGGAGGTCGTTGTCTCTTTTCATCAGGAGATCCATTGGCTTGTTTAGTATCCTATGATTTAAAAAAATACGCCGTCTTCAAGTTAGTATTCTGGTAATATTAGAATAATATGCAGCTCGGCTAAGTGAAGCGTAATTGTTACATGATTGAGCCGTCAAAGCAATGAATACATAGTTTGCTGCTTCATTGGATTGACGTTAGAAGCTATTAACCAAATACCTTGTTTTTGCCTAATTACGCAAAGCTAGCAGAGGGTACTGATTTAATCAGTATAAGAAAATAAATAATTTGAAAATTAGACAGAGTGAACTTAATGTTCATTGAGATGCTAAATCAATATATTTCATAATCTTTATAATTTTATACGTGTCCAGTATCCTTACTAATTTTCTTTTACATCATTCTATAGCAAACAAGCAGATGAAAAAAATATTGCCAATAGACACTAAGGATGTAAAAGAGTGTTGCTATCCGAGTAGCGGGATGGTAATGCAACATACAAAAGATAACCGACTACATTACCCTCCAAACCAGAACATGAAAATGATAAACACTAACTTTCTCAAAGAGTTCTGCACTATCTCACCCGAGTTCGGCACCACCGTCTTATCTATTCCTGCCGCAATGGCGTCATTCCTTGCTATTGTCGTGTTTTTGGTGTTGTGTTATTTATCGGCTACGTTACCCTCCATACGAGAGTTTGGAGAGTAAGGTAGCCGGTAAATGTATTCATGTGGCATTAAGAACCCGCCATGAGTATAGAACGCACCATTAACATCTTTGGTGTCTATAGGCGATGGTTGACTCTTTTCATCAGGAAAGCCATTTGCTTGTTTACTATTTTATAAAAAACAGTACATTTACTTCTGACTGTTGCTCGAGGCTTCGCATCCGTTATACTCTAGAGTCTAGAACAAAAACCGGTCAAGTGCGACATACACTGGCACACGTAGAGTTCCGTATCACAGAGCCTTATTATCTGAGGTTACTCGTATGAGAGCCCGCTTTTTGATCTAACATTTTCCTTTTTATTTGCTTCTGATAAAGGTTACAGTAGCAATAATTCTTTCGTCGAAATATTTCCGTCCAAAAAAGCTCTTTAACAGACACAAAAAAACAGCGGAAGAATATTACTAGGGTGACGTATAATGCCGTTTGGGTACAGAACCCTAAGAAAACAAGAACTTTCATATTGCCTTGCGAGAGCCCTAATTTTCTAGATCTAGTCTGGAAATAAAAACAACTCTACTATTTTCATAAACGATTATTATTGTCGTTCATCGAACCTGAGCCCTCACTATTTGGGTAGTCAGAATCGTTAACTACTCGATCAATAGGGCAGTTATGCGCTTGATCATGATCTCACCTGATGGTAAGCTAAGATGCGGCCTAAGACGGAACACGCTTCCTTAGAAGGTACACTTCTTCTTTTGAATATCCCCAGATTGATCTGTACTCGTCGGAGAAAAAGACTCAGGAAGCATGAATTTCGAGTCGAACAGCTTTGTCCGGATATGTGGACATTCCACGTACCCGGATAAAAATAATTTTATCTTTTGAAAATGAACCGATTTCAATGAAATTTTGTTTTCCTAAGGGAATCCGTAGCAGACAAACATGACACACATATATATATATATATATATATATATATATATATATATATATATATATATATATATATATATATATATATATATATATAATATCTCTTCCCTTGACAACAACCCATACAACTATATAATATGTATAAAATAAAACAAAATATTTGTTAGTACGACATAATATTATTAAAAAAATAATCATTTTGTTATAAGCACTTTCTGTCTTAGACACACACACACACACACACACACACACACACACACACATATACACACACGCATACATACTTTCGCATATGAATATTTAATTATCAAGAATATATAATATGTTCATATGTAAGTGATTGTTAAGTCTCTCGCCTTATGAAATACATCAAAAATATCTAAGGTGTATGGAATGTTGTTCTCTATCTAAAATAGATTGATATTAGTACTTTAAGATTATGACTGGCATTAATGAGGATTACATTTGTATTGTATTCAAAACACTCGCTAGTGGTAAGTTTAAGGCCAAATTCCAAACGTATAACAATTCTATTATGCAATTGTTATAACTCCTATGTTATTCAAGTGGTAAAATGATTTAGCTGAAATTGCGAAGGCCTTAATTAAATTCCCAGAACAGCAACAATAAAGAAGGATGTTTTATTATTTCACTAGTTGTAGTGTGCAGCCCGCTGCATTATAAAAGTTTTTGGCAAATCCCGCGGGATCACTTAACTTTTCTGGGATAAAAAGTAAGCTATGTGCTATTCCAGGTCATCATCTAACTGTATACCAAATTTCATTCAAATCCGTTTAGTAATTTTTACGTGATTAAGTAACAAACATCCATCCAAACATCCAACCTTTCGCATTTATGATATTAATATAGATTAGTTAATATAAATACGTATTATAAATGTGAATGTTTGTATGTTTTTTAATATACCATGAGATAGCAAACAAGCAGATGGGTCTCCTGATGGAAAGAGTCAACCATCGCCTATAGACAACAAAGTTGTTAATGGTGCGTTGCTATCTTGTGACGAGGTCTACTGCCACATGCATAAGTTTATCGGCTACTTTACCCTCCAAACCGGAACACGACAGTGACTAGCACTGACGCTATTGCGGCAGGAATAGGTAAGGCGTTGGTACCAGACCCGGGCGAGACAATGCAGAACTCTACCACCTAGTAGCCACGATGGTAGTGACTCGTATAGCCAATCGGTTGCATTTTACGACCTGCCTGGCAGTACGGCAGTTGGTCTATTCTTCAAAGGAGCCCGGGACCAACACGGGGAAAAATGTTTAGACGTTTATGCGTAGATATTAGAATGTTAATTATTGATATGTTTGAATGTTTGTTACTCAATCACATAAAAACGGCTAACCGATATGGATAAAATTTAACACACATGTAGATAATGACGAAAATAGGATATTTTTAATCCCGGAAAAATAAGTTGTTACCAAAGGATTCATTAAAAAAATGATAAAGTGAGGCAATCACCTATATATATAAATGGTCATTTCATAATAGGTGAAAATACTTTAACAACGTTCGGTACTTCTAACCAAAGATATCCAGCTAAAACAAATTCATTCAAGGGTTTAAAACTTTTTGATTTGTATGAAATTTTATTTGTATACGAAATACAAAAAAAAAATATTTGTATACGAAGTACAAATCAAAAAGTTTTACACCCTTGAATGATATCTGTTTTTAGCTGGATATATTTAATTAGACGTACCGAATGCTGGGTTAAAAATTTTTTACCTATTATAGAATGACTTTATATATGTCGCAGTGAAATTGTCAGTACCGTTAGATTATAATTTACCTAAGTGATATTATAATTTAACTACTAACCTAACCTAACCAAATTATAAAATCCCTAGGTAGATTATAATCTAACGGCTATTGACAATTTCACTGCGACATATATACCAAACACGTTAATAAAGCCTTGTTATCTATATGTCTATCATAAAACATAAAATAAAAAATAAAGCGAAACTAATTTGATCCTGGGCTCCTTTTAAGAATAGTCCAACAGCTGCCGGTTTGACAGGCAGGTTGTAAAAGACGACTGATTTGTCACTACTATTGTGATTCATCACTACACTTGTCATTACTATCGTGATTTCTATGTAAGTGGTAGATTTCCGCAGTCTCGCCGTCGCCCGGGTATTTTTTACCACCGTCTTGCTTATGCCTACAGTAATAGCGTCAATGCTTGTCGTTGCCGTGTTCCGGTTTTGAGAATATGAATGTGGCATAACCATGCCGCCACATGGATACCTACGCACCACGCACGGTGTCTGTAGTCGACGGTTGTTGCTTTCCACCAGGAGAGCCATATTTTAGCCATTATGATATAAAATAAAAAAGTACTTCTTTATGAAGTATCTTCACGCCCGTATCCCCGAAGGGGTCGACAGAGGTACAACAAGTGCACCCACGATTAGCCGAAGATACTTGGTCCCACAAATGTGATAGGTGGCAAGCCTATCGCCAACCGGACACTTTTTAATTCCGGGCAACTTTGTGTTTATCAGAAAACTGCAAAAACACTATATGTGCCCGACCCGGGAATTGAACCTGGGACCTCATGTGGTCAACACCAACGCTGAATTTCTAGACTACAGAGGCGACTTCTATATTTTCTGCCATAAAGCATTTTGTATACTAACACCATATTTTTTAAATAGGTGAAACTCATAATAACCCATTACTTCATTACACATTAATAGGCTTTGTTAGGTTTTGAGCCTTTTACCCAGTCAATTGAAACACGAGCATTCATCTAAAAATAATACGATCTAGGCTGTAACGTTCCTAAATAAACGTAAAAAAACTTAACAGAGGCTATAAATGTACTATTTTCTCTGTGTGACCCATCTAGTCATACATAAGAGAATTGTTTATTTGATACCTTAACCACTAATATAATTTTTTCTCGTATTTATCAGTATGTATTGGTCATGTATTGGTCAGGGTTTCCAATGATATACCACCAAAAATATACCATCTGCTGTTCTGCCAGGCAGTTCAAATGAGGCGATCGATTGACTATGCGAGTCACTACCATCGTGGCTAATAGGTGGTAGAGTTCCGTATTGTCTCGCTCGGATCTAGTAATTCCGCCTTACTTATTCCTACTACAACAGCATCAGTGCTTGTTAGTCTCATGTTCCGGTTTGGAGGGTAAGCCAAGACCCCGCCATAAGAATAGCATCGCTCCATTAATATCTGTGGTATCTACAGGCTATGGTTGTCTCTTTCCATCTGTAGAGCCATTTGCTTATTTGTTGTCTTATGATACCGGCCTCTGAGTTGCCACTAAATTTTGTTTAGGTAGAAAAATATCAACATTTGCCTGACTCGGGAATCGAACTTCATGATCTATTTCAAACAAGTTAACCATTGAATCAACGGTAGTCAATATACACTATTAAATTGTCAATCATATATAATATTTTAACAATAAATGTTAAAATTAATTGACTTATTTGACTTTTGCTTTTACTCCATGACATTGATTGACAGAAACAATTAGACTCTGTAGGTACAGTTTATTACTTTTAATAATATAACTGCATTTAAGCGTTAATTACTACGCGTATATCATAACAAACTACTGGAGAAAAAATTGATTTTGACACAAATTATTGACTAGAGCAATTACTGTAATATTTCCCTGCATTATTAATTAGTTTATTTCCCTGCATTATTAATAGAACTTCGTATATATGCAAGCTATTGCTTGCATATATACGAAGTTCTCTTTGCTGCTAGCTTTTGTCTGTGTGTGATTATGAAGAGTTATCTCATTACTATAAAACATATTAGCTGTAGTTATGGTTAAAAAGCATATTTGGAATATTAGGTTTTTCCTTTTGTTCACATTGTACCGGTATTTTTTTGACGGAAATGAGATAAAATCGACGCTCAAAATATGCAAACACATTCGATTATAATGCAAAAAACGTTAAATTTGTTAAAATTGCCTTGGCATTTAGAAATACCAATATTTATAATTAGGTTCTGATGACAGTGATGGAAACCTCCGTGAACTGATATAACTGGTTTTACACTTTCAATTGCCGGCACTCGATAAAACGCCATTATTATCGACCGATTTTACTTTTAAAAGCATCTTCAGGACGTCCAGAAGATGCTTTAAAAATGAAATCGGTCGATAATTTAAAATAATTTTGTATATACTTTCACAGCGAAATAAAAATACAAATGTATTTTAACCCAGTTTTTAACTAACAATATAACTGGAACCATTAAGTTTGTATTTGTCAGCACTTTTTAATTCTGCAATTATTAGTTCTTATTATTATGCGTCTATCTACTGGTGATAAGTGCTAGTTGTTGTCCGCTATAACTGGCATATTACTTTCAGTTTTTTAATTCTTCTTCTTCTTAGGGTGCCTCTCCAACTAGTGAAGGTTGGCAGTCAGTTCCAAATATTTGACGCGATCATTTGCAAGGCGCACAAGTTGGACAGCACTCGCTATCCCTGTCCACTCTCTGATATTTCGCAACCAAGAATTTTTTCTACGATCGACTTTGCTTTTTCCAGTGACTTTTTCCATCATAATTAATTGCAAAGAGTCCATATCTCGGATTCCTCAAAAGGTGTCCAAGATAAGCAACTTTCTTCTCCTCGATGGTTAGCAAAAGCTTGCATTTTCGTTCGACTCGTCGTAGAACTTTCTCATTGGTAATTTTTTGTGTCCATGAAATCGACGCCATACGTCTGTATGCCCACATTTCAAATGCTTCTATACCTTTTCTGAGCTCACCCTTAATGGTCCAGGCTTCACATCCATACGGAATTATCGGCCAGATGTAACATTTAAGCACGCGAATGCGCAAAGGGATCATATTTAATGCCAAACTGATATGACAGTTCGCTCATTCAATTAGGATGATATTATTTTGTTTAAATGTGAGTGGTTACGCAAAAAGGGACCTGAAAGGATTGGAAACGGTTTTTTTTTTTGATAAATTCTGATTCTATGGTCCTTCATCTTTGTTTTGTTCTAATCAAAATAATTTTAGGTACCGTAGTTTTTTTTAAATGATTTTTTATGTAAGCCGAGGCAGTTTTGAAAATATTACACCTTATACACAGCGCACACTAGTTTCTTTTTCTAGCGCGCACATAAAGACAAGTAAAAGACGAATAAATAAGTCACCAATAATACAGCTATCGCAAACACGTGCTATTTCTCGCTGACGAAGTCGCTCACTAACGACACTAACATAAAACACCCCGCGCCTCTCTCCCGAACTCGTGGCGAAACTCATTTCGACTCAACATTTTAAACGTGATTTACTCGAAATCAATTATTTTCCCTTGAGGTCCCTTTTTGCGTAACCACTCACAAATATTGTTTGCACTTCTGAAAAGGTCAAAGGCATAGAACAATTTACACTCAATATGCTGGTGCGTGTGTCAATTTAGCAAACACACTGATGACTCTCTTGATGAAGTAACATAACCGTCGCCTACATTACATTACATTACACCATAGATGTAAATGCGTTGTTATCTGTGTGCCAGGGACTGGATGCCAAATATAAATAATTATTTTAAAGGTCCCTCCAAATTTTAAAATTATAAACTAAATAATGCATCGAAAATTTACAATAATAATTATAATCGTGCGTTTTATTATTGTAAAATTATTACCAGGTAACATAAAAATATCCCACTGAATTCGTGAATTGGACTGAGTCTTGTGAATGAACTCTGTAATACCGAGGTGTGTAATTTTATATTTACCTATAATTACGATAGTAAATGTTTTGTAATCTGTCGCTATTAAACGTGACTTTAACGAAATTAAAAAAATATTTTTTTAATTTGGTTAAAGTCACTAAATTATTTTAGTTCGAATTTTGTATAATTGAAATTATATCCATAAGTTTTGTTTCTTGCGTCGAGAAAAAATGAAATTTTGAATTTATTAAGGTATTTTTTTTATTACATAAATCGAATATATTATGGATTCTGAACTGCCTCTGAAAATTTAGCCGGACCTTTATAGGTAACCCTGCATAAATTTCACGGCTACCTAATATTTCTAGCCAGAACACGACAGCGACAAGCAGCGACTTTACTGGGAAAGGCTGCAGTATTATGTAAGGCGGTGTACTAAAAACTCGGTTGAGCCGTTATCGAACTAAGCCTAGTTAAGACTCATAATGTTAATGTATTAGCCATTTTTTGCCTTTTAGATTCCTGCTAATAAGACAGACTATTCTTTAGAATGGCTTGCATTAACACGATGAATGTATATTTAAAGGCGTTTTGCGGCAACAACGTGTCGAGTGACGGATAGTGCAAAGCCTATAGGTTTAAATAAAAGTTCAAATAGATGCAAAAAAATTATACTCACCTCAGATTCGGGCAGAAGACTCAAGGAAACTACAAGTTGTAATAGGAACATTGAACAACCAAAGAAAGAATATAGGATTCGAAATAAATTTAAAAAAAGATTTCCCCATGTTAGTCCAGGTTCCTTTGAAGGATAGACCAATATCCGTTCTACCAGGTAGGTTGCAAAAGGCGACCGATTGGCTCTCTACCATTGTAACTATTAGGTGGTAGTGTTCCGTGGCGTCCCGCCAGAGTACGTATTTTATCATAAGTACCATCTTCCCTACCAAGTACCCCAACAAAATATTCAATACACGTAATTTATAGTATTTGGTACCATCACCTTACATATTCCTGCAGCAATAGCGTCAATTCTTGTCATGTTCCAATTTGGAGGGTAGAGTAACTGGTAGATTTATCTATGTGGCATTGCCATCGTGCCACATAGATAGCAATGCATCATTAACATCTTTGGAGTCTATAAGCGTTGGTTTCTCTTTCCATGCCAGAGCCATCTGCTTGTTTACTACCTTATGATATAAAAAAAGAAAAGCCAAAACTGTCTCAAAAAACAAATGCTTAACTATGAGTATCTAATTACCGATACAATATGTGGAAACGACTCCTAGCTTTAGCCGTGTCAAATATTTTAAAGACCGCAACGAGGAGGAAAAAAACTTTTTTTTTTATTATAAGGTAGCAAACAAGCAGATGGGTCTACTGATGGAAAGAGTCAACCATCGCCTATAGACACTAACGGTGTTAATGGTGCGTTGATATCTTGTGGCGAGGTCTTATGCCACATGCATAAGTTTACCGGCTACGTTACCCTCCAAACCGGAACACGACAGTGACAAGCACTGACGCTATTGCGGCAGAATTAGGTAAGGCGATGGTACCAGACCCGGGCGAGACAATGCAGAACTCTACCACCTAGTAAAGCTACGAGTACCTACCACCTAGTAAAATAGGCTGGCATTGCATGTCTAATACCTTGTTTCATTTATGGATGAAATCAGAAATCACAAGTGCTTTATTCAATAAAACTTTTTACAACTTATTCTGAAGCGTCAACATTTTTTTAAACTACTACCGGATCGGAAACGCGGCCACACACTGAGAAGATCCGGCGGAAAAAACTCAGCGGGCTTGTCTTTTTTCCATAACATTTTTTAAATAAGATATTAAATAATGTTTAATTGGTAAGTATCAAAAGGTTGCTAGGCTATCTAAAAATGCTAGGTTTTGTCGCTATCGAAACAACGACAACAACAACGACAAAAAACGTCTAAAAGAATATTATCTGACACTTTCTTGATTTTAATAATTTTACTGCTAAGTTGTATTGTGTGATTTCCTTTAATATTATGTATGTGGTTCATGTATAAATATGTTTAGTGTATGTGTATGTGTGCAAACACATCTATGTATTATTTTATTTGTTGTGCACTATGCCTTCCCATTTATTAATCCATACTCCACATTTCGGGTTAGCTGGAAGAAATCTCCGCCAGTATAGATAAGCTCACCTTTTGTGCAATTTTGTTATCCTTTTAAGCGTATATTCTTGAATAAGTTTACAATAAAGTATTAAATAAATAAATAAATAAACAACCATTATACAAATTATACGAAATATAAAAATAATATAATGTGCGATAATTAGAATTTGCCTCTGTGGCCTTGTGGTCCGGTGTCGGAGTTGACCGCATGAGGTCCCGGGTTCGATTCCTGGGTCGGGCAATTATAAAATGTGTTTTTTCAGTTTTCCGATAAAAACAAGATTGCCCGGGATTGGAAAGTGCCCGGTTGGCGATAGGTTGGCCACCTATCACATTGTGGGACCAAGTATCTTCGGCTAATCGTGGGTGCACTTGTTGTACCTCTGCCTACCCTTTCAGGGATACGGGCGTGAAGATACTTTTTTTTTTAGAATTACAGCTTTATGAATACAAAATTGAGAGATCGAGTATGCAATTAAAAAAAAAAACAAAATCCAGTTATATAACTAAGCAAACGCGATTGCCCTGTGGACAAAATCAGACTATAGACTAACAATAAAATCTATTTTAAACTAGCTGACCCGGCAAACGCTGTTCTGCCTTTTTAACCACTCTGATTTTTTTTTCTATCTTTCCTCACCATTTGAACCTTCTCTGGACTTCAACAATTAATTCAGAACCAAAATTAGCCAAATCGGTTCAGCCGTTCTCCAGTTTTAGCGAAACTAACGAACAGCAATTATTAATTTATATATATATATATATATATATATATATATATATATATATATATATATATATATATATATATATATATATATATATATATATATATATATATATATATATATATATATATATATATATATATATATATATATATATATATATATATATATATATATATATATATATTTGACAGCACACTTTAGCCGTAGAGAAAATACTATATATGTACACGTGTGTATTTTATATGGATGTAGTATGTGTAACATTCATTTTTATCAATTTAATGTATTTTTAATGCATGTTATTAAAAAATGTTTTGTTTTGGCAGTCCTCCGCAATGTAAACTGTTACTCCACATACTGTTAACGTGATTGTCGGAAAAAAAGTATAAACTTCACTTCACGTATTTTAGAACTCTACCAGCTAGTAATTACGATAGTAAATTCCTGGCAGAGTGGCAGAAGGTTAATTTTTCAAGGGGGCCTGGACCAACCCCGTTAATGATGGGATGGTAGTATCATATTTACAAGTTTATCTTTCAAACTCACGCATTAAGACTATTGCGGCAGGAAAAGTAAGGTGCTAAAAACACTTAGATGTTTTGATGACAGTCAGACTGTTTGACCAATTATTCGCTTTTTGTGAACTATCTGACAGACAGGCAGGTAGAAAGAGTTACATGGCAAAGCATTTAGTTATATGTAATAATAATCATATAACAACAAACTTTGTTTCTTTTATTAAAAATACCCTTGAAGGAATCACGTTTCTAGTAACAAATGGTTTATGACATATAAAACGTGTTTGCATATTTAAGACAATATCACTGAAGCTAAGCAGGCTTTGATTATTTACATGTCTAGATAACAAATTGAGCGATACAAAACAGTTACATTAAAGTCTATTAATTTTGGTAAGCACGATTTGTTCCTACGTAAGTGTCATTTGAATAAACAGAAGGGAGCGAGCTGAAAGAAAATAATCAAATGTGGCGGTTTGTACTAAGACTTTGTTTTGGAACTCGAAACTATGTGGGAAAACCTTACAATAACACTAAGATCACGTTTCATCGATAAACGTTGTTATTTAACGATTATTTAGCCTGACAAGGCAGCGTTGCCAGTTTATTACAGGGAAAATGAGCTGAGTTATTATATTGAATATCGTCAATCATTAAGTGATTCAATAATATTTATTTATCAGTATTTCCAAATTAATTGAAATCCATCTTACAGTCAACATTCAACTTCACACATTAAACACCATTTAGTAATAGTAATTACTAGTTTATTTTATTATTTGCATTTTATATTTTCTACGAATTCCCAAAAAAATATTTAGTACATATGTATAATTAAGCAATACATGATAAAAAAAAGTTTGGACTATCGGGCGAGCTGTGGAGTATGAAATTGACACAGTTACATTTTTTTTTATATAATACTAGCTGAGCTGTCAAACGTCGTTTTGTTGTATAAATTATTATACATATAAATTTCTCTTGAATCACTCTATCTATTAAAATAACCGTATCAAAATCCGTTACGTAGTTTTAAAGATCTAGGCATACTTAAGGACATAGGGACAGACAGCGGAAAGCGACTTTATTTTATACTATGTATTGATTGATTATAAATACATTAAATTAATAAAAATAAACTTTAGACACAATACATTCACATGACATTACGGCTGAAATCAGTTATCAAACTTAATAGAGATTATATTGTATAGTCTGTGGTCGAATTTCGGCTACAGGCGGTCGTAAGTATTTATAATTATATATCTGTAAATACACAATACACCATGTTAAGATGTAAAATATTGGTATACATTAATAAGTGATAACTTATAAAAGCTATATGATATGCACGTAGTCCATTTAGTAAATCCAATAAATACTTGCTCGGTACTAAACATTACGAGTATTTTTCTTGCTGTGTTACAGACATTATAGATGCGGGCAGATGTAACAGGTCCGTACCATCTTTGTAGTTCAGAATTTACACCTCGCGTGCAAGTTTACCGGCAAATGTGTACCTAAACCAGAACAGTTTGTGACGCGCAGGTGTGATGGTGGTGACATTGTCATGGGGATGGTGCATTTAAGTTCCAGCCAAGTGCTGTGGATACCTAAACATACATATAATTCTACCCCAACCATGCGAAGGTTATTTTGTTGTAAATTGGATATCAAAGCCAACTTAAGTAAAAGCAGGTGAGGTTTTATTTTAGGATAATTTTAGATTGATGGTAATATGGTCTTTAAAAACTCTAAAATTGTGATATCAAGGTTACCTGATGCATATTTTTTATATATCATAAGATAGCACACAAGCAGGTGGCTCTCCGGATGGTCAGAGAAACCATTGCCTATAAACACCAACGATTTTAATAGTGCGTTGCTATCCTTGACGGGGTGATTGAATTGAATTTTGAATGACAAGCATTGACAATATTGTGGTAGGAATAATCATATGTCTTTTTGTAAAATAAACAAATGCATCTTTATTATACAAACAAAATTGGGTGCAAAATTTATGCCAGATTTTTTATATACCTGCCAAGTTCTAACACATGTAAATAATCTACAGATTTTATGTTAATTAACCTTTATTAATATTGAAAGAATGGGTTGTCTACAGACTCTGGTCAAGAGTTATTAACTCAAGCAGCTGAAATCCAAATTTCACTTACAGTCGAAATACTGATCAAAGTCGTGATTCGAGCTCACTGGAGACGCCTCTAAAGCTGGCTCTAAGCCCATCAAATTTAAACGCTCACTGGGAACTCTGCTCATCTAAAAGTCTAGTTTCGCGTAACAGTAATTATTTAGGCAGTTGGTCTATGACCAACTGCCTAAATATTTTCGAAAAAAGAGGTAGCCTAAGATTAACAGCAGTCCAAAACTCGCATTCTACAACAGTTCGACTACATCTTTAGTGATTTTTTTAATGCACTTTTTGTTTACAAATGTTCCATCTAGACACGAAAATAATCAAAGCACACATTTTTTTTTAAATTTAACCTTTATCAGCGAGTTTCATTGACAATATTAAAATTGTCTAGTAGAATAAAAAGGTTTATAAAAATATCATAAATATGTGAGTGGTTACGCAAAAAGGGACCTCAAGGGAAAATAATTGATTTCGAGTAAATCACGTTTAAAATGTGAGTTTCGCCACGAGTGCGGGAGAGAGGCGCGGGGTGTTTTATGTTAAGTGTCGTTAGTGAGCGACTTCGTCAGTGAGAAATAGCACGTGTTTGCGATAGCTGTATTATTGGTGACTTATTTATTCGTCTTTTACTTGTCTTTATGTGCGCGCTAGAAAAAGAAACTAGTGTGCGCTGTGTATAAGATTTAATATTTTCAAAACTGCCTCGGCTTACATAAAAAATCATTTAAAAAAACTACGGCACCTAAAATTATTTTGATTAGAACAAAACAAAGATGAAGAACCATAGAATCAGAATTTATCAAAAAAAAAAAAAAACCGTTTCCAATCCCTTCAGGTCCCTTTTTGCGTAACCACTCACATATTGATCGACTGGTCCGTGTCTGTGAAACGTGCCACGTTTGACTCACGTTTTAATGACGTTTAAATGAATGTTCTTGGACGACCGAGCTTCGCTAGGTTTTACTTTTTACTTTTTTCTGCCTCGTGGCCTAGGAGTTAGCTCGGGTCAGATCGTAAGGTCCCAGGTTCAATGCCCGGGTCGGAGTTCGTGTCTATGAAACGTGCCACGTTTGACTCACGTTTTAATGACGTTTAAATGAATGTTCTTGGACGACCGAGCTTCGCTAGGTTTTACTTTTTTCTGCCTCGTGGTCTAGGAGTTAGCTCGGCTCAGATTGTCAGGTCCCAGGTTCAATGCCCGGGTCGGACAAAAGTGTTACTGAGGTTCTATCGAGGTTTTCTTCGAAAATTTCTGTAGCAGCTCGGAATTTGTCATACATAATGTAAAAAAAATGTACATAATGTAAAAAAATCCTTGCAGATTTACCTTGGTTCCTCCACATTTATAGCTCTATTTATATAAATACGCCGATTACGGAAATTATTGACAACACTTTAGACAGCGCTTAATCAACCTCAATCGGTCAAACCATAATCGGCTTGGTATTTCTCATTCTTATTCCCTTCCACATTGCTATGGTACATCTGTTTCGTTAGCTTTATAGCTGCCATTCTTTTTATGTGTTCGAACCATCGAAGCATGAACATTTTGTCTTTCAACCAAGACAATATATCAATTAATACATTTGTACTGTTTCACAATAAGACAATTTTACTAGCATCATCAGTGTATTTACAATTACTAACTAAAAAGTTTTTAGTTAGTAACTGTAAAAAGTTTGTAGTCAGTAACTATACATACCCTGATGATGCTTCTATAAGCGAAACAGTTGGAAATAAATTAAAAGTGCTTTATTGCGAAACAATACAAGTGCTTTTTTTATAAATATTGTATTGAACTGGAATTTCACCAAGTGCTGACGATGATAGTGTGGAATGTATTTACACCGAAAATTTTCTCTCTGTCCAAATCTTCTTTTTGCTTCAACGGGCGTGGTCTGTAAGTATTATACCACATATTTTTCGTAGTGATCTCATTTCAGTCGCGTTCATTCTAATTCAATATCATTTGTTTTTTTTTAACTTCCCGCTACGTATGTAGATAAGGAAGTTACTTATTTTGCCCCGATTTTTGAAAATCGAGTTTTCACCAGATCTCCACCAGATCTTCACGTCCTGGAACCTTTTTCAACTATTTTCACGATGTCGTTAGTATGTCTGTATGTGTGTATGTGTGTGTAAACATCTCATAACTTTTGAACGGCTGGACCGGTCGAAAGGCGGTTGATGGCATTCGATTGGATTACACTCAACTTAGACTTCTGAAAATTTGAACATTTTGTCGGCCCTGGCCCAGAACAACAAGTCGGCCCAGGAGATTTTGAGAAATTTAAAAAAAAAACCCAAAAAAATGTGCTGAAACAGTATTTTTTTTAATACAACTTCAATTTTTAATTTAAATTTTTAACTTTTTAACTTTTTAATTGAGTACAAAAACGAATCAGGTCTATTCCTCAAAAATCTACGTCGAATGCATAAATTGCATCGAAATTGGTCCATCCGTTTGGGAATAATCGTTGACGAAAAATTTTGAAAAAAGTGTTTTTTCGACATAACTTTGAAATTTTTCAACTAATCATTTTTTGGTATTCTACGAAATTTTAGTTCTAAAGAAACTACTTAGAGTGTCTTTTCAAAAGTCATAATCGAATCCTAATTTTAAAAATTACAGCTCTTCAAATATTAAAATTACGTTGTTTTTAGCAAACTTGCTTAATATTTTTGAAATAACTTTTAGGCTTATACACCGATTGACTTAAAAATTTTATAAGCTTTTCGTCTTTAGAAACTGCATTAAATACTGTTGTTTGGATCAAAATCAGCCAATTTGTTTGGAATTTATGACGAAATTTTTTAAAAAAAAAGGTTTTTTGACTTTGCCTTGAAATTTTCCAACCTATCGATATTTAAGCTGAAGCAATAATTTTTGATTTTAAAACTTTTTTGTATGCTATTTAAAAGATCATAATCGATCATTGTTTCCAAAATATACAGCTTTTTAAAACTCAACATACTTACTGCTATTTTTAACAAAATAGATATTGCTTGAACTGGAAAAATCTATGCTTATAATTTTTACTCTTGAGCTTAAAGTACCTACTATAATTTAGTGGGAAGTCCCAGGGATGGCTCGCGGGTTAACCATTTACAGATTTTTTATATCAGAATATAGCAACCAAGCCAATGACTCTCCTGATAGAATGGGATAACCATCGCCTACAGACACGAAATATATCAATAATGTGTTATTATCCGTGTGGTAATGCGACTTGCATTAGCTAATCTGAATAAAAATAATAAAAAATAGGTATGGGGACTGCTAACAGAAGTTTGCTAAAGTAGGTAATAGCTTACTACTTATTATTATCTAAAGCTGCACAAATTAAACTAATGAAAAAAATGATAGCTTATGAAATTAGCTTAGCCGTTACGCAAAGTTTATATCGCAGCACGTTACGCCACAGTATAAATTTGGCTTATTTAACAAGCATGACAGTCTAGCAAAACCATAAGTATCATCTCTACGAAAAGCCGCTCAACCATCTATGTCACTCTGCCACGCAATTTGTAAAAGGCAAATAATTGACTATACATGACATTACCATCGTGTTTATTTGGTGGTAAAGTTCCGCTACATCCCACTCGGGTAACGTATCACCGCCTTACCTATTCCCGCCGTAATAGCGTAAATGTTTTTCACTGTCGTATTCCAGTTTGAAACTATAGGCTTACTTGTACATGTGGCATTATTATCCCGATACGCGGATGGTAACCACCATTAACATATTTAGTGTCTACAGACGGTGGTTGCCTTACTAGGAGACCATCAGTTTGTTTGCTATATTGACATACATAAAAAAAAAACAAATTACACTTGGTTTAATTCAGGAATTGCAAATCTGGGCTTCTAGACATAAGGCAATCAAACTAGCCACTGAACGTTGTTAAATATTTCCTCAAAAAGTTAAAATGGCTTCCTTTCATAACATGTTAGCGACATGTTATGAAAGGAAGCCATTTCAAAAAACAAATTACACTTGGTTTAATTCAGGAATTGCAAATCTGGGCTTCTAGACATAAGGCAATCAAACTAGCCACTGAACGTTGTTAAATATTTCCTCAAAAAGTTAAAATGGCTTCCTTTCATAACATGTCGCTATTCAGTTATATAATCACTGACCGGCTTAGAGCTAAGCCAAGCGGCACAAAACGAAATAAATATTATTAAAAAATCCGAATCCGTACAAGTTTCGGATTTCGTATTCGTCAATATAGGATTTAGGATAAGCCAGAGCGTTCACCGTACATGATCCGTTTTACCATTTGTATTTTTTATTCATGAATGAGTTTTTTTCTGTTCCAAAGATATTTTCTCGCATATAGACATACCTAAATGTGAAAGTTAACAGGTGGATATATTTCCTCAATAGAATTTTACTAGACGTTACTCGTGAATTCATTTGCATGTCCCAAAAACATTATATATTTTTGTTGTCAGGTTAAAAGTAGTATTTGTAACTCTTGGATATTGTCGGTTATTCTAACGATAACGGTAATAGAAGTCTTAAGACCGGTTCAAGGGTTTGGAGTTTATTCCTTACGAAGTTGGTATAGATAGACTTCGGTGATAGAAGATCACGATCTCTGCGAAGGGGATCTGCTATAATGCGGAATCTACAGCCGTTTGTAAATGCTTAACGAGACAGTCAACTTCAGTATTCCCGCTATGGGACCTGTATAAGCACGTGTAGCTGTGTGGATGGTTGTCGCAAGTTACGCGTAACCAGAGGATTGATAGGTGTTGACCTTCAAGCCTGCCGAGGCGCCGGTAACAGATAGCTTCTCTGACGTATGCGCACACACCAGCCCGCAGTACAAAGGAATGTTCCAGTTTGCACCCCGAGTAGCAGAGTTAGGAAGTATCAACCGGAGAAGATATCAGTGTCTCAGTGAAGAAGAGCAAAGTTGGATTCACCGTCTCGAGATGGCAGTGGACGGCGTTCAGGTTGGAACGAAGCCCCTTGACATAACAGAAATTCACAGTAAGCGTAGAAGGGGGTGCTATGGCTTTCTTGCTCAGTTTGCCCCGGACAGGATTGCCTATGAGCGCAATTGCGGGGAATTGCCCCTCCCCCCATAATACGCAGGGCAGCCTGAGCATCCATGATCTGGCTGGAATCCAGAGCACGGACACTCAGGAGGGGATTCTTCACTACTGGTGCAAGTGGTACCCATTGGTGTAGATTTTTTTAATCACGCACTCAATGTGTGCGGGGGGAAGAGATTAGGCCTCCGGGACTCTCATAAACCGAACGAAACGCAGCAGCAAAGCTGCTATTTTACGTCGGTGTCAAGTGAGAGAGTGGTATCTCCCCGGACGTGCCGGCCTATTCAGTTGCAAATGCAGTATGGCACTACAACTAATTTGGTTGACTTACTGCACTGGTGTTAAATAATTTTTGTCACAAAAATTATCCCACGCCGGCAAAATTGTAATTTTATTTGTTGTTGTAATTCTATTAATTACAATAAATGTTTGGTCCTACTTTATTGTAATGTCCACATAGTGTTTGCGCGAGAATCATAATTCCGTTCCTCCGTCTCTTTCCTTCCTGCATCCATCATATGTGCCTCTCACGTGGAGAAGATGGCGTCGCTGAATAGCCACACCGCAAGCTCATATGTCAGTCCGTTGGCCGACCGCATCGCGCGTGATCGCGTACCAGTACCCTCGCATCGTCTAGACAAAGGCCTAAATGGAACCGCTCGCGCCGCGCCGCAAATGACCGCTCGCTCGCTTGTCTCGAGATACAGCTGGAGCCAGTTAACCGCAAGCCGCGCTAAGTGTAATCCACCAGTACAATTACCAGGGGAGTCCTTATTATTCTTAACACCCATCCTTACATCACACCCCGCTGGTCCCGTCGCCCCTTGACATAACCTACCTCCGCATACGGCGGGACCACATAGTAATGCCCTATAATCCATACTAATATTATAAATGCGAAAGTCTATCAGTCTGTTTGTCTGACTGAGTGTTACATTTTAACGGTTAAACAGCTGAACCGATTTCAATGAAATTTGGCATAGAGATAGTTGAAGACCCGTGGTTAAATAAAGACTAACTTTTTTCAAAAATCAATCGCTAGGTTAAAATGAAAATAACAAAAACAGATCTGTGGACTTATTCCGTGGAATATTTACTTCCTCCCGTGTTTCCTCGTGTTGGTCCCGAACTTCTTTGAAGAATAGGCCAACTGCCGTTCTGCCACGCACGTCGTAAAAGTCAACCGATTGTCTATGCAAGTCACTACCGTCGTGGCTACCAGGTGGAAGAGTTCTGCATTGTCTCGCCCGGGTCTAGTATCACCGCCTTACCTATTTCTTTTGCAATAGCGTCAGTGTTTATCACTATCGTGTTCCGGTTTGGAGGTAAGGGTAAGGTAGCCGGTAAATTTGTGCATGTGGCATTAGACCTCGCCACAAGATAGGATATACCGCCTATATACGTCATCATCTTTGGTGTCTATAGGCGATGGTTGACTGTTTTCATCAGCATACCCATGTGCTTGTTTGCTATTTTATGATGTAAAAAATACTTTTGGTAATTAATTTTTATTTATATAGATTATTAATACGGAATTACTCGTCTACCTACACAACAACTGCGTTTTATTAAACTGCACCCATATTAATGCATGTTCATAATATTACGTTTGTATAACATTTTGTATTCAGGAAAATTAGGTAAATAAAATACATTTAAAGAAACTTGAACTAATATTAAAGAAAAAACTGTCGTACTTATTTACATCGAAAAAGAAGTATCCGTCTAATGGAAGGTATCTCATTGTATTACTCATATCGAAAAATAAAAAATCTGAATCACGTGTATAGTTTTTATAAAAATCTAGATCGTGAACATTCATAGTTTTATAGCATTATCACGCTGATTACCTTGCAAGCTAGGCAGAGCGAACTGAACGTCAATAGAGTTTCCCATTCTCCATGTTTCACCGGTTTGTCAATTGGCGAGATGAGTGGTGATTTTCATCGCATTTTTACCGGCAGAGGTATTTTCGAACGGATACGAGATAGGGACCTTCAAGAAAACAGCTTATTCATTCTTAAAAGGCCGGCAACGCAACTGCAAGACCTCTGGTATTGCAGATGTCCATGGGCGGCGGTGATCACTTACCTTTAGGTGCACCTTTTGCTCGTTTGCCCTCTCATCTATATAAAAAAAATACTTATCTGATAACCATAATTATCGGTTATTCTAACGATAACCGGGACTAACAGCTTTACGTGTTGATTTAGAGCTCAAGGTTGTTAACAAACCACCGCCAGTTTTTGGTGTTACGAAATTTTTAATTTTCGAAAAACAAAGCATCTTCACGCTCGCATTCCAGAAGAGGTAGGCAGAGGTACAAGCAGAGCAGCCACGATTGGCCAAAGATACTTTAGTCCCACAATATGACAGGTGGGAAGCCTATCATCGCCAACTGAGCACATTTTCCAATCCCAGGCATGTTGTTTTAAGAGAAAACTGAAGAAACACATTTTAAAATGCCCGACCCAGGAATCGAAGCCGTGACCTCATGTGGTCAACACTGACACCAGACCACCAGACCACAGAGGCGATACTAATCAGGCGATAATTTTCGAAAACTAATCGAAATAGCTCGGGTCTGCTCCGGGGATCAAAGCCGGGATCTCGTAATATAAACCAAATAGCTAACTAGACTAGCAGTTTAATTCTTTTATCGTGCATATTTTATCCACAAAATAAATACATAACAATTGTTAGTAGGAATAAGAAGGAGGAAGTTAAATATGGCTACCATAAAAACTTTTATCGCTAGTGATCTAATTAATTACGTACGGCTAATTACAGTTTTGTTTTAACAATTTTAACATAACACTCAATCAAACGTGATTAGATCAACGTCGACTTTTGATATCATGTACATAAGATAGACATCTTTTATGGTAAGACAAATCAGATGAACGAACTTTAATGACATTTAAACCAGACTTAATAACGTCTGGTAGAAATATCACTAAAAAATAAGACAAAATAACACTAATTCCTGGTTTGAAGATATCGTAGGTAGGCAACACTAGAGCCTTTTGAACTTTTAAACTAACGCGTTCTATTATAATTTTTAAAAATATATAAACGGGTCAATAACGTATATATATATATATATATATATATATATATATATATATATATATATATATATATATATATACATATATAGAACTTACTTGTAAAGCTCGACGTTTCGGCCAAGTTACATTGACCATGGTCACGAGCAGACTGCCTTTTTTTTGTATTTAATATGTCAATTACATTTTGTTCATATTGTGTAATTTGTAGCGGATACAACAAGAAAATTTTTAAAGCAAATAGAAAAAATTATTAGAGAACTTAAGGCGGCGTACTGACTGGGACAAATGCGAAAGTTTGGATGTTTGAATGTCTGGATGGATGTATGTTTATTACTCAGTTACGAAAAAACTACTGAACGAATTAGAATGAAATTTGGTACACAAGTAGTAGATGGTCCCGCGGGATTCACCAAAAACTTTTATAATGCAACGCGCTGCACGCTGCAGCTAGTTAATAATAAATCAGAAAAACATTGGATTTTTTAGGGTTCCGTACTTAAAAGGTAACGGAACCCTATTACTAAACCTCCGCTGTCTGTCTGTCTGTCACTAGGCTGTACCTCATAAACCGTGATAGCTAGGAAGCTGAAATGTTCACAAATAATATATTTGGCGTTACCGCTATAACAAAAAATACAAAAAATAAAAATAAAAATACTAAGGGTCCACATAAAATAAACGTATTTTTTTCTTAATCTTTTGCTCAATATTAACAACGATAACAGGCAGACGCTTACAGTTTTCACAGAATATTTAGTTGTATATTATTTACCTTTTAAAAATAAATCTATACATATAATAAAATCGTAGAAAAGTCAAAACTGTACACTGAATATTTTTTAAAAATAATACTTGGGGCGTGATCTACAATCGATATCGAAGCCAAAAATATAGTTTTTAGAATTTTTGTCTGTTTGTGTCTGTCTATCTGTCTGTTTGTCTGTCTGTCCGTCCGTCCATCCGTCCGGAGTAAAACAATTAAATTTGGAGTAAGACAATTCCCCTTTCCCTATACCATGAAGATTTCCTGCTATCCTTGGAATATTTAAATTCATATAGGTACTACATTTTTAGTTTTTACATTTTTACCTATTTCTTTTATTTTTACAATTAACATATTACAGAATATCTTTATATACAACGTTCACAGCTTTCTTGCCATTAGACAATACAAACATGTTTTCTTTAGAGGTTACTCTTGAAAGAGCGATATATGCCATGTGAAAAACAGTCAACGCTCAAATCTAAGGATTGCTTTGGAATGCGCTTTTATATGCAAATTCTATGTAAACTCGTGCGGACCGTCATAAGTTTTCATCGTTTTCCCACTACTTTCCTTTGAAAGTAGCTGGGAAACATCCATCGAGGGAAGCATTTCCGCCCGGGAGTGTCTTCGGCGGCTGTTTCTACAGTAGCCGGAAAACGGTCACGAGGGATTCCAACCTACGATTTATTTTTGTATACCCTCATACAAAAATAAAAAAACAAAAATATGTCGGGTAGTAAAATACCCAGCATCAGCCCGAAGAAGAGCCAGCATGAGGTGCCAAGCACAGCTTCAAGCCAGCCGGCCACCTCCAGAGTGCGTGCGAGTTCCGAGACGGACATATCTGATATGTCTGGCTGGGAATAAGTTACGCCGCGCAAACCACGCACACCCGCACCCCGCGTGTCGCCGTCCTACTACTTAAAGAGGACGACAACACAGCCAACACCACCACCAACCCGGAGATCGCCACCTAAGTCGCCAGATCAAGCTAAGGCGAGCTTAACTAAGCCGCCCTCACCGAAGGCGGCACAACCTGGACCGTCTGCTTGGAAGACACCCCAAACTAGTGCAACCTTTTCTAAGGCGGCACAGTTTGGAGGGTCGACCTCAGAGGCGGTTCAGTCTGGACCGTGACCACCGAAGGCGGCATTAATTGGGACTGTACCTAAGGACCCCATATTGTCCCGCAGAGCCATTGAATGCCGCGCGCCGCGCGACCGTTCCACCTCCGGCCCGCGCGCCGTTGAGCCACGCAACACTCCGGTGTGCCATGATGCACCCACGCGATGCGAACAAACCGCGCATCGCGAACCGATCGCACAGCGCGTATCGCCCGCGACGCGCGACTCGCCCGCGCAGCGCGACGTGCCCGCACACCGCGACGCAACCGCACGACGCGACGCGCCCGCGCAGCGCGAGACAGCAGAGTACCACGATCCGAATACACAGCGCGTATCGCCCGCGCAGCGCGACTCGCCCGCGCACCGTGAACTGCCAATGCACCACGTACCACCTGCGTACCTCGAACCATCCGCGCAGCGCGATTCATCCGCGCAGCGTGATTCGTCCGCGCGCCGAGACTCGTCTGCTCAGCGCGACTCTTCCGCGCAGCGCGACTCGTCCGCGCAGCGCGACTCATCCGATCAGCGCGACTCGTCCGTGCAACGCGCCCACCGCTCGCGACGCGAACGGCGCGAGCCGCGCGCGCCGCTCGACATCTCCGCTAGCAGCGATACCTCCGTGCGCCACGAATCGCCTGCATTCAGCGACTCATCCTTCTGCCGAGAACGGGACGACGAACGCCGCGCCGCCGATAAGAGTGCTCCGGTAGCACCTAAAAAGACCTCACCCAAGCGATCTCCGAAGAGCATGTTAGAACAGAACTACATCATAGTAGCTGGCCTGGCCAAAGCCCACTTAGAGGATCGTAGAACTGTTCTGGAGCAAACCGGAGTCGCACAATTACCTACCACGCTAGAGGATATACTGGCGCTAAAAAGGGCGGAAGTAGCACCCATTTTGCTACCTCCATGTACTACTCCTGTCCGCAGGAAGCGAGACGTGCTTGACTCGGACAATGAGGAAGAAGCCAAAAGGCAGTGTATACCTTCAACACCTTCACCGCCTACCTCCTTTGCTTCGTTGGTAGCTGCACCGGCGGAGCCTAAAACACCGACGCCACCGCCGACCTCACAAAATGTTGACAACGCACGAGCAACGTCAAAAGGCAGATACCCTCCCCTGGTAGTGGAAAGTCTGCCTAACTGGACCCACCAGTTCAGGGTGATCAAAAACAAATTGGGGCACGCCCCAAACGCATGACCATTTGGGCGTGGAGTCCGCTTCACGCCCAAAGATGAAAAGGAATACCGGTTGATTCAGAAATATTTAACTGAACTGGAACAAACAGAGCCGATCAGCTGGTTCTGCTACTCTCTTCCTTCGGAGAGGAATGTGAAGGTGGCGATCCGGGGACTACCCGCCGACACTGACCCCTCTGAAATCACACAAGAGCTGGCGGCGCACGGTGACGAGGCGGAGTACGTGCGTCCCATAAGAGCGAGATCAGGTAGGCCGGGCTGCATATTTATGGCCATTTTAAAAAGGAAAGCTGATACTCTACCAGGAATATACAGCATCAATGAGATGCTGTATATGCCAGGCATCAGAATCTAAGCCTGGAGGGGAAAAAAGGGACCGGCACAATGCCATCGGTGCCAACAGTTCAGATACTCCTCCAATAACTGTCACCGGCCCCAACGTTGCGTCCGCTGTGGGAGTGAACACAGGGCAAAAGAATGCCCACGCCCCAAAGAACAACCACCTGCATGTGCAAACTGTGAAGGAGCACATACAGCGAATAACACTAGCTGTCCAGTGTTTCGGAAAGAAGCACGAAACAAGAAAGCCGGAACAGTGGCTATCACTGTCGCTCCCCCCACGAGGACCCCCTCTGAGGCTAGACCTCAAGAGTCAACCTCAAAACACGATGATGCCCAGGTAGTTGGAGTATCTACCCTAACAGCACCCGCCAACGAACCAAAACCACGACGCCCGGCCTCCAAAAAGTCGAGACCTAAGAAGGGTAAGAAAAAGCCTTCTTCGAAAATAGAAAAACCTATAGAAACAGCTCCGACTCCATCCACACAGGCAATAGCAGCTATTCTACCTAGCTCGCTGCCTGCGAGAGGCAATCGCGAAGTGGTGCCCACGACGTCCCCGGACGAAGGAAGGCTGGCTGTGCTTGAAAAAGCCATCCAGATCTTCCAAGATGTGCTGGGGCTGTGGCTGTACGAGCGAAACAAGATCCAGTGTCGGTCACCCTTAGGAGCATGACCAAACTTCTACAGCAGTATGGATCGTAACACTTTAAGGATACTACACTGGAATGCTCGTGGTCTTCGGAATAAGATCACACTACTTAAAGTGATGCTGAAGGAGCAAAATATTGACGTGACCCTTATTAATGAAACTATGCTGAACCCGGCAGATAGTCTCAAGATCTCAGGCTACATTACGCACCAGCGGGATGAGAAAACCGACCTAAGATACTACCGTAGTGTCGCGGTGATCATCAGACGCAACATAATCCACCAACCAGTACTAGAACTAGGTCTTGCAACCATGTCGGCGAAGGGCGTTGACATTCACACTAATGGGAAAGACTTGCGTATCTACGCCATATACCGCCCAGGGGGCGCATGAACATAGAGGATGTACGCAAACTCGTGGATACCCCTAACCCTCACCTTGCCGCGGGGGATTGAAATTGCAGACACCTTAACTGGAACTCCAATTTCACGTGTTGCGAGGGAAGAAAGCTAGAGAAGTTCATCGATGACAACCAAATTCTGAGTATTTTTGTGTTATAGCACTCACCCCGTGCTTGGGAATCTGGAAAAACCTTAAAAACAGCAAAGAAAAACATCGACACGCGGGATTTGAACCTGCGACCATTTCCCTAAAGCCGGCTTTAGGGAAATGGTCGCAGGTTGCTGTTTTTAAGGTTTTTCCAAATTCTGAGTCATGGCCCGGAGACGCCTACTCATTATCCAGACGTAGCCAGTCAATGCCCAGACGTCATCGACTTCGCTTTGACCAAGGGAATTCCAGCGGACCAAATATCACAAGAAGTCCTGGACTATCACACTGGATCCGACCACCAACCAATTCTAATCGTTGTAAGAAGCGAGCCGGTGCGAGCCCGCCTAACAACGCCACGCAAAACCATAGACTGGAAGATCTTCCACCGGGAGCTGGAGAAGTCGACGACCTCACGGCCTATCATCCTGGCTGAGGACGTCGATTATCTAGCGGAAGATCTGACAGCTAAAACCAAGGAAGCCATTGCGGTAGCAACCAAAATAACACCAGAGAGATACCAACTCTAACGTCTTCCTGCTAGACTGCAGAATCTCATCAGAGAGAAAAGAGAGCTGCGCAAAAGATGGCAGACAACAAGATGTCCACTAATAAAGAACCAATTAAATAACCTAGCTGACAGAGTAAAATCCGAACTCAAAGAACACAACTCGGAAAAGTGGAATGAGAGGATTGAAGAAGCTAGCGATGATTGTTCATCGCTTTACAAATTATGCCGCCAGCTCTCTAGGGCAAAAGAACCTATAAGACCCCTAAGACACCGCGATGGCACACTGAGGTACAAAGCCACCGACCGGGCAGAGATCTTCGGAGAATATCTAGCCAAGCAGTTCCAGCCGAACGCACGGGGGCTCTCCGACCACATTGAATCAGTAGAAGAACACCTTAGAGAGTATTTCAGAGAACCTATAGCGAGTGAGGAGGATCCAATCATCTTCTCTCCGAATCAAATAAAAAAAAAACATCATGAAAACCAAGATAAAGAAAGCTCCGGGTGCAGACGGAATTTCTAATACAGCACTTCGCCAAATGCCACATCGCACCATAGCAGCGTTGGCAAGGCTGTTTAATGGCATCATGAGCACAGGAAGATTTCTTCAAGTCTAGGAAATGGGAAAAAATATACTACTTCCATCCAGCTATAGACCCATTACGCTCCTTTCTTCAATCTCTAAGGTGTTCGAGCAGCTTTTCCTGCAGCAGATCAGCCGCTTTTTCACACCACGCAGAGAGCAATTCGGCTTCCGTGCTAAACATAGCACCACACAACAACTAACAAGAGTGCTACACATTCTAGCAGCTGCAGCATATTAAAAAGAGAGTGCTTTAGTGGTCTTCCTAGACATGGAGAAGGCCTTCGACAAAGTTTGGCATCCTGGCCTCATATACAAGCTCACCCAACACGAATTACCCAGAAGGATTGTCAAAGTTATCCAGTCATTTTTGGACAACAGACGCTTTCGTGTGACAGTAGAGGGCATACTGTCTAAAGACTTTCCAATCCTGGCAGGAATCCCACAAGGTAGCTGTTTGTCACCTACACTTTACTGCTGCTACACAAACGATATACCCACTACCGATGACATCAACTTAGCGTTATACGCCGACGACGCAGCCTATATCACCACATCGATAAGAGAGAGCCACGCAGCAGTAAAGATGCAGCGCACACTGGATAACCTCAACGACTGGTTGTCCAAGTGGAAACTAGCCGTTAACGTAAAGAAGACCCAAGCCATGAGAATGGGCCTTCGCGATTGTAAGTTACCAAAACTGAGACTCCGAGAGGAAGAGATAGAGTGGGTAAAAACTTGCAAGTACCTCGGAGTCCACATCGACAGCTCCCTCACAATGAATCCACAAGAGAAACACATCGTGAATCAAACACGTGCAGCGGCAGCCATGTTATCACCTGTCTTCACCTCAAAGCTTCCAACTAGGTCGAAGCTCGCAATTTACAAGACGTACGTACGCTCACGTCTGACGTACGCAGCACCGGCCTGGTTCCAGCTGACAAATAAGAGAAGCAAAAACCTAATAGAAGCACAACAAAACAAAGTGCTCCGTAAAATTGTTGCTGCCCCTCGTTTCGTGAAAAACATGGTAATCGCAAGAGATCTCCAAATTGAACCCTGGCGTCCGACTACCGTGGACAAAAAATCCTATCCCCGGGATCTGCCCGATTCTTCAAAGCATCCCAAGGGTGACCTGAAAAAAAAAAATATATATATATATATATATATATATATATATATATATATATATATATATATATATATAATTATAATTATTTAATTACAAAAAAAATATGACAAAAACCAATATACAATTAAAATAATTAAAAAAAAAACAGGTGATACTCCTATTTTTCCTAGATCCTATCCTATCCTATCCCAAAGACATCCCACCAACTACATTATTTCTACATCCTTGAAAGGAGACTCCAATGACCGCTGAGTTTTTACTCAGTGCGACTGATACCACGGTCATGGGGCATAGCCCCGACATCGTTTCCCCGCATCCCCCAGATAAATGTCAAACAAATTGACTGATTATGATTAAATTAACGGTTTTTGACTCAGTTTTTAAAGAACAAAAGCTGATAATATTTTTAAGTCAATCGGTAAATTAACTTGAAAGTTATTTTAAAAAAATAAGTAAGTTTGCTAAAAACAACGTAATTTTAATATTTGAAAAGCTATAAGTTTTGAGAATTAGATTCGATTTTAATTTTTGAAGTAGTTTTTTTAGTATTAAAATATCGTAGAACACCAAAAAATATTTGGTTGAAAAATTTCGAAGCTATGTTGAAAAACACTTTTCAAATTTTTCGTTAACGATCACTCCCAAACGGATAAACCGATTTTAATGCAATTTATATATTAGACGTAGTTTTTTGAGGAATAGAGCTGATTAGTTTTTATACTCAATCGGTACATAAATTTGGAAGTTATATTAAAAAAATACTGTTTCGTCAAAATTTGTTTGGTGTTTTTTCAAAATTTCTCAAAATCTCCTGGACCGAATCGGTTCAAATTTTCAGGAAATCTAAGTTGAGCGGAATCCAATCAAATGCCCTCAACCGCGTTTCGATCGGTCTAGCCGTTCAAAAGTTATGAGATGTTTACATACACACATACACGCACACCCACACACACATACATACATACAAACATACTGACGAAGTGGGAAGTTAAAAACTGGTTTGCTAAATCACGTTTTTTACATTGATTGTTAAATAACAATTTGAAAAAAATTATACGATATACATGAAGATATTATAACTTATTGCATGATAGAATATATTTTACTTTATCATATAAAATTCCGAAAACAGGCTAAAAAAATCTCTACAACAAATAATTTGTTAATACTATTTCTAATCTTCCATATGATTTTTATATGGTGATATTTAGTTAAAAAAATGTACTAAATTTTTGTTTTCAGCTGATGTCCTATATTATTTATTTATCCGAAAATTAACAGGTTTCCCAGCGGTTTCAGAACAAACCGTGCTCGTGTCGCCGACCGGCCGGTAGGCGTATTATCTAACGTTTGCAATCCGCCTGCGATAAGCGATGACTCTTAAACGTAACGAAAAAGTCATCAAAAACGTCGCCAATTGCTTGCTGGTCACTAGATGTACTTTTTGCAATGTCGCAGCACCAAAACTAATCAATCAGCAACGACTGTCACTAATATACAAGGCTGTTATGTGACTTGCAATAACTAAAAATTACGATAATTTCGCATTGCGAGTTACGTGATAACCCCCCGGTAACCTTGCAACCGCTATGCCCCTGCACTTTAAATTACATGCTGTAAATGGCCCTATTGATCTATATTAAATCGAAAATATATTTAAGGTATTTAATTGGATAAGGATTGTTAAAATTAAATAAATTACTGTATTGCTTAAAATTGCTTCGAAAAAAAGACATTATTTCTCGTAAAAAGTAAATGACAAAAAAATGCTATTGTGGGTTATCCATAAGAGATTGACATATACCACCGCGGAGTTTTCTGTAGACCTTTTCAAGGTATACAAATACTTAGTACATTATTTTGTTAAATCTCGTAGGGTTTAGCCTGCGTTTACAATATAAGCGAAAAAAAATATAATTATTTACGACATGACATCAGAAAACACAAAAATTGCATTATTTCTCTACAATATATTAAATGTTATTATACATATAAACCTTCCTCTTTAATTACTTTATCTATTAAAAAAAACCGCTTCACAATCCGTTGCGTAAAGTTTAAGCATACATAGGGACATAGGGACAGACAGAGATAGAGACTTTGTTTTATACTATGTAGTGATTCGTCACTCCAAAAGACACACAAGGGATGTACAAAACCTAACCGCTTGTGTTCTTTAAATTTTGCGCAACTTTGAAATTGAAGTGAAAGACGGTATAAGATTATTATAATGTAATGTACAAATGACTTATTTCAAGTGTAGACTTACCTACGAAATAAAGAATATGTGAATTTTTGAGCTTTAAATAAGGATGTTTTACAATGTTTAGATTTTGTTATTTTATACTTATTTTTTTTAGACTATTATTCATTTTTATAATCTGTGCGCCACAAAATATTCAATTAAATAAAACATTTTTTTTTTATTTTTCAGCCACAAAATACCAAGGATTTAAATATCGATATTTTGTGGTAACGTTATTGCTCGCGGCATAAAATAAGCATAAGTTATTTTCAAGCATAACGTTAAGAGTATGAGAAAATCGACTATAGCTAAACATATACTAGCGGCACAACGCGGTGTAATCCTCGTAAGTCCCGAGTCCGTAGGAAAATAGCCTATGTTAATCAGGAATAATATTATAGCTTTCAATTATTGGTAAAATAAGTTTTAAATCGGTTTAGTAGTTCTAGTGAAAGAGAGTGGTAAAACTTTGCATTATCTCGCCCGGATCTGGTACCACCGCATTACCTATTCCTGCCGCAATAGCCTCAGTGCTTGGCACTGTGTGTTCTGATTTGGCGGGTAATATAGTCGGTAAACTTATGCATATGGCATTGTTGCATTAGACTTCGCCACAAGATATCAACGCACCATTAACATCTTAGGTGTCTATAGGCGACGCGATGGTTGAATCATTCAATCAGGATATGCATCTGCTTGTTTGCTATCTTATGATATAAAAAAAATTTGTTACAAACGAGTTCCAAAATTTTACATCTATCATGTATGTCCATACATAAGGATATGGACAAACCTGTTTTGGGTGTGTAACACATTTTAGAGACACGCTAGTTTATTTTAAACGAGAAATTTTTATCATTTGGTTTTTTAATTTACATTTTCTTAGATTAAGGATAATGATGAGTGTCCGTACAAAGTTTGCCTAGAATCCAACGCATATTGATAAATGGTTATTTTACGGTGAATAAGTAATATCTTCTGAAATGTCAATTGTATATTTTTTTAAATGCATTCAGTAGTTATAACTTTTACGGGTTATTATAGTACCTTGAATTTAGACAAATTTAAATTTACTTTTAATAATTATTATACATTAGCTGTGCCCGCGACTTCGTTCGCGTGGAAAAAATTCTAAAATAAAAACCCGCATAGTTCACGTTCCCGTGGGACTTCCGGGATAAGAACTATCCTATGTCCTTTCTTGGGTCTCAAACTATATTTGTACCAAATTTTATCCAAATCGGTTCAGTGGTTTGGCCGTGAAAGCGTAATAGACAGACAGACAGACAGAGTTACTTTCGCATTTATAATATTAGTATGGATATTAGTATGGATTAATTTTTTAACAATAACCAAGAAATTTTATTTCGGTTTTTATACCTACTTAGATTTGACTTAATAAGTGTTTGTATATGTATCTCATCATAAAATTATTTGATTTTAAAAATTCATTGATGAGAATAATAAGCAAAATATTTTTTGGTACTCCCAGATGAAATTGATGTCATTTGTTTTTTTTCCTTTTGTAAGAAAATAGCAAGGTTATTTATTCAGTCTTGCGTATTGTATTGCGTGTGTTTCGGCTATTTATAATAAACACTTCCCTATTTATTACATATTGTACAAAACTTTGTTAAACATTTGACGTCGTTTACTGACATTTTTAACTTGTTCTATTTGTCATAAATAAAACAAAGTGTTTATTTTATAACAAAAATAGATCTTTATTTTAAAAATAACAAATTGTATACAAGTTTGAGCTGTTCGTGTCTTCCGCAGAGTGTTACTGTTTTAGAATGTACTTGCTATTAAATAGTATCCGTTAAATTCTAATAAAAGTATCTACATTAAATTAGTTTGTTAATTTCGGTTTAGTTTTATTCCTGTAGGACTTTTAGGCCACCTTTATTATTTATTCTCTTTGCTGAGCAAATAAAGTCTACCAAACGTGTTATAATATCAACAAAACGTTCATAAAATGTTTATATATATTTATTGAGCTATTTTTTCTTAAATTTTGAAGATATAGCAATAGCACAAAAATACATACATTATATATTGATATTTTTGAATAGATTTAATTTGATATTAATTTATTTTACATATTTTCAAACATTTAGGGTTTAAGACAAGTTCTGATTATTCAAAAGGGCAAATTATATATTTAAAGTATCATTCGAGTTTGCATTTAAAATGTGCTTCTATTGTTTCACCAAATAGTTACGGTCTACAAAATAAACTTCATGACAATGCCTTCATTATTGCAACACTAAATGCAGGGGATTCGTGATCACGCTTGCAATTTAAACAAGGCTTCGAAATACGCGAAATATAATGTAATTCCTATTTGATGATTAAGATGTAAAATCCGTTAACTACTATTTAATTTTCAAATGACTTCCCAAAAGGGGGAGTTTCTCAATTCAGTAGTATTTTTTTAAATTTTTTATATTATTAGAAAGGAATTCCCCCCGTGTTGGATCCGGACTCCTTTGAAGAATAGACCAACTGCCGTTCTGTCGGGCAGTCGTAAAAAGCGACCTGTTACAACCCTTATTACAAGGCAGTTAGGTCTTAATCAGCAATCCCTCTATGTAGACTGTATTTTTCCATACATTCAGCATTTTCTTACATTGATAATTTTAATTAATTATTTTATATCATTCGTAGTTCAGTTAGATTCTGGAAGCCGCCGCGATCGGTACTTTACACGATTAATATTTGGGAAGTCCAATTAAAGCCGTGTAATTGTATAATAAAAGTAGCTAGTGAAAACCGTAGTTTTTTTTAAAAAGACAGACAGGGTTAGCCGCGTAACAGACCGATTGGTTACGCGAGTCACTACCATCGTGGCTATTAGGTGGTGAACTTTGCATTGTCTCGCCCGGGTCTGGTACCGATGGTACTTAACTATTCCTGCCGCAATAGCGTCAGTGCTTGTCGCTGTCATGTTCCGGTTTGGAGGGTAAGGTAGCCGGTAAACTTATGCATATGGCATTAGACCAAGCCACAAGATAGCAACGTTAATACCTTTGGTGTCTACAGGCGATGGTTGACTCTTTCCATCAGGAGACCCATCTGTTTGTTTGCTATCTTATAATATAAAAAAAAGGGAATAAGGAGATCCAAACAAAATCACCAAAAATGTTAATGGTGCATTGCTATCCGTGAAACGGGATAAAGTCTACGGTTACCTTACTCTCATACAAGAGGCAGGCAGACATACAACCAGTGCGCTTACGATTAGCCGAAGATACTCTGTCCCACACTGTCATAGGTTGCAAATCTATCGCCAATCGGGCACTTTTTCAATCCCGGGTAATGTTGTTTTTATTAGAAAACTAAAAAAACATATTTTTGAATTGCCCGACCTAAGAATCGAATCCGGCACCTCATGTGTTCAACAACAACACTAAACGACTAGACCACATAGGTGGGTGGACTATTCCATATTCAAAAAAATATATCTAGGAATTGCTTTGCATCAGAGGTAAAATATGGAATCTTCACATGGAACATACTATGATAAAGGAGGTAAAAATTACAATATTGCTAGTTGCTTATTGCAGCTGGATAGGAGCCAAATGGAAACTTAAGCCTAAGTCTGCTAGATAAACACCGCCTAATGATTTTGTAATCGTGTTCTAAGTAAATGAATTTAATTTTATTACTACCTTAATGGCTTAAGGTTCAGTCTCACAGGAGATAATAACGCGAACTTCAAACTTAAACTTAAATTCTAGCTAAATACTTTGCTCACCCAAGAGAATGTCGTCGCAGTTATAATCCTAGTGACTACCTAATGCTTTTCAATACTTTTAACGTAAAACACGCTTTTTCCCACATCTATAGCCTACGCTTTTTTAGAAGCATGTTGTTTTGGAAAGTTTTTATTTAATAAGTACCATATCTTTATTTATATCACTAGATAGCGAACAAGCAGAAAGCTCTCTTGATGAAAAGAGAAACCATCGCCTACAGACACCAAAGATGTTAATAGTGTGTTGCAATCCGCATGGCTGAATGGCAATACCACAAGCTTACCTAAGTTAACCTCCAAAATGGAACACTATAATGACAAGCATTGAAGATTTTGCGACAAGAATAAACCTGATAATTTCCTACGGTCCATTAGCCCGTTGTTTTGCCTTATATATTAGGAATCCATAGCGGACAAACAACGTTACATTTAATTTATATAAGTCTACGGGATTAAACTTTATATGGTGGTTAAGTATTCTTAAATTTTCTATTTTTCCGCGCAATTTTCTTAATATTTTCTTTTATAAGAACCTTCTCCTCACAATTACAAACACAACAAAAAAAAATACCGAAATTGGTCCAGCCATTCAGGCGTGATGTCGTGACCAAGGAAAATAGGGATTGATTTTTATATATATAATAATAAGATTAATTATCATTGTTTTTATACGTCCAATCAGACACATTATTTATTTCGGATAAAATTAATATTCCTAAAACATATCTGCTAATATTTTTTTTTTACTTCTTCTTAGTATAGAATTCTGCAACGTCTTGCTCGAGCTTGGCACCACCGCTTTACATATTACCAACGCAATAGCGTTAATGCTTGTCACTGTCGTGTTCCAAATTGGATCTTAGTAATATATAAAGTAGCCGATAAATGCATGTTGCAATAACATCCTGCCACACGATAGCGACACACCATCCTTGATGTCTATAGGCGATGGTTTCTCTTTCTATCTAGATAGACATCTGCTTCTAATTATATTTGTTTTATAGCACTCGCCCCGTGCTTGGGAAAACTTGAAAAACTTTTAAAACGTAATCGATCACATAGCAAAGAAGAATTTCGCCACTTTGAACTAATCGACTCTGGCTCAGTTGAGCACCCCGGCTTGAGTGGAGGTCATAAGTTCGAATCTTATATGTCGAAATTTTTCTTTGTTGTTTTAAAGCCATCTGCTTATTTGCTATCTAGTGATACAAATAAAGATAATTTATTTAATATTGCTTGTGTATGCTTGTTAGATATCATATAATATAAAAAAAAAAAAAAACAAAATAACGCCTTCAACAACTATATTAAAATTAAAACTATAACATAGGCAACACCGCAGGTATAATAAATTAATCAAACTTTCCTAATACCATTGAATCGCGATTTTCATTGCTCCAATCAGCTTTACCGCGTTTTGCAATGAATGGTCCATTGGTTCCAATGCACCTATCCTCTTTCGTGAGCCGAAAAGCGTGTGATGTTCGATAATTTTAATGTATACCAAGATGTAAAATATTGGTCTTGCACGAGTCTCATTAGATTATAAGAACGTATTATTATATGATAGCTACTTATTTGAATGAAGTTATGTTTATACTGTTAATCGGGTTTCACTATAAAAATTACAGAGAAATAATATATTTCTCCTATTATTATATTATTGTAATAACAATGTTTGTAAATAACATCCCTCTAGAGTTTGTAGAAAGTTACGTTTATTTGGGCAAACAGATTTCTTTTAGAAAAAATAGAAACATGGAAGAAATAGATCGCAAAATATCAATAGCCCGGAAGAAATACTAGGCTCATAAAGAAATATTTAAATTAGAACTCATACCGTCAATTAAGAAAATAGTTATGGATTCAGAAATTCTACCACGTTTTAAATACGGTTTTCAAACTTGGACATTTGATCTAAAAACTAGAAACAAATCCAAACTACACAAAGAAGGATGGAAAGAAGCTTATTAGGAGTAAAATTAAAGGACAAGATTAAAAACAAGAACGTTCGCAAAAAACTAAATTAGTTGATGCCTTAACTTTTTCACTACAGATGAAATGGAGAGGGCAGGGCACGTGGCCCGATATGACGACGACAGGTGGACCATCAGAGTGGTGAAATGGCTGGGACCTCGTGGCCGTAGAGTAAGAGGCCGCCCATGTGCTAGACGGGCAGAGGAACTGGTAAAGGTAGCAGGAAAAAATTGGATATCCTTGGCTAGACACAAAGAACGGTGGAAGTCCTTTGAGGAGACTTTTACCCAAAGGGGGTCCATAAAATAATTAAAATAAAAATAAGTTAATATAAACTAATTATTATCAATGATTAAAAAATAAGATAAAATAAATTATATTTTTTCTACTTAGCAATTAGACTATCGTATACCGTATGGAATTAAATAAAGCTTTATTATAACTTATTATTATTAATATATTATTACATCGCCTGTGTGGTCTAGTAGTCCTATGTCAGTTTTGATCACATGAGGTCCCAGGGTCAATTCCCAAATCGGGCAATTCAAAACTGTGTTTTTTCAGTTTTCTGTTAAAAATTACGTTGCTCGTGATTGGCTAGGTTCCCGGTTGGCAATAGGCTTGCCACCTATCACATTATATGACTAAGTATCTTCGGGTAATCGTGGATGCATTTGTTGTACATTATTTCAAAAAATACTAATACCATTGTTATCCGTGACTAAATTGCAGCAATGACGAATTAAATTTTACCCTTACGCATTATGTAGTACTTTTATATCACTTTATAAATATATTTTTACTAGTTACATTACGTTCTAAAAATGTTTTAAAAAGTAAAACTACTTCAGTAGTTTAGTAGTCAAAATATATTATTTTTGTGAAGTGACAGAAGTATAAGTACACACACCGTGTGTAAAAAACCATGGAAGATAGAGAACAAGCGGAATTGGCAAGTACAAACATTTGTATCAGGACCGTGATCGCCATACTCACACATAAAATAAGCATTATTGCATATAAACTACTAATGCAAACATTGTTTCATTGGTCGTTTTCATTTTAAACAACAATAATCCGAAACACACAAACAGAACATTTAAAAATATACCAAACTACGTTATAATAAATGTTATTTTGCTACAAAAAAAAAGAGTATTTACGTACCTTTTGTAGTCTATTTAATATAGACTCATCTATTTGTACAATAGTGAAACTTAAGATCTTAATAGTTTCGCTATTCTACAATAGATGGCAGTATTGATTTTTCCGTAGTTTTCAGTTGATCATATTTGAGTAGAGATCTTTCTAGAACGCTATACGTAATGACTGTCATTACGTACATCTTTCTAGAAAAATTAGGTCAACCTAAAATGACCTTTATATGTAAGGTGTACGGCTGATTTTAGCTTGACTTTCTATTATATCATTAGATATTATATTAAATCAGGAATTTAATTAAAATAAAATGAAAATTGTACTTTCGAATGATATGAAATATCTCCATTTTTAATCATCTATATTCTACTATCATTTCTGCATTCAAGGATGGCACAATACGGCATAATTCAGTGTATAATAGATTTTCGCACGACGACTATCTCCTAATGATATGGTAAGTATCACTAAGGCAATTTAGAGTAAAAGCGCATAATAGTGACGCACGCGGCACGCCCACTCTTCACTTCCCCTTGTTCTCTATCTTCCATGAAAAAAACCATGTCCCCTTTGAAAAGTAATTTTGTAGTTACTCATATAAAATTCCGTTTCTTTTTGAAAATTAATTAAAAATTCCTTGAGCGATTTTCTTCGCGCCAACCTTCTAAATGATATTTATTGATACATTTGAGCTGAGAAAAAGTATGGGCGGTTTAGGAGGTAGATCGGAATTTCAGACTAAAAACCTCGACAACATTTTTGCTCAAACCGGAAAGAACACTTACATTTATAACTAAATCTACTAAATACTATATTAACATGATTGTATTTTTATACCAGAGAAAGGCCTTTTTTATACCAGAGAAGGTACAAAAAATATGTTTTGTTAACCTTGTAATCTTCTCCAGCATCTATTAAAAATTTAATCAGTAATTCAAATTGATTTAATTGTAAGATAACAAGTTAATAAACAGGATCAAACATTACCACTCAAGTTATCCGGCTACCTTGCCCAGAGGCAATGATTATAATCACGTCGAGTAATAAATTTATCTTCAAAATATATCAAATCATAGATTATAAATAGCTTCATATGTTACAGTTAGTTACAATTAATCAAAAATATTAAATTAATGCTATTTGGGTGAGAGGTGGTCATGGACGTAAGGTTTTATCTAGGGTAGGGCAAAAGTGTTAGTGATATATTCTTTTTTATATTTTTTAAATCATTCAGTAGCAAATAAGTAGGTGGCTCTTCTAATGGAAAGAGACAACCATTTCCTATAGGCACCAAAGATGATAATGGTGGGCTGTTATTCGTCTGGCAGAATTGTAGTGCAACATGTATAAGATTATTGTCTACCTTACCTTCTAAACCGGGACATGATAGTGACATGCAATGACATTATTGCGGCAGGAATATATAAAGCGGTGCAGCGGTGGTACCAAAACCCGATGGAGGCGTTGCAGAGCCCTACCACCTAGTAGTTACGATGGTAATGACAGGAATGTCATTCGTTCGCTTTTTTTTTAAGTTTCTCCTCAAAGAATGATTTATTAGCAGCTCAAAATGTGGCAGCATTGTGTTAACTCCTCTGTGACTCAGATGTGCGCGTAAAGCTGTTAGTCTTTTTTGTCGGTGTCCTCCTTGAGGTTGACTTATGTGCCATTCTGCCAGACATTTCGTAAAAGGCGAACTGTTGTTATTTCGTCCCATTAGGATATAGGCGTGCGTGACTGCGTGCCACGTGTGTGCGTGCGTGTGTGCGTGCGTGCGCGCGTGCGTATGTAAATCTCTCATAACTTGTTCAAAAGTCAAGCGGAGTCTTGGAAACATAGCTAACGGCAATCGATTGGATTTATTCAATATTAAATTTCCTGAAAATTAGGAGCGATTCCGCCTAGCAGATTTTTAATGTTTATTTTATTAATTTGATGTATTTAAAATCTAACACATATTACACAAATATAGTAGTAGGTTTCTACACTTCTCCGCTATGAAAGCTTTGATTGTCCCAAATTATGTACTCCGCGTAATTGTCGTAAAAAGAGCTATAAAGTTTTTGTCTGTCTTAATAAATATTAGCGGGACTCTACAACGGGAAGCTCTTGAAATGGTCCGCAAGGTGATATTTAACAGATTTTTATATTTTGTGGTACTGTAGTACCACTGAATAAAAAAAGATAATATAAAAATATCTAATTAAATTATATTATATAAAACTGTTAATTTTATATTATATAAATCTGCGGAAAGTTGTACAAAATTTCCCTTAATATTTTCTTTGTGCAATATCAACTGTCTGAAATGCCATACTGTCAACGAAGCTCATCGATACTGGTTAGCTATTATACATCAAACCTTGACCATTATATATTATCTACCTACATGTATCTTGACTATATCTTTTTTAATAATAAACCAGCAAATATGCAGATAAGAAACCCCGATACCATGATCAGATTTATCGAGTATAACTGTCCGAAGGTGGTATCAAGTTTTTTCGCAGCCGGCGTGTGTGTATGTAGAGAGTGATGAATGTGAAGGAAGCCAGACAAGCCTGCAAGGATCGTGATGTATGGCACTCGGTTCTCTCTTTCTACCCCGTAAGGGATCTGGCGTGAAGATATGTATGTATGTATGTATATATATACAGATAGCTATCCTGATTGAAACTGACAACCATCACCCATAGACACCTAAAATATCAATTATGCATAGGAATTCATATGGCGGATTAAAATTCCAGATACATAAGATTACCGGCTACTTTACTCTCCAAGCCGAAACACGACAACAACGAGCACTGATGCTACTGCAGCAGGAATAGGTATTGCTACCAAACCTCTCGCCAATCTGTCACCTTGCAGTCACAATATTAGTAACATATTTTACCAACTATTTGTTTTTTACGAATTGCCTGGCTGGTAATCAGATTGTTTTCGCTTAAAAAAAAACCTCGTATCAATAAATAAGGCTTTTGTTCTTAATATTAAAAACAGAGCAAATACGAAACTTATGGGTACGTAAAGTAATCACTTCTTAATACTGTTTATCTATAAGGATAATTTTGAAAGCTGCTTGTGGGGAAGTTTTACAACTACAAACAGCAACAGACTAGAAACTTTTGTTTTTTATGGCACGTATGAGCGCCCTAATACTAGTGAGTTGAACAGAGAGAGAAAGCGTGGATTGCTTAGTGAGTATAATTATATTTGCATATGACACTTAATACTTGCTATAGTCCAATCGTTTTTTCTCTAAATGTTTAATATTCTACTCAACGTTCTTTACGATAATATTATTTTCTCAAAATATAAGGATATTCACTTCTACCGTTCCCTTTTCACTTATGTATTATATTTCGATAAAAAATATTTCAGAAAGAGTACTTCTTTATTTCATATTTCATTTTTAAACGACTCCCCAAAAGGAGGTTATCAAAAAAAGCTGTAAGTTCGTTACCTCAGAACTCCGTCATTTCTATACCGATTTTGAAAATTCTTGTTTTTTTTGAAAATGGTAAGTCGGTTACTGCAATTTTACTATGATAAAAAATTGCCTAACAAATGGTTACTTAAACCGACACCAACTCGAAATATTTTTCAATTTGCTGTTTTTTAGGGTTCCATACCTAAAAGCCTCCGCTGTCTGTCTGTCCGTCTGTTTATCCGTCTGTCTATCTATCACCAGGCTATATCTCATAAACCGTTATATCAAGAAAGCTGAAAATTTCAACTTTCACAATTTATGTATTTCCGTTGCCGCTATAATAAAAACTACTAAAGATGAAAACATATTAAGGGGGTCCCTATACAATAAACGTGTTTTTTTCGTATTTTTTGCTCAATATACGGTATCAGGTAGGCGCTTAAAATTTTCACAGAATATTTAGTTGTATATTACCTTTCAAAATAAATAAAAATAAAGTAAACATTAAAGTAAATCCCATACAACAAACGAAATTTTTAAGCAATTTTTTTTTTACTCGGTTTTAATAAACAGGTTTAAAAAACTTGAATATTTAAAAAAAATAAGTATTTGAAAATATATCTATATACATAAAATCAATTGCTGTTCGTTAGTCTCTCTAAAACTTGAGAACGGCTGAACCGATTTGGCTAATTATAGTTTTTAATTTATTGTTTTAAAAAAGTCCAGGGAAGGTTTAAAAGGTGAGAAAATATAGAAATAAATAAGTGTAGTTAAAAAGGCAGAACAGCGTTTGCCGGGTCAACAAGTTAACTATAAAAATAGATACCTAATACATTAAAGAAATATTTAAAAATACATACAACAAACGTGATTTTCTTTATAGATGATGGTACGGAACTCTTCGTACGCAAGTCCGACTCGCACTTTTCCGGTTTATTATTATTACTACTAAATGACTTGTATTTCACTAATGTTTTGTTAATTTTTATAGAAATGTCTAACAAAAAGTTGCGGCAATTCACCATTGATATAAGCCAGATACCAATTTTCTTCAACAATAATTGCGTTCTGGTCTAATTAGGATTGTTTTCCAGAGCCTAAAATAAACAATATTTTCAACTTTATTTATGTTAAAAACTTACTAATATTGTAAATACGTAAAGTAAAAAAATAATCTGTGTTTATTAGTCTACGCTAAATACGGCTAAACAAAATTTAATGGAATTTGTATGTAATTTGGATACCTTAAATCCCGAAAATTCGTTATTCCTATAGAATTGCTAGGTGATAGATTTCTGAAATACCTCGGCCGAGGTACCACTGCCTTAGCTATTCGTGCTGTCTTGGTGGTATAGGCGTTTATGGCTTGTTTAGTTTGAAGGGTAAAGTAGCCGGCAAACTTATGCATGTGGCAGTCTAATCAAACCAAACGAACAACCAAAAAATTAAGTGTCCATAAACGATGGTCAATTTTATCATATGAAATAAAATAAATGGTAAATGAAAAAAACTTTATTTAAGCGGCGGGTTTCAGGCAGATAGTATTTCCATAAATATTTTGAATATTAACGACGTCAATTTGGTGATAATGGAAGTTTTATTTGTTTGAGTATGTCATGTGTATGTTTTGTTATTTATTATATTTAATATAATTAAGCAAGTAATCATAACAGCTATTAAAATTTAAATTAAACTTAAATTATGTTCAGCAATTGGACCATGACATACCATACTTTTATTTTGTCATTTCACGAACAACAAAATGCTTAATGATTTATTACAATTCATTGCAGCAAAGTTAATTTGTTATGGAATAATTTAATGCGTACGTTCAATTACCCATTATGTTCTGTTATCTTATTGACGGAACTCTTTATAATATTTTTTTTAAATTATTACACATAAGAAAATATTATAATATTTATATTTAAAATACAATAAGCGAGCCTATGATCATCAGGCTTCACTCCCATAAGTAGAGTTAGATTTTTAATTTAAGTATAATCTTTGAAACTAAATCAAATTATGGGGAACTCATTTTCTAAATCAGTCAAACAGTTTTAGAGTATATTCATCCATATTACCATAGATATATTACACGTCACTCAAAGCATATTACTATCAAAAATATGAAACTTTGTCTGATGATTCAGGCTTCACTCCCATAAGTAGAGTTAGATTTTTAATTTAAGTATAATCTTTGAAACTAAATCAAATTATGGGGAACTCATTTTCTAAATCAGTCAAACAGTTTTAGAGTATATTCATCCATATTACCATAGATATATTACACGTCACTCAAAGCATATTACTATCAAAAATATGAAACTTTGTCTGTCTGTGTGTCTATCGGTCTTACTATCATAAATTTCAAACTTAGACTGTCTGTGTGTCTATCGGTATTTAAGCCGCTTTTGATGTTTGGCATGGAGATAGTTGAAGATCCGGGGATTTCTAAAATCAACCCTTAAGGCAGTGAATAAGGGACGAAATTTAGAAAAAATAACTTTATCGAGGACACGTTAACAAACGACTGTTTTTTTTAATAATATTGATAAGAAATTTATTTCTTTCACTTCTTTTGAATTTTTCTTAATAATAACTCTTTTGAAGGTGCCTACTAGAAATTGAATTATTGTCCTTTCTGAGCAAGCTGGTTTTTGTATCACAAAATACCGGTGCACTTGTGTTGACCTTGTAGCACTCTTGCTTTCGATAGAAGCCAGTTTTCATTTGCGATCAACAAAGGGGTTGGGACAAACCAGCGACTTGTATCACAATTTCTATTTATATCATAAGATAGCAAACAAGCAGATGGTTCTCCCGATAGAAAAATACAACCGTCGCCTACAGACTATTACCGTACCGCCACTTCAAAGATGGTAATAGTGCATTGCTATTAATGTGACCGAATGGTATGCTACACGCATAATTATACCGGCTACCTTACCTCACAACCTATATGACAGTGACACTCATGATAAATATAACCATAACTTGAAGACACCAAATATATATAAAGATAACGGTGCATTACTGTTCATATAAAAGGAATTATATGTCACATACATAGATTTAACAATGCATAGTGACAATGACTAACGTTATTGCTTCAGAAATTTGTAAAACGGTGGTACTAAACCCAAGAAAGACTAATAAATTACATACGCTAATCACTAAACATAAATAATTTTAGTTTCCGCTACAAAATTTATGAACATGGTGAAAAATTCCTACTTTTGTTGCTTAGTGTAAGAGCGTCTTGATAGTCAATATAACTGGCAATTCTGCTTAATGAAAAATTACTATGATTAAAATTTAAGGAACTGAATATATTTATGAAATAGTTTAGTTATAAAATTGGTGTATTTTTTATTTCATAAAATAGCTTAACATATTTAATATTTCATTAGATATTTTAATAATAAGTAAAAATTAACACTTCATCTTTATTTTGACATAACAATTTAGAAATTGATGGTTGCATATACTCGTTTTAAATATGTTTGTGTAAAATATTGACAACAAAACAAACAGATGATTTCTTCTTTTTCTATCATAAGATAGCATACAAGCAGATGGGTTTCCGGATGGAAAGAGTCAACCATCGCCTATAGACACCAAAGGTGTTAATGGTGCGTTGCCATCTTGCGGCGAGGTCTAATGCCACATGCATAAGTTTACTGGCTACCTTACCCTCCAAACCAGAACACGAGAGCGACAAGCACTGACGCTATTGCGGTAGGAGTAGGTAAGGTGGTGGTACCAGACCCGGGCAACCCAATGCAGAACTCTACCACTCTCCTGATGGAAAGATTCAATCATCGCCTTAGACACCAAAGATGTTAATGGTGTATTGCTATCTTATGGAGAGGTCTAATGCCTAATGCATAAGTTTGTTTAAATACCGACAACTCCAAGCTAAATTGTTGCAGTTAATATTTTGGTAATTTTTTTCATTATTATATCTTTTACATTATTTTTACTGTGAAAATAATCAATTTGACACATTCACAGCAGTAGTAATTTTAGTAAAAAGATAAAATGTATTTTTAAGCTGAAATATTTTGTTGCTGATGAATAATTAACTTTTATCGCAACTAAATGCCTCAAATATTGTTGACATATTTAATTAATTTCACTTGATCGGTTTTTATTTTTCGATTTCTCCGTCATTCTGTTTGCCTGGATTTGGCTATGTTGAGAGACGTTTAGTACTAAAAGTCACTGAGCAAAGCCAAATCCAAAGAAGAAAGCTTCCAGTAGCTTGTATATACCACGAGGTAGTAAAATAAAATAAAAATATGTTTACTTCCTTCTTGCCTTATTTAAATAATAAATATTATATGAAAATATAATACATCCCCTGCATGTTGATGAGAATAAAGATAGTTTCTTATTAGAGGGATCGCCGGCATGTGGATATTCACAGAAGGAAATGTGTCGCCGCGCATATGATCAAACGCTCCTATTACTGTCAAAAAAATAGAAATAAACCATGTTGTACTGTTTTATCGTATCGAATGACCTGACAGGGTTTAGAAATTACCCTTGGAGTGATTTTATTTCATCGGTAAGTAGTATAACTCTGTATTTCTGTGTGTAAATACAAGCTACACTGACAAACTACTAAATAAAGGCGTAGCCATTTAATCCGTGGTTTTTACCCTTTGGGTACAGAAATCTAAAAAATATACTGCTCCTATTGTGTCTACTAGGCTTAAGAGTTCTGTGATGCGAGTTACGGAACTCATTATTTACAGCCTGGTGACAGACAGGTGCACAGACGGACGGAAAGCGGTGTCTTAGTAATAGGGTTCCGTTTTTACCACAAACCGAATGAATACTAATAGATACGACAATTGGGAAGGAAACGTGTCACCGCGCATATGAGCAAACGCTCCTATTACTGTCAAAAGTTTCATACATTTGAAAATATATTATGTCGTGAAAAAATAGAGATGAGCTATGTTATTCTGTTTTATAGTACCGAATGAAATGACAAGGTTTAAAAAGTACCTTTTGAGTGACTTTATTTTATCGGTAAGTAGTACAACTCTGTATTTCTGTGTGTAAATGCAAACTACACTAGGGCGGCTTGCACCAAAATGTTTAAATCATTTTAAGTCACTAAATACGTTTAAATCTTTTATGGGGCAATCAATGTATACGCTTTTACAATAAACTTCCCGAAACTATAAGAGATGTACCAGTCAATAAATTTAAAAAATGTGTTAAAACAAAACTGTGTAAAAAAGGATATTACAAAATCTCAGATTATTTAGAAGACAAAAAAGCCTGGGATTAATTGCTCCTCATACCGATCTCATATATAGATTTTGTAATATTGTGATATTGTAAAAAATAGATGATATGAAAAAAAAGACAAGCCCGCTGAGTTTCTTCCGCCGGATCTTCTCAGTATGTGGCCGCGTTTCCGATCCGGTAGTAGTTTTTAAAAAAATATGTTGACGTGTCAAAATAACTTGTAAAAAGTTTTACTGAATAAAGTATTTCTGATTTCTAATTTCTGATTAAAGTGACACCATTTAAGACGTTTTGACATTTGCTAAACATGTTTAAAGGACTAATGCATTTAAGAATTTTGCTGCAAGCCGCCCTAACAAACTAAGAAATTTCCTTGAAAAGCGCATCCATTTAATCCGTGTGGATATATATCCCAAGAATGGATAATTCAAAATTATATGAATTTTTTGTCTCTTTTATATCATAAGATAACTAATAAGCAGATGAATCTCCATATGGGAACAGATAACCATCATCTGAAGACAAACAAAATGATAATGGTACATTGCTCTTCATGGGACGGATTAAAACATCACATACCAAACATTCCAAACCAGTACACGATGGTGACACTCACTGATACTATTACGACAGAGCTACAACATTGATACGAGCCATATTATAATATTGCGACAGTTATAGTCATGGCAGAAGTACCTAACTTATGCGACATGTTGTAAAAATCTATAACATATAAGTCACAATGATAGTGAGACATTTGACCAATTTTTGACGAATCTAGGGTAATGGTAGTTGAGCCATTCTTTACGGCGAGGCACCGAGACAAACGAAAAAAAAACTGGTTTGCTTAATCACATTTTTATGTATTGAATGTTAAATAACGGTTTTACAAAAATTACACGATATACCTGAATATACTATCTAAGAAATATACTAACTCATTACATGATAGAATATACTTTATTCGATCATATAAAAATCCGAAAACAGGCTAAAAAAAATCTCTAAAACAAGTAATTTGTTCATAATATTTCTCATTTTCCACATAATACAAAAAAGAATGTACTAAATTTTGGTTTTTAGCTGAAGTTCTATATTTATTTATCCGAAAATTAAACGGTTTCCCAGCGGTTTCAGAACATACCACGCCACCCACATTCTATAATATCAGCGCGCGTCAAAATACCTCGCCTTAAAGCCCGGTAAAATCTCCTGGGCCGACTTGATTAAAATTTTCAGGAAGTCTAAGTTAAGTGGAATCCAATCGAATGCCATAAACTGCGTTTCGATCGGCCCAGCTGTTCAAAAGTTATGAGATGTTTACATGCATACATACACATACACATACACATACGCATACACATACAAACATACAAACGTTCTGACGTCATCATGAAAATAGTCGGAAAAGGTTCTAAGGACCTAAAAACGTGGAAATCTGATTTCCGAAAATCGGGGCAAAATCATTAAGTTCCTTATTTACATACGAGTACGTAGTGGGAAATTAAAAAAGAATTTATTTTCAGGTAGGCAGTACACCTAGAAACCAAAGTTCGTATGGGAAGCGTAAAACTTTTATTGAGCAATGATGAACAATTATTTTAGCGCAATTTAGTATTTGTTTACCTACTTTTTATGTTTTGTAGCGTTACATTTTTCTTAACCGCTAAAGTGGGATAGACACGTAGATAAATGAATGAATAGAGAAATACATTATCATTAGGTTAACGTAGTAGGTCAACAAACATAAATCATTAGGTTAACGTAATAGGTCAACCATCGTATTTGCTAAATTATCAATACATTCTTGTTCTTAAAACTTTGCGAATGATTTCATTTTATTGCGACTACCAAACTTTTTCTTTACCTTTTTCGAAAGTACTGCTTTTTTTCAAATGAGCATGGTTGAAATATGCCGAACGCATATTTCCCTCTTGCATTGTTTCAGAAAGATAAGTTAAATGTGACATTATTACGAATTAGTTAACAGCACCTTTGAAAATTTCGTAAAAAGAAAGTTTAGTAAACTCGCTAAAGAATAGCCACATATGAAATTTTTTAGTGTGAATTGATCATTTAAAAACGGTAGGTGCTGTCCCGAAGAATAATTGGTTTGTCATAGTTTTTTCAAAAAAAGACTAAAATTCTTAGAAAAGATTACAAAGAAATTGAATTCCAGATGGAAGCACGTACACTTAACAATAACGTTCAATGGAATATTGGTTGGAAAATTGAAAATAGACAGTTTACACAATATTTTATCACTTTACCTTCAATATGTCGGCTGCAGCTTTCTATTCGTTCGACCCTACACGATGTCGACCTGTTTCCTTTTTACTGCAACTAAAGACCCAACATTTTTAGCCTTTTTATGCCTTCCAACCCTTATCACATGGCAATAGACTCTGTGGTATAGAATCAACCTTAAAAATCTATTTAACTTTTCACGATACTTAACCTTTAGCAAATGAAGCGTACATTTTGAATCGGAATAATCTCCTTACATTCCTTTGTGTTTTCTTTTAATTAAAGATGAAGAACGATGGATAATTTTAGGTCAAGGTTACATGTAGCTTTATAATTTGAAGACCCACGTTATTATAATCAAAAAAGTAGAATATCGTTGAGATAGAAATATGAAAATGCACCATTACAGCTCGTTTTAGCGTCCTCGATCCTTATAGACAACATGAAAATGTGATTGCTAACTTGTTAGCTTATAATATTGATTTAATTCGTAATACTAATTCCTTTCGACTGAATACGTTATGTGTTACGAGTAGGCGTTGATATGAGTAAATCATTACTATTAGTTTTACTATAACGTGTACATCGAAAAGTTAACTTTCCTAGGATTTGTAAAGTTTTGTCAGTATTCTATATTTATGTTTCTGTAACTAATAATTATTTCAATTAATTTAATATTGTATATTACTTTAACCATGAATTCTGGCAATAAAATTTTACTAAATGCTATGACTGAGACTATGTGATCACAATTATTTACTAAATAAGTTTGATATTATGTTTGTTGCACTCTATATTAAATCTGTTATAATTTGGTATACCAACACAGACTTATCGTAATTAAGTTCAAACAATATGTATACAAATCTTCACAACAGATCCCTTATAAGTTAGGTAGAGAGAATCAAGAGCCATATGACACAATCCTTGCAGATTAGTCTTGTTTACCCACATTAATTACTCTCTTCATACAAACACGCTGGGAAGGTAGACTCTTGACGCCTCACAAAAACACCCGATGGATCTGAATATGGTTTGTCAGTCTTGGTCTTTCTCATTACCAACATATTTCCACATTTGCATTGTATGCCTCTTTTGTTACCGTTTATTACCATTCTTTCTACATGTCCGAACCAACAAAGCTTGCACTTTTTCATTTTACATTGACACTTCCTTTCAGCCCTAATTTCTCATTCATTCAACAGTACAAACACGGTCGGCGAGTACTACGACACATATTTTCCGCAACGGTGTCATCTCAGTGGCATTGATTAAGCTTTCATACCCTTTATGACATAACCAACCAAATAATTATGCAGGGCAAGACAGGCATCCTGACTTAATACTAACCTTTTAAGCAATTTTCTTAGCTCTCCATTTACCGTGTTCCTTGCACATATTCTTTTTTCGACATTAGCGATGCATGTTCCATCTCTGCTAAGAGCACATTTATTTATTTAACTTCATTGTACACCTTTAATAAATTTTTACAAAAGGTGGATTTAATGCCTATTGGGATTCTCCTCCAGCCAACCTTTGGGCAAACAGAAATAAGTATATAAACGATGCCTCAGAAAATATATTTGTCATATAAGCATAGATCTTAATAAATTTAAATATATACTACTTATACTACACATATTATTATATATACACATATACACACACACATTATACATACATACACACATACACACATATACGGACATATACCTGTTAGCTAACTACTATTTTGCACATGCATTTTTGGGTTTCGTTTAAATGAAATTTTGGTATCGGCTAGACGCAATGAGAGAGATAGTCATTCCACATCCAAGATATATAAAGTTATAACCCACTTGTTCCAACACTATCCAATAACTATTCCAACATCATCGAACAAAACTCTTACATTCGTTCTAATTCTATAATCTACAAATACTAGAATTAGTTTTCTTTGCATACAATTATATAGCTAATGATTCTTAGCGTTTAATACTAAATTTTATGACATTTATAGTTATATGCTCTCATTTTGTCTTCTTACTGTACATTTCTGTTAATATTATGTTTATTATCCTTTTAAATTATTGTATAATAGTTACAATGTGTTAGCGTTGTTAGTGTGTGGTTATTGTTAGTATTGTTAGTAGTTAGTGTGTGGCCGCGTTTCCGATCCGGTAGTAACTCAAAAAATGTTGAATCGTCAAAAGTGCCTATAAAGGATAATTTGAATAAAAATGTTTTGACTTTGACTGAATTTTTTACAATACATGTCAAGAATATTACTAAACTAGTACTTAATTTATGTCTTTATTTAAAATTTTAATAATTTAAAAATACCTGAAAGTCGATTGAGGCTCTATAGAAGCCCATACGAGCCGAATCCGACTCAGTCTATGAGCGGCAATCACAAATATAATTAAAGAAATATAAGGTACCGCTTTTGTGACAGGACACTTTTCTGCGTGGTCTTGACTCTGGTGCTTGATTCTGGGCCAAATTTCGCGGTCAGAGCATTACTACCGCATCCCTGGCGCTATTGCGCCTGGTACTGTGGGCATCTAAAGCCAGCGCGTGCTGGGCGCTAACTGGGCCTGATGCTGTTGGCCACCTAGGCCTGACGCCGTTGTGACGCTTTTTTTACAAGGATAGCAAATAAGTAGACGACTCTCCTGATGAATAGAGTCGACCCTCGCCTATTGATATCAAAGACACATACTTTGTACGACGGGCGAAGCAGCAGGAGGGGCAGGTAGTCTGGATGTATTTACAAAAAACATATTCTACTTACGTCCTTTATTGACTTTAAAACCTTCCAACCGATATTCTCCACTTTCAGTTGTTTTCATTTGGAAAGCAAGGCATGCGAGAAGATGATTTAAGACCACCATATGCTACTTTTTTACCTAAGTAAAAGAAAGTAATAGTATTTAATAAATTCTAGAAACGTGCTAATTCAAACAATAATACAATAAGCCCGCTCTCATATCTGTAACTGAATGTATAATTTTTAAAAATTGGAATAAAGCGTACGAAATATACTACGAATACTGACAAAGCACGATATACAAAGGGGAACGCTGATTGGGAAAGTAAGATTGAACCGAGTATGCAGTTGTCACAAACACTCGGCACGTGACGCGCTTCACAATATCGCATGCTCGTTTATATAAACTACCAACTATTCTGCGAATATTTAGACTTTACTACTTAAAGAATTAACTTTATTTGAAGGAAATAAGCAGGAAACCTGAATTCAATTGAAAATTTCTCATTTTACGCATGAAAGAAAGTGTCGGCGTAAAACTAGAAAAGGCATGCTTCAATGGTTTAGACATGTACAAAGAATCGATGTAAATTTAGTCCGTCTGCCTGTTTATGCTCTTGCGAAAACAATTCAATCGATTTTAATGAAATTTTATAGAGAAGACAGCTTTAAAACCTCGATTACCATATTATAGACTTTTATAAGGAATGTTAGACGTAATTAATAAATAATTATTAATGCCAATTAATGCATTTTAATTTCACTTCATAACATATACATAATATATTTTTAGTATATTACTCAACAATTTTTACTTTTTTAGCATATTCAAATGCCAACTATGGAAAATATGGAATATTTTTATAAGTATACCCAGATATCCGGAAATAGTTTATTTTTCTTATCGAGAAAAAATGACTCAACTAATAAAAACGTGGCTGAAATATCTTGTGTGGAAAAGAATATAATATTCTTTTAGTCCGGATATTCCTAAGTTTTGTTCCCTTTTCAGTAAAATAATTACAACTACGCGTAGAAAGTAGTTAGCTTCTGATAGTTAGGAATAAAATTGTATCGATTTCTATTGTAGAATATAAAAGTCTATAGAATATCATTATTACGAGTATTTTATTTAAACATTTTATCTTTCTTGATTGCTAAAAGTTTTTACCTTGAGTACCACCAAACTCCCTGAGGTGTAAGCGTCTTCGCGAAAATAGCAACAGCCTAAAGTTGTGGGTTTTAGTTACCTAAAGAAACATTGGAAAAAGCGGCCAATTGCAGCGGAATAACCATCCTTCTCGTCAACAATAATGCAGTGCATCGTGGGGTTCTATAAGTCTATTATTTTTCCCCGTGTTGGTTCCGGGCTCCTTTGAAGAATAGACCAACTGCCGTTCTGCCAGGCAGGTCGTAAAAGGCGACCGATTGGCTATGCGAGTCACTACCATCGCGGCTACTAGGTGGTAGAGTTCTGCATTGTCTCGCCCGGGTCAGGTACCACCGCCTTACCTATTCCTGCCGCAATAGCGTCAGTGCTTGTCGCTCACGTGTTCCGGTTTGGAGGGTAAGGTAGCCGCTAAACTTATGCATGTGGCATTAGACCTCGCCACAAGATAGCAACGCACCATTAACATCTTTGGTGTCTATAGGCGATGGTTGACTCTTTCCATCAGGAGACCCATCTGCTTGTTTGCTATCTTATGACATAAAATAATAAATAAATAAATAAATAAAATAAATTATTCACATTCAATTCACACTACTTATCTCGGAAGGTTTTTCTCCAGATTTCAATAAACTTTCTTAATAAAAAAGATACGTTACCAATGCTCAAGTCTATTTTTGTACACTTTTATAATTTTTTTTTTGTTTAGAAACATTTTTGTATGAAGGTTTTTCTGTAGTAACAGTAATTTGTAACTATTCATTGTTTTACTATGCGTTCCAAATAAGAATAGAACTATCAGGGTGACATTTTGCTCCGCATTTTGCAAAAACTTCGTAAGTGATAATTAAGGCGTGCAAAAAAATTCTAACAAAGAAATACTTACTTAAAAAAATAATTTCATTTTAATTGGTATATTTTTTATTTAGATTCCCATCAGATTATGTAACCATGTATTAAAATAATGTGTAAAATAACTAAAATGACTTTTATATATACGTATTTTTAGATGAACGGCTAGACTGATATATTTTATTGTTTTCTAATGATGAATATTATATTTTAATACTTTTTAGCCTATTCTGGACAAAGACAACCCAAACCCACCAAAATCGCAACAAAATTGGCTCCTTCGTTTTTGACTTGTAAGTGATGTAAATGACACGACATCTTCATATAAATTATAGATGAACAGCTTGATATAATAGACTGATGCTTTTTACTTATTTTTTTTTGATGAAAATAGTATTATTAAAACGTTATTTGTTTTTTAATAAATCAGCAATATTTTTTTAAATAAACATTTTTTTGCTGACATTACTAATTTCACACTTGTGGTTTGAAGAAAATTCAGTTTATTTTTAACCAACTTCCCAGAAGAAGAAGGTTAACAATTCGGTTGAATGTTTTGTTTTTATTTTTCATGTTTGTTACCTCAGAACTCGGTCATTTATGAACCGTTATTTTACCGAGACGCTATTGCAGAAGGAATTATCCCATGTTGGTTTGGTCTCCCTTTGCAGAATAAACCATCAACCATTCTGTCAGGCAAATAGTAAGAGACGATTAATTGGCTATACGAGTCACCATCGTGGTTACTAGGTAGATTTCTGCATTGTCTCGTCCGGGTCTTACTCAACTTACTTACTATTCCTGTCATAAAAGTGTCAGTGCTTGTCACTTTCGTGCTCCGGTTCGGAAGGTAAGGTAGCCGGAAAAATTATACATGTAACATTAGACCCCGCCACAAGATAGTAATGCACCATTAATATATTTAGTGTGATGGTTGTATTTTACGTTAGAAGAACCACTGCTTCTTTGTTATCTTATGATATAAAAAAAGGAATACGTAAGGCGGTGATACAGACCCAAGTGAGATAATGCAGAACTTTAAATATAATTTATTAGTATTGCTCGGTTCTGACATATTTGATTTAGTTCTTTTAAACTGACATTTAAAATAGATTACTTGAATTCGGCATTTAATATTATTTATTTTAATTTTATCACCTTTTATTTTATTTGTTCATTCTAAATGTTATTATTATTTTACCCCATTTTTAGGGAGAAATCTGACGATGGCAATACTCTATACGAAGGTACTTAGCAAGTAATTATTGTTCATCTAACTTATGTACTTACATTTTAGTTGTGTTGCAGTCTTTGTGTATGTAAAATACTTAGGTTTTAATATATATGTAATGTGTATGTAATGTATGTATGTTAATGTAAAGGAAGCACTAATGATGCCTTAATAGGCGAAACCGGCATGCTGTAAAATTAAAAGTGGTTGTGATATAAATAAAATAAAAATTACATTTGTGAAACAGTACAAGCGTTTATGTTTAAAAAATTAACAAAACTTTAAAAGCTTAATCTGCCTATGAGCCTAGAAACGCAAATGAAAACAATTGATGCATTATTTTTTGTAATTTCTAGTTAAGTATCTTAATCATTCAAAAGTGCAATTATTATTATTATATTAGTACTTTTTTACTTTTATTTTATAATGTATATAATTTTGATACTTAACATGCGCGTGAAATCAAACTCTGTTGGTCCAGGCTCCTTTTGAAGAATTCCTATCTGCCTGGTAAAATGGCAGATGGGATGAATCGTAAAAGGCGAAACAAACATTCTATTCTATCGTGACTACTAAAGTGGTGAAGTTTCATCTTACCTATATCTACAAAGTGTAACTGAAAGAGCGCACACTATGAAACACGTCAATTAGTATTTTTAAATAAAACCAAAAAATCGGCACTGAAAATCTTTTCTTAAACTTTTTTAAACTTTGTTTTTTTATTGATTCATTTAAGTATGGGTGAAATTATATTTTTCTTAGATATATTTTTGATTAAGTGTATGAAAATTTAAAAATTTTAATGTTTCAGGCCCTATTACCTTGACTTAAGCCTATTTTTTATTTATGTCAACATATGTAAGATTTCTATTATTTTTATTTTTAATAATTTATTTATAAAAAATATAACATATGTTAAAATGATTGCAATGGATTCAATAACTATTTCTCAACGAACTACTTCTCTCTTTTACATATTATAATTCTGTGACAAATTTTATATAGTATGTCTATCAGTGTCGCGTTTCGGTTTTGAGGGTACGGTAGCCAGTAGACTTACGTACGTGGCATTGCCGTCCACCTTAACGGATAAATTGAATTTGAATTTGAAAAAAAATAATATGAATATAGGCGGCGGTTTCTTATTTCATCAGAAGATGAAATAAGAAAGCGCCAAACCATCAAATTTTTTGCTTTCTAACATATAAAGAAAAATTGGGTAAGATTTTTAGTTTCTAGAAGGTGCTTTGCGAAATATAATTTCTAAGGCATGCTTATGTGGAAAGTGTGTGCTATAAGCATTACACTTTTGCAAAAAAAAAAAATTGTGATATATAAACTTCAAACAAAAATAAGCCTAGGAAAAAGTAAAAGATTCAAAGCACCTCGTGCAAACTAAACATTTTGACAGCGAATCCTTCATTTAAAGTGATTCATACATGTAACAAATAATTAATATTAAAATGAACGAAATGAATGAAATGATTTAATTGCAATGTTTGAATGACAAAAAGTATGGCTTATTTGCGCACGTTACTTATTGCAGCATTTAATCTCGTAAGGGGGACGTAAAATTGCGGTTCGAGTAGACTTTATTCACCTCCATTTAAGTACAATACAGCCCATTTCTTCTGAAGATGCTTCTTTTACGTTGTGAACTCTTATATTGTGTGCATTTGTTACTGGCTGCTGCTGCTTATGTTGTGAAGTGTAGTGGATTTAGAAGAATCATTGTGACGCTAAAATATTTTACTTATTGATTCTGTTATTTATTTTTCTTTCCTTTATGATAATCCAAACTAAAATTATGAATGTGAAATTCTATCTATCTGTCGTCAGTTCGTTGTCGTCGTCAATCGTCGTCGTCATGTCGTCAGTATGTCGATCCGTCAGTCTTTGTCTCTATCTGTCTGATTCGTTTTCATGGCTAAACACTGAACTGATTTCAATGAAATTCCAAATTTCATTGAAATTAAACTTGGGTTCATACACACATAAAACATACATACTTATTTTTAAATCATCGTCTAAGTAGCTGGTAAATTGGGTACGAAAGTTTGTATGAAAGAATACATTGACGATATGATATACTCTGCTGCGTGGGTTAGCATGTTTAGTTGGTACGTGTTTGTAATGTTTTACATAAATATTTGTAAAAATTACTTATGAAGTTTTCGCAATCTTTTCCTACATTGTTATATAATCTATACACTACTAGACGGTATCTTAGGAATAGCGTGCACAAGCCTTAAGATTTAAATTACAAACTGTTCAGCATAATTGATTAAATTGCCAGACCGAATGGATTAGTCATTATTGGTTTGCATCTAATCCATGCGTCAATCAAGACGTGCGGCTAGCCTATTTGCAATTTCGTTACTAAGTTAACTATATTTGTCATACAAATTTGTCTTAAACTTAACCTCAAAACTAGAGGTGACCAAATGTAGTCGATTGTTTTGAGAAATTGCGGCAAATTTTATATTTCCCGAAATTGTTATTAATTAAAATTACACAAATTAAAAAGCTCGTATCTATATTAAAGAAATCATATAACAAACATTAGAAAAATGAAAATAAGGAAGTATGCAAATGATTCCGCATTGGCATTAAAAATCTAAACGAGATACATATTAATATTTTTTTTATTTCCACTAAAGATTTATATTTAAATATTAGATACATTTTCGTAAATATGTATTTTTTATATCACATGCAGTTGATATTATTATATATTATACGCGTCAATAATTGTTTCCATATCGTCGGTGATAATCGTAAATCTCGTAAATCATATTTTTTTCAAAAATTAGATTATTTTTATAAAGATATAAAAATTTATGCCAAATAGCAAATATCGCAAAATTTTATTCATTTTTTTAATTGTATTTATGTTTTTCTTCGAAATCAAGGAACATTGGCTTTGAAATGATATGTGAAAACCACACGGGAAACACAATAAATGTCACCTTTCTTGTGAAACTGACTTTTTAATGCTATCTGTTAGCTTTTTAGTGTATCACCTATATCTTATATATATAAAAATCAATCCCATTTTCCTTGGTCACGATATCACGCCTGAATGGTTGGACCAATTTAGGTAATTTTTTTGTCGTGTTTGTAATTGTAAGTAAAAGGTTCTTATAAAAGAAAATATTAAGAAAATTGCGCGGAAAAATAGAAAATTTAAGAATACTTAACCACCATATAAAGTTTAATGCAATTTTGGCTGCGTGGAAGGACAATCCCGTAGGGCGTAGACGACTTATATAAATTACGTGTCACGTTGTTTGTCCGCTATGGATTCCTAATATTAATGGCAAAACAACGTTTGCCGGATCAGCTAGTTCTATTTTAAAAATCAGAATGGGATAAAATCGTCACAGTCAACTATTATAATTCAATTTGTATTTGTTTGTTCATGGCAAGAAACGGTATGTCCGCGCGTCAAACGTCAAAAACCGTCGTTGTCATTGAATTTGACAGTTTGAGTTGTCGAGTTTTTTCATAACCTAAAAAAGTTGTGCGAAGCACTGCATTGTTTTTTGTCGTACCTACTTTGTGCTTTGAATACACTGTATCTATTAATTTTAACGAAAAAGTATTAATGCAATGTCGAGTAGTGAGGAAGATATGTACGTTAAATCGTTAATTTATTCGTTTCATAGCGATTGTTTCTAATTTCAGATTTTGAACCATACTTATTTAAACAAATCAAGTTTTAGAAGTGCAGGCAAAGTATATAAAGCAGTTCTTTCAATATTTCACTAAAAAGAGTCTAAAATGAAAGAAATATAGACTTTTAAACCATATAAAGCTGTTTTTTTCTTGGTTATGTTTTTTGGCATTGTTTGTTTTTCCCGTGTGGTCTTCGTAAGAATGATTTGATTAAGTATTAAGTATTAAGTAGCAGGCGTATCACATAAAGTTCCCCCGTGATCATCAGAGGCAAAGACATCATCAGAGTTCCCCACTGATCATGGTTCTTGCTGCTGATGGATAACAACGCCGAAATATCGGGAAAACAATACATCACATAATCGTGGTAAGATGCCGTTAATTATTAATAATTAAGTTTAAAAAGTCGCGAAAGCTTAAAAGTATACAGTATCACATAAAATTTGTAATCTACTAATGACCAGTGATGACTCTTAAACGTAACAAAATTATTATCAAACACGTTGCCAATTACTGGGTGGTCCCTGTATCCACTTTTTGCGATGTCACAGCACTAAATATAAATAATCATGCGGTAAAGACTGCCACTAACATAGAAGGCTATTATGTGTCTTGCAATTATTAAACAATTGCGATAATTGCGCGTTGCGAGATACGTGATAATCCCGCCGAGCAAGACTTTGGAGAACTTCAATACCTAGATAATAGTCACACGTATTCGTATTAGCTTTTTCTCATCTTTTCTTGCCTTTTACTTAAAAGTAAGAAATTTGATCAATTCTTTAAAAGAGGGCTGATCAACTTTTTAAAAAACTTCTCGAATCTCGAAAAATATAATGATACCATACAGTTTACAAATAACTTTGATCACGCAGTTATAGGATATAAATATTTAAAACGTTACACATTTTAATATATACGAAATAAGCTTATAGTTAATACGATATACAGGATCAACTCTATTGATAAACCCTTTTAGGTAAATAACGCATTGAGTCCTATGTTAGTCCCCATAATAATATCAGACGATCATTTTCGACATCTGGCTGTTAAATATCAAACAGATCGGGATTAAACTACGCTACACGTTGAAGTTAATTGAAAAGCAGGGTAAATGTTCATGTTTCAATTCGCGTTTACAAATTATACACAAAAGCTAGAATTTGGTTTACGTAAAATTAAGCCAGTCATGTTTATAATGATACACAATATTATATGCATTATAGTGTCTTGAAATTTTTAGTGTAATAATAACAGTTTTTTAAATAAATATATATCTGGACAAATTACAAGAATTGATTTAACCCCAAAGAAAGAAAGTTATTTATTTGTATAATATATAGTAACAATAACATATTGTTCGAATGTTCAGCAAAAATATTAATTATACAAACGTTTGAGCTTTACAGGATATGAAAAATTTGTATATTTTTAGTAAAAATATTAGACATATTTATTTATTAAATTTTCAATATATGCAACTAAATATGTTTCTTAACAAATAAAAAATACCGCTGGAGATAAAACACGAATTGATCTAACTACAAAGTAAATTATTAGCTTATATTATGGGGTTAACGACACTAATACATAGAAATACAGAAATAAATATAAATAAATAAATAAATATTCACGGGACAAATTACACTGACTGATCTTACCTCAAAGTAAGCAAATTATTTGCTTGTGTTGTGGGTGTTAGTCAACAATACTAATACATAGAAATACATATATTTACAAGAATATATTTAATACACACCCAAACCCGGAAATACCAACATTTATGCACATCACACAAATGCTTGTCCCCGTCGGAGATCGAACCCGAGCCCGATGATCGCGTAGTCAGGGTCGCTAACCACTCGACCAACGGGGCGGTCAAGTCAACATATTAATACTTTTAAATATAATAAACCGTTTTGGTCCCAGGCTCCTTTGAAGAATAGGCAAATTGCCGTTCTGCTAGGAAGGTCGTAAAAGGCGACTGATTGGCTATGCGAGTCACTATCATTGTGGCTACTAGGTGGTAGAGTTTTGCTTTGTCTCGCCCCAGTCTGGTACCACCGTCTTACCTTTTCCTGCCGCAATAGCGTCAGTGTTTGTCACTGTCATGTTTCGGTTTGGGGGGTAAGGTAAGCGGTAAACTTATGCACGTGGCATTAGAACTCGCCGCAAGATAGAAACGTACCATTAACATATTTGGTGTCTATAGGTGATGGTTGACTCTTTCCATCAGGAGACCCATCTGCGTGTTTGCTGACATATGATTTTAAAAAAATAAACTGCCCAACCCAGAAATAATATAAACATACATCTAGGCTCATCACACAAATGTTTGTCCCTGTCGGGAATCGGACCCGAATAAATAAATAATTGTAATGAACCAATATTAAACATTTATATCTTACTAAACTCATTAGCTTATTATTTATTTATATATTTTTTAGGCGTCGGGAAGTGACGACCCCATCGCCCGCCGGAGGGATAATATTCTTTTTTGAGATTATTCCACCGGTGCAGTCAGTCAAAAAAAGTGGTAGTGCCATGCTTAGCTGAATGGGTCGGCACGACCGGGGCGATACCACTACCTCACTTAAAACCAACGTAAAGTAACAGCTTTGCTGTTGCGTTTCGTTTGGTCTGTGAGGTTCCCGGAGGCCCTTTCCCCCCTCCCCCTAACACTATGGAAGCGCAATCTAAAGGTAGTAGTTTACCCCAGGGGGGTACCACTAGCGTAAGCGGTGGAGAATCCCCCTCTGGACATCCATGTTCAGGGGTTTGTAATCAGCCTAATCATGGATGCCCAGGCTGCCCTGCGTACTCTGGGGGGGGCACAATTGCGCTCTCAAACTTCGCTGCTCGGGGCAAATCGAACAGACATCGAAAGGCACCCTCTACCACACTCCACGTGGATTATACTAATATTAGGGGTCTTCACTCAAACCTAAATGCCGTCCAGTACCACCTTGAGACGGCTAAGCCGGCTCTGTTCTTTTTAACTGAGACGCAGATATCTTCTCCGGCTGATGCCTCATATCTCTCCTACCCGGGGTACAAATTAGAGCATTCATTTTTACCCCGGGCGGGAGTTTGTGCTTATGTCAGAGAGGATATCTGCTCTCGACGTCTCAGCAGCATTGAAGGCTATAGGGACCTATCCATCCTCTGGCTGCGTGTAGACTGCGACGACCATCCCCGCATCTATGCGTGCCTCTACAGGTCCCATAGCGGAAATGCTGAAGTCGACAGGCTCGTTGAGCACCTTCAAACGGCTGTAGATTCCGTGTTGCAACAGACCCCCTCCGCTGAGATCGTGATCTTAGGCGATTTTAATGCCCACCACGCCGAATGGCTGTGTTCACGCACTACCGATCATGCGGGGAGGTCTGTTCACGATTTTGCCTTGGCATATGGTCTAACACAATTGGTAACCACGCCCACGCGAATTCCCGATGTGGACGATCATACGCCTTCACTGCTGGACCTTCTGCTGACCTCCCATCCGGACAATTATCAGGTATCTGTGGACGTCCCTCTTGGTACGTCAGACCACTGCCTGATCCGGAGTAAAGTGCCGGTTACGCGCCTATCACGGCCTCCTTTTGCAGGCTGTCGTCGCGTTTGGCACTATAGGTCAGCAGATTGGGACGGGATGCGGTCTTTTTTTGCGTCCTACCCATGGGGGCGGATGTGCTTCTCGCTGGATGATCCGAGTGTCATCGCTGACTCTATCGCTGATGTGGTGCTGCAGGGCATGGAACTTTTCATTCCATTTTCTGCGGTACCGGTTGGTGGTAAGTCTCAGCCTTGGTTTGGTCGCTCCTGCAAAACGGCTTCACGCCGAAAGCAGGAATGCTACCGGGCTTGGGCTGCAGCGTCGACATCTCGTGATGAAAAAACCAGTGCGTTACGTAAGGAGTACAATTCCGCTTCGAGGTTCTTCAAAAGAGCTATTGCCAAGGCAAAATCTGAACACATTGGCAGAATTGGTGAGAAATTAGTTCGCCTTCCTTCGGGAACTCGTGCGTTCTGGTCTCTCGCCAAGGCTGTCTTGGGGAATTTCTCACAGCCCTCTCTTCCACCCTTACACGGAGATGATGACTCTCTGGCCCATACCGCAAGGGAGAAGGCCGATCTTTTGGGCTCGTTCTTTGCGGCCAACTCGACTCTGGACGACCAAGGAAATGCACCGCCTACCATCCCGCAGTGCTATAGTTCTATGACGGAATTAAAATTCTTGCAGTCTTCCGTACGTAAAGCACTTTTTTCCTTGGACGTCCATAAGTCGAGTGGACCGGATGGCATCCCTCCGATTGTACTTAAATCATGTGCTCCAGAGCTGGCGCCGGTATTAACACGCCTATTCCGGCTCTCCTACTCACTCGGCGAAGTACCGATTTCATGGAAGACAGCTTTAGTGCATCCCATCCCTAAAAAAGGAGATCGCTCTAATCCGTCTAACTATCGGCCGATAGCCATAACCTCCTTGTTCTCTAAAATTATGGAGACAATCATCAACTCGCAGCTCCTCAAGTATTTAGAAGAGCACCAGCTGATTAGCGACCGCCAGTACGGTTTCCGTCGCGGCCGCTCAGCTGGTGATCTTCTTGTATACTTAACACATCGGTGGGCGGAAGCAGTTGAGTCCAAGGGGGAGGCATTGGCAGTTAGTTTGGACATAGCGAAGGCCTTTGATAGGGTATGGCACAAAGCGCTTCTGGCGAAGCTGCCTTCCTATGGGCTTCCTGAGAAATTATGCAAGTGGATCACCAGTTTTTTGGCTGATCGGAGCATCAAGGTCGTAGTTGACGGTGCGTGCTCTGACCTTAAATCTATCAATGCTGGTGTTCCACAAGGCTGCGTGCTATCACCGACACTGTTCCTTCTGCATATCAATGACATGATGCGAATTCGCAACATACATTGCTATGCAGATGACAGTACCGGTGATGCTACATACTCCGGCCGAAGCGGTAATTCTCGGGAACACGTCGAAGAGAGCCGAAACAAGCTTGTGTCCGAAGTTGAGAATCGACTAACCGATGTCTCGGAATGGGGTCGTCAAAACCTGGTCACTTTTAACCCCAAAAAGACACAGCTTTGCGTGTTTTCCGCTAAAAAGACACCCTTTGTCGTGTCACCTCGATTTGGGGATACTCTCCTGACAGTCTCAGCTAGTATCGGGATTCTGGGAGTCGACATATCGAATTACGTTCAGTTTCGCGGTCATTTGGAAGGTAAGGCTAAACTAGCCTCCAAAAAGCTCGGTGTGCTCAGCAGAGCGAGGCAGTACTTCTTGCCGGCCCATCGCCTTCAACTTTATAAGGCTCAAATTCGGCCCCACATGGAGTACTGTTCTCATCTCTGGGCCGGAGCTCCTCAGTACCAGCTCCTTCCTCTTGATCGCATTCAGCGTAGAGCGGTTCGAATCGTTGACGACCTGGCTATTTCGAAACGGCTCGACTCTTTGGCATTGCGCAGAGATGTTGGCTCACTCTGTGTCTTCTATCGTATCTTTCATGGAGAGTGTTCCGACGAGTTATTTGGATTAATTCCTGCCGCCGAATTCCATCATCGGACATCGCGTCAAAATTTGAAATTCCATCCTCACCATCTCGATGTCTGGAAATCCACAACTGTGCGTTTCTCTAGACACTTTTTGCCTCGCACTACTTTGTTGTGGAACCAATTACCGGCAGGGGTGTTTCCAAACGGTTACGACTTGGGGGCCTTCAAGAAAAGAGCTTACTCATTCTTAAAAGGCCGGCGACGCAACTGCAAGACCTCTGGTATTGTGGATGTCCATGGGCGGCGGTGATCACTTACCATCAGGTGCACCTCCTGCTCGTTTGCCCCCTCTTCTATAAAAAAAAAAAAAAAAAAAAAAAAATTAACTTATTAACTAACGTTCTTTTAATCTTTACATAATATATGCATGTGCAATATGCAAATTGTTATTTAGTATATTTTAATTTTGTTTTATTTTTATTTTAATTACTTAAGTACGAGAGCCTCACTAATTTTTTTAAAAGTATCATAAAATAAAGCAGCAATTGTTAATTACTTTATTGTTTTTAAAAATAATTTCCTTCACAATCTAAGCTTGGTTGCATACAATGAAACCACAGAAAAACAATGAGTCCACTATTCTTTAGCGGTCTCCTCCACGGCCTTTTCAAATCCTGCCACCGCGTCTTCGGCATCATCCAAGCTTTTTTTTTTGGTTTTCAAAATAAATTTCTATTGTGTATTTAGTAGTTTAAGGAACCTTATTATTTTAATTATTATTTTGTTTGTTTAAACCATCTAAAATTTGCATTTGTACAAGTTATGATTCTCCACTTTAGCTAGACAATTGGGTCTAACCAACGTTTTTTACATTACATGCCAAATAAATCCACAAAAAATTACGAGATAAACTATGTTTTTACTTATTTCGTGTCTTAAAAGACGGCTGAGATATTTACGATCAAAGTGTATATTTTTAGCCGAAGATTTTTAAAAACACGGACGGGCGCTCACTTGCTGATGACGTCACACCATGGTCATTTGACAGTCACGCTCTCGTCCTCACGCCGCTGCGTTTTAAAAATCAAAATTTTAATGTGGTCTATGGATAAATGGAAAAAATACTGTATTGTGCCTCAGTGCTTCAATTTAACAGTTAAAACACCTGATAACCTCTTTTATTATGTGCCTGAAAACCCAAACTTCAGGAAAAATGAATGACAGCCGTAAAAAGAGTTAATTCAATATGCCCTAAGACTTAAGCGCACTTCTGTGAAGGCCATTTCGATGTTAAAGTATTTGTTAATAAAAAGTTTTTTTCTTCTCTACTTATTCTTGCCATATTTGACATACTTAAACGATCTACTTGCCTACTTTTGATTATTTAAATAGGTATCTTACTTACTACCTAGTACCTCTGTAAATAGCCTTGATAAAATACTAACTTATAAGAAGATAAATAGTGCTCGTATATTGAACGGCTCAGTAATTTTCATGATGAATCATTAGGTATGTTTTCACATCACAGCTCAATTTAGACAAGTCCAACGCAAAACCAATACTAACCAACGAAACTTAACCCACATGCACGCTAAGCGGTTGCCGGCATTGCGGTCAAGTTTCGTTGGTCGGTGTTGGTTTCATGTGCTGACTGACTAGTCTAATTTGAGCTGACACGCACGCAGGCACTCGAGCCTTTTTATTTAATAAAATAAATTATTATTTTTTTAATAAGCAGCGCAGAGCATTGCTTCTCAACCGACTTTATTGGCGGACAAAATATACATATGGAAATATTTTCTGTCTATTATCAATAAGTCAATGTTTTGTCAAACTCGCGGCCGCTGGCTCTCTCGCCGCATGTATCCTTAGTTTTCGTGGTAAACATTTTTTAACGATAGACTGACTACGTTTTAAGTTATGCAACGTACACTAAGCACCATTTTTAGATCACGGTTTTTATTCGGGTTTTTTAAATGTTGACGGTACATACGTCTTCCTCTCTTTTTACTTTTACTGTATATATCCCATGGCATCATCTTCGTAGCTCTCTCTTCCTGGCCTAGAACGTTTTTAATGTATTAGAATTACTTAACTGACTTTGATAAAACATGTGTATAAACCACTGTCAAAAAAACAACATTCAAATAAAATAAACGCATCGAAATCGGTTCACCCGTTTATGAGATACGGTTAGCGGTGAGCTACGGAGCTACAGACAGACATAGACACACAGATAAACATACAGATACACACATATGGACAAACAGACATACATACACACAGTCAGATATATAGACAGACACACAGACTGACATATAGATACACACATAACAATCAAACTTATAACACCCCTTTTTTGCGGAGGGCGTTAATAAATAACCATTAAAAATAAATAAAAATTTGCGGCCCGGAAATTAATCAGCACTGATTTCTTAACTATTATTTATTTTTATTTAAATGAAACTGTAAATTATAAATACCAAAGTGAGAACATTGGATAAATTACTATTAGAGAATGGCTTAACCGATTTTAGTCAATAATGTGTATGTATAAACCACTGTTAAAAAACAACATTGAAATAAAAAAAAAACGCATCGAAATTGGTTCACCGGTTATGAGCTACGGTATTACAGACAGACATAGATATACAGACAAACATACTGATACATAGATGGACAAACAGACACACATACACACAGAGAGACATATAGACAGACTCACATAGCAGTCAAACTTATAACAACCCTCTTTTTGCGTCGAGCGTTAATAAATAAGTAGTAAAAATAAGTAAAAACTTACGGCTCGCAAGTTAATCGGTACTGATTTCATAACTATTATTTATTTTTATTTAAAATAAAAATGAAAAAAAAAAACTAAAGTGGACATTGGATAAAATTAAAATAGTTGGTTTCTGGAATAGCAGTGCCACGGTCCCGGGCTGAACGATGGTGTGACGTCATAGTATGAGCGTGCTTAATCTCGGAAACTCAAAAAAGTGCTTAAAATTCTCGTCATTATAACTTCGGAAATACTGCATGTATTGAAATGAAATAAAAGCTAATGTAAGTACATGATCTACCCTCCGATATAAGGTGTATTTGATAGTATTATTTTGACCCATTTGTGTTCTCCATTAGTTAAATAACAATGGTAAATCTTTAATTACTATACAATTATTAACCAAAAATAATCTCGGAGAGCTATATGCAAAGCTATGATATATAAATATAGATATGAAGAAATCTATCTACATCTACCTAATTATAGCTTAGGTTTAACTTCTAAATCTACTCATATCATATCAGTTATGTTTAAGTTTCAAATACGAAGTAAGGAGTTTGCTGCCTTGCGAAGTCTATCGAAGGTATCTGCTCCGACGAGCCGCAAACCATTCGATAATATGGCTCAGCCAATCGTTGATTCTGCCACAGGCGGCAATGACGTAGTTAAATTGATGAGGCTACTGACGTGGATAAAGTGATATAGTTACCGCTTCCAAAGCCGTTAAGTCGTTTAAAGTTTTTTTTTTTAATTTATTTAAAAGAAAGAGTTTACTCATTCTTAAAAGACCGGCAACGCAACTGCAAGACTTCTGGCACTGCGGATGTTCATGGGCGGCGATGATCACTTACCATCAGGTGCACCTGCAGCTTGTTTGCACCCTCTTCTTTTTTTAAAAAAAGTAAAGAATGTTGTATTGGAAGAGCATGAATAAAGATTGAAATATAATCGCACATTAAAAGTAATGAAAGGTATTATGTTTTTGTGTAAATCGTTGAAATATGGTGTCAAAACTAAGTCTTAAATAGTACCTCTGAACTTATTTTCTAACGTACTTGCAGAAAGCCAAACCGCTCTTAGAGCAAAACGAATCCAATATGATGGATTGAATTTAGTGGAAACGTCTTTAATTTGGCTTATATAATGTCAAAAACAACCTAACCTAAGAAATCGTTTTCAGAATTTAAAGTAGCACATGAGTCGTACTAGAATCTATAAGGGCCAAACTCACGCAAACTTTTACATTTTTATCCTCTATTTTAGCCCCTTAGGGTCTGACTTTTGAAAAAGGTTTAGAAAGATTCTGCTATCTCCAAGTCAAATTTGATCAAAATTGATTAAGCGATTTAAACATGAAAGCTTAATAGACAGATAGAAAGACAGCAGACAGACGGACAGATTATCGCATTTATAATATATTTGTGAGTGTGAAACTACAGATTATGATTGGAATTACATAGCTAGCACCTTTATTTATATTGGTAACAACATTTCAAAACAATCGTCCAGAACGAGATCTTTCTGTAATTAGTTTACAAAAGCACTCTCTTATCGCAGTGAGAATATTAAAGTGGTATTTTCAGAAAGCACTGAAAGTTTGCACAACGGAACTATTTAGTATATGTATCAATCCAGTAAAAACGATCACAGATGTGGCACTGTGTTTTACATGTACTATTTTACCTGCAAAGTTGAGTGTATTTTTATTTGGCTTTAGAGATACGCATGTGTTAAATATTCAAAAAAAAATTACAATAAAATAAATTTGTAAAATGCATGTCGAGCCACGCGCAATGTAGTGTTCCGAATTTACCCGTCACAAGAATGCGGACTAAGAAGAGGGCTTTAATGTTTCATACTATGAACATTTAACCTGTTTAACGCCAATGACGGCAATATTCTGCACCACACATTTGCCATTTATATAAACTTCTCTGAGTATATTTTATAAAAGTTGGTCGACTGTTATTCATAAATTTGTAATACCTTCTAATACGTGATAGTTTTCCTTTTAATTTCATTATAAATACTACTACCGTGAATTTTTCCCCGCCTCCAAAACCAACCGTTTAGCTGGCAGTGAGAGAGGACACTTGACTAACAAAAATTAGCTATTTCACAAATGAGTGCCTTAATCGAAAAGTTATTTTTTATATGAGGTACACGAGAAATAAAGTTAGCATCCCCACATTACATGATGATATAAAAAATTATATTTTTTTAACATTTTATATTACCACTTCACTGCTGTGATTAATATATATTTATATTCATGCCAAATTACAGCTTTCTAGTACTAAGGATCTCTGGGTTAGACTGCGGACGGACGGACCTTAAGAAACTATAAGGGTTCTTAGTTAACTCCGGAACCCTAAAAACAACAAAAAGTTATTAAAGTACTAGAAATTATATTAAGTTGCTAGTGCTTCCAACTCCCACGAACTATAAATAACTTTTCTTTCATATATGGTCGCTCTAACATCAGATGTTTTTTGCTATTATAGAAGTTTTTACTAAATAAAAACTATAAACATTACTTTTTTTACTTAGTCAGATACAAAAGTAATATATGTTTCTCTGCAACGATGTAGCTTTGGATAGTTGGAAAAAAATCGGTTAGTTCTTGAGTTTATCCATTGCCAACGGACAAACAATCAAAAGTTATCTTTTTAATAATATTAGTGCATATGCCGCCGTGAAATAGTCAATACCGTTAGATTATAATCAACTTATTTGTTTAGGTTAGGTTATCAGTTAAATCATAATATCACTTAGCTAGATTATAATGTAACGGAATTGCTCCCTAGGTAGATTATAATCTAACGATATTGACAATTTCACGGTGACATATATAAATATAACATAAAATTACCACTAAGTAATTAAAACTCTCATAGTTAATATTAAATTAGACCTTGTTTTGCATATACTAGTTTTCACGTTTACTTGCTTTTATATCTGTCCATGCAAATAATAACAATAGATGGCGCTCATTGAAATTATCGGAAATCTACCAAATGTTACCAAAACTTCCCAAAAAATCCATACAGTTGAACTTTCTCTGCATATCGCAGTTATGTTGTGGGCATACTATATTATAATACATAGAGATATATAAAGCAGATTACATATTTTATGTTTTAGGATTTTGGACCTTAACGGAGCTATATATCTATCTAAGCTTTCAGGTTATTTAAAAATTTATTTATAGGCACTTAATAATATTTATATGTTACTAGCTTTTGCCTGCAGCTTTGCTCGCGTTAAATTGAGGGCAGATTTCTAAAAAAAATGACGCACGATTTTTTGTTAGTCACAAATAGCCCGCATACCAATTTTTAGCTTTCTACCGTGAAAATTGTGGAATGCTTCATACAAACTTCCGACTCCCATTGTAGGGAAGTGGGGAGTTAAAAAGAGTCAAAATGTAGCCTATGTCACTCTCCATCTCTTCAAGTATCTCCAATTAAAAATCACGTCAATTCGTCTCTCCGTGTTGCCGTGAAAGACGGACAAACAAACACACACATACACTTTCCCATTTATAATATCAATATGAATAATTAATATGTCGGTTCTAATTCACTAATCTTTGACATCGGGGCTGAACATTTGCACTGCGCTCTCAGAGGAATAGTGAATATGCGGTAAAATGCTGCATAGTTTAAAAGATATTAAGCAAACGCTGTAGCAATTACCACCCATAGTTCTATTACATAGTTCAAGTATAGGAAAACGCTTAACAGCTATGAAATAATCGTATATTTCTCTTTCAAATACTTGAAAGCGCTTGCGAATAAACCTACGAGAGTATGGTGGCTTGTTCATGTTTTATTCAAAAACTTTTCTTGATATCTACTATAAAAAGTCGAACTAGGTAGAAATAAGACAAAAAAAGATAAAGCCTCCTCTACAAGTCTACAGATGGGTCCGCGGATGTCATCTTTGGATGACAAGGCCCTCGATCTTCTGACTTCGTATTTGAATGGAAGAACTCAGAGGGTCGATATCAATAGAATAAGATCAAACGGTGCCACTGTCACCATGGGTGTTCCACAAGGATCCATTCTTGGTCTGTTTTTGTTTTTGATATATATAAATGACTTGCCCTTCTTTGTTGGCGATAGGCATGGAATCGTACTGTTTGCGGATGACACTTCACTTTTATTTAAAGTCAAAAGACGAGTTGGTAAGTATGAAGAAGTGAACATTGCGATTTCAAAAGTTGTACACTGGTTCAATGTTAACAACCTCCTATTAAATGGAAATAAAACCAAGTGTATTAGATTCTCAACGCCTAATGTAAGGCATATAGATACCAATGTACAACTTAACGGGGACAAATTGGATCTTGTGGACTCTACTGTCTTTTTAGGGATTACGATAGATAAAAAACTACAGTGGGGACCACATATCGACAAATTAACGAGTAGACTGAGTTCAGCAGCATTTGCAGTTAAAAAAATGAGACAGATTAGTGACGTAGACACTGCGAAAATTGTGTATTTTAGTTATTTTCATAGTATTATGTCTTATGGGATTCTACTATGGGGAAATTCCGCTGATATAAATACAATCTTTGTTTTACAAAAAAGAGCTGTAGGAGCTATTTACAATCTCAGTCCACGAGTTTCCCTAAAAGAAAAATTTAAAGAAATTAATATTTTAACCGTACCATCACAGTTTATATTTGAAAACTTGATGTACATTCGTAAAAATATTTCTTCAATTAAGAAAAATAGTGATGTACATAATGTAAACACAAGGAACAAAAACAATCTTGCTCTGCATGTATCACGTCTCCACAGAATAAGTAACTCTTTTATGGGGCAATATATACGCTTTTACAATAAACTTCCAAATGCTATTAAAGATCTACCAATACACAAATTTAAAAAATGTATCAAATCTAAACTTTGTTAAAAAAGGTTATTATAAAATATCTGAATAATTGGATGATAATAAGACATGGGATTAATTGCTCCTCATAGCAGTCTCATAGTAATTATAATATATTATTCATAAATACATTGTAATTGTAAAAACATGTTTAAAAAAATGTATATGCACAAAAAAAACAAGCCCGCTGAGTTTCTTCCGCCGGATCTTCTCAGTGTGTGGCCGCGTTTCCGATCCGGTAGTAACTCAAAAAATGTTGACTCGTCAAAAGTGCCTGTAAAGGATAATTTGAATAAAAATGTTTTGACTTTGACTTTGACTTTGATGCATCCACTGACGTATAAAGGGGGTATTTTGCGTGTCTGTTGTAGGTATTTACCGTGAGCAGATGCGTCTGGCTAGAATCCGATAATTGTCGGTTTTTTTGGCACAAATCAAAGGGTTTTGACGCGAACGTTCGGCGTCTGTACACACGTCTGACGACGCACTAATATGATCCAAAGAGTTTGTAAAGAGTACAGACGTGTGGACGGCACGTGGTTATCCATCTACTGATGCATCTGTCAGCGTCTGCGGACGAATCTGTAGACGTGTAAAGAAGACATAACGATAAGATTTTAAACGTAATGGTAATAAATGGTAAATTTGTTTCCTCGAGAAGTAGACCGATCATTAGACGTTTTAGTTAACTATGATTTACTGGTTGTCATTGGGGATATAAGTGGTCTTCGCATATTAACCTGTTAATAACTATCGTTGGTTTATTGCGACAACCAAAACTGACAACTACACGTGGTCATCCGAAGTATGGAATATTAACGCACCACCAGCAGAGTTCGAGCTGTTACTGAAATTCAATTTTTTTAAAACGCACCCAAAGGCTTTGCTAATATTCCAAATTTCCTTTCCGAATCAGGAAATGAAATTTGGACCACATTATCTGAGTCGAATAGGCTAATCAATAGACTATGAGGCTGTCATAATAGCTGCAAGACAAACAGTCCACTTAGATCAGTGGTTTCAGTTACGATTCGAGTCAACTTTTTCGTTTATATGTTACTGAATTTCCGATCCAGTAGTAGGTAATAATAGAAAAAATCGACTCGTCAAAAATACCTGTCAAGGTTTATTTAAATAAAAAAATTTGACTTTGACATTGTATATAGCCCGCAACTTTTCTTCAAAAAACTGCAGTCTATGCATAAATTGCATTAAATCGGTTTATCTGTTGGGAAGTTATCGTCGAAGAAAAAATTAAATAAAAGTGATTTTTGACACAACTTTGAGATTTTTTAGCCACTCATTTTTCAACCTTGTACTATTTTTTAGAACTTACTTAAAAATTACGTCAAATGCAGTTTTAAAAATATAAAATACAAATATTAATATTTTATTGTTTACAGCAAACCTACGAGTATTTAATATTTTTTAAATATTTTTTAAGCTAATGAACCGATTAACTTAAAAATCTAATCAGATTTTCTCGCTAAATAACTGTGTCCAGTACAATAAATTGGATCAAATACTGTCGATTTATTTAGGATTTTTCAAATATTGAAAATGTTTAAAAAAATATTGAAAATTACTTCGACTTTTTTCAGCTTAAAGATTTTATAGCTATCTAACATTTTAGAGCTCAAAAACTGCGTTGAATGCCATTCGAAAAATCAAAATCGATCATCGTTTCTAAAATATATAGCTTTTTAAAAATGAAATTACTATAATTGAGTATAGTTTTTGTTTCTTTGAGCTTAAAATACCTCAACTTAGCGGGAAATTTCAGGGATGGCCTGCAGGGTCAACCGTTTTTTACAACATTTAGTATCTACATGCATAGGGCAAGTGGTCCACATGATGGAAAGTGGTGGCTTTCGCCGTCCGCCCATGGACATTTGCAAAACAAAAAGTTAGTTGCCAATGCGATACCGGTTTCGGAGAATTTATTTGTTGACCTTTCTCTTAAAAATCCCAACGTCCAAGCAATTCGGATAAACCTTATGAGGTAAGCTATTTCAGAGGTTGACTGTTCGTATAAAGAATGTATCAATGTGGTATAGATTGAATCTCACACAGCAGCGTGCAGTGCGATGGTGGAACGCGAAATCTGACACTAAATTAAATAGCTCATCAGAAAATGCCCTGTGCATATTGGTTAGGATAGTTAGTGGATTAGAATGGTAACTGATGTTTTTTTTTAAGAACACAAATAGCTGCTCTTATCATCGGGTGAAATACTCGAGGATCTCAAGCTACTGTCTAAAAGTATTTAAGAATTTATAAAGGTATTACGTGCAAAATCGATAGATGACTTACAGTGATAAGACACGTATACGGATATCTGACGCACTTGTGCGTTTCATAATTTGGGGCGAACTTCCTGTATACGTATCAAAATCATTTATAAATCAAGTACTGCAGGAATTACAAAATCTGCTCAAAAAACCTAACATTACTTAAAACTACATAGAAATATTTTTATTCGTATTTACATTTCTAAATTAGAGTTAACCTTTATAGATAGAGATATTTACGGGACAAATTACACTTACTGACCTAACCCCAAAGTAAGCAAATTATTTGCTTGTGTTTTGGGTGTTAGTCGACGATACTAATACATAGAAATACACACACACACACACACACATATATATATATATATATATATATATATATATATATATATATATATATATATATATATATATATATATATATATATATATATATATATATATATATATATATATATATATATATATATATATATATATATATATATATATATATATATATATATATATATATAAATACCAGAATATATTTAATAAAACCCAAACCCGGAAATACAAACATTTATGCTCATCACACAAATGCTTGTCCCCGTCGGGGATCGAATCCGAGCCCCGTTGATTGCGTAGTCAGGGTCGCTAACCACTCGACCAATGGGGCGGTAAAGCATATACATAACTAGTATATACTAGGTCTGCCCGCGACTTCGTCCGCGTGGAAAATTCTCTAAAATAAAATACCCAGGGTTTTACCCGGATAGTTCCCGTTACCGTGGGATTTCTGTGATAAAAACTATCCTATGTCGTTTCTCGGGTTTCAAATTATCTTTGTACCAAATTTAAATCCAAATCAGTTCAGTGGTTTAGGCGTGAAAATGAGACAGACAAACTGACAGAGTTACTTTCGCCTTTATAAGTATAGATGACTTAGGGGTCGTTTTAAAATGCCTGTCAAAAGGATGCATGCAGATGCCTCTTCGATTTTACCTGTGTTGGTCCGGGCTCCTTTGAAGAATAGACCAGCTGGCGTTCTGCCAGGCAGGTCGTAAAAGGCGACCGATTGACTATACGTGTCACTACCGACTTCTATGTGGAAGAGTTCCGCAACGTTTCGCCCAGGCGTTTGGTACCACCGCTTTAACTATTCCTGCCGCAATAGCATCAATGCTTGTCAATGTCATGTTCTGGTTTTGAGGATAGGGTAGCCGGTCGCCTTGTGCATGTGGTATTGCCATCCCGCTACGCGGATACCAGCGCAAAATTAACATTTTTGGTGTCTATAGGCGATAATTTCTCTATCAATCAGAAAAGCTATCTGCTTGTTTGCTATCTAACGATGTAAAAAAAAGTTTTGTATACTTACGCTTACCCCATCTTTACCGTTACCCTTATCATCATCAATCATTAGCATAGATTGGAATAAGTAGTTCAGTTTGCTGGGATTGCGTGACGTAATCTTAGTATGGATACGCAAAGATTTCCCCTATCCCACTAGTTATGGTATAAAAGGCAAACACTCAAAATCAATAACTGAGTATTTACTTAATAAAGAAAATTGTAGTGGGATTTTTCGCTTTTTTTATATTAATCCTACCTACGCAAAATATATATATATATATATATATATATATACATTGCTGTTCGTTAGTCTCGCTAAAACTCGAGAACGGCTGGACCTATTTGGCTAATTTTGGTTTTGAATTAATTATTGAAATCCAGGGAAGGTTTAAAAGGTGAGAAAATATAAAAAAATAAGAGAAGTTAAAAAGGCAGAACAATTTGAATATATTTTGATGAATTTGAATATAACAATAAATTTAAAAAATATTTTAAGGTTGGATCTGGTAAAGTATCACGGTACAAAGTTACAAAACTTCGAAAAAAATATAATTCAATACAATCTTATTCAATACAATCAATGGATTCAATGGCATGTCCATACTAAGATTACTTCACTCAATTCCTGAAAATTGCACTACCTATTATTAGCATCTATAACATATTTATCTAGAATAAAATGTTTTAAGGTTAATAACAAGTAATCCTTACAAAAACAAAGGCCTGGCTGCAACTGGAGCCAAAAAAATTATTGTGAGTGAAAAAACTTACAATTAAAACGAATTTAACGACACATCTATAGCTACTATCCAATAAACTATAAAAGCTACAGAAAAGTTTATCTGTCATTTTTTCAACATGTCTAAATCAACGGAGCAAATCCTTTCTCATTTTACATGCATACTGTCCTTCCAACCCAACTTCTCTCTCACTTCGGTATCATGATCTGCGAGTGTTACACCTGGTTACACCACAGATTTTTCTTAATACTCTCATTTAGACCGCGATAATTCTGCTTTCATGCCCTTTCTAACATTGGATATTTATAGCTCTCGCTTCCATGCAATAGCGTTGGACTACCATAGCATGTATATAACATAGTGAATATAAAATTAATACACCACTGAATCCAGAAATACAAATATTTATCCGTGGCATTTGGTCGACGTTTTTATCACACAAATGCATATCCCTATCGGGGATCGAACCTGATTGTGGCGTAAGTATATGCTGTTAGGATATTTTTAATAACAGTGTGTAAATGCATATGATTTATTTCGTAAATATATTAACGAATATTTTAATGGTAACGGATGTTTAAATTTTAACGGTAAGGCTGTTAAAATTTAAACTAAACTGCGCCAATTCCTTCGGCCTTTGGCGGGGGTAAGACATTCATTTCTGCCATTCTATATTGGACAGTCCACGAGAACGGTTCAATATTTGATACTTATCGAAATAGTAAGCCGTTATGTTGAATGTAATGTAATGCAATGGATAAGAAGATTTGATTATGTTGAAAAGACTGAATACTACTTAAAACGAGAATTGCATGAAATGGAGGATATTATATATAAGAATCAATGTAATAAATGATGATTCAACACTAATGTGTTTTTTTGGACTAAAAGTCAAAAATACTAACCATTCAATCAATGTGTGGATGTATATTATGAACTTATAGTAGAAGAATTATGTCTTTGTAAAGATATTACAAAATGAAACAATAAAATGGCAACCGATATTTCTTTAACTTTTGTCGCAATGTTATTAAATTTCCGTTTGAAATGGTGCAGCGGATCTTCCTTTTTCAGTTGTGCAGTCGCCCACATAAACACTAATGACTTGAATATTGCTAGAATCTTCCACGGATTGCAACATTTGCATGCTAACAAGCAAGACCGAGCTTTCTTTATTAATTACCGTTGCTATCGTTCCGTTATGCGAAAAGTTTTTACTTGGCAATCAGATAAAAATGAAATATAATCTAAATTTAAAACAGAAAGAAAAGGTAAATAAGAATTTGTACGATATATTGTTATTGGAGGTTACTTTGAAGTAAGTATAGTACAGCTTTCACTGAAATAATGAGTGACCAGATAATGACATTTAGTTTAGGACCGCCTGAGTATTATATTTGTTTAACATTTTCTAAGTCTGTTGCACTTGTTTTTTTTTTATATTATAAGATAGCTAACAAATAGATAGCTCTCCTGATAGAAAGAGACAACCATCGCCTACAGATATTAAGGAAAATAATTTTTTTAAATAATATTTATAGCCTGGTAGAGAATGCCACATAGCATTAAGTCCACCTTCGTACATTGTTGTGCATAAATTTAAATAAATAAATAAATTTATTTGCAAGAAATACGGTTACAAAGTTCTTTTGTCTGATTTAGTTATCTTCCTGTTCCGCTACATATTAGAATGCAAATTCATTAGGTACAATTTTAGGTTGGATGTTAATAGTGCGTTGCTATCCTCGTGGTGGGGTTTTAATGCTACAAGCGTCAGTTACCTTACTCTCTGAACGGAAACCAGCCTGTAGAACAAAGCATGATAAGCATTGATACTATTGCAGCAGGAATAGGTAAGGCGGTGGTAGCAGGCCCGGGCGAGACAATGCAGAAATCTATTATGACTACTAGTCATAATGTTAGTTACTAGTCATAATGTTAGTACTAGTTATAATGTTAGTGCTCGCATAGCCCATCATCTGCTTTTTATGAACTGCCTGACAGAATGGCAGGCCTGATGGTAAGTGATCACCGCCACCCATGGACATCCGCAATGCCAGAGGTCTTGCAGTTACGTTGCCGGCCTTTTAAGAATGAGCAAGCTCTTTTCTTGAAGGCCCCCAAGTCATATCCGTTTGGAACCACACCGGCCGGTAATTGATTCCACAACAGAGTAGTGCGAGGCAAAAATTGCTGAGAGAAACGCATTGTTGTGGATTTCCAGGCATTGAATTTTGACACGCGTCCGATGATAGAATTCGGCGGCAGGAATTAATCCAAATAACTTGTCGGAACACATCCTATTAAAAAATACGACAGAAGACACAGAGTGAACCAAAATGCCAAAGAGTCCAACCGTTTCGAAATAGCCTGGTCGTCAACGATTCGAACCGCTCTATGCTGAATGCGATCTAGAGGAAGAAGCTGGTACTGTAATAAGGTTTAAGGTGATCTATTCTTCAAAAGGGACCTGGATCAACTTGGAGGAAAGTTAAAAATTAAGTTAAAACTGCGGATTGCATAGATAAGGAAAACAAACTCGTTGTAAAATAAGTGTCTCTGAAACGGCCTTAAAAAAGATGGCACTGCTGTACAACAGAACGGTGGTTGTAGGAAACGCAAAGTATAACTAAAGTTATGACAGCAACTCAGCAAACTTCAATCCCTCTGCTACATGAGCGCCATTATGGATTCCTTATTTAATTTTTTTTTTTTTGAGTTAAAACCGTAAGACTTTGTACTCTTTATCGATATACTCCATAATTTACACCTAACGTAGGTATAAATTATGTATTACACTATTACACTTATTATTTTCGCGCAATCTAGAATTCCAACGTAAAACTTGACGCATTGATGATGCGTCGCGATGAAAAAGAAGGTGAAGGTTGAAAGGCTACTATCGTAAAACAAATAAGGTAAATTAAGAGGAAGATTTTAACTATTATATATAATTTTTAATAATATTATAAAGAGAACCTTTGTATTTTTGTGTTTGTAACGAAAAACCCAAAAACTACTGACCGATCATAAAAATTATGTTGCCGTTAGAGGGGTACGATATTGCCTCTGTGGTCTAGTAGTCCGACGTTGGCGTTGACTACATTTTTCAGATTTCTTGTTTGGTGGTGTTGAAGGTTGGCGATAGGCTTGGCACCTAACACATTTGTGGGGCCAAGAATCTTCGGCTAATCGTTGTTGCATTTGTAGTAACTCTGCCTACCCCTTCGAGGATACGGGCGTTAAGATACTTTTTTAAAATTTTTAATATTAATAAGTAACATAGGCTACTTTTTTACCCGACTGAGCGAAAAGAAATAATTAATGATTTTCGGTCACACGAACGAAGTAGCGTGTGGTAACTAAAAGAACGTTTATACCTTTGGTCACTTATTGCTGTTGAATCTAACTTTATCTTACAGTTCCTCTAAAAATATACTAGGCAAAATGCGTTACTGACACATTGCCATTTTGGAAATTAGGATGTAAGGCCTCATTTATGTTATAATCAAAAAATTGTGTGAATTTTTTGTTCTAGGGGTTAGCCTATTCGGCTCAGATCATGAGGTCAAATGAGGTCATGACGTTAATGTTAATAAACACCCAACGACTTCAAACGTTATATTATCGATATGTTTGATGTTTCTTTATTGGTTAATTCGTAGTGAATTGACATTATGGTATATGATATTATGACGTTGTTTTCTAGCGCTAGTTGGCGAACCAATCACTATACACTATGAAACGTGCAAACATATCAATATTATAACGTTTTAAATCCTTGTAAACACCATACCTCTTTGCTTCTTCTTCACTCCGCAACGGAGTCGGGCGTGATGACACTTGATATAATTTATCTTTTATGCTATTGCGCCACGAATAGGGATCTCTACCACCTAGAGCTCTCATTGTTAACCAAAGGTATGAAGCCACATGATATGATTTATTCTCGAATAACTTTTTCAGCCCGAGATTCAAACCTGTGGTGTATGGTCCTGCCACATGCATCTGTCAATCAATCAATCGCTTATTGCAATTAATATTGTACATGCGTAAGTGTTACATCATTGATAGTCTCAAATATTTGTCCATAATTGTCATGCAAAATTATTTATAAAACATTAATGGAAACCATAAATGAAAAATTATTAAATTAAATTAAAATAATAACTTAGTTCACAACTTTATTTTTTATGTTTAAAAAACGTGCTTTTCTAAATTTATTTTTAGGAAATTCTTGTATACATATTACTAGATAAATTTATTAATATACGAGAGTCTCCAGAACTCTACATCAATTCTTCACCAAATTAAAATACGACCACAAGGGGAGTACTCGTACCTTTTCAAACAAGAAAAGAATTTTCAAAATCCTTTCTCAAATGACCGAGTTTGGAGATAACAAACTTGAAAAAATCGATCAAGTGTGAGTCGGACTCACGCACCAAGGGTTCTGTACCATCACATCAAAAAAATACGAAAAATAACGTTTGTTGTATGGGAATACCCCTTAATATATCCATTTTTTTATTTTTTAGTATTTGTTGTTATAGCAGCAATGGAAATACATAATATGTGAAATTTTCAGATTTCTAGCTATCATGGTTTGTGAGATACAGCTTGGTGACAGACAGACAGACAGCGGAGGCTTAGTAATATGGTTCCGTTTTACCTTTTAGGTACGGAATCCTAAAAAAACATACAGGCGAATTGATAACCTCATCTTTTTGGGAAGTTGGTTGAAAATATAATAAAAAGATAATATTACTTAACTATATAGAAAACTTCAATGACATTAGTACAGTGAGTATTTAAAAATTATGGTCACCACACGGGTGAAAGGCGTACGCTTTGACTTACATGTGCCGCGACGGCTAATCGTCAATGAATGATTTGCAATGAAATATTGTTGGAATTGGGTAATATTAGACGTCCAAGCTCGTGTTCTAAATTCCTTAAGGTGTTTGTAAATTTGTATGTTTGTCCACAAATATCTAGGGAACTACAAGTCATATCGAGATAATTATTTTTTATTTAAATCACGTGTATTTCAATTTAGGGAATAGTCTAAGTTTCATCAAAATCAGTTCAGTGGTTTTTGAAATATGAGCATAGTTGATATTTGAAGTCGTTTTTAATTTTTAAATTATTGGTATCAAATCGAATACTGTACGACGGAATCCTCTTCAGTATTTACAGGCTTACCAGTGAACCTGTATGTGTGGTGTTACATCGCCATCACACAGATGACAACGCACAATTAATATATTACCACAGAGGGTTATTATCTTCTTGGACTATGGGAGCCATCTGATTGTTTGTCTATGATGAAAAGCTAACCTATTTTAACCACTGATGTTACTACGGTGGTAGGTACATGCAAGGGTTTTCCATTGGTACCTTCAGGCAAGACACACGTGTGTTTTATTTATTTTATAGGATAAGTATCAAGTATTATAAAAATTAGTAAATATCAAGTATAATAAAAATTAGTAAGTACTAGCTGTTGCCCGCGACTTCGTTCGTGCGAACTTCGTTTACTTCGGTCTGCTCCTCCCCCGTAGGTAATAGCGTGATAATATGTAGCCTATATGTTGACCCGACCTGTTAGTAATATTCATGCAAAATTTGAAGTAAATCCATGCAGTACTTTTTGAGTTTACCCCGGACATACATTGACTTTCTTACGATTTTATTATATGTATATATATAGAATATAGATTATAAAATTTATAAGTATCAAGTATTATTACAAACTTTTGCATTCCCAACGCCAGCTTTTCTAATATAATGGAAAAAGTTGCTCATAATAAATATACTTATCACTATAATCTAAATTTAAGAATATTACGAAAATTTAATCACTCTGTATGATTTTCTGGTTAGCCGTATGGTCAGCTGGTAGAGAATGTTTTATGTATTAAGCTCGCCATTTGTACCCTATACATTCTGTATGTGGTTCAATAAATATAAATAAATAAAAGATAAGTATCAAGCATGTAGTTCTAGGCAAAAGAAAGCTGATAGGTGTCATGACTGTCGATACTATTCACTAGATGGTAGAGTTTTGCAGCGTTACCACCGGGTTTGGTACCAACGCAGTAGTGTAAATATTAATATAATGTAAGAATTGTACTTAAATATTGTTCTATAATCTTTTTTCTATCTTTTCTCTAATCTTTCATCGCCTCTGTGGTCTAGTGGTCCGGTAATGGATTTGACCGCATGAGGTCCCGGTTTCAATTCTCGGGTCGGGAAATTCAATATGTGTTTTTCCAATTTTCTGATAAAAGTGTGGCCTGGATTGGATAAGTGCTCGGTTGCCAATAGACTTACCGCCTATCGTATTATGGGGCTAAGTATCTTCGGCTAGACGTGAGTGCGCTTATTGTACCTCGGCCTACTTTTTTAGGGATACGGGCGTAAAGATACTCTGTAATCTTTTTCCATGTTGGTTCGGACCCCTTTGAAGAATCTCTCATTCTGCCAGGCAGTTTGTAAAAGGCGAACTATTTACTATGTTTATTGTTTTAAATTTTACACTTGTACTGTTTCACAATTCCCTAATTATATATAATATATACTTTTTTTATTTAAATAGCCAACCGGTTTCGCATTTCACTGCGTCATCAGGGCTAAAACTTAAATTGTCAACAAGTACGTTGTGTTAGGAATTGTTAATAATGATCGGTAGATGTGAAATATTGAGTTTGATAGAAAATATTAATGCTGCCAACCATTATTTCCAAATTACCACAGTACGAAGATACAAAATGAGGCAAACTACAAAATAAAAATTATACAAAATTACGAATGAAATCTCAACTAATAACGGATCTAAAGTAATAATAAAATCAAATGTCACTTAAATTACTAATTTAAAATTGTCCAAAATTAAGATATGTCATTGGGTTCAAATATGTCAAAATGTTCGGTAAATACTCTATAAGGTACCCGAATATATATATATATATATATATATATATATATATATATATATATATATATATAGATTTACTATGTGTCATTATCATTGTGACCACTAGGAGTTCTGCAACATCTTGCCCGGGTCTGGTACCACTGTCTTAGCTATTCCTGACGCAATAACGTCAGTGCATGTCAATGTCGTGTTTCAGTTAGGAGGGCAAGGTAACTGGTAAACTTTGCACATGAAAAGCAACGCACTATTCTCATCTTTAGTGTCTATAGGCGATGGTTATCTCTTTCTATCTGGAGACCCATTAGATTGTTACGAATGGTATCATAATCAATTCAAGAATGAATCACGATCACGAGAATCACGAGAATCACGTTGAAGAATGTTAGATATATATTCTTCCCGGTTCGTATATTAATAAAACGATTCGTTTTAGTTACGACTATTAGCAACATTTTCTATTCTTAAGAGATATAAGCTGTAATTGATCCTACAAAATATGTTTAATTATAAAATGTCAATGTCTAAATAAAATGTCTAAACAATTTGTGGAATGCCTTAGTTGCTAGTGGTTACTGCTATGAATGAAGAATCGTCGATTAAAAGGTACCAGGTATTAGTAGCCACTAGCCGCGATGTGAGTGATAAGTTTCTCCTTCTTTTACTCATCTTCTCTCGCCTTAATTATATCATCATCGTCATGACCTATATCCAACATAAGGATTCGTTGGGCTCGGCACCTACGTAGATTAGACTAGTAAGGTTGATACTGAGAAGCAACGCCGGACGCAGAGTTGGTAGACGAATTTTGTGATTGGTGTATTTGAAGGAAATGCAGCATATTGGTGGCGAAGGTCGCCAGCAATTATAACTGCACATTAATTTTAAACACATCCACTGTTTGCATATTTCCATTTTGACATTTCACATCTGTTTTGTCATCTGTATATTAGATGAAATTCACTCTAAAATACTTCTCTTTGTTAAACTCAGACATTTATATTAAGTGGCTCCGTATCTTTGAGCTCGAATAGGAATGTCCTTGTGGTGGACAAAGGCCGCATAGTATGAAGGGAGTGGGAGACAATGCTATTCACACAAATTTCAATGAAAATCCTTCACGTCACATAAAGTGCACTATTATTCACATGAAGTTCCTAGTAGCCTGGTCTAAAATGACAAGTTCCGCTGTGATAAATTGAACATGTCTACGTTGAGAGAATTTTAACCATCCTCTCTTGAATCAATAACGGCGCGCTTTAAAAAGTGATTTATAAAGCAAATTGATAATATATTTGAAGGTGCAGTTCTTTGTATAAGCTAGCGATAATTTTCTTTATATTATTACTACATCGTAAACAAGCTGATGTTTTTACCGATGGGAAGAAATACATCGCCTATAGCTGCCAAAGATGCTAACGGTGCGTTACTCTCCGTGTGGCAGAATGACAATGCCACGTGCTTAAGTCTACTGGTATATAACACCACAACCTTTTTCTTGTAAATATTGTGCAAACTAAAAAGGTATTCAGTATTCGACCAAACATTAAAAAAATAAATACACAAATTTTAAACTTATCTATCTATCCATACTAATATTATAAATGGGAAAGTGTATTAAGTATATTTATTATTATATTTGCACAGACTAGTTCTTACGTTTACTTGCATTTATATCTGTCCATGCAAATAATAACAATAGATGGCGCGCTATTTGGAATTATCAGAAATCTACCAAATATTACCAAAACTTCCCAAAAAATCTATACAGTTGCATTTTCTCTGCATATCGCTGTTATGATGTGGGCATAATCCATACTAATATTATAAATGAGAATGTGTGTGTTTGTTTGTCCGTCTTTCACGGCAAAACGGAGCGACGATTTGACGCGATTTTTTAAGTGAAGATAGTTGAAGGGATGGAGAGTGACATGGGCTACTTTTTATCTCTCTAACCTTCAACTTCCCTGAAATAGGGAGTGGAAGTTGTATAAAGCATTTTCATAAATAAAAATTAAAGTTTATCAACTTAGCAAATAGCGCAAAACTCGAGAACGGCTCGAGGAATTTGGCGACTTTTTTTAAATATTCGTTGAAGTCCAAGGCAGGTTTTTACAAAGAAAAAAAATGGCGAGATTTTTTTTATAGAAATCGTTCCTAGCCGTCAAACATTAAATATTTTTAAATCTGTTTTAAGGCTCAACGAAGTTTACCGATTCAGCTAGTCTATACATACATATAATAAAATCGTAAGAAAGCCAAAACTGTACATTGAATATTTTTTTAAAAGAAAACTTGGGGGCGTGATCTATCGATATCGAAGCCAAAAATATAGTTTTTAGAATTTTTGTCTGTTTGTCTGTATGTATGTCCGGGGTAAACTCAAAAAGTACTCCATGGATTTACTTCAAATTTTATATGAATATCTATACATATAATAAAATCGTAGGAAAGCCAAAACTGTACATTGAATATTTTTTTAAAAGAATACCTGGAGCGTGATCTACAATCGACATCGAAGCCAAAAATAGAGTTTTTAGAATTTTTGTCTGTTTGTCTATTTGTATACATGTATGTACGGGGTAAACTCAAAAAGCACTCAATGGATTTACTTCAAATTTTATATGAATATTACTAATAGGTCGGGTCAACATATAGGCTACATATTATCACGCTATCACCTACGGGGGAGGGGCAGTGCGGAGTAAACGAACTCCGCGCGGACGAAGTCGCTGGCAACAGCTAGTTATCCAATAAAAATATTAAGTACGGCGCTAAAAATGTTAAATAGCGCATAGGAGTTCATTGATTTACCAAACTAACGACACGGTTAACCTATATAATAGGATAAAAAACAAGAAGATAGTCTTCTTGAAAGACATAAACATCACCTATAGGTAGACATCAAATATGTTATGGACGCCTTTCTATTCGTAAAGCAGGAATGTAATATCACTTGCCTAAGTTTCCCGGCTTGCTCTAAAAAGCGGAACAAAATAGCGTCAATGTTTGTCACTGTAATGACAACTAGTGCAATGCTAAGTATGCGGCATGAATAGGCAGGGCGGTAGTACAATGTAAAACTCTAACATCTTTTTAGTATTCAAGATTTAGATTAGAAATTCAACAACAACTGACAATTTATCTCATCTCTTAAGTTTCACAACCTGGTTGTGAAACTTAAGAGATGAGATAAATTGTCAGTTGTTGTTGAATTTATCAGTGAGTATATTTCCTATCCTTCATTGTTTTTGCTTTTCAGTAGCATCGCAAAAGTCTCACGTCAGGATTTGCAAAAGGCAGCAAATTAAAATAATTCCTTTTTTCAAGCTAATGGCTTTATTTTCCTTTTTTAATGCTATGGCCATTGATATAAAAAACCCTAGATACACAATCAGTGTTTCAAAAACGTCCTCCAAAAATGAGCGCACAATTTTAAGTTGTGCGCTCATTTCAAATAGAATAGCTTCGGTCGCGACACTGTCAATTTTATTTCTTTTCGTACATTGCTTTGTAAAAACAACTATAAATCTTGTGCTTAATGTAGGATATGCAAAGACCATGCATTTGCCATATTTATAACTACTTAAATGAAATTAGGGACACATTTGAGTGTCAGTTTTGTTCGGGACTGTGCATCTTGGGTTTTTTAATATCAATGGCTATGACAATCTTTATTAAAATCATACCATGCAGCATAGAAAAATCTAATGGACGTTCAAATTTCCATTATCTGTGATATTATCATATTTCCATTTTAACATTCCATCTGTTTTGTCATCTGTATATTAGATGAAATTCACTCTAAAATAATTCTCTTTGTTAAACTCAGACATTTGTATTAAGTGGCTCCGTATCTTTGAGCTCGAATAGGAATGTCCTTGTGATGGACAAAGGCCGCATAGTATGAAGGAAGCGGGAGACAAGGGAGGCTATCCACATAAATTTCATATAATTATGTGATTATCCCAACGCCATTGTATGGAAATGAGAGTTGGATCAGAAAGGGCATGAAAGTAGAATCAACGCGGTCGAGATGAGGTCGCTAAGAAAAATATGTGGTGTAACACTCGCGGACCGGGTTCGTAATGTGGACGTGAGAGAGAGGTTAGGTTTGAAAGAAGGTATCGGTATAAAGATGAGAAAGGGCATGCTCCGTTGGTTCGGACATGTAGAAAGAATGGTAGATGAAAGGTTAACAAAACAGATATACAATGCGAATGTGGAAGGATGTAGGTACCGAGGAAGATCAAGACTGACATACTACTGTCTGTACTGACCGAAGGTGGTGTCAACAGTCAACAACCGGCGTGTGTGTATGAAGAGAGCGATGAATGTGGAGGAAGCGAGACAAGCTTGCAAGGATTGTGATGTATGGCACTTGGTTCTCTCTGCCTACCCCGTAAGGAATCTGGCGTGAAGATATGTATATGATATTATCATAGACAACGAAATGATAGAAAATATATTGGTAGAAAAATTTCACAAATAGATCTAACCCCAAAGTAAGCAAATTATTTACTTGTGGTAAGTATGCTAATCAATGGTACTAATACATGGCAATTAAATAAAAAATATTGAAATATATTTAATAAACACCCAAACCCAGAAATACAAACATATATGCTCGTCACACAAATTCGACAGGGACATGTCGAAAATAGAACCCAAGCCCCATTGATTGCGTAGTCAGGTTTGATAACCACTCCACTAATGGGGCGGTTACCTAATACCTTACCCTTCAAACCGAAACGACAACGGCAAGTTCTGATACTATTGCGACAGAAATATGTAAGGCGGTGGTACTAGACCCGAGCGAGACAATCCAGAATTCTACCATCTAACAATGTTTAGTAATATAAGCTTCCCATAAACCAGCCTTATTTTAGGGTACTAAGAGTTAACCTAAAGACTAGTTAGTTACTTAGCAAGGCTCGGGAGTTAAAAACCGTGAAACATTGTTGACAAACAACACAAGTTGACGAAGAGCCGCTTGCCGATTTTTTACTCCACATGACAGTGAAAGTACGGGGGGTGCAGAGTATGCTGCAGCAAAATTAATCATCACTAACGGGACGCCGCTATTCCGATTGTCGAACCGAACATCGAAGCAAGGTTCTCTTACAAGAAAAATCCCATCTGGTGGTGTCGCAGGTTAAAGTGTATTTTCTCTTCTCTATTAAAATTTCCCATTTACAACTAATACAAGGAATACATTTTTATACAAGGAACTGGCGTTTCCTTCATCTAAGCCCACGACACTATTAGGTTGAATTCCATGGTTTGTTACAAAGGCTTTCCTGCCGCAATAACGTCAGTACTAATTACCGTCGTGTTCCGGTTAGGAGGGAGTGAACAGACTTACGTACGTGGCACTAAATCCTTGACATACGGATGGCAAGGCAATCAATTTATTTTGGATACCATTAGATTAGCTTTTATTTATTTATTTATCTTTATTGAATTACTAACATGGCTAAATTTTAGGTAAATAACTGAACCAAAAACAGTTGAAATCTAAAATATCGAAGCAGCAATAATGAAATACTTACAGAAATATCTCGGCTTATTCCCTCTACTTACATTTAATTTTAAGTAACAAAAAAGGTATGCGCTTTGTTACTGTCTTTCAAAAGAGGTCGTCTTATGAAAGTCGGAACTAAGACAGAAATAAAACACAGCGATATTACAACTTTGATTAAAACGCTCTAACATTCCGACTCAGGTTTGTTTGCCTTTGGCATAAAAAACTGGCTTATGATAAAATATATGATGTCATAGTTATTACTCGAATATGCTAGATGAAGTTGTTATCTTTTGGGCGTATGTGTATATTCCTTTGTATTTGAGAGGCGTATATCCCTTTGACACGTTCTGTATCAAAAGTATATACACCACGATTTTCCATTTCATTCGCCTGGGATTTTTTATCTATTTTAAATTTTTGTATACAAGGTCGGAATTAAAAACAGCACACGATTTTCCATTTCATTCGCCTGGGATTTATTGTCTATTTTAATTTCTTATATTTCTATTATTCTTATATTACTAGGTGGTAGAGTTTTGCATTGTCTGCCCGGGCCTAATACCACCGCCTTACCTATTCCTGCCGCAATAGCGTCGGTGCTTATTACTGTCGTGTTCCGGTTTGGATGATAAGGTAGTTGGTAAACTTATGCGTGTGGCATTAGAACTTACCACAAGATAACAACGCACCATTAACACCATTGGTGTCTATAGGCGATGAATCAGGAGACTTATTTGCTTGTTTGCTATCTTATAATCTTATAATATAAAAAAATCTTAGTATATGCGTCTTTTCAAATAACGGGGGCAGCGTGGACGAAGCCAAGTTAAGACCAAGTCAGCTAGGCGCTTAACACAGCACACGATTATAAGAATATTCTATATATTATTATAAGAATATTCTATATAGTATGAACGCATAAAATTAGTTTGTAATTTATTCAGAAAGATTTAAATATGAATATCACTGAAGCGATACTAGACAAATGAGTAAATTGAGCTTGAAATAAGAAAATCCCTCGAGAAATTTTCTCTTCCTTCCGCCTGCTAAAGACGTTACTACTAAGCAAATCGCACTCTACGTCGTTGAATAATCAAAACCAAGCATCTCTAAATTTTGTGAGGAATTCTCACTAGAATCGTAAATAATGAATAAGAAATATCATCACTCCCGGTTCCCTTGCGAGGCAGGCAGAGTAAACTGAACGTTTATAGACTCTGAAGTTTACCACGAATCACGATTCACTGGTGTTTTGGTTGACAGGGTGAGTGGTGATACCTATCACCGCACTTTACCGACCTGATAACGTGTAACAACTATTTCTAGTGATAACTGGGACCGATGGATTCACGTGAATTCAAGAACAAAATAAGGTTATTAGGCCCAAGGCATGGAAATGACATCACACCACCCGCCAGACTCCAAACTGTTTTCGAACTGAAATGTTTAATTTTCGAGAAGAACATCAAAAAAAAAAATTGCCGGGTCAGCTAGTTTTATATATTTTTATAATTAAATAAATAGCGTTTCGAAGCTTTCCCTGCGAATAGATAGAGTTAACTGAAAATTCAAAGCATTAATTCATGCCAAATGCCAAATACAACTTTTTACTACTAATAAGTAGTATAGTGCGGACCACAGACCACATGAACACTAATAGACACGCCACTGGGAAGGAAACGTGGCGCCGCGGATATGAGCAAACGCTCCTTTACTGACAAAAATGTCATACATTTGTAGGTTATATTATATTGTGAAAAAATTGAAATATTTGGTAAATGTGAGAACATATTAATTGCCCCCGTTCATCGACCACACAGCCCATAGACGCCTAATGTTCGATTTTCCGTATTGAATGCATTCTGGCAACTAGCTGAGATGAGCTGCAACATCGTGATTGGCTTACTCAAGGCCACAGTGAAAGATAGTGATGTACAGAGGATCTGATTGGTCGACACTGATTGGGTATTGGTGCATGGACATTTACATCGGAACTACTAGTCAGATGTGTTGACAGAAGCCATTCGCCTGTTATTAGGGGTCTATGGGTTGTGTGGTCGGTGCCCCCGTTATTTGAAAAGACGCATATAACAAGATTTTTTTATTTTATAATATAGCAAACAAGCATATACGTCTCCTGGTTCATCGCCTATAGACACGAATAGTGTTAATGGTGCGTTGTTATCTTGTGGTGAGGTCTAATGCCACATGCATAAATTTACCAACTACCTTACTTAACATACTTTACCAATTAAATAGGTATGCACTCCCACACGAGTACTGCATGAGGGAATACAGTGTATTACATATGAACAACGGCCGGGCTACGCCCTTATGTTAAATGTCAGGAAATGCCTTTAATAATTAAAATCACATAATCAATTTATAATACATTAATATATTTTCTTCACATTGCTCAATATGACTAAAATTATTCTAACAACTTTATTTTATTCTTTCTAATGTTCTACATTTTATGATTTCTCATAGGTACTCATATGAAATGAAATATAATTTAACAAATACATTACCTTAATTACTTATGCACGTTGGAGAATAATCTCACTGGAGGCCAACTATTGAGTACGACTTGCTCTTTCGAGCCTCATCGTTAAAGAACATTTTGAAATTTGAAAAACGTCTGATAAATGTCTTTAACAGATGTTTTTCAAATTTAGGGATGCCAGTGCAAGAGAATAAGTTTACACATTTATAGCAATGTCGGGCAAAATCTTGCTTTATTAAATGAAAACCTAACACTTGTATTTACCCTTAAATTTCCGTAAAATTTATGGAGATATTTTAAACAATACATCAAGTTTAGTCATCGGCCGCGCGTAGACGACGTGCGATATACGGGATCAAAGGGCCGCTTTATCAAAAAGGGGCCTTTAGATTTTTGTAGTTGCCCGCCGTCTGTTGCTATTTTTTGTTCGACATTTTGTGTTAGCATAGTAATATTTAAAATATCATTTGAGATTAATCATTTTAATCTTGGAAAATGTATCTATCTATAACTAAAAAATAACAATATATATAAATGATTGTCTTAGGCTACTTAACAGTACCTATAAACGATTGAAGAGAGTTTTCTGCCGCAACAGCGTCAGTTTTTGTCACTGTCGTGTCCTGGTTTGGAGGGTAGGGTAGCCGGCAAATTCAAATGGCATTAATAGCAACGCACCATTGACACCTTAGCTTAGGTGTCTATAGGCGGTGGTTATCTCTTTCCATTAGGAGAGCCATCTGCTTGTTTGCTATGATATATGAAAAAAATATATAACTGTATAGTACTAGTTGACCCACGCAGCTTAGCCCGCGATCAAATTAGCTCTCGAGTCGATATTACACATAGTAGCCACGATGATAGTGACTCGCATAGCCAATCAGTCGCTTTTTACAACCTGTCTGGCAGAATGGCTGTTGGCAGTTTTTCGAAAAAACGCAGACCAACACGGGGGTTGTTTTTATACTATGATGTAAAAAATAAATATTTAGCAAAGCACAAAATAATGTTTCTGATCCTGTTAAACATATCTCGTCATAAAATTAAAATTTCACATTCCAGACCCTTATAACTTCTGTCAAAGTCATCCGTATAATCCGTTTAATTTCAATAAAACTGCTGAGTCCAACGCCCCTCAATTTTCGACCGTTTGGGTGTCATAATGTTCAGCGATAACTCTCAAAAGTAATAGAGCACATGTGCTAGCCCTATTGAAAAGGTTTAAAGGGTCCACTAACAGAATCCTTCTGTTATTACATCGGTTCACAAAAAGGTTAAGAATTAGTTACTAACGTCCCTCATTATACCCTCTATTTATAACAGTCAAATACAGGAGCGTAACAGACGTATTTAAATCTGCAAAAAATATTATTTCAGTTCTTATCGAAATTAACCTATTTCGAATATAATAAATATATAAAAAATAGAAAAGAAATAATATTTGACATATTTTATCAATCGACTTTCCAAAAGAAGGTTATTGATTCGGCTGTATGTTTTATTTTTACGTTTGTTACCTGAGAACTAGTGATGGACTCGAGTAACTTTTGTTTATTCGAGTCACTCGTCAGTGAAAATTAATTCAGTCGTGTGCCACTCGCGTAAAGATGATACTCGAGTGTTTTTTTTTTTTCACTCGAATCACTCGCTAATCACAACCGAGTCATTCGAGTGCCCCTCGAGTGAAGATGAGACTCAAGTGTCTTTTTTCACTCCAGTGAAGGATATGATTTGATTTTCTAGAGTAAAGATGTGATTTTTATAGTAGGTAATAAAAGTACAATAATAAGTAAAATATTTATAAATCAATTACATCAAACTGTTAAGTTTTGCTATCTTCTATGACTTATATTTGCTTTATTATATATAATTATATAAATTTAAAAATACTTAGTCTATAGTAGGTACTTATTTTTTAGGCTTTCACATTACTTTAAGATAGCCAGATATTATAAAAATAATAAAATGAAATATTTTAGTATATTAGTCGTCGTCCTGCACAGATTTGTAATGAACTTCTAATGGAAGATACATCGGCTAAACCTGTCATAACTTGAATTTCTCACTCGAGTCGATATAGGCCACTCGAGTGGTCCGAGTCATTCGAGTTGACTCGAGTCGCTCGTAATCCGAGTTACTGTATATTTTATTCGAGTGCGTGTAGAATAAAAGCTACACGAATAACTCGAGTGAAACACGGTCCCATCACTATTCATAACTCGATCATTTATGCACCGATTCTGAAAATTCTTTGTTTGTTTGATCAGATTTACTCCTCGTGTGGACCCGTTTTGATTTGGTGAAGAACTGATGCAGGGTTCCAAAGATATAGGAAATAGGAAGTCGTTAAAAATTATTTACACCCTAATATTTTAATTCAATATTTTATATAAAAACACTTGTACTGTTTCACTATAAATTATTATATATTATGTATATTATCCAACCGGTTTTGCTTCTAAATAAGCATCATCAAGGCAATTACAACTTATAACTCAAAACAAAACAAAATCTAACCGATATTTTATAGTTTAAAAGCATAATACGTATCATGAAGTATTTGGTAATGGTGGAGCAAGCACACGTATTAATCAATTGAAACAAATATTTACCTTATATCTCTGTATATGTGGTCTCGCCATCTCTTTTTATACAACTGTGTTAGAAAGAGAGGGTAAGCCCTCAGAAGATGACAGCATTATTTAAAATTTGGTTTCAAGTAGGTTTTAGAAGTGCTGCCTATATAATAGTATAAGAATATAATACAGCTTCATGATACGTACGTATACCTTATGTGCATATTTTTTCCCCACAATTGTGGAAAACGTAAGTGAATGTACGATTTTTTTGTAATGTCACTATAAAATTAAATTAATTTAAATAAGGTTGGTTAAAATTAAATTAATTTAAATAAGGTAAATCATAATTAGAATTGAAATATTTAAAATTAAAAATACTTAAAAAATCAAATGAAGTTTCACCAAATGCCGACGACAAAGAGTGTAGAATATATCTAATATCTTAAGTTTGTAATACACATATTTATTAGGTATCTTTTTTAAATTACTATTATATTAAGATTGTTTACAAAATGTTCAAATCTTAATTATTTATTCTATTACCAGAAAACATAAGATGCATTTCATCCAGAATGCGTTACAGTTTTCAAGGGGTGTAGATATACAAAAATAAAAAAAAATTGAAAATTTTAAAGGATAAAAAGAAGGATTTTCAGATGATTTTCAGGTGGCTTTAACTTAAATAAATGATCGTACAATAAATTTAATTAAACCAAATTGTAGCTCCAAGTGTGTGTTTATATTCAAAATCCCTTAAAATAGTTTTTCTTACCCTTTTGGATCCAAACCCCCTAATAAAGCAGTCAACTGCGTTACTGTCAGGCATTTTAAAGAAGGAAAAAATAAACGTGCCATTTCCATCGTAATCACTTGATGGTGGAATTTTACAAAGACTGGGTAAAATTTCGTCCGAATAGGTACCTATCAATCGTCTTGTCTATTTTTGTTAGCATAATTTATTACACGCTACCAAAGCCAGTATAACAAGCGTTAAACCTATGCATGAGCAATTTTATTCTAGCCACGAGGCTGGAAACGCATAATTACTATCTACATTTGATTGAATTATTATATTAAGCATACTATTATCTCGTTATGATCATAAAATGTATGCATACTATAAAATTAGGTTATTGACCCTAGATTTTATTTCGATGTTATATGAACGTTGTTATCGCCAGTAATGGAAGCAGCAATTAACTTGATTTGAAACCTTACAATATTTGTTTTATTTAATGGATGTTTTGTTGGTTGTCTGAAATTGCAACCGTAATGTATTTATTTTGTTGATTAATACCAAATAAAATAATATATTACTGACAGAAATACTACTAGTAGTTTTATCTTTTTATCAATATACGTTCTATGTTGGTTATTTTATACTATTAAGAAGCAATTGTCAGCATTTATGTAGCTGTCTCTTTTCAGCAAATACTTTAAAAAACTATTTGATTTCTATGAATGATCTGAATACGGCCTTTCACAGCCTTTCATGTGAAATATTAGTCATGAATGTGTCCAGGCTTGTTAGGACAACGTATACCCTACACGACGCCATACCCGTTCTAGTGAGCCGTGAAAACGAACAACGATAACCTTTCACTGTCACACAAAAGAAGCATTCAGCCGCGAACGGACAAAATTGATTTTTGCTCATATTGGGACCAATTCCCCGCGCCATCGAGACAACGGGACATCGTGCATTCCCGTTAGGATGAAACAAAGTGATGAAACATAAATTAAATAACAGAAATGGAAAAATACAACCAAGCAGAAATAGAACGTGTTTTAGATTGGAAATAGTTTGTTTTTAATCGACTTCTTTAAAAGGAGGAGGACTCCATTCAATTTTATTTTGTTATATTTATAACCTCATAATTCGGTTCTCCCCGTTTCTGTCCCTCCTTCTCTTTTAAAGAATAGACTATTTGTCATTTTCCGTCAACCCGACTCACCCCAAATGACCACCACGTTGGTCGCATGGTTAAAGAACCTAACCACGAATCGATGGGGCTCGGGTTCGATTACCGACAGTGACTAACATTTACGGAATGAGAATAGATGTTTGTATTTCTGGGTTTGGGTATTTATTATGGGTGATCATATTTTAACACAACGTTTTTCATTCTTCAGTACGTCTAACCAATGATATCCACCCAAAAAATAATGTGATTCAAGGGATAAAAAAAAATAATTTTTAGGAATAAAATAATTATATCTCATAACGCTTTCCGTCTTTCTGCATAAAATTATCCACTTTTAACGTAAAAGTGGGTAGAAAGGTAAACAACGTCGCGCCATATCTGTGAGTATGCGTTAGAGCCAGTGCGTAGGTGCTTACGTCATACCTTATATATCTATTTCTATGTATAAGTATCCAAAGACATATCTAATGAACTCTTTTCGTCAAAAAATTGAATGCATAAATTGCATCAAAATCGGTTTACTCATTCGGGAGTTTTCGTTCACAAAAAATGTTAAAAAAAATGTTTTAATTTCGAGATTTTTTAGCAATCATTTTTTAGTACTTATTCATCAATCATTTTTTAGTAGTATTATATAGCAATCATTTTTTAGTACTCCGTCAAATGCGGTTTCAAAAATCAAAATCAAATCATGTTTTCAAAAGTTACAGCTTTTTAAATATTAAAACTTTGTTGTTTAAAGGTAAAACTTACTATTTTTAAAATAACTTTGAAGCTAATAATACACCGATTGACTCAAAAATATAATCAGCTTTTCTTTCTAAGAACTGCGTCAAATGCCTTGGGATACAATTTATTTGGGATTTATCAATAACGAAAATTATTGAAAAAACTGTCTTTTATTACTTCGATATTTTTCTGCCTATAGATTATGTAGCTAAGAAAACATTTTAAAGCTCAAAAATCGAGTTGAATGCCATTCGAATTATCAAAATCAATCATGGTTTCCAAAATATACACATTTTCAAAAATGATATTACCGTCATTTATAACAAAATTTAGATTTTTGAACTCGGAAAAAATCTATTCTTAGGTGTAAGTTTTGTTCCTTTGAGCATAAAATACCTAAATTTAGCGGGAAGTTTCAGGGATAACTTGCAATGTCAACCGGTTTACGGATATTTTATATCATTAAGATAGCAAACAAGCCGATGTTCTGTCCTGATGGAAAGGGACAACCATGGCCTATAATAGACACCACAAATGTTAATGGTGCGTTCCTATCTTTGTGGCGGGGTTTTAGCGCTACATGCATAAGTTTACCGACTACCTTTCCCTCCAACTCGGAACATGAGAGTGACAAGCACTGACGCTATTGCGGCAGGAATAGATAAGGCGGAGTTTCTAAACCCGGGCGAAACAATGCAGAAGTCTACCACCTAGTAGCCACGTTAGTGTCTCGCATATGGCTATGCAAGAACTAACGATCGTTCGCCTCTTACAAACTGCCTGGCAGAAAGGCAATTTTTAACTCGATATGTAATAGTAAATAATAAAATATCTGATTTTACAGCCCCTCTTATAACCACTATGTTGCGGCAGCCCTTTTACAATTACTAAGAACCGAATAACAACATTGACCATCATTAGCGCTATTATGGCAGAAATAGGTAAAGCGGTGATATGAAACCCGTGGGAGGCTTTGCAGAACTCTGGTTGTAGTTACGATGGCAATGACATATTTGGACAATCATCCGGTATTTGCTATTTAAAAACTAGCTGACATAATGGTAAATATTCTATCCTTCAAAGGTGTTTGGGACAATTGAAACCTCATTATGGCATTCGCTTGACAAAATTGAATATCTGTGATCTGAATACATAACAATTCTAAACCTCATCAAAGGCCGAGTGTATCGACATTCAGAACTGAAACTTGTAGTTAATTGCATAAATCCCTCCAATTTCGAAGTGGAAATATTTTGTTCTTTGTCGATGTAGATTGAAATAAAGCAGTCTCAGTAAGATTTATTACAGAGCCACAGTGAGTTTCACGACATTAAATTGATCGAGAACTGAGCATTGATGTATTAATTCGGGAAAGTAAATTCAATACTTTGATTTGATTTATTTGTAACATAATAAATAATGGTTGTAATTAATAAACCTATCATTAAAAATAAAATTTTGGACATATATAGTGACCAAGGAGGAAAAAGATCATTATGCTAGTTCCCTTTTGGGGAAGACAGAGTAAACCGGACGTCTATAATTCATTAAGGTTCACGTTATCCCGCTAGGGCGCTGAGTGAGGTGGGTAGTTATTCTTACTGTCGCAATATGGTTCTAGTGATAAACGGGCCGTAAAGTACTGCTGATTACGAAACTCTGAGCTACTCAAAATGCAAATCTCAGTGATTTGAAAGAAAGTACCTCGATAGCACTTTTGCTCGTTCCGGTGATTGAACCCGGCACTTCATTATCTGAACTGAATAGGCTGACTCTTACGTAGAAACGCTTATATAGAATGTCCAGCGGTTAGCAATTGCATGTTTTAACTCAGGCTTGAATAAAACTGGTAAAGTATTTAATAAATATTCGTAAATACTTCATGTTCACAATTTTTAAGAAAATACAAAAAAAATATGTAATAGTTTCCATGTCTTTCATTGGCCTAGCATAAGCATCATTGGCATCATTTGTGTCAACAGGTGCTGGTCGTCTCTTATGGCTAGGGTCTGTTTTTGTATTATTTGCTAAGATAATAAATTATTGTTTGTAAAATGCGATGCAAGGATTGTCTTTGTTTTAAAAAACCATTATTAAAAATTATATTCTTGGTCTTTAGTGCACTAAATCAAGACTTAATCTTGCAAAAACTGTAATATCCTTCGAATAATCTGCTCACATTATTACGATATTGCTCTGGAAAAAACTTGAAAACATTAAGTTTTCGTTGCGAATCGAATAGTATAGTATGTCTCAGTAAATCCTGAGATAGTTATTTCTAAAGATTTTCTCTTATATTTTAATAACGAAAAATTCCACAATTACTGCGCCAAACACTTTAATTATAAACATGAAATTTGCTCATCGTGCAAAAGCATTTTACGTAATAAATTTTAGACAAGCTTAGCAGGTGCACAATTAAAGGAAAATGCATATGTTGCAAAGTTCTTTAATATTAAAAGCAGTACATTAGGAGTGGAGCAGGTACGTGTCTAAAACGTAATTCGGCTAAGCCAAGTACAGTCAACAGCATAACAAAAATGCCAAATTTAAAAACATATATTCAGATAGTTTACTCAGGTTTAAGGTTTGTGTGAGTGGACCAGATTTACGCACTTTTTTATAGTATAGGATAGCAAACAAGCAAATGGTTCTCCGGATAATAAGAGAGAACTGTCAACTATAGACACTATAAATGTTACTTGTGCGTTGTTATCCATATGGTGGGATTGTAACATCACATGGATAAATTATCCGTCTACCGGTATTCCGGCGCTAAAAGGTTAGTACCAAATCCAAGCGAGACTTTGTGCTGAGAAATGCTGTTAATGCCGAGTAGTAATTGTAGCATAAAACGGTACTGTGAAATGCATGCCGAATGATCGACTATACGCGCGTAAGCTTCATATTTTTATAAAATGTTAACTAGGTATTTTAGAACTTACGAGGTTTATTTTAGGGGTGAATTTCACTTTTCACATTTATAATGTTTTGGGCACCAGTTGCGATCAAGCTGGCATGTAAAGCCTGCATGCATGTCATGACAATATAATAAATTAAAAATGTAAACACTTCTTTAAAGTTTCTTCATCATTCCGTAACCATTTGGTACAGAGATCAAGCTATATTTTGAGGTATGTAGTAATCACTTATCCCTGAGTTAAGAATAGCTCATTTCTAATTACTTAAACTTATTTTACCCTCATTAGACTAGTTTTAGTTTCTACAAGAAGATTGTGTAATATTTTCTTCTAAAGAGATCTTCTCTTCTAAAAATTTCTTGATTTAGAAATCGGACTGTGATAAAATCTCGATAATAATTACGTGGCCAAATTATATAAATAGTTGATAAATCATTGCGTGCTACTTATCATTATTTTGTAAGATACTATTAAACATTTACCTATTTTTATACAGTGTTCTATCCCTGTAGCGAAATTGTAATATTACGTGGCCAAATTATAAGCTAATTTACTCTGAAATACGACAGTGACTGATGCAATTGTAGCAGAGAAGACCTCTATCATCTATATAACACACAAAAGCGTGTCTCTATCAAGAATTGAATCCAAGCCCCATCGATTACGTTCTTCACCCATACAGCGGTCATATAGTTTTTCATATCCCTATTTTTTTTATTTCACTATGAAATTAGCAACAGAATTGGCAAATAGAGTTTTCTTTGAATTTCTATCCTTTTGAGACATTTTCGGATTTTTTAAAGAAATTATTATCATACTAAAAAGTATACTAAATTTCCCAACGTCAGTCTAGACATTGTCTATTATCTAAGATCTTTTGTAATGATTTAACATGTTTGTGATGATTTTGTTCATCAAAAGAATGGTAATTGTGTTATATTGTAATTAGTGTTCAAATATGGCAACACTAAGGCACCATCTTCCTATTCGTTAAAGTTGTGAAAGCTATGTGGCGGGAACAGAACGCGGAAGATGGCGCGTAGTGGGGCTTACGATATGAGAGACCTCATTTTCGGCGACAGGCGGTTCTGAGCCCTGAGCTCGACAACTTGTGAACATACAAGTCTATACTTGTAATGTTAAAATAGTCTGCAAGAAGTACATTAAAGAAATATCAAGCTTGTATTATATTTTTTTCACGAAACTTTGGTCGAGTCTGGCACGAGATATTTTCAAAGTAATCTTTCCGCGTATGGCGTATCTACTAAACTTTGTAACTGGATATTTGATTTTCTGAGGGATCGGTCGACATAGACTTAGACGGTTATTTTCCAACCTAACGGCAATTAATGCCGGGGTACCTCTGTGATTTATTCTCTCTACAACCTTATTTCAACTGCCTATTAATCACTTTTGACACCTGGTTTTATTGGCTACGCTGATGACTGCAGCATAGTTAAGATATATATTATATATGTCTAACTCGCAAGCAAGTTCACGTGAAATATAGTCCTTGAGCGAGTTCATGATTGAACGAATTAATTTAGCATTGCTGCGGATGTCCGATTGGAGAGGCGCACAATCTGTAAATTTAATTTCCTCTCAAAATACAGGCGTGTCTATTTTCTAGAAAAAAGGAGTAATTTCAATCTAACACCCTAACAACCAATTAACACCACAAAAGCCCAAAATCATTGAATTAATTTATCGAATTTATCTTTCGAACATTAACGTCACGTCCAACCTCAAATATGGCCAGAAAATCGAGTCATTGGCTCAATAGCTTCAAAGAAGCTAGAAATAATTTCGAATTCTTTTATTTTCTTTATTCGAACAGCTACTAAATCTGTATACGTCCTAAATTCAATAAATTCGATTAAGTTTCTTAAACACTTGAATTTCGAAGCGTTTAAGACACTTGCACATTTTCTTATGTACTATGCCGCGTCATAGCACGTTTTGATGTTCTATCGTGTTTATGTGTATGAGAGCCCTAAGCGAATTGAATCGATTACGTGAATTGGGGGGCTGTAGTCACCTTTCGGATGTTCCTGCCAAATATCAGCTCGAGGCATATAAATAGTATAAAAAATTATATTCTCATGTAACAATGTCTTTATTAAAGTACAAACTTATTTCCAAAAACAGATTATCATTCTAAGATTTAGCAGAGAAACGGAAAAATAAACCTTTTAACAAGTTTAGGAAAGGATTACAGTTTATAAAGATCTCACCGGGTGAATCTCTTTTACCTTCGTTACTTTGCAGAGGGATTTTCCTTTTGCTCGTAGATCGATATCTTCAGACCGCATTGGTTTATTCGATTTTCCACTAGACGTGAAGCTGAATAAGTCACATCGCCATTGTTTTAACGTCCACATCTAAGTTTAGTCGCTGGAAAAACAGCCGTATTTGAAGTTTATAGTATATGGCCGCGTTTTCGATCCGGTAGTAGTAAAAAAAAATGTTGACGCGTTGAAATAACTTGTAAATTTTTTTATTGAATAAAGTACTTCTGATTTCCAGTATCTTTAGTGCATATATATATATATATATATATATATATATATATATATATATATATATATATATATATATATATATATATATATATATATATTGGTTTGGGTTAGGTTAGCCTATAGTGTCTAGGGTTTAATGATGTTTGCGTTCATCAAAGTATTAAATTGTTATGCATTGAATTTTAAACAAGTAATTGGTATGAATAAAGCGGAAAAAATTACATAGCCCATATCACTATTACAAATTTAATCTAAATTATTTAGGTTACTGTATTCCTCAAGATCTCGGAAAAAGTACAACTAATGCATTTATTATTGGTTTCACAACTTGTATTATATTATAACGTAGCAAACAAGCTGGTTCTGATGAAGAGAGAATCATCGCTTATAGACAACAAGAATGTTAATCTATTGTTGAACTTAAGAATTGCTCAAGAATGTTAAGTTGCTATCTGTGTAGCGGCATGTTGAATGTATATAAAAGAAATTGACAAATTATTCAGTTGCAGAAAATCAAACCAAAAAACAAAAGTTATTTTGACCAGACGACAAATAATGAAGACGGAAGTATTTGAAATTAACATAATTTTAAATGACTAACTTTTTCAAAGGTAAAAGAATGTTACTTTTATTAAAACTTTACATATGAGCTCACAGTTACGAATAATATTACTTATCATATAGTCACAAAAATGTAAAAACGCTCTAATTAAAATGAATTCGTTAAAACCCAACTTACTAAGTATTTTTCGTACAAAAATACGTAAAACCACTTGATTTATGATTCGGTCTCATTCGTTTTGATTTACGGTCCTGGCGTGCGAATATTAAAGATTCGTATTGATATATTATTCCTTTATCCCCATTCTCCCTTTCGCTATTTACGAGAGTTTCCCTTGCTCTCATAACTTTCATCGTCCTTTTTAGCGCGACTTATAAAAACAGCCACGGCTTTCTTTAGACGCATATTTCTTCTATAATACCCTCAAGCTTTGTTTGTTTGTCACTTAGAGTGGGTTTATTTCAATCATATTCATAGTCAACAAAAATAAACATACTAAGCCCATATTTCACTACTGTGCTTGAAGATGTATTTTTATGAACACCATACATACCTACATACATACTCACACATCACAATGCTGAATCCTTTAAATTTTAACCACGGAGAATCGCGTTCTATATATATGTTTTTATATTATTTACTAGAATAGCAAACAAGCATTCTACTACCGGAAAGAGACAACCACCACCTACAGACACCAAAGTTATTAATGGTGCGTTGCTGTATATATTGCAGGTTTGAAATACCACAAGCTCAGTTTACCGGCTATAATACTCTCTAAACCGGAAAACGACAGCAATAAGAACTGACGCTATAGATAAGGTGGTTGTACTACATCCGGTCTAGACGGTACAAACCGCTACAACTCCCCGTATTGGTCCCGGGCTCCTTCAAAGAATATGCCAACTGCCGTTCTGCCATGCAGGTCGAAAGAAACATATCAGGAGAGTCACTGCCTGTTAGCTATTTCATGATATAAGAAATGTATGTAGAATTTTCTAATAAAAAATAACAGATATCCATATGCCCAGAGAACCGTGTGATGGGGCACGTAAAGTAATCTGTACGTCCATAGACACCTCGATTCGACGCTTTGTCGGCTGAATAGATATTTATCCTATCCAGCTAATCAACGTTAGTTCAGAAAGCCTCTAAATAAACAGATTCTCTACGATTCACCAGTCTATCGGTTGGTGTAACAGTTGGTGATCCTCGTCCGTATTTGTCTGTCCGCTGTTTTCGTCAAACACAATCATTACATGATTTTGTGCTAAACAAGACTGACTATATGAATTTTTTGCAAGGCATTACATAATACCACTCAAGTATCTACTATCTATTAAACAACCTAGAAATGCTTCGAAATCCACCCAAATCACGGAGAAAAAAAAATAATTTATTCCGACCAAAGAATCAAACTAGGGACGCAATAACTTGTCATACGATGATACGGGAGACATTTATAAGTTAACCCTAGATTCAGGTTTATTTGTAATACCTGATCTTAAACACTACCCACAATTTAAAATAATATCATACAATTGAGATGAATGTGACAATACAATAACTCTTTATTGCGCACCAAAATGTATGATAACATATAAGTTACAACATAAAAATTATGCACGTAAGATACACAAAGGTGGTCTTATCACTAATAAAATTATCTCTTCCAGACAACCTTTATAATAAGGATAACAATATATTAGGAAAACTGGTGCTAACCACAAGATAATTTATAGTTTTATGCTCTTACCTAGTGAAGTAACTAACAAAAAATCATGAAAACGGTTGACCCTGGAGGCTATCCATAAACTTCCCGTTAAATTGAGGAATTTTAAGCCCCAAGGAACAAAAATTTATGGTTATAAATTTTTTCAGAGTTCAAAAATCTAAAGTTTGTTTTATTTTGAATTTGGAAACGACCGATTTTGATCTTTCCAATGGCATTCAATGCAATTTTTGAGCTGTAAAATATTTTCTTAGTTACCTAATCTATAAGGTTGAAAAATGTCGAATTAATGTCAAAATTTTTTTTCTATAATTAAAGTAGCGTTTTAATGTTATTGTCGTGAACACATACATATACAGACATACTGACGTCATTGACAAACTAATCGGAAAGGTTTGATCTATCTGATCGGAACTAATCTAGTGAAAACTCATTTTTCGAATATCAGAGCAAAATCAGTATCCTTATCTAAAAAAAAGGTAATTACTACTGTCAGTTAGAAAATAAAAATATTTTCATTCAATACTACATGAATGAAAACATCATATAAATATTTGAATATAACACCTGTCGTAATAAATAAGAGGGTATTCGACAAATATATCTTATATCAAAGCGTTAACGAACGCCAAGTCATCAACTTCGTAATAAGCCCCCCTAGACAAGTGGCAAACGCTCAGTAACTATTCAAATATTACGCTTTGGCGATATTTAGGCCAAATTGGTAGCCAAGTGGATCATGGCTTGTTCAACGTTCGTTCCATACGAACTTTACGAATTATATCGAATATTGTCTCTGAATTGACGGTAAACGTCACTTTGAAGTATTATTTTCACCGAGGTTATAAGTTTTATTTATATGAAAAGTGCATTAAAAGCAAAAAAGACTTGCCCCCCAAGATGTGGCATCAACGTTAGTACAATAGAAAGAGAAATTTATGGATTTGTCATAAGCTGTTGACACGAGCGTAAACGAATTTGTAATTGGTAGCCAAGTGTCATTCGTGAAACGAAACGTCATATTGCATCGATCATTTTTGTCAATTTTCGTACAAGACCGTAGCCAAGTGGCACTTTTGACAAGCAAAATAGTAGCGAATTATTCGATAATCAGCGAACGCTAGAACCCTGCAGATTACGCTTAAAATGGCGGTTGATCACTATTATTCAATCAGCTGTTCTAAAGCGTGGATAACATCTGTGAGAATTTTTGATAATTTTAATGTAAAATTAACGCAAATTAAGAAGGCTTTTGGTGGCACATTATTAATGGTGTCTTGATATACTTGTGGGGGGGGGTATTAATGTCACATGCATACATTTACCGGCTACCTTACCCTCCAAACCGGAACACGACAGTAACAAGCACTGTTGCTATTGCTGCAGAAATAGGTGGGTCAGTGGTATTAGACCCGGGCGAGACAATGCAGAACCCTACCACTTAGAAGCCACAATACTAGTGACTCGTTTACCCAATTGTTCGCTTCTAACGAACTGCCTAGACACATTGTAAGTAATGATAGGTTTGCAAAATGCTGACAATGTCTTAATGATGATAAATATAATATTTCGTCTTTAAATATTTTACAGACACTATAAGTTCAAGTTATAAACACTATATTCTTGTTACAACCCTTGTATTTTGTAAATTTAATGAAACAAAGAAAGATAGTTTATTTTTCAGTGTAGCAATAGATTTCGATCAATTTTACATTTCTGTAAATATGTATGCCAAAAAATACGTAAAAAAGAAGTTTTATATGTTCAGTTTTGCATATTTTTGTTCATTTTTAATAATAAATTTATCATCAGCTTTCATAAATCTGAAACATAAGTTTTAAAATGTGACTATCGATAACATTTTGCACAATTCTACGTTCACTTGTAAGGTAGGTAAAGAGGATTTACTTAAAATATGTTAAAACAATCAAATTTGATAGCAATGAAGATAAATACATAAATCTTGGTGACAGTATTTAATTTTATAACTCTTTAAATTGGTAGTCCGTAGTACTGACAGAGTTCAATTAACATGTTAGCTATATAGAAACTTACGGCATGACAGTAATTAAGAAGAAAAGATAGTATATTTTATCTTATTCGCACTCACGCGGTACATACAATCAAAATTGAATCAGATATAGCGACTCTGTTCTTATTTTTATTATATTCAATTCAGAGACAATATTCGATATAATTCGTAAAGTTCGTATGGAACGAACGTTAAACAAGCCATAATCCACTTGGCTACCAATTTGGTCGAAATGACGCCAATGCGTTATATTAGAATGAACAGAGAGCTCGGTTGGCGGTCAGAGCGTGCGCAGGACTTAGAAAAATGTTGATGGAAAATTTCAACCCTATATAACACCCCTTTTTTGTTGCACCATTACGTGGAGGGGGTAAGGGACACCAACTTTTGTCAAGGTCACTTTGCTCTGAGTTAATTCCCCGTGGAGTTAGGGGATGAAAACCGAAATTCATTACAAAGGCGTCTGCGACTTAAAAAAGAAAATGTATTGAAAACCCCCTAGTTAGGTTAGGACTCTTAAATTATGGCAATTTGCGTTCATTTTACTTTATAATTATCAAAAATTCTAACAGATATTATCCACGATTTAGAACAGCTGATTAAATAATAGTGATTATCCGCCATTTTTAGCGTAATTTACAGGGTTCTAGCGTTCGCTAATCATTGGATCACCAATTTTGCTTGTCAAAAGTGCCACTTGGCTAAGGTTTTGTACGAAATTGTTCAAAAATGATCGATACAATATAACGTTTCGTTTCACGAATGACACTTGGCTACCAATTACAAATTCGTTTACGCTCGTATCAACAGCTTATGTCAAATCCATACATTTTGTTTTCTATTCTCCTAGCGTTGATGCCACTTGTCTTGGGGGGAAGGTCTGATTGTGATCTTTTCATTCCCACTGAGCCATGAGTAATTCCTTCTTCGATGGAGTTATAATGAAGACGAAAATTATATTACTTCTGATTATTCCATTGTTCCACGTTTTTGATTAAACGGGTTTCAGTCCTCTTGAATTTGTATGCTGAGTTGAAGCAAATCATTTTGGATTAACGAGATTTTGTTAGTCGTAAACAGAAGATAATATAATCTGATTGGAAGACGCATATGAGAATTAATTTAATAAGAAGATAACAAAGCATATAATATTATATTAGACCCAATACAACTGTCTTTTAATCTAGTGGTTACCTATTAGGCTTGAATTATGTCATCCATATTTCATTTCCGGGTTATCTTTCAAAATCAAATCTCGACAGAAAAAGTTAAACATTTTCATAAATTAAATAACAAAATAACGGTATTGTTACTAAAGAAATTTTTAATCCATATTGACCGAAATCTTTATGTAGAAATTTGATTAATGTTTGTTACTCATACAAAAATGGCTGAACGGCAAGTGAATGTAATTTAAGACACAGATGACCTATGTAGGAACATAATCGTATGCTAGTTTGTGTCTCGGAAAAATAACGTTCATGTTAAATTCCCAAAACTCTCAGCAGCACGCAGCGTCGGTGGGCGCAGCTAGTTATTAAAGTTTAGGATTTTTGATTTAGCTTATTTTGTATTTACTGGCTTTAGAATAGATAAGCTGTGTACAAATTCTTTTATCTCCTAGCAATTCCCTTTGGTTAAAGTTTAAATTGTTAGAGCGTATCGAGTTTGAAGGGGTCTTAAAGGCGCTAATCTTATAACTTATTGAATTTGCTTTCCGCGTTTCCAATTTGACTTTCAGCTACTTATGTAAAGTGGGAATCATTTTTTATTCATGTATATATACATTATACATATAATTGAATTGATGCTAATCTGTACGAAATTTATTGAAAATGATATCAATAGCTTAACTTTAAAGATATTTTTTTTTTGTAGAAGAGGGGCCAAACGGACAGGAGGCTCACCTGATGGTGATTACCGCCGTCCATAGACAACTACACTACCAGAGGTCTTGTAATTGCGTTGCCAGCCTTTTAAGAATGAGTAAGCTCTTTTCTTGAAGGTCCCTAAGTCGTATCCGTTTGGAAAAATTTCTGCCGATAGCTGGTTCTACATAGGAGTAGTGCGGGGTAAAAAATGCCTCGAGAATCGCACGGTTGTGGAATTCCAAACATCGAGATGGTAAGGATGGAACTTCGAATTTTGCCGTGATGTCCGATGGTGAAATTCGGCGGCAGGAATTAATCCAAACCGTTCCTCGGAACATTCCTCGTGAAAGAGCTGATAAAAGATGGTAACGCCAAAGAATCAAGCCGATTTGAAATAGTCCCGTCATCGACGATTCGAGCCGCTCTACGTTGAATGCGATCAAAAGGAAGGAGCTGGTACTCTGGAGCCCCCACCCATAAATGAGAGCAGTATTTTTTATTGACTTCACAGTTTTTTTTAAATAATACAAAAAAAATTATACCATTCAATATTATAAATATAAAAGACATAGCTATAAACATAAATAATAATGGCCAACACAATAAAAAAAAATAACTGCTGCAAATTTAGGTAGATCCTGATAGATTCCTGAACTGGAAGTCTCATATTGATATAGTATGCAAAAAAAATTATAATTTTCTGTATGCTCTTAGGAGAATAAGCCAAGTAGTATCAGCTTAAACGTTATTAAATGCATACTATGGATGTATCTCATCTATGTTAATTTACGATTTAAAGTAACTGCACTGATTACCATAGAGCATTTATGGCGTATTTAAGCGTTCTATTTTTAGGAAAACCGTTATTTAAAATACTAAAATTTCTCCCTCTACCATTTTTATATTATAAGGAAATATGCTTATTTGTAAAGAAATATATGTATTACTTTACTATCGTGGATGAATTCCATAACCAAAAATACGAGTAGCAGATGTTACAAACTTGTTTTTCCTAAATAAAAAATACAGAATGTCAAAATATGTAATGAATACTGTATGGAAATTAAAATTTATAACAAATTTATAACAAGTAACAAGTATAAACCGACAGCTCTCATCCACTTAACTATACACAATTTAAAAAGTAGCTTTACCAGCGGCTATAAGAAAAACAATTTTATTTCGTTTAAGAATATTTACATTTTACGTCTATTAAAATTAATAATTTCTATTTTAAATAAATGAATACTATTTTGTTATTATAATAACAATTTGTGTTAAGTATGTATTAATAACTTTTTTTTGAACACGACGTGTACTTGAGATACCTATATAGTAATAGTTTTATTTTTATGACTTAAAAATATCTTAATTACAGTTTTATTAAAATATATACCTTTTCAGTTTTCTGATAAATACAAAAATGCCCGGGATTGGAAAGTGCCCGGTTGGCGATAGGCTTGCCACCTATCACATTTGTGGGACCAAGTATCTTCGGCTAATCGTGGGTGCACTTGTTGTACCTCTGCCTACCCCTTCGGGGATACGGGCGTGAAGATACTTATACATAATTTGTAAGATTGACCACCGATTATAATGCCACCATTTTATTTCTTACTAGCTGACCCAGCAAACGTTGTTCTGTCTTTTTAACTACTCTTATTAAAAAATCTATATTTTCTCATCTTTTAAACCTTCCCTGGACTTCAACAATTCTCGAGTTTTAACGAGACTAACGAACAGCAATTGATTTTTATATATGACTAGCTGACCTGGCAAAAGTTGTTATGCCTTTTTGACTTCCTGAGGTTATGTAATTTAAGATTTTTATATTAATATTTATCTAACCAAATTATTTAAGTTATAAAATTAAGAATTTAACAATTTGTACGATGTGAATACTTTACAATATGTGATAACGAAATTCTTAATCGCATAAAATTCGGAAATTCTATCAAAACAAGTGATAATATATACTTAGCTAGATAGATTGGGTGATGGATGTACTATTTGCTTTCCTTTACTCAATACTTTAAAAATAGTTTTATCGTACTCTATAGACCAAATAGACTCTATTAAATTTGCGTGCCAAATTCACGATGACATAGACATTATAAACATATGTATATAGAACAATATGTTCTATATACATATGTTTATAATGTTATCATCCATTATTTAAACTCTATTATGTTAATAAATAACTGATTGATGATGATGCTTGAAATTTAGATTAGCCTTTTTTGATTTTGACAATATACTGAGATACAATTATACAGCAGTGCAGTTAATGAAATATGATGATACACTAAACCACTGTTTCTCAAAGAACATATATAGCTTAGGCCTGTGGGTTCTACAAAAGCATCTACATAATCAAAAAACGGGTTGTGGCTGTGTCATGGACACAGCCGTGTATTAAAAAAAATTAAAAAAAAAAGTCCGGAACAAACATGTGTCGGAAATCGAAGAACAACTTTCCTCAGCCTCAAAGTGGGGTCGACTAAACTTAGTCCACTTTAACCCCAAGAAGACACAAGTTAGCGCGTTTTCCACTAAAAAATCTCCCTTTGTCGTATCTTCTCGCTTTGAAAATACTTCCCTAACAACTACGGCCAGTCTTGAAATTCTTGGAGTTGACATATCGAGCAACGTTCAGTTCCGTGGTCACTTGGAAGGCAAGGCCAAATTAGCCTCAAAAAAGCTGGGTGTTCTCAGCAGGGCCAGACAGTATTTCATGCCGGCTCATCGCCTACAACTTTATAACTCATATGGAGTACTGCTCTCACTTGTGGGCGGGGTCTCCCCAGTACCAGCTCCTTCCTTTTGACCGCATTCAACGTAGAGCGACTCGAATCGTCAATAACAGGACTATTTCTGATCGACTAGATTCTTTGGCATTGCGTAGAGATGTGGCTTCGCTCTGCATCTTCTATCGGATCTATCATGGGGAGTGTTCCGACGAACTGTTTGGATTAATTCCTGCCGCAGAATTTCACCATCGAACATCGCGACAAAATTCAAAATTTCATCCTCATCATCTCGATGTCTGGAAATCCACAACTGTGCGATTCTCGAGGCACTTCTTCCCCCGCACTATTCCTATGTGGAACCAATTACCGGCAGGTTTTTCCAATCGGATACGACTTAGGGACCTTTAAGAAAAGAGCCTACTCTTTCTTAAAAGGCCGGCAACGCAACTGCAAATCTTCTGATAGTGTGGTTGTCCACAGGCGGTGGTGATCACTTATCATCAGGTGAGCCTCCTGTCCCTTTGCCCCCTTTTCTGTAAAAAAAAAAAGTTTTACGTGAATACGTCACGTAACAGGTCATATTTTTCGGTATAATTTTTTAGGGTTCCGAAGTAAACTAGGAACCTTCATAGTCTCGCTATGTCGGTCCATCTGTCCGTCTGTCCGTCTGTCCGTCTGTCCGTCTGTCCGTCTGTCCGTCTGTCCGTCTGTCCGTCTGTCCGTCCGTTCGTCAGTCCGCCCTTCCGTCCATCCGTCCGTAACCTAGCTCAGAGATCCTTAGTACTAGAAAGCTATAATTCGGCATGAATATACATATTAATCGCGGCAAAACATTTTAGGTTAGCTCCTCTACATGTAAATTGGGGATGTCAATTTTTTTTCGTATACACCATAATATGGGTTATAGTTAAATTGGTTTTTAAAAAATGTTGTCGTTTTGTAAAAACAATTTCTCGATTAAAGGACTTGTTTCTTAAATATTAGGCTAATATTAAAAGTGCTAATCTTTGCTAGGGTCAAGGGTCCTCCCTCCTCTGTCAGGTAGTGGTTGGTTTTAGAGATGGGAAAAATTCACGATAAAAATGTAATGAAATTAAAAGGAAAACTATTACGGCTTAGAAGGCTTTACAAATGTTTGGGCAATAGTCGACTAACTTATAAAATGCACTTATAAAAAGATTTATAGGCGATAAACTTGTGGTGTGGATATATTCGTCATGGACGTTAAATAGGTTGAATGTTCATAGTATGAAACCATATTACATAAGTTTTGTTGTAAGATAAGATGCACGAATTGATAGATAAATAAAAAATAAATAAAATAAATATTCACTGGACAAATTACACTTACTGATCTAACCAACGGTGTTAGTCAACGATACTAATACATAGAAATACATATATAAATATAGGAATATATTTAATAAACACCCAAACCCGGAAATACAAACATTTATGCTCATCACGCAAATGCTTGTCCCCGTCGGGGATCGAACCCGAGCCCCGTTGATTGCGTAGTCAGGATCGCTAACCACTCGACCAACGGGGCGGTCAAATGAAGATGTAATGAATGTATTATTGATGATGTAATTGGATATTTTATGTGTAATAGAAACTAAGCGTAAAGATAGAGAAACCACGGATCTCCCCGGTGACAAGATGACGTGTAAGCCCATACTTTTAAAATGATGATTATAAGAGTATGAGCTTACAACTGAATGCGGAGAAAATTAAGGTTCTAGTATTTGTAAGAGAAGCAGAAGAACATAGAGAATAGAACGGAGTTTGTTAAATCAGGGTGCCCGTCATGCCCTGCATGTTCTTACCCCAACGCTGTTGTACAAAATATTATTACAACAGCCCTCTTTTTAGTCCGCCTTATTGTGATAGGCAGCTTCGGAAACCTACATTGAGCGTGGCTCAACACACACTTTACCAATTTATCATTCGTCGTACAGTTGTCGTCGTTGATCGTTTCCGGCGCCTTCATCTTTTTACGTTCTATGGACTTCATCACTCTTTCATATAGGGGTTCTTGGGTATCATATACGTAAACTGCCGTTTAGATGGCATACGTCTCTTCTATCTTTATTTGGTGTTTGATTGATTTTATTGACCGGTAAAAAAATCCTATTTTTTTTTCACTTAAACGCCATATACATCTACTACAAACATTTAAAATTATATTTTTTCTTACACAATCGATAAATCTTTAAAAGAGCTGTCGAACAAAACCTAATCAAATGGCATAACTGCTCCTAGTAAAAAGATATACTTCATGCAAATTCAGTAACGCAGCGAAATTACCTAAAAATGTCGGCACTTCCTCCTCCATTCTCCGTATAGCATAGAAGTCCAAACTTGGCTTAAAAAATTCTTTGATTATTTAGCTATCCAACGGTATAATTATATTTTGGATGTTGATGATAGTTATGTAGCTATAACACTAAATTGTATCCCCCAATTTTGTTATCGTCAGTTTTGTTGAACTGTCCCTTACTATGAATGCAAATTTAAAGACGTATTCACGTCAAAACGATTTATTATCGCAACTTGAAAGACACCAAAATTATGAGAAAACATAATCTAAAGTCGTCGCCCAAACTATGTAATAGCTACAACATTTCTCGCTTACAGGTAAACTATCAAAGTTTTGGAATGAATGGCATGAGTTGAACAAAAATGCCAACTCTAACGACTTAGTAACAAACTTGTCGGAATCCGTGACATTTAAGTTCGTCTATAATATATTGTAGGTCCAAATATTAGTCGGCAAATTAAGACGCCTATTTGTTGTGAAATTCTTAATTATATTAATTTAAAATTTTGTACCCCTTTTTTATAAAATTACACGGACTGAGCACTATGAAATTAAGTGTCACTGTGGCTAAAGTTTATGTAGAGGAATGCACATGAAAGCTAATATTTTTTTATAATATACGTTAAGACGAAATTTTTATTGTAAAAATGAGTAAGGGCACAGGAGAAAGGGTTCCTTTGATTTAGAAAGAAAGGCAAATGAGAAATTAACAAAACAGCTATACAATGCGAATGTGGAAGGTAGATACAGAGGAAAATAAGACCAAGACTGATACCGTGATCAGTTTGGTGGTGTAGTCTTCGCAACCGCCGTGTTTGTCTGAAGAGGGTAATTGTGGAGGAAGCAACTTAGATAAATCTATAAGGATCGTATCATATGACACTCTGTTCTCTCTGCCTACCTTGTAAGGGATCTGGCATAAAGATATGTTAGTAATATGTATTAAATATTAATGGTAAATTGTATAGCGATATTGTTGTCAACAACTCGCAATTAATATCTTGAAAGCGTATAAGCGATGGTCGTGACCACGGATTAAATGGATACGGCTTTCAACAAAATTTTTCAGTTTTTTCAGTATAACTTGCATTTTACCGATAAAATAAAATCACTTCATGGGTAACTTTTAAACAATGTCATCTCATTCGGTACGATAAAACAATACAACATGGTTTATTTCTTTTTTTTTTCCAATATAATATAACCTATAAATGTATGACATTTTTGACAGTAATAGGAGCGTTTGCTCAAATGCGCGGCGACACGTTTCCTTCCCAATGGCGTGTCTATTAGTATCCATGTGGTCTGTGGTCGTGCCCTTTTTTCTTTTAGAAGAATTGATATTGTGCTATGATAAAAAAATACCTTAAATCCTTTCCGTTTCGGCTTGGAGCCTAAGATTAAAGGAATAAATGTATAATGATTGAAGTACTTGTATTGGTTTAATAGAAAGGTTATTGGCGCAGAAAAATTAGGACTAAGTTTTGAAAGAATTGTCTCTTCATTTCTAGAACTTTCCAATTTTATAAAAAAAAAACTAGTTTTAGATTACCTACAATTTTACCTAATGTGTTTATTAACTTACTTTTGAAAAAACGGTGAGTGTCATAATACATTATCTGATCACAAAAAGTTTGTTAACATTAACAAATGGTCACGACTCATGATTTATACTTTGCAATCAAAAGCAAAATATATTGTTTCAACTTTCAACTAAAATATACACTTTTAGAAATGTATTTTTAGAGTTGCGTACCTAAAAGGTAAAATCGGAACCCTATTACTAAGTCTCCGCTGTCTGTCTGTCCGTCTGTCTGTCAGACACCAGGCTGCATCTCATAAGCCGTGGCAGCTAGAAAGCTGAAATTTTCACAAATTATGTATTTTCGTTGCAACTATAACAACAAACACTAAAAATTAAAAATAAAATATTAAAGGGATATGTGGACCCCCATACATTAAACGTGATTTTTGCCGTTTTTTTATAGATGATGGTACAGAACTCCTCGCGCGTGAGTCCAGCTCGCACATGGCCGGTTTTGATTTAAAAATTGCCATGATAAATAATCCATGATTAAATAAGACTCTGAATTCATAATGAGCTCGAACATTAATCAAGACAACGCTAAAAACAGGCAATATTCTAAAAAATCCAATCCACAAAGAAGGGTCCTTCATTTCCTGTCCCGACGGTAGGAAATAAAATTGCCATCAAGCGGGTGCCGGTGAAGGTAATTTAAAAGTAATGCTGCAAAAATTTGTAGCAATGCGAATTTAAAGGCGAATTGCGGTGTACACAAATCAGGCGCCGGCTGGCTATCTACTTGATTCTTAGAGGATATGTATATCTAGAGATCGTAAATCATTCAAGGATCGGTGAACACGTTGACATCTCATTCAAGTAAATTCAATTTTTTTTTCAATTTCAGATAGCATTTATTTGAGATAGGTAAGCTCGGTTACATTTATTGACTTCAAAAACATTATCTATAACTACACAAGTATACGTGTAATTAATTCAACTAAGTAATCTATACATATAATAAAATCGTAAGAAAGTCAAAACTGTACATAGAATATTTATTTTAAAGATTTTTTTTTTATAGAAGAGGCGGCAAACAAGCAAGAGGTGCACCTGATGGTAAGTGATCACCGCCGTCCATGGACATCTGCAATACCAAAGGTCTTGCAGTTGCGTTGCCGGCCTTTTTGTAATTTTTAATTACAAAAAGGCCGGCAACGGCGGCCGGCCGGTAATTGTTTCCACAACAGAGTAGTGCGAGGCAAAAAGTGTCGGGAGAAACGCACAGTTGTGGATTTCCAGACATCGAGATGGTGAGGATGGAACTTTAAATTTTGACGCGAAGTCCGATGGTGGAATTCGGCGGCAGGAATTATTCCAAACAACTCGTCGGAACACTCCCCATGATAAAGACGATAGAAGACGCAGAGTGAACCTACATCTCTGCGTAATGCCAAAGAGTCGAGCTGTTCCGAAATAGCCTGGTCGTCAACGATTCGAACCGCTCTACGCTGTATGCGATCAAGAGGAAGGAGCTGGTATTGGGGAGCTCCGGCCCAGAGATGAGAACAGTACTCCATGTGAGGCCGAATCTGTGCCTTATAAAGTTGAAGGCGATGGGCCGGCAATAGCAAAAAGTACTGTCTCGCTCTGCTGAGCACACCGAGTTTTTTAGAGGCTAATTTAGCCTTGCCTTCCAAATGACCGCGAAACTGAACGTAATTCGATATGTCGACTCCCAGGATTCCGACACTAGCTGAGGCTGTCAGGAGAGTATCCCCAAATCGAGGTGATACGACAAAAGGTGTCTTTTTTGCGGTGAACACGCAAAGCTGTGTCTTCTTGGGGTTAAAAGTGACCAGGTTTTGACGACCCCATTCAGAGACATCGGTAAGTCGATGCTTGACTTCAGACACAAGCTTGTTTCGGCACTCTTCGACGTGTTCCCGAGAAATACCGCTTCGGCCGGAGTATGCCGTAGTATAGCATCACCAGTACTGTCATCCGCATAGCAATGTATGCTGCGAATTCGCATCATGTCATTGATATGCAGAGGAAACAGAGTCGGTGATAGCACGCAGCCTTGGGGAACACCAGCATTGACAGATTTAAGGTCGGAGCACGCACCGTTGACAACGACCTTGATGCTCCGGTCAGCCAAAAAACTGGTGATCCACTTGCATAATTTCTCGGGAAGCCCATAGGAAGGCAGCTTCGCGAGAAGCGCTTTGTGCCATACCCGATCAAAGGCCTTCGCTATGTCCAAACTAACTGCGAACGCCTCCCCCTTGTACTCAACTGCTTCCGCCCACCGATGAGTAAGGTATACTAGAAGGTCACCAGCTGAACGGCCGCGACGGAAACCGTACTGACGGTCGCTAATCAGCTGGTGCTCTTCTAAATACTTGAGGAGCTGAGAGTTTATGATCGTCTCCATAATTTTGGAGAACAAGGAGGTTAACGCTATGAGCCGATAGTTAGACGGATTAGAGCGATCTCCTTTTTTAGGGATGGGATGAACCAAAGCTGTCTTCCATGAATTCGGTACCACGCCGAGTGAGTAGGAGAGCCGGAATAGGCGTGTTAATACTGGCGCCAACTCTGGAGCACACACATTTAGCACGATCGGAGGGATGCTATCCGGCCCATTCGACTTGTGGATGTCCAAGGAAAGTAGTGCTTTACGCACAGAAGACTGCCGAAATTGTAGTTCTGGCATGGAACTATCACACTGCGGGATGGTAGGCGGTGTGTTCCCTTGGTCATCCAGAGTCGAGTTGGCCGCAAAGAAGAAGCCCAGGAGATCGGCCTTCTCCTTTGCGGTATGGGCCAAAGAGTCATCGTCTCCGTGCAAAGATAGAAGAGAGGGCTGTGCAAAATTCCCTAAGACAGCCTTGGCGAGAGACCAGAACACACGGGTCCCTGAAGGAAGGCGAACTAATTTCTCGCCAATTCTGCCTATGTGTTCGGATTTTGCCTTGGCGATAGCTCTTTTGAATTTATTTAGAATACTTGGGGCGTGATCTACAATCGATATCGAAGCCAAAAATACAGTTTTTAGAATTTTTGTCTGTTTGTCTGTTTGTCCGTTTGTCCGTTTGTCCGTTTGTCCGTTTGTCCGTTTGTCCGTTTGTCCGTTTGTCCGTTTGTCCGTTTGTCCGTTTGTCCGTTTGTCCGTTTGTCCGTTTGTCCGTTTGTCCGTTTGTCCGTTTGTCCGTTTGTCCGTTTGTCCGTTTGTCCGTTTGTCCGTTTGTCCGTTTGTCCGTTTGTCCGTTTGTCCGTTTGTCCGTTTGTCCGTTTGTCCGTTTGTCCGTTTGTCCGTTTGTCCGTTTGTCCGTTTGTCCGTTTGTCCGTTTGTCCGTTTGTCCGTTTGTCCGTTTGTCCGTTTGTCCGTTTGTCCGTTTGTCCGTTTGTCCGTTTGTCCGTTTGTCCGTTTGTCCGTTTGTCCGTTTGTCCGTTTGTCCGTTTGTCCGTTTGTCCGTTTGTCCGTTTGTCCGTTTGTCCGTTTGTCCGTTTGTCCGTTTGTCCGTTTGTCCGTTTGTCCGTTTGTCCGTTTGTCCGTTTGTCCGTTTGTCCGTTTTTCCGTTTTTCCGTTTTTCCGTTTGTCCGTTTGTCCGTTTGTCCGGTTTGTCCGTTTTGTCCGGTTTGTCCGGTTTGTCCGGTTTGTCCGGTTTGTCCGGTTTGTCCGTTTTGTCCGGTTTGTCCGTTTTGTCCGGTTTGTCCGTTTTGTCCGTTTTGTCCGGTTTGTCTGTCTGTCTGTCTGTCTGTCTGTCTGTCTGTCTGTCTGTCTGTCTGTCTGTCTGTCTGTCTGTCTGTCTGTCTGTCTGTCTGTCTGTCTGTCTGTCTGTCTGTCTGTCTGTCTGTCTGTCTGTCTGTCTGTCTGTCTGTCTGTCTGTCTGTCTGTCTGTCTGTCTGTCTGTCTGTCTGTCTGTCTGTCTGTCTGTCTGTCTGTCTGTCTGTCTGTCTGTCTGTCTGTCTGTCTGTCTGTCTGTCTGTCTGTCTGTCTGTCTGTCTGTCTGTCTGTCTGTCTGTCTGTCTGTCTGTCTGTCTGTCTGTCTGTCTGTCTGTCTGTCTGTCTGTCTGTCTGTCTGTCTGTCTGTCTGTCTGTCTGTCTGTCTGTCTGTCTGTCTGTCTGTCTGTCTGTCTGTCTGTCTGTCTGTCTGTCTGTCTGTCTGTCTGTCTGTCTGTCTGTCTGTCTGTCTGTCTGTCTGTCTGTCTGTCTGTCTGTCTGTCTGTCTGTCTGTCTGTCTGTCTGTCTGTCTGTCTGTCTGTCTGTCTGTCTGTCTGTCTGTCTGTCTGTCTGTCTGTCTGTCTGTCTGTCTGTCTGTCTGTCTGTCTGTCTGTCTGTCTGTCTGTCTGTCTGTCTGTCTGTCTGTCTGTCTGTCTGTCTGTCTGTCTGTCTGTCTGTCTGTCTGTCTGTCTGTCTGTCTGTCTGTCTGTCTGTCTGTCTGTCTGTCTGTCTGTCTGTCTGTCTGTCTGTCTGTCTGTCTGTCTGTCTGTCTGTCTGTCTGTCTGTCTGTCTGTCTGTCTGTCTGTCTGTCTGTCTGTCTGTCTGTCTGTCTGTCTGTCTGTCTGTCTGTCTGTCTGTCTGTCTGTCTGTCTGTCTGTCTGTCTGTCTGTCTGTCTGTCTGTCTGTCTGTCTGTCTGTCTGTCTGTCTGTCTGTCTGTCTGTCTGTCTGTCTGTCTGTCTGTCTGTCTGTCTGTCTGTCTGTCTGTCTGTCTGTCTGTCTGTCTGTCTGTCTGTCTGTCTGTCTGTCTGTCTGTCTGTCTGTCTGTCTGTCTGTCTGTCTGTCTGTCTGTCTGTCTGTCTGTCTGTCTGTCTGTCTGTCTGTCTGTCTGTCTGTCTGTCTGTCTGTCTGTCTGTCTGTCTGTCTGTCTGTCTGTCTGTCTGTCTGTCTGTCTGTCTGTCTGTCTGTCTGTCTGTCTGTCTGTCTGTCTGTCTGTCTGTCTGTCTGTCTGTCTGTCTGTCTGTCTGTCTGTCTGTCTGTCTGTCTGTCTGTCTGTCTGTCTGTCTGTCTGTCTGTCTGTCTGTCTGTCTGTCTGTCTGTCTGTCTGTCTGTCTGTCTGTCTGTCTGTCTGTCTGTCTGTCTGTCTGTCTGTCTGTCTGTCTGTCTGTCTGTCTGTCTGTCTGTCTGTCTGTCTGTCTGTCTGTCTGTCTGTCTGTCTGTCTGTCTGTCTGTCTGTCTGTCTGTCTGTCTGTCTGTCTGTCTGTCTGTCTGTCTGTCTGTCTGTCTGTCTGTCTGTCTGTCTGTCTGTCTGTCTGTCTGTCTGTCTGTCTGTCTGTCTGTCTGTCTGTCTGTCTGTCTGTCTGTCTGTCTGTCTGTCTGTCTGTCTGTCTGTCTGTCTGTCTGTCTGTCTGTCTGTCTGTCTGTCTGTCTGTCTGTCTGTCTGTCTGTCTGTCTGTCTGTCTGTCTGTCTGTCTGTCTGTCTGTCTGTCTGTCTGTCTGTCTGTCTGTCTGTCTGTCTGTCTGTTCGTCTGTCTGTCTGTCTGTCTGTCTGTCTGTCTGTCTGTCTGTCTGTCTGTCTGTCTGTCTGTCTGTCTGTCTGTCTGTCTGTCTGTCTGTCTGTCTGTCTGTCTGTCTGTCTGTCTGTCTGTCTGTCTGTCTGTCTGTTTGTCTGGATGTATGTCCGCGGTAAACTCAAAAAGTACTGCATGCATTTACTTCAAATTTTGCATGAATATTACTAACAGGTCGGGTCAACATGTAGGCTACATATTATCACGCTATCACCTACGGGGGAGGTGCAGTGTGGAGTAAACGAAGTCCGCGCGGACGAAGTCGCTGGCAGCAGCTAGTTAAAACATATAAGACAAAGTTTGCAGCTGGAGAAAATATGTTTTACTGCAAGGGAGAACATTTAACAAATTTTTATTGAAGTTTAAAAAATATACAATTTGTATGGCAAAATATATAGGTATGTCAATCAAAATAATAATAATAAAAAAGAAATATCAAGTCAAAAAAATGACATAAAATAATTAAACTATAATAATTAAAATTAAAAAAAGAAAAAGAAATGTCAGGTTCAAAGAATGTCACAAAATTATTAAAAAATAATTACAAAATTTTATTAATATTATTCGTCAATGGTTTAATCGTCAATTAAAAAAAATAATATATAAATGATAAAATATATGAAATAAAACAAATTATAAGAATAATTTATTTACACTGAAATATAAATAAAACAATATAAAAGTATTTTCAGGAGAATGTGATATGTAGTTTAACTTAGCACTAAAACTAATAAATTTTGAAACATAAAACTTAGTCATTACTTTTTTAGATAAATTTGATTACTTTTTATATAAATATCACCACTACGGTTTATTCACAGAGCAAATCAAATGTAAATAGAAGCTAAAGTTCACAATGATTCTTAAGTTTTGAGTTTGGTTAATAAGGTGATTTTTCCTATAGCCAAATTTTAAAATTTTTGTGAAAGAGATTATTAGTTTTATATGTATTTCTGAGAACGTGGATGTTTACAATCTATTTACCATCAGATTTCGGTCTCCTATTAAGATTTTTTTTCTTTGTGCTCGATCCCCAGGAATCAAATCCAAGATCTCACAATTTAAGCAAATGAGCTTAAAACAACACCAATGAGTTAGTATGACCATTTGGTAATAAATTATTATGTACTGTTTTCTATTTTTTATAACATTGCCACGTGTTAAAATAATATATATTGTTGTAATCGTTTTTTTTATCTAACGTATTGCGTAAAATTATTTTTTAATAAAGAGGTTTTATTATGTAGCCATCAAAACATTTTTTAGCTATTTGGATTTAAATAAAAGAATAATTTAGGATTAATATTTCTAATTGTTTCTTAGTATTTTCGGATTATTTAAGATATTGCTATTAGCACTCTACGCAAATATCAAATAATATAATAATTCAAATAAAACTATCCTAACATCATGTTATATGTTATTATAATTTAATAAAACTTAAAATAACAAATCATACGTTCGTAACATTATTTTTTTATATAATTTAATAACTGACCGATGTTGCTTTGTCCAGAAGTAGATTAACATGTCATCGATATAGTTTTCTCGTACAAACTTTGATTCCCTATTTCAGCATTTCAGAGGCTGATTTTTGAAATAAAATTTAACATATACCTCGCGTCTTCATCTACCTTCCTGCCGAATTTCAGTAAAATCGCTTCAGTAAAAGCGTAACAGAGAGACAGAAAGACTTTCGCATTTATAATATTAGTATGGATTATAATAATAGTATTGAATATGACAGAGCGTGATTTAACCATTCTATGACCTAACTTTCATACAAACTAGTCCAATCATTGGGATGCAATTGAGGAACAAACATCAAAACATCTTACGAAAGTTCACTATTTATAATATTACTGGTTATGGTTGAAGCACGTAAATTGTGTTTACTATTCATTATTAAAATAATTAACCAATTAATGGTTATACGTTTATTTTATTTTTGTCATTTTATTGTTTTTATTTGGAACAGTAAACAACATATATAAAATATACCTACTCGTACAGTAAAACTAAAAAACAATATCTTTATTATTATAATATAAATTACATGTCACGTTATTTGTCCGCGATAGACTTCGAAACAGAACCGATTTATCCTAACTTTTAATTATATGTGCCTAAACCAAAAATAAAACATTTTTACAAAAAATGTGTATTGTATGTTTATTATTATATATATTTATATTCCTGTTAGTCTTAAATAATTGCCTTTAAATAAATTTCGCAAAAAAATTTTAGATTTGCTGTTAGACAAAACTTAATATGATATTAAATAATTTTCAGGTGATAAAATTAAATAGTAATAGATAGAAATATAAGTATGTTGAATTAGCCTTAAAATTCTATGTTATAAAATTTTGTAAATGGTGAAATAACTTTGTAAATTATTAAAATTCTGATTACACAAAAAATGAAACTTATAATTATAAAAATACCTTTTGTGATATGAAATCACTCTAGTATATTAGTAATAAGTACATAAAATAGAGAAAATAAGACAAGCCCGCTGAGTTTCTTTCGCTGGATCTTCTCAGTGTCTCTTCACGTTCCGATCCGGTAGTAATACTAAAAAATCGATACAAAGTTTTAAATGAAATATTATGTGGTAATATTTTTAAATATTTGCACACCATATTATGATAGAATATGTTGGTAACTTAACGTTTAATAACTTGTAACACCCATATTCTTGCATTTAAATATTTTCTTTCTTTTTTCTTCTGTTTGTCTCAATTGGACATAGTTACACAAAAAGGATCAGTGTTGAAGTAATTTTAATTAGGCAAAAAAATTCAGACTCCTTGACATTTAACTATATTACTAGTAGTAGTACCTCAATGCTCCTTGATTCATTTTACATAATTAGTTGATAATATTGGTTGTTAACAGGAAAGTTGAATTATTCAACTTATTTATTTCTTAACGTGCCATACATGGGGACTATTTCTGACGTTGAATAATGTAATAGAGAGCTATTTTTGCTTGGATCTTTTTAACTGGCCAATAGTATTAATATTTAGCATAAGTTTGATGCACCTAACTCATTTTTGTCCATATTGTAGATTGGATCCTTTTTGTTTAACTACGTCCAATTAACCTCCCCCCTCTCTTAAGTACTCCTCCAAAATATCCAATACAGTAATTTTTATGGCAAAAAACCGTTTGCCGAGGCGGCTAGTTATATTATAAATCAACAGCACTTGTTTATATTACCACAAATTGACAAGTTAAAAAATATATATGAATTGTATATAAATATATACTCTAAGACTATCTGATAGATGATGCTGATGCTTCCAAATTGATGATCATTACTGAATGAGTCGTGTGGTTTTTAATTGAATTATTTAACGATCATGGCATTAATTTGTAGCGCCGATGGCAAGAAATCTGGACAGTTTTTATTTAATGAGCAGCGTAATAAATTTCGTTGTATAAATAAGTTCCAATTATCTTCACGGATTTATTTTTCTTTTGCTACGGGTAAAAAACAGTTTTAACTGACTTTGTTTTTGTAACTGTCCATTATTTTTTTAGTAAAAAGTGATTTACTTTTCGAATGAATTTTCGCTGGAAATAATTTAGAAAACGAGCTGACCCGAAAAATATCTTATTTATTTATCTTTATTTGTACATTTTACAGGAACGTTTTAATGTTTGTGTGTGTGTGTATTTGTACATGTGCTATTTCTTCAAGTTAAAACTACAGGGGGTTTAGACAAAGTAACATTATAAAAACGATAACGAAGTAAGCCCCGCTAAATCACGTGATCAATCGTCATTGTTATCGCAAGTTGATAGACAATGTTATAATTCGTAACGAAACCGTAAAGTATCGAGTTGTTTTAAGAAACTATTCCACTGTCTAGGTTTTGGTTGACATAGTCCATATTTCTTTTTCTTAACAAAAAAAAACAATTTAACACAACGATCGCGACAATATTTTCACTTTGGCTAGGAAATTGTTTTCGTTATCTCATAGACGATGATGAATTTAGATATCCTTTTGTTACGAAGCGCATTTTCTTTGTCTAAATATCCTGAAGGGATGAGACACTAGGAGTAACAATAGGATGACCAAACAGCAAAAGAATTTTCCAAATTAGTCCTGGCTGGACTGTTCGAGTATGTAGGTAGGTACTTACATACTTAAAACCTAAAAGATTCTGACCAATCGGCTCGACTAGACCCTCCTCCTTTCTTGAGGTCGGCTGAAAAATTTATATTTTGCAACTAATCGATAATTTCCATGCCAATGCAAATCAGTCACTTATTGTTACATTATATGAATTTTTATTCTTGCATATAACAAGTGATTAACATAATATAACATAAGCATAATATAAAAGTAATTTAAATAATTAAATTAACTTTATTAATTAACTAACTAACTATTAATCCGTCATTTATACCCGTATCTCAAAAACAACTGAACCGATTTGGCACTTAGACTGTTCCCTAAGTCAGAACATACCTGAAAATCAAATGGAATCATCTCAAAATATTTTTTATTTACCGAGAAATTCTTGGAAAATAATTCAAACTCATAAATATACAAACATACATACACTAATGAAATTAAGTAAGTGCTTTGACGGTAAAATACTCAAATAATATCCAATTCCAACAATACTTCATGAATATATGTCAAACTGATAACCTCCAATTTTTCGTCGGTTGAAAATAAATATAATACTCGTAAGAAAATTACTTATAGAAGTAAACTATTCTCTAACGTTTTAAACTATATATTCAGCGTTCATAGCAAAAAGAAAAAGGAAATATTTTATCTTGTTCGAATAACCAACCCATTTGAAAGAAGCAGAATCAGCAAAAGTGAAATTATTATATTAAAAAACCCCACCACATCCCAATAAACGAAAATTGCTGACGTGTCTGGTCGTAAACTGTTACCGGATTTAATAAAATTTATTTAGCTCTATCCTGTAGGGGTCGACAAATCATAATTCTAACAGAACAGGTACTTAGTTTGGAAGGAGTTTTCCAGATCGTAAAGTTTGTTTAAGTCTGGGCTCACGAGAATATTCTAAATACGAATGTAGTACAGTTGACATCAATAATTCCATGACATTAACTCGTCTGGAAAATTTAATTACGCAATATTTTTAATATGTTTTGTTGTATATATAGTTATAATTTTAATAATATTCACAAACAATTGAATTTTTTAATATATTTTAAGATTGAAGATAATCAAAAATAATAATATTCATTGTTGCCTTCAAACTCAGCGCCACCAAGAAAATAGCTTGAGAAAGGTATATACAAAAACGCAAAAATATCGCAACGTTATAAAAGTATATTAATAATAATCAACCTTATTCTGTAACTCCGTTTCCCTGACGACAGCCTATAAAATTTTGTTAGGCCCTTAGAAAATTCAACTTTACATTATTAATTTTGTCGTTTCAAATTGCAAGTCATATGATAGTTATGAGCCGTTTTCTTGACGTGATGCATACTTACGTTGGCTGTGATTGGACGAAATAAGACCATACATTTATTCGTGCTCCTATTATATTAGCCACTTTTAAGGTCACGATCTTGGGCCTGATTATTTTTGATCGAAGAATGGGGAGAATTTGACGACTATTTTATTATTATAAATTGTTACACTGATTTCGTACTTAAGTATTACCTACAAACCGATATATTATTAATATAGTTTTTAGGACCATTTTTGTATATTTTTAATTAAACAAAACATCCGGGCACTTTAAAGAATAGACCATCTGCCATTCTCATTCTGTTATAAAATATATTTTGTCAATCTTTTATATGTCATCGCGAACTAAAAACGTCATTGAAAACAACTGAAAAAACTGAACTTACCAAGTTCCTACATCAATAAAATGACTTTTCTACGAGGCGTAAGTCAAGTTAATCCTATGAATGTTAAATTACCAAATAGTCTAAAAAGCTTGTGGAACGCCTCGTTATTATTAAATTGCTTGCTAATGGTTACTGCTATGAATGACGGATCGTTAGTTATAGGATCCCGATACTAGCAGTCCAGCTGTTGATCCATAGTTATTGATGTTCATTCAAAAACAGCAGGCTAACATTTGACTCCGGTCACATTAAACCTACCATTAAACTGAAGCAAACGCTTATGAATGTTCCAATAAATCAGCCAAACTACCCTTTATTACACATCTTACGGTGTAACGGAGACAACCTACGAATTGGGGACTGAATTTTCGGCAATTTCCAAATGCCAACTTATCATTAATTTGTCCGATATACCTTTGTGTCGACCCACGTCTTTCATCGTGTGTCCGATCCATTTATTTATTTCCCTATCACTTAGTCTTCTTTTGCTTTGTTTATTGCTTCCATTTATTTAAATAAATTGTTTTTTTTTAACATTGAAGGTTTGAATACATACCGACGCGAGCCTAAACTATAATTAAGATTTGAGTAAGAATAATGCTAATTAAAGTATTGAAACTTTAGTGAGACATTATTTAACTACGTAATTAATTCCCCCATCTTGGCCCGGGCTCCCTTTGAAGAATACACCATCTGCTGTTCTGCCAGGCAGTTCGTAAGAGGCGAATGATTGGCAATGCGAGTCCACTACCTTTGTAGCTACTAGCTGATAGAGTTCTGCATTGTTTCGCCTGGGTCTGGTACCACCGCTGTTTGCTTATCTTATAGTATATATTGTATAAAGAAAATAGTGGATTTCACTGTTAATTATCGGTGTAGGTTCCGATTAGTTTTGGACCTATATGAGGATCCTGATCAGTTATTTAGTCATAAATGCTTGTCGTTAAAGACGTAAATTAAGATTAATCTAACTTTTCGACATGTTTTCACTTACAAGAAATGCAAATTATCAGTGAGTCCATCTTTTTTACTTCGTTAAACTGTCAGTTCCGTTTATCACAAGAAACATTCAATAGAAGTTTTTAAGTCGGAAAGATGTAGCTATGAGTATCTACCCAACATACCAAACGATAAATCGTTGAATTGTAGTGGACTAAATTTTTCCACAAATTATTAGCAACTTTTCGCAGATTTTACGTATGACATTGAAATAAAAAATCTGTGAGCCTGTTTTTCTGAAGCTTCCCGCTAAATTGAGGTATTTTAAGCTCAACGAGACAAAAATTATACTTAGGCATAGAATTTTGAGTTCAAAGAGTTAAAAAATCCGAAGTTTGTAAAAATTACAGTATTTTAATTTTTGACAGCCAAATATTTTTAAAATGATATTCGAATTTGATCTATCGAATGACATTCAATGCATGTTTTTGCGGTGACTCGACAAGATTGCATCCATGGTTCACCTGCCTCACCTGTAGTTGATGGCGAAACATTAATAAAAAACTGACAAAGGCAACAATTATTCCTACTGAGCTAGCTAGATATGAGTTGGTCTTAATCTGTTGGAAGATGATATTTCTAATTCTGTCTATAGGGCCTGTTGATCGTTACTTATGATGTCCTTTAAGCTGTCTGAGATTTTCTCCTTTGAAATGCCCGAGACATTATGTAAAGCTACATTATCGTTAAAACTAAAATTGTTTGGTTAAGACCAACCCGTTGGTCGAATGGTTAACGACCCTGAGTAAGCGATCGACGGGGCTCGGGTTCGATCCCCGTCGGGGACAAGCAGTGCGATGAGCATAAATGTTTTCGTATTTCCGGGTTTGGTTGTATATTCGAGTATTGATATATGTATTTCTATGTATTAACACCCATAACACAAGCAAATAATTTTTGTTTACTTTGGGGTTAGATCAGTAAGTGTAATTTGTCCCATGAATATATTTATTTATGAATATATATATATATATATATATATATATATATATATATATATATATATATATATATATATATATATATATATATATATATATATATATTTTGTGTAGTTGATAAGCAATAGCATAAGTGTAAAAAAATTTGAAAGGATTAGTCATTACCATACCATTACATATTGTTATTTTTAGGCACGTGTTGTTTCGAATTAAAAAAAAAAATTAAAAAAAACCCAGTGTTTTTTCATCAAAAAGAAGCTTTTTAGGGGGCGTCGCAAAAAATTTAATTTTTAACGACCAGCCTAATATATATATATATATATATATATATATATATATATATATATATATATATATATATATATATATATATATATATATATATATATATATATATATATATATATATATTATCCCTACTGCACAGCGTTGTGAATCAACCCAATACAATAAGTGATTGGACGATTCGCACCGCTCCTACATTGCGCTCCGAAACGCTTAATGCGCCAAAAGAGCTCTTGGGCAATTCACACCGCGGTCCGAACCGCTCGTGGTGCGAAGCGACTAAAGACCCACAGTGTTGGTCAATGTTTTAATTATTATACAATTTTCTGATTCAACGGAAACCATGCGGGTAAAACCCCGGGACTTTTATTTTAGAAACTAGCTGTTGCCCACGACTTCGTCCTCGCGAACTTCGTTTACTCCGCACAGCTCCTCCCTTTTAGGTGATAGCGTGATAAATATTATCACGCTATCACCTAAAAGGTGATAGCGTGATAATATTTTAGGTAGGTAGCCATTATGTTGACCCGACCTATTAGTAATATTCATGAAAAATTTGAAGTAAATCCATGCAGTACTTTTTAAGTTTACCCCGGACATACATACAGACAAACAGACAAAAATTCTAAAAACTATTCGATATCGAGTCGATTCTTCGATATCGAGTGTAGATCACGCCCCAAGTATTCTTTTAAAAAAATATTCAATGTACAGTTTTGACTTTCCTACGATTTTATTACATGTATAGATATTATAAATAAATATTCACGGGACAAATTGCACTTACTGATCTAACCCCAAAGTAAGCAAATTATTTGCTTGTGTTATGGCCTATGGGTGTTAGTCAGCGATACTAATGCATATAAATACATATATAAATACTTTTACATGCATAATAAACACCCAAACCCGGAAATACAAACATTTATGCTCATCACACAAAAGCTTGTCCCCGTCGGAGTTCGAACCCGAGCCCCGTCGATTGCGTAGTCAGGGTTGCTAACCACTCAACCAACGGGGCGAGGTATATGTGTCTCATTAGATCATAGAGGGTATCTTCGGTGCTTTTTTGTGGCATGAACCCGTACTGGCGTACACTTAGTTTCGGCAGCATATGCCATTTTATCCTGCTCATTAACATTTTCTCAAAAATTTTACCCATCACCGACAATAGGCCAATTAATAGGCTTGTACGATTTTGGCTTTGTGTAGCCTTTCCTACATGGTTTCCTAAGGACTACCACTACTGCTTCTTTCCATATGCTGGGAAAGCAACCCAACTCTAAAACTTTATTTGCCAGAGATAGGTAAAATTCTGGCCGTATAGCAGTGGCTTTCTGGCATATTTCTGCCATCAATCCGTCTTCCCAGGAGCCTTTTTGGGGTTGAAGCTTTGAGCGGCTATTTTTTGTTCGTTCATGGTGAACGGCGGATCATGAATGTCATCACGTTTGAATGTCAAGGTTCTCCGGGTAAGAGGTCCTTGTGAGCAGAGCGGCAGACTCCTCTGGGTCCAGTACTTTTCCGTTTTCTTTTAATGGCAGATCTTCGTATCACTCTCTCTCGTTCTTCTTATTAAGCGGTAAATTCCTTCCCAGAGTCCGTCCTTGTTTTTCCTTTCGCAGAATCCTTTTCAACTCTCCATTTGTGCTATTTTTACTTGATTTTCATACTTTTTACTTTATTTATAGATACTGGTCGACCACCCCCACCCTACGGATTAGTGCTGCACATCAGATCCCGCGTCTCAACGTGTTGACCTGCTTCGTCAGGACTTGAAGTTCTTTGTTCCACCGAAGTAAGTACAATTTATTACTACTTTTCTTTTTTGGTATACTACTAGTACACGTTTCTTGTATTTTTTGTGTGTATTTTTCTATTATTTCTTCTATTACTGCTTTACTCTTAATGACTTATGTTTCAGGTTTTTCTAATTTATTTTCTTTTAGAAGTTGGTCCAGTTTTTCATTAAACTGGTTCCTTTTCTAAATTCGCTTTTTTATTGTAGACCCACATTGGTGTTTTTATATCAATACCTTTAGATTTTATTAGTTGAATTTTAAAATTAATGATATTACGATTGGAACTAATGCCTTGCTTCCCAGTCCTCCAAAAGATAAAGTGCTTTCTCCGAAATGACAGTGACCTATTGGATACTCTGCTCTCCTCAGTTGGCTTGTCAGAACTTGGCGTCAAAGTGGCGGCTTCCGTCATTGCATCTGCCAATTTAGGGCTAGTCGATACAAATGTCGCCTTCTGAGACTGTCCGTATCTGGTATAATTTCCAGAGCCAAGTTTGCTATCCATTAAGCCGGTAGGAATGGCTGCAAGCACACTTTTGGCCAATCTAACAAATAGTCTAATCATAAAACTACCGTAAGTTGCCCTTTACGCCTAAATAAAACTTTATCAAATAAAAAACAGATTATACCAAAGTTCTGAGCCCATTGATCTTCAATTAGTACACCAGATGTAATATTGCAACTCCAAAGTATCGACTACTCCTCTGTTAATGTGTTTTTAATTACTTTCTATCCCAAAACTAAAGTCGTAAATTAGAAATTTTCTCTATATTTGCAAGTCACTGTTACTAAGGATTATAATTAATCTAGTTTGAGTTATCCAAATAGATTATAGAACATAAAATTATGTCAGTAATAACGTACAATAACGCTTTAATACTAAGAATAAAAAGTTACTTCGATTTTTATCGCTAATATTTTCGTTAACAATTTTAAAATAAATCATAAATTTGAATTTGAAATTAGTTATAAGTTAAATAAGTTAAATCAATACTCTAACTGTTATATCCTAATGTATATTCGAAAACTTATCATATGTTCGTATAAATATTTACTCATTTGGAAAAATGGTGACGTATACTTGCTAGGAACTAAACAAAAAAAAATGTTGTACATGCATCTCGTCTCCACAAATTAAGTAACTCTTTTATGGGGCAATATATACAATAAACTTCCCGAAGCTACAAAAGATCTACCTGTAAACAAATATAAAAAAGTGTTAACTGTGTAAAACAAGTATTACAAAATCTCAGGAAAAGACAAAAAACAGGATAATTTTTTCTCTTACCAATCTCTATTTCTTTGTAATATTAAATAATCCTTATAAATTATCTATTCTGTGTAAAAATTAATATATGTACAATGAATGAAATAAATTATAATTATTAGTTGATATATTGAAAGTTTCAGTGGAAACTTTAGTGAAAATCACTAAAGTTTCCACTGAAACTTATAACCGTATAAAACTTTTCCTACTCGTATAACAGAATTATCCAATATACAAAGTTAAAACAAGATTGACTTATTATAAGTGATTCTGTTCCATAACAGTATTAACGGCTCTAATATTAGTAGACGGCAGTTGTTAGTAACTGTTTCGACCGCGCCTACCACGACAAGGATCTGCACTCGCAACTTCTCTTCGAGCCAATACTTGCTACAAAGTCCATAATTTGTTAGCTGTTGTGTGTGAAATAGGCACATTATCCCAAAACAGAATTACGCTAGTTTTAATTCAGATATTTGCATATTAATTTTCTGTGTCGACTTTTTGTAAATGCTCTTGGAACGATGCGATGTTATTATCTACCGGGTATATTCAAGTTACATAAAGATGAAAATATTTTTTGTAATCAATTCATATATGATTTTTACATGAAAAAACTATGAAGGAATTGAAGATTTTAGTGCGATCCGATTATTATTTAAATCACTATATTTATAGTTCTCAGTGTTTACCGCAACCGGGTCGTGTAACACAAAAATATTATTTTATGTTTACTCTGCTACTCTGAAATAAGAATAAGTTGGCAAATAGTTGAATTTATTCATTACAATTTAACAAAAAATAAATCTCTTTATAATATTTGTGTAGATGAATCAACAACTTTCGTTAGGCAAGGCAGCTCGTAAGAAGCAAGGATAGACTAAATATCATTACCGTCGTGATTTATATGTTTGTAGCGACTCATTAAGTCCGGTAATACTCTTGATGCCATAATGTAAATAGCATTATCAACTTGTTCGTACGTATATGTCGCATACCGGCTTGAAAGGTAACGTAGTCAGTTATTGGTACACTAGCGCATATTGCCTTAACATGTCTGACATGTGCTCACATATCATCATAATTAGCAACACATTCTTAACATTTTTGGTGTCTGTAAGTCTGCTTGCCTGCTATCCTATGCTAAAGAATATGTCTCATTTAAAATTTTCTGATAAAATAAATCCATATTATTACCGTCTGCAGCTTTTAACGCTACTCCTTGCTGATCCAATATGTTCATGCTCCAATTAAAATCTAGTGACGCGCCCGCACTTGAGTTCGAGAAACGTTCCCTAACATATTAGCGGTAATAATTTACGGATAATGCTTTTGTAACTCTGCTTAAGCGTCCCGTAAAATATATGGGCTTTAATAAAGTCTATTGATACGATTATTTGAAAGGAAACATTGTTACAATGTAAATAACGGCTTGGCACTAATTTTACGGGTTCTAATTTGTAGGTTTCGAAGTAAACAAGATACTTTATGTATCCAAAAATACTTATTTGAAAATACTAATAACGAAATCTGATTTATTATATTCAACAGAAGCTTACACATTTCGTTCAAAAATTAAATGTATTGCATGAAATAATCCAAGTTATTTTTTACAAATTATAGAAAAGCAAACAAGCAAACGATTCTCCTGATCGCAAGAGATCACCATGGGCTGAGGACACCAAAGATGATAATGTTATACGTGTAGCAAGGTTGGAATTCACATTTATAAGTTTACCGGCCACCTTTTCCTTCCAACTGGAATATGACAGTGAAAAGTACTAATGTTACAGCGGGGAAAAAGGAAAGGAAGGACTCGTGAAGACTTTTTTGAGCAAAAGAACTGACTAGATTGTCTACTCAATCGGTACATTGATCTGGAAGTTATTAAAAAATACTGTTTCCCCAAATTTTTTTAGGTTTTTTTCAAAATTTCTCAGAATCTCTTGGACCAAATTGGTTCAAATTTTTAGTAATTCTAAGTTGAGTGGAATTCAATCGAATGCCATTAATCGCGTTTTGATGCAAACCGGAACACGATACTTACTGAAAATATTTTTTGCTATGGTGGAATGGGTATGGCGATATTACGAAATATCCGAGCCAGACGTTGCGCAAGTCTACCATCTGATAATGATAACGGTAGTGACAGGTATAGCCAAACGTTCGTCTTTTACAAACTGCTTGTCCTAATGGCAGATGATATATTCTTCAACGTGGGTCCGGAATAAATCGGGCTACTAGAATATTCTATAAACTTCTTTTAATTTTCATAGCATTCTGTATTAATTATATAACAATTTAGGAACGGATTATACGTATTTTAAGGAGATAGTGTGATTTGCATAACAAGGTCCAGTTCAGTTATACGGCTATTGCTAATAGCACGCTAGCTCCCAGCTGCGACAAACAGCGCTTTGCAATCATCTCCATTTAAGCGATACTTCCATCCCACATTGCTAGACTATGACTAAAGCTATGTACAGTCGATTGGATATCACTACTGCTTACACTTTGTACGTAGACTGAATACTCGTTTTAGAGAACTGACTATCAAAATACTTTATCAAATTAAACCATTACAGTTTTATAATCACGGTTCGAAGTGATGATTATCATTGATAATTATCAATGTTTAATTTTTTTTTATAGTATAAGATAACAAACAAGCAGATGAGTCTCCTGATGGAAAGAGTTAACCATCACATGTAAACACCAAAGGTGTTAATGGTGCGTTGCTATCTTTTGGCGAGGTTTTGTGCCACATGCATAAGTTTACCGGCTACCTTAACCTCCAAGCCGGAACACGACAGTGACAAGCACTGACGCTATTGCGGCAGGAATAGGTAAGGCGGTGGTACCAGACCCGGGCGAGACAATGCAGAACTCTACCACCTAGTAAGAAGTCACGATGTTAGTGACTCGTATAGCCAATCGGTCGCCTTTTACGACCTGCCTGGCTCAAAGGCAGTTGGCCTATTCTTCAAAGGAGCCTGGGACCAACACGGGGGATAATGATAGTTATTAAGATAAATATCAGTGATAATTATTACAATAAATAAAGATTATTTGATAAGTATAATCGAAAATATTTGCCATTGATTTATTTGTTTTAAATTTGGACTCCTCAGATACATACAATCCCAATTAGTTAACGCATTTGAGATTGATAAGGATGATATTCCACTCATTAATTTAATTAACTCAGTAGTATCACAGTATAACTAGTAGTATGTAGTTTTGTTAACTTCTCGTATTTTGTTTTGCAAGTTTGTGCGAGTCGGGCTCACGCACGAAGGGTTCCATACCATCATCTTAAAAAAATACTAAAAAACACGTTTATTGTATGGGGACCCCCCCCCCCTTAATATTAGCATTTTTTATTTTTAGTATTTGTTGGTATAGTGGCAACGAAAATACATAATTTGTGAAAATTTCAGCTTTCTAGCTACCACGGTTTATGAGATACAGCCTTGTGACAGACGGACAAACGGACAGATAGACAGGGGAGGTTAAGTAATAGGGTCCTGTTTTACCTTTTAGGTACGGAACCCTAAAAAAATACTTTATTTTTTTCACTTAACTATTTGTTTCTTCTTAGTTCTTAACTGTACGTTATTTAGTCTACAAGTCACTGGTTAACCCCATTTAGAGTATTTGATCGAAATTTGGGGAACTGCAACTAAACAAATCTAAAATTGATTCAAGCAATGGAAAATAAGTTAATTAAAATTCTATATAACAATAATTTCCGCACCAGTAAAGAAAAATTATATCTCTATATTACCTATATCGTTACATAGTATAAAACAAAGTCGCTTTCTCTGTCTGTCCCTATGTCCCTATGTATGCTTAAATCTTTAAAACTACGCAACAGATTTTGATGCGGTTTTTTTAATAGATATATTGATTCTTCCTCAAGAATTTAGTATATAAAACTTTCCGATATTCCCACGGGAACAAAAGCTACGCGGGTGAAACCGCGGGCAGGTCGCTAGTTTTATATATAAACAAAAATATTGGGTATCAGACAATCATATTAAACTACGTAATTCTAATAATTTAATGCCACATAGAATAAATGATGGTAAAAAATATCGAATATAAAGGCCCTGTTATATAATAATCACTGGCACAAATCTGTCACAATATATTTTGGACGCAAAATCTACTGCAAGTTTTAAAAGACTACTCAAGGCATTTATACTTTAGAAAAACTCAATATATATCTATAAAAAGCAAGCAACTAATCTAAATAGGGCACTAATAGGTTGTTTAGTACAAACTCTTATTCACCACCTCGTTCGCGTGACACAAAATCATTACTTTCATTTGTGTATTTGGATGAAAAAATAATCTATTTAGCTTTCTAATGGCAAAAAAAGTTTAAAGATCGGCCATTTACATGTATAAATAATTACTAGTATATGTATAAATATAGCGATGTGTGTGTATATATATATATATATATATATATATATATATATATATATATATATATATATATATATATATATATATATATATATATATATATATATATATATATATATATATATATATATATATATATATATATATATGTATTTCGGGTTCGTAATTGTAAAAAAACACCACTTATATTAAATCCGTGTATTTAGTATACAAATACACAAGACAACACAATGTCATACTAAAATACACTTTACACACTAGTCACTCACTGTACTATCACTGACTACACAATAAAACACTTCTCGCTTCGCATGGGTCACTTCAAGTATCGCTCTCGATCGCTTGATAAAAACTGCCCTATATTTGTCAACACATCTCTATTTATAGCCAGGGTAAAGTTCTACCTGAATCCAGAAAAATCTAAATGTATCGGGAAACGATGAATCACTTCTTATTGTAATCAACTTATGATAAGCAAGTGACTCATCAATGACTCATCAATCCTAGTACACGCTACTTTCAACCTTATGCTCTATACCACAAAGTTCATTATGGTATAGCTTAGATCAACTATTTGTTTGTCGATAGGAGTAGCTATCTCTTTCTTTTATTTCTAGATCTCTCCAGCGTTCCAACTCTACACGTTTCTAGATTATTCGTAACAATATGCTATGTATATATGTATGTAAAAACGCAAAATATAAAATGTTTTTATATTGTATAATACAAAGAGAATTTTCTCTAGTAAATAATTAATTTAACAGCAATAAAATTTCTTTTATATACTATGGTCAATTTCTCATCTACGAGTAAATTACGACTTGCGAGTGTCTTTTACATTTATTTATTTATTTAATACTTTATTGTACACATAGAGGAAAAATTACATTTTATTTCTTGAAAACTCCACAAAAGCGAGCTTATCTCTGTAAGAGATTTCTTCCAGCAAACCCAAAACAGTGAGAAAGCATGAAAGAAATGTAGAATACACGTGTACAGATTATTAATTTAGAAAATACTAGCTGACCCGCGCAGCTTCGCCCGCAAGTATATTAATAAGTCGTCCAAATAGCTTTTAATAAAAATTTCATCACCTATTTCAGCCTTCCAGGGACTGATTTTTGAAAAAAAATTAGCCTATGTTTGACCCCGGATCTTCAACTATATCCATGCCAAATTTCATGAAAATCGGTCCAGCGGTTTAGCCGTGAAAGCGTAACAGACAGACAGACAGACAGACTTTAGCATTTATAATACAAAAAAAAATTAACCTTTTTTTATTACTTAATCCTAAATACGTACCTACAATGCCTTTCTGCCCTAAAATTAGACCGATAAATAAAATTCTCTTAAAGATTTCTTAAAGGTGACTAATGATTTGCTGCTCCTGATACGTAAAGGAAGTGAGTTCCAAAGTTTCACAGAATTGATAGTGAAAGAATTACTATAGATTAAAGAAGAGTTCGTAGGATATTGTAAAATTCCACGCAATTGAGAGCGACAATTCGAGTCGAAGTTATATAGAAAGTTAAAGCGTTCTATCTTTGTTTCAACAAGTTAGCAACATCAACATTTAAAATTGTTTTACCCCAAAGCGTAAAAATTGTTAAAGTCCGTGTCAGGTCACGCGCAATCTAGGGTCCCGAAGTTACCCACCACAATAAAGCGGACTAAGAAGAGGGCTTTTATAGTTTCATATTAAGATTATTTAAGCCATTCCACATCAATGACAAATATTACGAGTATGTAGCTGTGGCCAGGGCATAAGCACAGTATAAAGATGCAACAGTATGGAAACTAAGCCTAGTTGATAAAATAATTACCTACGCTCCGTTGAAGCAAAAGGTTTGTCACTTTAATGTTTTGTGGTATTGTTTTTTTAATTAAAATTTTCTATGTTCTGTAGTGATCAATTGATCGAATTGAAATATCCAGTTTACACATAAAATTTTAATGGACATCTCATGGCGTTGGTTATACTGTATGTTATACTGTATATAACATACAGTATAACCAACGGTTATACTGTAATAAACTGACCACTCGTCTTGAGGGGTACTCACTACTGACCAGGTACCCTTATCTTAGAACGTGCCACTAGAATCACAAGTTTTGTTTTTCAAAGTATAATATAGATGGCGGTGATCGATTAATTAATCGCGTTGATAAGTTTTCCTGTAAATTATATATAAGTTTTAGGACTTACTGTTTAAAAATATGTTATATTATTTAACTATTTTAAATATGTTATAAATTTTCGTAAAAAAGTCTCTTGAAATACGTAAAATATACGAGTTCGAAAAAATCAAATCTATGATGCAAAATTACTATTTAAAAATATGTAATAAATTTTCGTGAAAAAGTCTCTTGAAATACGTAAAATATCCACGAGTTCCGAAAAATCAAATCTATGAAGCAAAATTGTACATGAGGCGCCAACTGTATTTTCAATAAGAAATCATTTTATTAATAGCCATTTCAGGCCTTGAGATAAGTCTCTACTTAGGTATATTATTAAGTACTCTGTGCTACTGACCGCGACAACCGCTTAGGGGTTTCGTCGATGCGCATGTTTGTGTGAGTGAGCCGTTTCGAAAGTTTATAGGTAATCATACTGTTGCTTGCATATTTACACTGTGCCATTAGGCTCACTCGTTTTTTTCAAAAAAGATCGAAGTACTGACTTAAAATATATTTTAATACTTATTACTATAAAACCAATTACAGACAATCCTGCCATCAATTTCCTTTAAACGTAGCTCATACTTTATGCGGAAGTTGTACGGAAATGCAACGGAAATATATGTATTTGATACGTATTGGCAAAGTTAATCTCCACAGCAAAGTTCGTAACATGTAAACTTAGGACAAAGATGTTCGGAATTGGTTCCTACCCGCACTTGCGCTCTACGCTCTGGATTTGGGACAGATTGCACTGCACTCCAAGTGACTTCCAAATAAGATGTTTAAATCGCTTCATTGTATCTAGTTTAAGTGGAATACACAGCTACTTTATGTTTTTATTTCGACTGATGTTTGGTTGTTGATCTATTATTTCTTATTTTTTATTAGGTGAGGTGTTGTGTGAAAACTTAAGTCTTTAAAATCTTTGTGAAGAGAGTTATCAAGTGAAGAAAGCAAGGCAAATTTATTAGTGTCAACTACGGATTATATTTATGTGGAATGTGGTACCAACATACCTAGCATGTGCGTATTTATTTCTAATTTAGACTTAACATGTAAAATTTACGTAGAATATCAGTATTCTGAAATTAAATCTATTTAATTTATAAGTACCATGAAGTGATATATTAAAATGTGTCATCATTTCGTACCAGTACTAACTACTTAAATATATATCTACACGGCAAATTTCTTTCGGGGTAAGTAAAAAGAATTGAGTGCCATATATCACAAACCAGACGACTTGCCTTGCTTCCTTCACATGCATAACTCTCTTCATGAAAACACGACAATTTTGGAGGATCTTGACGCCACGTTCGGAAGGCACTCGGCCGATTTGATCACTTTACGTTATTCTTGGTTTCCCCCGGTACCTACAACCATCTAAATTGGCATTATATTATGTTCTGTTAATCAGCTGTCTGCCATTCTTTCAACATGTCCGAACCAATGGAGCGTGCCCTTTCTTATTTTACACCGTTTTTTACACCAAGAAGTTGGGATCGAAAGATAGCATGTCTGAACCAATGAAGCGTGCCCTTCCAAATTTTTACACCGTTTTTTTATGACGAGAAATCTTTTAATCCCAACTTCTCTCTTACCTTGGTATTACGAACGCAATCCGCAAGTGTAACAGTACAAATTTTTTGGCAAGGTTCTCATTTCAACCACAGTAATTCTACTTTCTTAACCTTTTGGTCATACCCAGCTCTCACTTTCATACAATATCTTTGGGGCAGAATCAGAATTATGCAGGGCCAGACGGGCATCCCAACTAATAACTAACATTAAGTTTAACTGTTGTTAACTCTACTTAAATTGGAATTGGATATATTTTTTTTTGAAACTCACATACATTTTTTGTAAAAATATTGAAGGATTATTTTAGCAGGGCATATTTTGACTTTGGAAGTTGGAATGATTACAGCAGACGTTTCATGAAATTCGCTGCATACTAAAAATCCATTGCAGGTGAACATCTCTAGCACTCATTACTCTGTACCACAACTTTTCTTTCAATATCAAAACTATATAAACGCGTGCGACGCTGCTCGAGTTAGCTTGTTTGCTATACAGGTAAACTAACAAAGTGGTGTTCTCTGAACATTCAGAAAAAAATTGGTTGTGGCTATCTCGTGGACAGTTGCTGTTGTTTGCGTGAATACGTCTACGTAACGCATTAATATATTAAAAAGGAAGATACTTTACGGTCTAATATCGCAATCGCGAAACCTAGGCTCAGTCTGCGAACGTAGCAGACTACGTTTCTCTCATTTACTTTTGTATTATACTATCTCACTCTCACAAACATGGCGAACCGAACAATAGTTTAATCTTATTTTCAAACAAATTGTTTTAGCCGTACTTACGAATTGAAAGTAATCCCGTGTGTCTTATTTTTTTTTCTTGAGTAATTATAACACTGGTTGATTACACAAGAAGGCATTTTGATGCATGGTAAAAACAGTCGGAAAGTAAGCGTATGATATGATATCCCGCGCGTGATTGATTATCACTGTGTCCACGGACCTAGTTTTGTAGGACCAGGTGCTGTGACTAGGTAACGTATCCTCCCCTTTTATATCAATGACGTACAGTACCCGGCGATAAATATTGCACATCGACCTTTGGAAAGAGACAATCGGCTAATTTCGGCTTCGTAGAGCGTTATCTCTGTCGCACAAAATACAAACAGTCCGGTACCTATTAGGAGCTGTTAAAACAAGTGATTTGCTTCTTTTGATATTTTTATTCTTTGTATAAAATACACTAATTTTTCTATAAGTGATGGCTTTAGGTTGGGGTAAAATAAAATAAAAAAACATTTTTACATTATGTTTACGTATTTAATTATTTTGGAACATTACAGCTTTAGTGTACATAATAAACACCATTATACCTATTGCTAAAATGAGACATTGCAATAAAAATAATAATAATTCTAATTCTCAATTACTTCCATTTCACTATCTGTGCTCTCAAAGAGGTCAATATCACTGTCACTATCAGCCGTATTTATTACTAATCTATCAGTGTAATTGTCTAAACTGTGTTGAATGCTTCTATATTCATTCTCACATTTGATTGCATGATCGCAAACCTTTTTCCACTTTTCAGCGCCGATCATGTTTACTTTTTCAGTCAATAATGTTTTTACTGTAGTTAAGTTCATACCCACATTTCTAGAGGCTACATAGCCTTTCAGTTGAGACCATATATTTTCAATTGGATTAATAGTTATCGACAATTATAGTTATCGACAACGCACCCTATCACAACAAGTATGTTGAGAGACCCCCCAACTCAAACACCATTAAACGGGAAATGATCAACTGGTTAAACAGACATGAAATTCCAGTTGATCCAAAATTAACAATTAACAGAGTTTTCTGTGGACAAAATACTTGCCGAACATGGGCACACTGTGTTGCGATTGCCACCATATCATCCGGATTTTAATCCAATTGAAAATATATGGTCTCAACTGAAAGGCTATGTAGCCTCTAGAAATGTGGGTATGAACTTAACTACAGTAAAAACATTATTGACTGAAAAAGTAAACATGATCGGCGCTGAAGAGTGGAAAAAGGTTTGCGATCATGCAATCAAATGTGAGAATGAATATAGAAGCATACAACACAGTTTAGACAATTACACTGATAGATTAGTAATAAATACGGCTGATAGTGACAGTGATATTGACCTCTTTGAGAGCACAGATAGTGAAATGGAAGTAATTGAGAATTAGAATTATTATTATTTTTATTGCAATGTCTCATTTTAGCAATAGGTATAATGGTGTTTATTATGTACACTAAAGCTGTAATGTTCCAAAATAATTAAATACGTAAACATAATGTAAAAATGTTTTTTTATTTTATTTTACCCCAGCCTAAAGCCATCACTTATAGAAAAATTAGTGTATTTTATACAAAGAATAAAAATATCAAAAGAAGCAAATCACTTGTTTTAACAGCTCCTAATAGGTACCGGACTGTTTGTATTTTGTGCGACAGAGATAACGCTCTACGAAGCCGAAATTAGCCGATTGTCTCTTTCCAAAGGTCGATGTGCAATATTTATCGCCGGGTACTGTAACGGGTAATATTTTGCGAAATAATATTAAAGACAAGTACTAGAGTTCTGCAACGTCTTCACCGGATTTGGTACCACCGGTGCTTATTACTTTTGTACCGCTTATCTATTTATCTTATCTATTTGTCTTGTCTATTTGTGCCGCAATAACGTCGTTGCCCATTGCTGTCGCGTTCTGATTCGGACCGTAAAGCAGCTATGAACTTAATAAGTACCGTGCCAATCGCACCTGAGGGGGCCTCGCGAAAATCTTGGCCTAGTCTAGATTTTCGGATAACGCAGACAGCGTTATCCATTTTGTCAATTGAAGCTGGAATAGTAGCTAATCTTAGCTATGAGACAATCCTAAAATATTCTGTGATGCTAAAAGCCGAAAAGTTCATATGTGTTTTAATTTCTTTTTTTCTAAATTTTTTGTAAATTGCTAATCTAATGGTGACAAAAAATTATCATCATTTGATTAGCAATTTGAATTAAAATATAAAAGAGACCTCGCAGATATCGCCGACATCCACGTGTGGTCCAATGCCACCACTGGTGTTAATTATCTCTATTGGATTTTTATATGAAAACCACCTGCTTCCTAGCTATCCAAGACAATAACATAATTAATCACTGGAAATTTCGCTTTATTTCAACCCGACTGACTGTATTATTAATAGAAGCAATATCTTACGACTGTATACCCTTTCCTGTCCAATCTAGTTGTTTAAGAATTTTTGTTAACGACTGTACCCAATTTTAAGCCGAGCAAAAATTTGTGAGTGTAATCCTATATTCGACCAATCAATAACCGATATTACCAAAGGTACATCACAAGCTTAAAGGATTCCGGATCATGACTCGCAAAGCCGAAAAAAGGCAGCGTAAGCGGAGTTCTGCCATCAGTCTTGATCCATTCATGTCGGTTCGTTCCCGTGCTGACAGATTGCGTATTGTCAGCTCCGTCGGCGGACATCACTCGCGTCGCTATGACAAATGAAATAAGAGGATTGCCTTCGTCAAAATGAATGCTCCTGGCATCATATGCGTATGGAATTGTTTATGCTAGTTCTGTTTTTATCGGGGAATACATGTTTCTAGAATATTTTATCTTAAACAGTACAATAAAAATTCTTCACGCACATGTTAGAAAATATATTTGCTGTAGCGTAGGTATGTTGGTTGATTGATCCGGGCAAAAAGAATTGTAATTATTTTATTAAAAGATACGAGCCCCTTTTTAAAAGAATATATCAAATGATATATTGCTAGGTATGTCATAAACCCCCGTATTGGTCCGGGCTCCTTTGAAGAATAAGCCAATTGCCATTCTATCAGACAAGTCGTAAAAAGCAACGATTGGCTATGCGAGTCACTACCATCGTGGCTACTAGGTGGTAGATTTCTGCATTGTCTCGCCCAGATCTGCTACCACTGCCTTACCTATTCCTGTCACAATAGCGTCAGTGCTTGTCATTTTCGTGTTTCGGTTGCGAGGGTAAGGCAGACGGTAAATTTATGCACATGGCATTAGACCTCACCACAAGATAGCAACGCACCATTAACACCTTTGGTGTCTATAGGCGATGGTTGACTCTTTCCATCAGGAGACCCATCTTATAACATAATTATAATAATAAAACAAAAAAATATTTATACGTTTCACTAGCATAGTCTTTTGAGGGTTCTATACTTTATAAGGAAAAGGAAGAATCCTTATAGGGTCATTTCGTTATCCGTTTATCCGTCTGTCAAGACCCTTTTTCTCAGAAACTCGTTGAAATCAAGTTAAAATTTATACCAAATACTCGGGTTCATTGTCTCTTTCAGTAATAAAAAAGTAAAACTTGTAAGTCAATATGATCGGAAGATAAGAGCATTTATGTCGCATATTTTGCTATTTCTTTCGATTTCAAAACGGAATCAAAACCTGTAGGATGCTTTCCTTTGACATAGAATTATGAAATTTGTCAAGAATTTATTATATCTTACAGCATATGTAAAGGAGAAACTCGGGAAATCGTAAATTTTCAGTAACATCATAAAATACACGATCAAAATATATGACCGCTAGTTTCGCAATGTCCTAGAATCATGAAACGTATGTGTAACTATGCTTACCTAATTTGTACAGAATCCTCGGTAAGCGAGTCCAACTTGCGCTTTGACATTCAATTGACGTTGAATAAGTTAAATGTTCATAGTATTAAACAATAAAATACCTCTTCTTAGTCCGATTTGCATGATGGGCAACTTCGGATCCCTACATTGCGCGTGGCCCGACACGCACTTAGCTAATTTTTTAAAGACTGATATATTGCTAGGCATATATGTTATAAAAAGACTTACGCGTTTCACTAACATAGTGATTACGCGACGGCCCTGTTGGTCGAGTGGTTAGCGACCCTGACTACGCAATCGACGGGGCTCGAGTTCGATTCCCGACGGGACAATCATTAGTGTGATGAGCATAAATGTTTGTATTGCCAGATTCGGGTGTTTATTAAATATATTCCAATATTTATGTATGTAATTATTTATGTATGTATTAGTATCGTTAACTAACACCCATAACACAAGCAAATAATTTACTTACATTGGGGTTAAATCAGTAAGTGTAATTTGTCCCGTGAATATTTATTTATTTATAAAAAACTAGGTGGCAATGTTGTGCACCGTCTAGAACGGGTTTATTTGTCCATTTATTTGACATATCAATAGCAATATACACGATACATTTAAATATTATCTTACATTAAAATAGGCATTGATACGCATGCAATTGCAATGACGTGCACAATGTGCTCTTGAAAACTAGGACATGTTAATGCAGCTAAGGCCCCAGTTACACTTTGATTAGTGCGAGTACGAGTGCTTAATGCGGGTGCTTAGTATTAAGCAAAAAGTACTCTAGTGATTAGTAATCAGAGTAGTAAAGTAGCCAGCCAGAGTAATAGACGTCGATTACTCTCACACTAATCAACGGCTATGTACACGTGTTTTCTGCTTAATACTAAGCACCTGCATTAAACACTCGCACTCGCACTAATCAAAGTGTAACCGGGGCTTAACAACAAGTAAAAAATAAAAACTAACCAAGTGTGAGTCGAACTCTGACACGAAAGGTTCCGTATCAACATCTATAAAAAACAACAAAATATCACGTTTGTTATATGGCAGCCCTCATTGAATATTTATTTATTTTAATTATTTATGTCAAAAGTGAACATATAACTAAATATTATGTAAATATTTCAAGCGTCTATTGTGTTTCGTTATCAAAATCGAGAAAGAAATTGCAAAAAAGTCACGCATGATGGGAGGGCCCCTTTAATTTTTATTCAATTTTGGTAGGTATTTGTTCTTATAGCGGCAGCAGAAATATATAACTTGATAGTTACAGATTTGAAATTTTCACAAATTATATATTTCTATATCATTTGTGAAAATTTCAAATCTGTAACTATCACGTTTCATGAGATACAGCTAGATGACAGACGGACGGACAGCGGAGTCTTAGTAATAGAGTACCCATTTACCCTTTGTCTACGGAACCCAAAAAAAGATAAATTAATTATTTAATAGTTGATATAGCAGGAATGCGTATAATTTTTAAACGACACTAATACGTGATTATTTCAACGACGTTTCAGCTCCCTACCGAGCCTTCTTCAGGCGCCTTAATCATGTGTCATGAAAAATGTCAATACTGATTGGCGCACATGCTCGGTTATACTCATAGCAAGTCCTTGATAAACGCGAATTATTATTTAAGACGCTTGTACAGATATACTCGTAATTGGTAGAGTTCCGCAATGAGTTGCCCGGGTATATGGTACTGTAACACCTTCTTTGTATTACAAGTGAAATAGTGCTGGCCACTTGTCTCATTTTAATAAAGATCTTTGGTACAAATCTTTGACAAGAGAAAGATAAGGAATTGGCATTAATTTACATAAACAATCAAAGTTATAAAATTGCATGCGTTCCAACGCTGAACAAAAAAAATGGCTTTATCTCTGTCTAACAAATTAGAATTTTCATAATAGACAAAGCTACAACAATTTTGTCAGTGTTCTAATTTCAAATCATTTAAGAAAATTAATGTCACCTTAAACAGCTTGTGGCCAAAACGCCATTACTAAAATACGCTGTCAATGTAGGTAAATTAAAATTTAATGTCAAATAACACTTTGGATACAAAATATTAAATTGATTTTAGCGTTTATTTGTATTTTTCTATAATTTTAGTGTGTACCTTAAATCTAAAATAAAAACGAATTGTTAAAATAGCATGCTCAATTGCAATATAATTTATCAATTGTTATGTAGACAGTAAACAGCTGTTTTATTTAGTCCGCCATTGTTAGGGACGAAATGACACGGTTTTTCCTTGGTTATTTCATATTTAGTAGTAGTTTCCTTCTCTAAGGTAAAAATAGAATTGTAGTAGTGACGTAGAAGAGAATGTGATTGTAATTCGTACTTGACATGTGTCCAAAATAAAGTACTGAAGAATCATTTTATTATTTTAAACAATTCCTTTTAAAAGTAAATACATTTAGCACCGGTACCAGGAGCGTCACTCCAAGATCGCTGCAAGCAGAGCAACTGCCGTGACAATCGGCGCATCGTCACAGTGCCTTAACTAATCCTACCAAAATAACAGTGGTGCTTGTCAATGTTGTATTCTGGTTTAGAGGGGAAGGTGTTTTTTTTATATATCATAAGATAGCAAACAAGCAGATGGGTCTCCTGATGGAAAGAGTCAACTATCGCCTATAGACACTACAGATGTTAATGGTGCATTGCTATCTTGTGGCGAGGTCTAATACCACATGCATAAGTTTACCAGCTACCTTACTCTCCAAACCGGAACACGACAGTGACTAGCACTGACGCTATTGCGGCAGGAATAGGTAAGGCGGTGGTACCAGACCCGGTCGAGCCGATGCAGAACTCTACCACTTAGTAGTCACAATGGTAGTGACACGCATAGCCACTCGGCCGCCTTTTACGACCTGCCTGGCAGAACGGCAGTTGGCCTATTCTTCAAAGGAGCCCGAGACCAACACGGGGAAAACCTAGTCTGTGTCCACTTTAGTGTGGTTTAAATTCCAAATGCAATCGGAATTCCAACCTCATCTCCTGCTAGCATTACACACCATTAACGTCTTTAGTGTCTATAGGTAAACTATATGTATGTATAGGTAAACCTCTTTCAATGAGGTAAACTATGTTCGTTTATTTTATGACAAAAGAAACAATGGGTGATATATTTTTTTAAAAATAAAAAGGTCTTACTAATCGAATAACAAACACACTATGTTATGTGTGGCATTAACGTGGTAATTATTTCGGTTTAACATGAAGTACTCAACTCTGAACTGGAGCCTTCAATATCAGCTATTTCCTCTAAATTGCATTTAACGTAAAGCAGCGCGAATTATTGACAATCTAAGATGGGTAAGTTCAAAGAAACTGTTAAGATTAATTTCTGTTGCTCGTCCAGTCAAAATCTAAAACTCTATGATATCTTATGTCGATGGAAAATTTCGTTTTTAGACTGATATCACTTGGGTTCTTTAAAAAATACCACTCATAATTAAAAGACCGGCAACCCACAGTAAGACCACTGGTGATGTAGATTTCAAAGAAGCGGTGATGGTAAATTACTATTAAGTAAGTATTTTATCTACCTAATAATTACCCCGTGTTTGTTCAGACTCCTTTGAAAAATAGACCAACTGTCGTTCTGCCAGGCAGGTCGTAAAAGGCGACCGATTGGCTACACGTGTCAGTACCATCGGGACTACCGGGTATTAGAGTTCCGCGGCGTCTCGCCCGAGTATTTGGTACCACTGCTGTACCTATTCCTGTCGCAACAGCGTCAATGCTTGTCATTGTCCTGTTTCAGTGTAGGGGTAATATAGACGTTATATTTAAACATGTCGCATTGCTATCCGGCCACACTGATAGCAACGCACCATTATGGTATCTCTATCCATCAGGAGAGCAATCTACTTGTTTGCTTTTTTAAAATATAAAAAAGCCCTTTCGGTACGGAATCCCAAAAAGATAGCTCGCTTAATATTTACTAAGGATCTAGATTGAGTGAGTAAATACCATTCTAAACTTTTTTTTTTTTATATCATAAGATAGCAAACAAGCAGATGGGTCTCCTGATGGAAAGAGTCAACCATCGCCTATAGACACCAAAGATGTTAATGGTGCGTTACTATCTTGTAGCGAGGTCTAATGCTACATGCATAAGTTTACCGGCTACCTTACCCTCCAAACCGGAACACGACAGCGACAAGCACTGACGCTATTGCGGCAGGAATAGGTAAGGCGGTGGTACCAGACCCGGGCGAGACAATGCAGAACTCTACCACCTAGTAGCCACGATGGTAGTGACTCGATAGCCAATCGGTTGCCTTTTACGACCTGCCTGGCAGAACGGCAGTTGGCCTATTCTTTAAAGGAGGCCGGGACCAACACGGCGCAAAACTAAACCAATGAATTAAGTAATTAAATTAATTTCACACTTCTTAGTTCGCGTAATTGTCATAAAAAGTTGTACAAAAATTGCGCTTCACGTAATAATATACAGATATAATAAAAATAGTCCTTAGAATTTATTAAAATTAAAACCATTTTTAACGTGTGTGGGCAACGTATCCGAAAATACATTTTCCTTCTTCAGCTCAAATTATATCATTCATTCCGTGTAAAATGTAAATAAAATGAACAAAACAATTTTGTTGCTTGAAAATTGCATGCAACTTTTAATAAAAAATTCAATTTCGCACCGACATAGTTGGATGCTTGGCCGCTTCTAGATAATTTTATCTCGACTAATCCCGCTATCACTACTTACCTTGCACTGATTACGAGAAAATATACAGGACAATTTTCCCAGTATTCTTAGTGGAAGTATTTTTCAATTAGAACTGTTGTAGCTTACGCTTTAACCTAATAAAGTTTATCAAATTATTTCAATATTTTATTTTATTTGTATAAATAATAACCTTCTCCTGACAATTATAATTACAACAAAAAAAGAATTAGCGAAATCGGCCCAGCCATTCACGCGTGATGTCGTGACTGTGATTGATTTATATATATATATATATATATATATATATATATATATATATATATATATATATATATATATATATATATATATATATATATATATATATATATATATATATATATATATATATATATAGGCAGTTCGTTCGTAAGATTAGCTATGCGAGTCATTAACGTCGTGGCTAAAACGTAATGAGTATATACTCTTTGATAGAATTTTGCATTGTCTCGTCCAAGTCTGGTATCACCACCTTACATATCTCAGCCGCAATAGCGTTAGTGCTTGTCATTGTCTTGTTCAGGTTTTGAAGGTAAGGTAGCTCATAATCTAAAGCATGTGGCATTAAGATCCTCTCACAAGGATATTAATGCACAATTTACATTTTTGGCATCTATATGCGATGTCTCTTTACATCAGGAGAGCGATGTTTGTTTGCTATTTTATGATATAAGAAATCTAAATTCATAAACCAGCTACACTATAGGGCAGGCAAAGTAGATCAAACCTCAATTTATTTGTTGGTAGAGTTCTGTAATGTCTAGTCCAGATTTGGTATCACCGCTTTAGCCATTTCTGCCACAAAAACGTTGATACTTTCCACTGTTATATTCTAAGTAAAATGTAGCCAGTAATGTGATTGTAGCATTTTTTTTTTATAGCAGAGGGGGCAAACGAGCAGGTGGTGCACCTGATGGTAAGCGATCACCGCCGCCCATGGACAACTGCAATACCGGGGGTCTTGCAGCTGCGTTGCCGGCCTTTTAAGAATGAATAAGCTCGTTTCTTGAAGGTCCCTAAGTCGTATCCGTTCGGAAACATCCCCGAGGGTAATTGATTCCACAATGGAGTAGTACGAGGAAAAAAGTGCCGACAAAAGCGCACGGTTGTGGATTTCCAGACATCGAGGTGGTGAGGATGGAACTTCAAATTTTGACGCGATGTCCAATGATGGAATTTAGCTGCAGGAATTAGTCCGAATAACTCTTCGGAACACTCCCCATGATACATACGCTAAAAGATGCAGGGCGAACCTACATCTCTGCATAACGCTAAAGAGTCAAACCGATTAGAAATAGCCTGATTGTTGACGATTCGAACCACTCTACGTTGAATCAAATCAAGAGGAAGAAGCTGGTACTGAGGAGCTCCGGCCCAGAGGTGTGAGGTCGAATTTGGGCCTTGTAAAGTTGAAGGCGATGGGCTGGCATGAAGTACTGCTTTGCTCTACTGAGTACGCCAAGCTTTTTGGTGGCTAGTTTAGCCTTTCCTTCCAAATGACCGCGGAACTGAACGTTGTTCGATATGTCGAATCAGTATTCCAATACTTGCTGAGGCTGTTAGATAGACCGTCAAATATAGACCGTGGTCCCATGGACAAACTTTTTTTTGATTAATAACAAGCTGAATTTTTGTGAACAGCTATGTTTTGACGAGACAAACATCTTTTCTATTTTCGAAAACTCTCGAGTCGGGTAATTAATAAAGTTATTGGGGCTTTAAAAATTTTGATTCGGGAAAGGAAAAATATTTATTAATACGAGTAACAATAATTATTGTCCGACTTTAATCGCTTGATTATATTAAGACAAACACGATGAAATTTTATCCCACACATTCGATGGTTTTTCTCTTCAGAAAAACCATCGAATGTGTAGGACAGAGTCCTCCACTCTAAGGGTTCGGAATTATGAGATTTCAAATTGATATTAATCAATTTAAAAACAACCTAATTTTCTCACAACAGCTCGTTAATTAGTATTGTAATTTAAGGGTAACTTTGTCCTACACGTAATGTGTTTCCACATTTTCTTAGTCCGACACTCTAAACTTTTCTTTTTTATCTATCTTTGTTAGTTACCCAATTCGAATTTCTTTTTGAAGATAGAAAATATGGTTGTTTCGTTAAAACGAAGCTGTTCACAAAAAATCAGCTTGTTATTAATTATTATTATGTCAATTCGTCGCTCGGATTTGCCGTGAAAGACGAATAAACAAACACACACATTTTGCAGCGTCCAGCGTCTTTCTTTTTGGTGCCATTACGGAGGTCACACAAAATAGTTCAAGGAGAATAGTAAAAATACAAATACATACAATTTCGTTGGTTAATTTTTGTCTTAAAAAGATATCATTTATTTTATGCAGGGTTAGCTTGTAAAAGATTTTTATTCCATAGGATCACAAACAAGCAAAAGAGACAAGTATCGCCCTTTGTGGTATCGCTTATTATTGTATAAACGGTAAGTACAAAATATTGTTATCGTCGCTGTTGACTTCGGGATTTAATGTAATATGCTTGTTTACCGGCTACCTTACCCTCCAAACCAGAACATAATAGTGATTTATATAATTCGCTGGATATTTGAAGTCATTAAAAGTTGGAGCGACTCTTTCTTCTAATTTGTAAACTAATTGACTCAAAATATTATTTTAATAGGATCTTTTGAGTTTTTGGAACGAAGTTCCTTACGGCAGGCTTGGAGGGGATAGGGATTTTGCTGCGCGACCGAACTGAAAAAAATGTGATAGTAAAACCGTAAGAAAAATGCGTGGAATAAAAGCGTTAAATGAGACGTGCGCAGGCGCGACAGTCGCGTACACAAGCGAGTAGTGCCGTTTAGCCGAAGGAAGTTCGTTCCCTGGTGTCCCGCGACACCACATCATTTTTTTTATTCTCCAGATCGATAGAGATAACCATCGTTTTTGGACAAGGGCGTAAAATATATTTTTTTTTTTTATAAATAACCATATCTTTTTATTTTAGTACTTTATACTATAGAACTCAGTGTGTAAGTATTTAGAACTAGCTGACCCGAGCAGCTTCTCCGTCGAGTAGATTACTATGTCTACGATACAGTTTTTCATGCAGACTTTCATCCTCTATTTAAGCCCCTTGGTGGTACATTTTTGAAAAAAGATAAGCATATTCGACCTTAAATCCGAACTACCTTAATGTCAAATTTCATCAAAATCCGTTCAGCGGTTTAAAGGTGTAAGCGGTTTAAAGGCGTAAGAGTAGACCGAGAGGCTCTCACATTTATAGTATTAACACAAAATACAGAAGTTTGAGCCAGGTACCCTTAGAACGTGCCACTAGAATCACTAGTTTTGTTTCTCAACGTATAATATAGATGGAGCTGATCGATTAATGAATCGCGATGATAAGTTTTCTTGTGAATATATAAGTTTAAGGCTTACTATTTAGTATAGTATGCCTGCGTATTGCCACGGGAGCACCGTGGTATATGCGCAATGTAGACCTCCATAACGATCTTGAATTGCCGAGCTTAGCAAAGCATTTCAAAGACATCTCCGAAAGATACTTCGATCGCGCCATCTCGCATCCGAACCCACTGGTGGTAGCCGCGGCTGACTACATCCCAGACCCAAATCCCGATCCCAAACTACGTAGGCCCCGCCACGTACTTACCGATCCCGATGACCCGATAACTCTGGCCAACAGTTTACACGATAACACTACACACCTACATTCGCGACACCGTCGCCGCCGGCGGCGACGAGGACCCCTGTTTCGCCCTTCGGCGAACCGAGCCCAAGGGCAAGGTTCGTCGGACGGACAAAACAATGCCACTAGCCCTCTCATCGCAAATCACGACCCCACCCTAAGCCGAGGTTCGGTCTCACAGGAGACACCCTTAGGGCGGAGGGCGTACAGCCCTACACCTTTAAATTCTGGCTGAGCACTCTGCTCGCCCCCGCGACCGGTGAAGCTGTAACAGCCCATAAGGCTAACAGCAATTGAGCCATTCCGAAAAAAAAAAAAAAAAAAGTATAGTATGATTAACATAACATTATGTAAAGGAGAATAAGTGATAAATTTACGTAAAAAAGGTCTCTGGAAGTACTTAAAATATCCACAATTTCGGAGAAATCAAATCTATGAACCAAAATTGTACATGTGGCGCCTTCTATATTTGTCAGAAGAAATCATTTTATTTGTACCCGTATTACAGTTATCTGTTGATTCTGTTACTGAAAAATAACAGATGTCATTAAAGAACAGCCTGTTATTTTTCCAAGCACGGTCTTAGTAAATAATTCACGTACAGTACAAAATATGAGAGTAGCGTATTACAAAGTACTCTGTGGTGAGTAGAGAGTAGTGAGTACTAAGTCCATTTTAGTAGACGACATTTGGCAGATGCCAGACACGTACAAGTTTATATGGAGCTACTGCGTTTTAGATCCCATTTCTCATTCCTAGATTTAAGATCTGACAAATATGACCTTTTAAATTAGCCCTACTTTAGTTGATTATTGTTTGATATAATCTTTAAAAATGTGTAAACGGTTAACCCTGCAGGCCATACCTGAAACTTCCCGCTAATATGAGGTATTTTAAGCTAAAATGAGTAAAAACTATAAGCATAATAATATATTTTTTTAGTTCAAACATCTACATAGATAGTTAGTTAAAAATCACAGTAGGCTATATTGATTTTTTAAAAGCCGTGTAGGTATTTTGGAAACGATGATCAATTTTGATTTTTCAAATGGCATTCAATATAATTTTTGTGATCTAAAGTTCTATTGGCTACATAATTGATAGCCGATAGGTTGAAAAATGTCAAAGCAATATTTAAAAAAACATTATAATAATATAACTAGGTACCAGTTCTGCTAATCACCCGAACCGTGGGATGCTTTTTATTCATATGTTTTTGCAAATACGGATGATGAAAAGATAATTAAGCCTTACATAGATATATTGCAGCTCGCATAGTGCCCACCTACATCTACAAAATTGTCCCACACACAACACTGTATTCTCTTATTTACATTTGCCATTTTGCTGAACTAATATTATAAAAACTTTTATACAACTTAAACCTAAATTATTTAAATTTAATAGCTAAATATATCCTATCAGAACTGCTTAATTTATTACCTATATATACAAAAAGAATATGAATACCTACTAAGTATTTTTATTCGCACTACAAAACAATTTTGTTTACAAAACAATTTTTTGTTTTCGTTAAGTAAATTCAAAACGAAATCGAAAGGACAGAATTAGAAAACCGGGATAGAAAACAAATTACCAAAGAAACGTTATGACCTGAGTGTCTAATTAATATCACCTTTATAGTTAAGTCATAAAGTCGTAGTTACGGTGAACATTTTGTGGCCAATGGCGTCAATGCTAACAGACGTTCGGAAACGCGCTATTATATAAACGTTTCGAACTTTCAAATAATTTCTGTTGTAATTTTACTACGAAGAAAAAAATATTTTACCGTTATTAAGATTTTATACGAGTACCTATATTGATAATTTTATTCAAATATTTCAACATATCGTTAGAAGTATTCTTGCAGTGTTTCCGAATTAAAAATTAGGAACAGGAGATTATACGACTAGAAATAGTTGTCACTATTCTAGGAAGATATTTTGTTATAAAAGGTTACTATTTTAATTTTCGAATAATAAATACTAGGTGCTTCTCGTTTTAGCAAGATTCAATTAAGCGGGTGTGAGCGAGAGAGACTAATACATACGAAGAACAGGTAACACGAATGTCTGTTATTGAGTAGGTACCTAGTAGGTACTAGGTACCTACTAGGTACTAGGTAGTACGTACTATGACTGAAGAACGTAGTGCAAATTGTGATTCAGTATTGTGACTGATATTTTTCAACAGATATTTGATATTATAGGAACAATTGTTATCTAGTATTTACGAATACCTGTGATTTGTATCTGTTACGATAAATACGCCTCACTACTAACCCGTATTATGCTTTGAGATAAGCCTCTATTTAGGTATATTACAAAGTACTCTGTGGTTTGAGAAACGCACACATAGACTCCTCTCACGCACACAATATCTCAGAATGGTTGGGAATATTGCAAACGCGAGTGCCACCCGCTTGAGACTCGCGTCAGTTAACTTTTGTGCAGAAAATTTGTGATAGTTATAACAATAAAATTAAAATATTTCAGTTATTGGTTTACATTTCCGTTCTTCCTGTTCCATTCTCAACAATAAATCAAACCTAGATCAGTTTTTTGTGCATAAGGTAAAGTTAACAACTCTAGCGCGACCCCCGAGCGTAGGTATGAAAAGTGAAATACATATGATTGACTTTTATACTTGTTTGTTTTTATGTTTTATCGACCTTAATTATGAACAATCAAACAATAACACTCACAGCCTATTGTCCTGACTTGTCCATTAACGCTTGGACGTGTCAATGCCGTCACACGGGATATGTATAATGCATTATTACGTGGACAAAATGTGTTGGAAGCTTATTGCTCTGAATTAATTACGAGGTTCTCTAACAAGACAGTCATGTCAACAGCTGGCTTAGTCGGAGCAGTTTGCTCCTTCGCCTGTCAGTTTAATAATGCTTAAATGCTATCGCTTGGGAACGGCTTACCTTAGCAATTAATTAAATTGTAGTCTTATGGAAAATTCTCATATTAAACTATTATACATGCGGTTATATCTGGTCTGGTAACGTCTGGTATATATATATATATATATATATATATATATATATATATATATATATATATATATATATATATATATATATATATATATATATATATATATATATATATATATATATATATATTATATTATAGATAGATATATATTAGAAATAACAAAATTCAGCATTGCCGACAAACTCAGAACAAGAATATAGCTTGAGAATGATATAAACACAAAAATATCACAATTAATAAAAGTATCTTAATAATTATTTCTATACGACATGATTTACTTACCCATATTGCTCCGCCTTACCGACGAGAGTCTGTAAAATTTTATAATCTCTTAGAAAATTCAACTTTAAAGTTATAGATTTAACGTTTAAAATTGGAAGATATGCCTTATTATGCATTTTTGTGACGAGATGCGACCGTACATTGACTGTGATTGGTCGAAAAAAGATCACAAAGTTATTCGTGCTCTATCACGTGCTTTTTTTCACATTCATTTTTAAAAGTTGCAAGTGAAATAAAGACCAAGACTCTTGAATTTGGTTATTTTCGGTCGAAGGTCGCGGAACACGAAAATTGCCAAGACTTGAACGTAATTGTTGTTTTGTATATGTTTTTAGTACAAGCTATAATAATTTTGCTACCTAAGTTTAAAAAACTTACAACTAGCAACATAAATTGCATCAATTTGTTTTAAAAAGTACAGAAGCCAAGCTCACCATTTTAAGGATTGCCTGGGAACGTCTCTCTTTTTTATGATTGTTCTTCTTTTATTGCAGTACTTTTGTTTCTTAAGTAAAACTTTCGAAGTTAGAAAAGCAGTGTTTTCGCTTAAAATCCATCCTCGATCACAAAAGTTAGCGGGTTGAAAAATTTGCCTGCTTCAATAAATTATTTCGGGATTCTATTTTATTTTTACTGCTATTTAAGATTTTATACACTTGCGTTTTATGATAATATTAATTTAATTAAAATTAAATAATTATACATACTAGCGATCATTCTGGGGTCGAAGTTCGAACATAGACTAAACAATAAAATCTCTTATAAGTTTTGACAACAAAGCACAATAGCGGACATTTGTGTATATTACCATATAATATATCAAATAAATGTAGTATATGTACATATATACATATACATATCTTCACGCCAGATCCCTTACGGGGTAGGCAGATAGAACCGAGTGCCATAAATCACGATCCTTGCAGGCATGTCTTGCTTCCTCCACATTCATCACTCTCTTCATACACACACACCGGTTGCGAAGACTCTTGACACCACCTTCGGACAGTACCTACTCGATCAATCTGATCATGATATATCAATCTTGGTCTTCCCCGGTATCTACACCCTTCCACATTCCACTTCTCACTTCCACATTACGAACCCGGTCCGCGAGTGTTACACCACATATTTTTCTTAGCGATCTCGTCTCGACCGCGTTAATTCTACTTCTAGTGTATGTAATCTTTATTTTTATTAATTTAATGTATATCTAATGCATATAACTTTAAAATATTAAATAAGCAGTCCTCCGCAATGTAAACTTTAACTTTGCCAAATTCCATACATTCGGATTTGGTAACAAAGCCATACATTTCCTGCCGCAATAGCACAGGTGCTTGTCGTTATCTAGTTTTCTAGCTGGTTAATTTATGCGTTTAGCAGCCTCTCTTTTATTGGAGATAAGCTCGCCCCTCGTACTGTTTCTTTTAAATAAGTTTTTATGTCTTACTTTTTTAAGTGTGTATAATAAAGAAATAAATTAATTAAATTTATATATTTAACTTGATTTAATAAATTTGCATAGGTATTTTTAGAAATAAATATCTAAATTTGTAAGTAGCTGTAACGTATTGGTACCAATGAATAAACCAAGAAAACGCATCCAAATCATCTTAATAAGCTTCAGCTTAACAACAAAAAGCATCAATTTGTATTGAAAACAGTACCGTCACAATTCCACGACAAAAAATACAAAAGCAGGCTATGTAGCGATCGCGCTGAAACTCAGAACTGCACGAAGTGGAGTGGATTGACTAATAAGATTAGCATAATTGCGCGAGGCAATGCACGCGAGCCCATAGCTTTTCATAATTAGCGCCCATTGTTATAAACTGCATGTGTTACTGAGAAAATGGGGGCCAAGCACGAACACCTATTGACTGTATCGACTACATGACATATTTAATTAAGCGTTAACCATTTAGATGTACAAGAATTTGTAAAGCTTAATAATAGTATATTAAGTAAATTAATATATATTATAATAGTATATTAAGTAAATTAATATTAAATAAATTAGTAAAGCTTAATAATAGTATAATAACACAGTATTTTTGTCTTTTTACTTCATAGAATAGCACACAAGATCTACAATAAATATATATAAATAGCAGAAGAATCTACTTGTTTGCTATTCTATGAAGTAAAAAAGATAACAATGAACAATAATCATCAAATCCTGCACCGGTTTCCTAACTTTCCGAACCGTAACACGAAAATAACAAACATTGTTGCCATAGCGCCAAGGACAAGTGGAATAGGTGGCAAGGACGGCGGGATCATATACCCGGGTAAGAGGAACTCTACCACCTAGAAATCACGCTGGCAGAACGGCTGAGATCATTCAAACCCGGTCAAAGCGTTGCAGAACTCAGAATCGTCTGTTTGTACTAAATAATTTATGTACCTACAACCGTAAACATGTAAATACATATTTGTGTTTTTTTTTTGCATGTGAGTGTTATTTAAATTCAACTAAGCGACTGAATTTTTTTAATTCGACTTTAAGATTGAATTTTTGATGAAACTAAAAATGGCGGTACGTCGAGTTCACAAGTTTTCTATGAATTTGAATTTTTGCATTAATATTTTTTGTTCAACTGTGGCAAATATCACATTCCTTTGTATACATAAAATCCTTAAAAGATATAACTTTTCACTTCACGTATTCACTTAATTTTACTCATAGAAATCCATTATCTAAACACCGAAATTTGAAATTTCCCCTTCACTATCTCGATGTTTAAAAGTCCACTACTGGTGGTACTCAGAACATTTTTGCCTCGCACGGTTAAACTTTGGCACCAGTTTCCAGCGGATATGTCTCCGAAGCGATACGACTTAAGAACTATCGATAAAAGAGCTTACTTGTTACTCTGAGGTAGGCAACGAACCTGCAAAGCCCTGAAATTACAGGTGTAAGGGTGACGGTAATCACTTACTGTCAGGTGAGCCTTTTGCCCGTTTGCCCTCTTTTTTATAAAAATAATGGCTGCTCCGGCAAATGTTTTTCTGCCATATAAATTATACGTAGTGAATATTTTGGTGGGTTAAGGGGTTAAAGAGAGGCGTAGATGGGAGAGTGAAAAACGGGGGTTATAGTTAGTTTTTGATACATAATAAAAAATACAAAAAAATCTCTACAAACATATTTTTTTCTAGAGAGAGACACCGTAATCACCTAGGGGTATAAAAATAGCGTACGATCTCAGTCTCATACCTACCAAATTAACACAAAAAATTTATAAAATCGGCAAGGCGTTTCGGAGGAATTCGATTACAAACACTGTGGCATGAGATTTTTATATAAGTATCTTCACGCTCGTAGCTCTGAAGAAAATAGGCAGAGTACAACCAGTGTACTCACAATTAGCCGAAGATGCTCAGTCTCACAAAGTGATATGTGACAAACCTATCGCCAACCGATCAATTCTCAAATCCCTTGCGACATTGTTTTTATCAGAAAACTAAAAAAAACACATTTCTGAATTGCCGGACGCGGGAATAGAGCCTGGTACCTCATGTGGTAAACTCTGACACCGGACCACTAGACCTCAAAGACGATATACATATATTAGATATATACCCAAAGTCATTACATACTAAATATATTATGTATGTTTAATAAAAGGAAGCTAATCTTAACGTTAATATTGTTGCATAATACTCGTAGCAGTCGCAAGACCGTAATACCTACGCTCTACCATAAACTAAAGGCCCAATCCGGCTCCACTGAGTAAATATTCAATAAGAGAAACCATGTATAGTATTGCTCTCGTGGTTTAGTTTGTTCGGTGTTCAATATAGTGATATTGTTTTGGTCGTATTGAAAACGGAAACAAACTGCATAGGTCTCGAGCTGCAACTATTCAGGGGTTTACGGTCTCCAACATTGCATTACTATCTGCAACAATAGGGATTAAAATGATGGATTCATTTTGATTTTCATTATATGAATTTGTTTCTTGGGGTATCGTTACAAGTATTTACGCATTTCGATTTACTATAATGTTTAGCGACCTACAAAACTAGTTAATACTGGTATTAACTGTAATTAATACCGCCGAACAAATAACAGGAATTGATCTAACCCACGACTAAGTAGCTAAATAAACTGTTTGTTTGAGATAATGGCTGCTCCGGCAAATGTTTTTCTGCCATATAAATCATTCGTAGTGAATATTTTGGTGGGTTAAGGGGTTAAGGAGAGGTGCAGATGGGAGGCTGAAAATTGGGGGTTATAGGTAGTTTTTGATACGTAATAAAAAATGCAAAAAATCTCTAAAAAAATTAATTTTTCTAGAGAAGGACATCATTATTACCTAGGGGTATAAAAATATCCTACGATCTCAGACTCATACCTACCAAATATACACAAAAAATTTCAAAAAAATCGTTAAATCGTTTCAGAGGAATTCGATTACAAACACTGTGGCGAGATTTTTATATAAGTATCTTCAGTATATTAAGTCTATTAAACTAAACTAATACATAGAAATACAAATATATTTGAATTAAAGTCGCAGGCAAATCCTATATTCTATTCGTTGATATACAAACAGCTTCGTCAGATCACAAAGATTTTCACATTTTAGAAAATACCTTACACCGAATGTAAGGTGGCGTCATTTATTTATATTATTATACTTTTTTTCATATTATTCTTATAATATAAATAAATAGCAAAAAAAGTAGATTGCTCTCCTGATGGAAAGATACAACCGTGGCCTATAGAAATCAAATGTTAATGTTGCGTTTCTATCCGTGTGGCGAGGTGTTAATGCCAATTGCATATTAAGTTTACCGGATACCTTACCTTCCAAATTATAAGAAGTATCTTCAAGCCCGTATCCCCGAAGGGGTAGGCAAAGGTACAACAAGTGCACCCACGATTAGCCGAAGATACTTGGTCCCACAAATGTGATAGGTGACAAGCCTATCGCCAACCGAGTACTTTCCAATCCCGGGCAACTTTGTGTTTCTCAGAAAACTGATAAAACACTTTTTTATGTGCCATACTTGGGAATTGAACCCGGGACCTCATGTGGTCAACGCCAACGCTGGACCACTAGACCACAGAGGAGACAGCAAGTTTGTTATAATTAACCTACAAGGTTTATTTGTTATAATAATCCTACAAGAAATTTAAAACGAACTTGCTGGAATAATATCAATGCACTACTGCAGCAATAATAGACGTTAGAATAAGAGATATTGCGGATATTTAGCACTTAGTGGTGGCAATGGCAGTGACACGTATAGCTAATCGCTCGCATTTTACGAACTGCCTGGCAGAATGTCATATGATGCGTTATTACTCTATGATATGATCTATTCTTCCAAGGAAGTCCGCTGTTAAGAAATTATCAAGGCATGTTTTTCAAATTACTTGGTGTATAAATGAATAGTTTTTAATAACTAGAACCCTAACAAAATTCCTAAATAAATATGAATTAGGTTTCTTTAGTTACCTTTAGGTTCAACACCTGGAAAAAGAGTCCTGGGTTCCGTCGACCGTCATCAACGTCAGAGTTTATATCTGAAATTGTCGCAATTTAAGTCATCAACAATTTGCTTTTCGAATTTGCAATTTGTATTTAACATTCACGTTTATAAAATATCAACATAGTTTGTACGACGCCAAAACATACAAATTGACTACGACATAAAAATATATTTAATAAGTATACAAACCCATAAATACAAACATTTATTGCTCACTAGCTGACCCGGCAAACGTTGTTCTGCCTTTTTAACTACTCTTATTTTTTTTCTATATTTTCTCAACTTTTAAACCTTCCCTGGACTTCATTAATTAATTCAAAACCAAAATTAGCCATATCGGTTCAGCCGTTCTCGAGTTTAAGCGAGACTAACGAACAGCAATTGATTTTTATATATATAGATTACACAAATGCTTTTCCCTGTGGGGAACTCAAACCCCATCAACTGCGTAGTCATGTTCGCTATTTACTTGACCAAAGGACAGGCAAAATGTTTCATATAATCTAATCTGTATATTATTATTTACCAGAGATAAGGTATAAAAATACTGTCATTATTATAACCCCAAAACAGGAGGCAGAAGTACAACGCTGCACCCAAGATTAGTCAACAGTATTTTCTAAATGTGTGGCTAAATTAATAACAAATTGGGCACATATCGGACAAGTTGCGTCTTCCAGTAAAACTGATAAACTTATTCAAAACGATATTCAATACAGGATTAGAACTCAGGACCTTATGTAATTAAATCGAAGCTCGTATCTTGAGACTATTGGGGCGACGAAACCGCACTAATATTATAAACTAGCTGTTGCCCACGACTTCGTCCGCGCGAACTTTGTTTACTCCGCACTGCTCCTCCCCCGTAGGTGATAGCGTGATAATATATTATAAGCCTATATGTTGACCCGACCTATTAGTAATATTCATGCAAAATTTAAAGTAAATCCATGCAGTACTTTTTGAGTTTACCCCGGACAGACAGACAGACAGACAGACTGCCAGACAGACAGACGTATGGATAGACGGACGTACGGACGGACAGACGGACGGACGGACAGACAAACAGACAGACAAACAGACAAAAATTCTAAAAACCATATTTTTGGCTTCAATATCGATTGTAGATCACGCCCCAAGGATTTTTTAAAAAAAATATTCAATGTACAGTTTTGACTTTAATAGGATTTTATTATATGTATAGATAAGAAAGTTTGTAATTTTGAATGTTTGTTAATCACGCAGGGATATTATACAACACATATAAGTTTACCAACTTCCTTACTCTATAACGAAGTATGAAGTTAAAAAAGCAAGAACGCAAATAGTGACATATTTAGTTTTTTGCGAGAACCTTCCTCAATATGACATGGTTTTTGATTTTAAGTTTTCTGAATTTTGCAGTGTTTAACAATTCTGAAGATTCAATTCATTTTTTCAACGGAGAAATTACATTGCGACATTTACAGTACTTTCTTCTTTCAAGTCAAACTTTTGCGGCTTCTATGTCTTTATTCATAAAGCTTAACCAAGCTTAATGCCGAGAATATTATAAATAGTAGTAGGAGAACCCAAAATGGAATCGGAATTTACTCGAGCGTGACTGATTTACATAGTGGAGATACCTCGCTTACCGTTGAGGGTTCCTACCAAATATAAGTCCTTCATATAGAGCCGAGCATCTATTTCAGGTAGAAGAAAAAACAAACAACTTCGTTGTGTAGAAATTGTCATATTATATATACATTTTTTTCTTTTATAATAATTTTATTTTTAATTAAATAAAATTCAGATGCACTCGAGAAAGTCAAGACAACGTTTTGTTTACAACTTTGTGATCCTCTCACTCCCTTACTCTGCACTGAAATCAGCAGATTTTCTAAATTTTAGCTTGCAATTAATCCACCATACCGTAATCTGATGCGCTTAAGTATTTAAATGTTTCTTTTTTAAGAGTATTTATGTGTAGATGCTCTCTTCACTATTGAAATGGCAATAAATAAATATCCTATTTTTCCAATAACTTATCTATAAAATCCAATAGGTCCCTAAGACGCTCGAATAAATCCCCATTTACCATCTTCGGCTTCCCTATCTTAGGTATTGGAAACCTTAAAATAAATAGTGGTAAATAATTATAATCTAATATACTGTTCTCATTGATTAAGGTTGACTTATAGAAAATGCTATGTAGCATTATGTCCACCTATGTACATGTTTGTGCATACATTTTAAATAAATAAATACTAAATAAACTATTAAATCCAGCTTAGATTACTTTTTATATAGATAGAAATGCTTACATCGCATAACCAATTTAGAATAATTGATTCTTACGGCATCTATAACTGTAATTGTAATCCTCGTAAAAGTAGATTAGTTGAAAAATAACCCTAATTTATAAGAAAACATAATTAACAAAAAACCTGTAAAATTCTGTTTTAAAGACTAACAAGATTTTTACTCGTCGCCGATAAATTTGGGAAAGGACGCTGATTAAAAAACTTAGGCATTTATAATAAACAAGCATGTTTAACAAGATTTTTGTTGCTTTTTTATTAAATACAACGTCTGTTCTTAAGCTATTCTTGTCCGGGGTAAATAGGGCAACCAAATGTGTATAAGCCTAAGACGCTCGAATAAATCCCCATTTACCATTGTCAGCTCCCCTACCTTAGGTATTAAAAACCTTAAAATAAATAGTGGTAAATAATTATTCGATTATTATTATTATTCGATTCACCCCGATTTCAAACAAAAATCTCTCGACTCTAACAAAAATTAGCACTTTATTCCTTAATCGGATAACTGTTTTTACAAACCCATAATATTTTTGTAATATCTATCCAACGATACATCACACATTGGGGTACTAGTAGGGGAGCCCAAGAGGGGATTTTTGTATTTACTCGAGCGCGTCAGATTAACATAGTAGGGGGTACCTCGCATACTGTTAAGGCTCCCCACCAAATATAAGCCCTTTCTGTAGAGGGGGGTAACTATGGCAGAAAAAAAAACAAAATTAAGATAACTTTGGCTTGTGGAAATTGTCAGATTATATTTTTTTCGTTATTCTTACATCATCACTACATAGTATAAAACAAAGTCGCATTCTTTGTCAGTCCCTATATCCCGATGTCCCTATGATAATTATATTTTTTTTCGCTTACATTGCAAACGCTGGCTAAACCCTACGAGATTTATCAAAATAATATATTTGTACACCTTGAAAAGGTCTACAGAAAACTCCGCGATGGTATATGTCTATCTCTTATGGATAACCCACAATAGCATTTTTTTGTCATTTACTTTTTACGAGAAATAATGGCTTTTTTTCGAAGCAATTTTAAGCAATACAGCACTAATCCTTATCCAATTAAATACCTTAAATATATTGTTGATTTAATATAGAGCAATATGGCCGTTTACAGCATGTAATTTAAATGAATATTTTCGAAGACATTACAGATTTAATTTAAAATGCAGGGGCATAGCGGTTGCGGGGCTATCGGCCGGTCGGCGGCACGCGCGGCATATTCTGAGTGCTAAGTGTGAGTTTTTCTTTTCGCATTCGATCGTGAGCGCGTTTCGAGTTTACTAGGAATTTGTATGTGATTTGTACAGCACCACCTAGTGGTAAACGTGAGAAACCAGTTTACCACTAGGTGGCGCTGTACAAATCACATACAAATTCCTTGTAAACTCGAAACGCGCTCACGACCGAATGTGAAAAGAAAAACTCACACTTAGCACTCAGAAACCGCTGGGAAACGTGTTAATTTTCGGATCAATAAATCGACAGGTCTCAAGAACGAAATCGTATCTGCAAAATTACCAAATTACAATATGTTTGTTTGTGGGAGTACATTGTAGATAAGATGATGTTCACTTGAGTATTTCCACAAAAAAAGACCAATAAATATAAAAAGTATATTGTAGCTTTATGCGTGTTTAATGCGAATTTTATTATAAAACCAATTTAATCTGATCTCTTCATAAGATTTTGTTCTTGGGACCCGTCGTTAATATAGGACTTCAGCTGAAAATCAAAATTTAGTACATTCTTTTTTTTAACTAAATATCACCATATAAAAATCATGTGGATGATTAGAAATAGTACTAACAAATTATTTGTTTTAGAGATTTTTAGCCTGTTTTCGGAATTTTATATGATCAAGTAAAGTACATTCTATCATGTAATAAGTTAGCACATTCTTTAGATAATATCTTCAGGTATATCGTATAATGTTTGTAAAAATTTATTTAATAACTATGTAAAAAAACGTGATTTAGCAAACCAGTTTTTAATTTCCCACTACGTATGTAGATAAGGAAGATACTGATTTTACCTCGATTTTCGAAAATCGAGTTTTCACCAGATGTCCACGCTTTGAGATCCTAGGAATCTTTTCCGACTATTTTCACGATGACGTCAGTATGTCTGTATGTACGTATGTGTGTGTGTGTGTGTATGCGTGTGTGTATGTGTGTATGTGTGTATGTAAACATGTCATAACTTTTGAACGGCTAGACTGATCTAACGCGGTTGATGGCATTCGATTGGATTCCGCTTAACTTAGATTTCCTGAAAATTTGAACCGATTTTGAAAACCGAACCGAACAGAACTGAATTTGAACCGATTTGAAAAAAATTTTGAGAAATTTTGAAAAAACACCAAAAAAAAATTTGAAAAAACACCAAAAGAAACAGTATTTTTAATATAACTTCCAGATTTATGTAACGAGTACAAAAAATAATCAGCTCTATTCCTCAAAAAACTACGTCTAATACATAAATTGCATCAAATCGGTTTATCCGTTTGGGAGTAATCGTTTACGAAAAATTTTGAAAAAAGTGTTTTTTCGACATAGCTTCAAAATTTTTCAACCAATAATTTTTTGGTGTTCTACGATATTTTAGTTCTAAAAAAACTACGTCAAATGCCGTTTCAAAAATCAAAATCGAATTTAATTCTCAAAACTTATAGCTTTTCAAATTTAAAATTACGTTGTTCTTAGCAAACTTACTTAATTTTTTTTAAATAAGTTTCAACTTTCAAGTTAATTTACCGATTAACTTAAAAATATTATCAGCTTGTGTTCTTTAAAAACTGCGTCAAATAGCGTTAATTTAATCAAAATCGGTCAATTTGTTTGGGATTTATCAATGAAGAAAATTAAAAATAAAATGTTTTTAGACATAACACCGAAATGTTTCAACCTATCGGTTATTTAGCTAAAACAATATTTTAGATCTCAAAAATTGAGTTGAATGCCATCATCGTTTTCAAATATACAGCTTTTCAAAAATTAATAATTCTGTTATTTTTAACAAAATTGAACTGAAAAATCTATGCTTATAGTTTTTACTCTTTTGAGCTTAAAGTACCTTTATTTAGTTTCAGGGATGGCCCGCAGGGTCAACCACTTACACATTTTTTCGCCTTAATAAATCGCAGGGTCAAACCTTCAACGTTGCAGGCTTAGATTTGAGCGTTGACTGTTTTTCACATGGTCAACTTATATGTCGCTCTTTCAAGAGTAACCTCTAAAGAAAACATGTTTATATTATCTAATGACAAGAAAGCTGTGAACGTTGTATATAAAGACATTTTGTAATATATTAATGGAAAAAGTAAAAGAAATAGGTAAAATGTAAAAACTAAAAATGTAGTACCTACATGAATTTAGATGTTCAAAAAATAGCAGGAAATCTTCATGGTATAGGGAAAGGGGAATTGTTTGCGGGCCACGGGCAGTAATGAATAAATCAAAACTACTGCATTGATTTTAATCATTTTTTTACTGTGTGACATAGGCTGCATATATGTTATACCCGTGCGAAGCCGGGGCGGGCCGCTAGTTTCCTATATAATAGAAGCGAATTCAGACGCGCTCGAGAATGTCAACACAACGTTTTCTCTGCAAATTCGTGACCCCTCCCACTCCTTTACGCTACACTTGAATTTTTAGATTTTCTAAATTTTAGGTGGAAATTAATCCGCCATACCTTAATCTGACGCGATTTAGTGTTACAATGGCACAGATTTTTTTTAAACATTTTTTTTATCTGTAGTTTTTTCCCCACCATTAAAATGAAAAACTTTATATAACCTTTTATTTTTCCTATAATTTAATCTACAAAATTCAATAGGTTCCAACGACGCTCGAGTAACTTTTAGCATCCATTTTGACCCATTTAGCATCGTGGGCTCCCCTACTATATGTACAGAAAAAATAAATATATCCACTTTACGTGTACTCTAAAAATATTTATCAAGATTTTATCACTTTGTCGTTTTGACTAATATGTATATTCGAGCCAAATTACAGTTTCTTACTACAAATAACCTCTGAGCTAGACTTCCGAGGGACGGACAGACATGGTGATACTACAAGGGTTCTTAGTAGACTTCACAACCTTAAAAAAACTAATTAATCGCTAAAACCTCATCGTTAATATTACTGTCATGCAAAAACTGAAATATTTACAAATCTTTATAGCCCAATTCTACCATTTAAGATTAATATGTTCTCCTAATATATAGAACATGGTGTGTAATTTAGCGTATCGTGATTAATTTCTTTTGGTTCATTCGTTACCCCGAAATTATTGAGGATGACGGACGACGTAGGGTCTATCTATTGTTCATAATTACAATACGAGGGAATAGAGATCTTTAATATATGATTTCCGAAATATAACAATAGAGATTTTAGTGGTAATTAGGAATGATCTTGGATTTCAATAAGGATTTGGGTAAACACAATTAGTATTTCGTTACATAAAGCTTTATGAATTTATATTTGTGGTATTTTTGTCCATTTCAAGGATTTTAAATTTGCTGTTGTCAGGGGTTTGCCTTATGACGGCCATGGGCTCTGACAAATTAAACGAAAATTTCTTCCGTAAAATTTATTATGTAAAAAACGTATTAAGCCTCGGTGCAGTAAATGGCTTAAAAACAACGCCGCCACCACCCGAACCACTCCGCTGCTTCTCGTAATTTTTTTACCTAATTTACGTTTACCGCTAGTTACACTTACCTAACTAGCGATTTGTTTTACTATGAGTAGAGTCCGTAACATTTAGAGCGTTGCATTTAAATAATTTAACTTTTTTTATGAAGAATCCACAACGAATTAAAATCTCATGAATTGTTAAAAGTCATAGAATGAAAGTTGTTGTTCATGATGTTGTACTGAGATGTTTTTAGTGTTTTACCAATAACACGGTATACGAGTATAATATAATATGTTGTACTAAAAAGGATTAAAATATATTTAAATAAATAGGTTAGTGTCGTGAAATACTCGGTTGAAACGAAATTGTTTGTTATCCTCCCCCTCTCGATACTCCCCACTCTTCACTCTTCCTCTCTATCTTTTTCCCTCTGTACCCCTCCTCTATCTCACCCCAATCTTCCCCTCTCTCCCACCTCCTTCTTCTCTTCCACCTCCTTCTCGCTTTTTCCTCCCTTTCCTCTCTTAGTCCCTCTTACCTCTCTTATTCCCTCTTCGTCCACTTTTACTCTTTTCTCTTTCTCTAACCTTCCCTCTCTTCCCTACTTTTAACCTCCCTCACTCCCTTATCTCTCCCCCCTCTCTCTCTTCCTTTTCTATATTCCTTTAGGACCGGATTAGGAAACATACTCGAAATAAACTATAAGTATGTAGGAAAATACACTAACATAGCGTTTGAGCAATGGTATCATTACATAGTATAAAACAAAGTCGCTTTCTCTGTCTGTCCCTGTGTCGCTATGTATGTTTAAATCTTTAAAACTACGCAACGGATTTTGATGCGGTTTTTTTTTTAATAGATAAATTGATTCTTGAGGAAGGTTTTAGTGTATAAACCTTTCCGATATTCCCACGGGAACAAAAGCTGCGCGGGTGAAACCGCGGGCAGGTCGCTAGTACCGAATATATTGCAGCACATTTAATTCATTGAAGACATTTTTTTTTGCTTAAATATAAATATCGGAGTAATCAAAGTAAAATAAATATTGAAATATAAACAAATACGTTCTGTAGCTTACGTTTCATGTATATGGACAATTAATATGGCCATTAGAAGCAAGCTTCGAACATCCAATTATTACACATCTCTTAACTTTCTTTAACATTTCCGTATATTTATTTGAAATTTACTTCCCTCGTATACTCACGTGCAGCGCCTGTTATATTAAAGGGCGACATTAGTCTGAAAAGTTTTCACACGTACGTACGGGAACTTGAAGTATTTTGCACATTTCTTCAAAAGGGTTAGCAAAAACAAAAGGTTCTCCACAAACCGCCGTTCTACTGAAGTGGTTTGCGAAATTATCTTTGTAATGTCAATGTTAGAAAATTTCTTAAGCTTACGTTTTAGTGTGCAAGGTTTTCGAAAAAGTTAGCTTTACAAGTAACTGTAATACTATGTATAGACGAGTTTTAAAACAAAACACGGAGAGTAATAAACATGGATTAAACTGGATACGCCTTTCAAGACAATTTCTTAGTTTGTCAGTGTAGCTTGCATTTACACCTAGAAATACAAAATTACCTATCGATAAAATAAAATCACTTAAGAAGTATTTTTAAGCCTTGGCTTTATATTCGGCACGATAAAGAAGTACAACATGGCATTTTCTATTTTTTCACGATACAAGCTTTTCACACTTAAAATCATTTGCTCATCTAAAGTATCATTCATCATATCTCATTTGTTTATCTTTTTGTCTGTCATAGTATTTGTATGGTATGTGAAAATAAAAAAGTTTGATCGTCTGCGTCATCGACATGCGACATGGGCCATCGACGAATTAGGACAGTACGACTGTTCTTGCTTCAAAAAAATTTAATCCCACACGTTATAAAGTTAATCACTGAAACTAATTTTTGAAGTGCGCATTGTTTAATAATAATTTGTAAGCTTTAGAAACAAGAAATAAAACATTGGTAATAATAGAATAATAAAAATACTAAATTAAAAACGTTAAATTTTTTATTATACGTTCATTTTCTATTATAAGAAATGTGGAAACAATTGTGGAAACAGTAATGAAACAAATTACTTCAAGTCGTCTTTATCATGAGGATATTTATGTCAGAAATTACCCCCAGTTAAAGACACATTGTATTTGGCAATAGCAAAGTACTTGTATAAGACATCGCATAACTACTAGTAGTGACGACCACAGTGACATGCTTTTGACTCATCAAAGCTTGATGCTTCGTTCGATTCGACAGGAAAATTCGATCAAACATTTTTATTAGCCCATTGACTACTTATCTTTTAAACCACGGTAATATGAATAATTTAGGCTACTTATTTTAGACATTTCTCACGCGGACGAAGTCGCGGGCACAGCTAGTAGTTCAAAAATTAAAAACAACTGCAGCTGTGTACGATCTTTTGTTTCTCAATTGTCTATTCTTATTATATATCTCGATTGTTGGTTTCATGCATACCAAAGATTCTAAGAAATTGGTTCTTTTTGTTTATTGTGATTAAATGACACGTGTTTACCACAATTACTACATTAACTTTAGGTTGCTATTTAGTATGCATTGACTATATGTAGTTGCCTAAATTTAGTTGCTCAAACGTAGCTCTCCTAACTGTGGATCTTCACAAAATTTTAAACTGTAAATATGGCGAGTGAGCGAATATCTTTGGGTTTGAAGAAAAATCCTTATAAACAAGCCTCTTTTATTCTCCCAGTTTAACGACAACAGCTCTCAAAACGTCATAAATTACGCAATCTCTTAAGTGTCGCTATATAAGAAACTCTATGTTATGTGTTAATAATTTGTTCCGTTTTAAGCCATTTTTAGATTTTTACATTGTTGTTTGTTCAATTTACTACTTTAATACGAATTATATCGCTATATAAAACTGTCGTTGTAAGCAGTAGTCGCTATAGATATCGTGTATGCTGACGTTCGTTGTCTACATCTTATACTCTGACTATATGCTTATCGATACTTGGCATCTCATACACTGTCTCATTTAAATATAAATGTGTATTTATCAACATTCAATATTATGCAAATGATTAATATGACATCATGCTCCAACCGTAACTTACTTATTAAACTTAACTAAACTTAATTAAACTTAATATAACTTACTAAAATATTGAAATAGAACTGATTGAGGTTAGCTCAATTTATTCCTGAGAACATATTTGCACGTTTATCGATAAATCCAGATCTGTACCTGTTCGTTCTAAGAAATTATTTTTCATAAATTAGATTAGGTTCAGCTAAACTGGCCATAACCTCTGTGCTTAGTAGTTATTAGTAGAGCAGTACTTTATGCCAGCTGATAAAATGTTATTTTGTGAGATACAATTCTGGCTTCATGTAGAATACAGCACTTGTTCTAAGCAGGAGCCCTTTTGAACCAAATTCTTTGTTTTGATCGCATCCAGCGAAGAGCGGCTTGAGTATTCTAGGAACACACTGTTTCTATTCGACTTGATTTTAAAGCGTTGCGTACATATGTTTGATCTCTCAGCAGTTTCAATAGCATTTATCATAAGTGATCTGGAATGTTTAAATTATAGATTGTCTCTTGGTTTCAATATCGAGGTCCGAACATCGCGTTAAAATTTAGTGTTTAATTTTTTATCTGTTTCTGAAAATCTACAGCCGAGCATTCAGAAATCAGAACTACTTAATTCAGAAAAACTTTTTACAAGTTCTTTTGACACGTCAACATTTTTTAAGCTACTGCCGGATTGGAAACGCGGCCACACACCGAGAAGATCCGGTGGAAAAAACTCAGCGGACTTGTCTTTTTTCATGTATCATTTTTTTTATATGCCACATAATGTTTAATTTGTGTGTAATTGTTAGAATAATAAAACAAGATTGCTAATATGAGAAGCATTACTTTTTTGTCATCTAGATATTATTCAAATATTTTAATAATAATCTTTTTACACAGTTTTGTTAAAACACACATTTTTAGTTTGTTAACTAGTAAATATTTAATGGCACCAGGTAACTTATTGTAAAAGCATATACATGCTTTACCCTATAAAACAGTTGCTTATTTGGTACGTTATTCTGTTTAATATTTGTCTTACAACACCTTTTTTTGTAATACAAGTATTGTATTTATTTCAGCGAAATTCCCCCAGAGCAGATTTATATATGATACTAGCTGTTGTCAGCGACTTTGTCCGCGCGGAGTTCGTTTACTCTGCACCGCCCCTCCTCCGTAGGTGATAATATGTAACCTATATGTTGACCCGACCTATTAGTAATATTCATACAAAATTTGAAGTAAATCCATGCAGTACTTTTTGAGTTTACCTCGGACATACATACAGACATACAGACAAACAGACAAAAATTCTAAAAACTATATTTTTGGCTTCGATATCGATTGTAGATTAAGCCCCAAATATTTCTTTTAAAAAAATATTCAATGTACAGTTTTGACTTTCCTACGATTTTATTATATGTATAGATATAGATATAGATATGTATAGATGACACTATAATAGTAACTAAAGTACACAAGGCGCACAAGGTCAACACCATTAAGCTGACTCATTTTTCTCACTGCAAATGTTGGCACCCTAAGTCTACTGGCCAATATCTCGGTATGTGGTTGCCAATGCAGTTTTTTATCTACTGTATCTTCTAAGAATACGGTAGAGTCTACGAGGTTCATTTTTTAACGGTTAAATTAATACTACTACCATACCGTACCCATCCCATACTACCATACTAAAGATCAATCAAACTTTTATATCTATATAAGCGTGCTAGTCTATACATGAATCATTTTTCTATACAAGGGAGTTATGAGCACATTTTTTAGTATTGGGCTTGCAATATTACTTGATAATCTCTAGCAACATCGTACATATTTTGTAGAAAAAAAAAAGTATCTTCACGCCCATATCCCCGAAGGGGTAGGCAGAGGTACAACAAGTGCACCCACGATTAGCCGAAGATACTTGGTCCCACAAATATGATAGGTGGCAAGCCTATCACCAACCGGGCACTTTCCAATCCCGGGCAACTTTGTGTTTCTCAGAAAACTGAAAAAAACACTTTTCTTATGTGCCCGACCCGGGAATCGAACCCGGGACCTCATGTGGTCGACGTCAACGCTGGACCACTACACCACAGAGGCGATATATATTTTGTAGATTTTCTATTTTTCAAGGTTCCTATTCCTTATAACAGTTAATTATAAAAGTCTTTGGGGAAAAAGTTAAGCATAAGCAGTAACAATTTTTTTTCCTAGTCTTTTATAATCCAGTAGAACTTGCAAGGTCTTCGCATACACGTTGTCACCATTGCTTATTAAAATATCCAGGCAATATATTAATTTCATAATGTCTGGTGGTTTGTTATTTGTTATGTAACGTAAATATTACTTAAGTGGAACAACAAATGGTTATTTCATCAGAACTAGTTCAGTTTTATGGACAGGACAGCGTAAACGTCACAACGTCGAGCGGTCTCCGCGGCATAACATTTGGATTTATTCAATCGTGAAATTAAACAAGCCCCCGAGCACCCTCTATCACAATTTATGTTCGCACTAGATTGTGAAGGTCTAATACAGGGACGGAAGATATCTGGGATTGCACCCTCATTAATTGGGATAGCCGTGGCTGGCGGCGTATTTTGAGCCTGATTTTACGATTAGCAGTTACCCTGTGATGAGATTTTGTTATAATTTCATTATATTCTTCTCTCGTTTGCATAAAACAATTTGATGTAAAGGCCTTTAAGATATGAGATCTGATTTTGATGAAAATTATGTTGGGGTTACAAGATATTTTAAAATGATATAGAAATTACTTACAGATTCTTTAAAAATTTCGAGATATTTATAGGGTGTTTAAAAATCACTATAAGATGATAGTAGATTTAAAAAACGATTATTTTAATACAAAAATCTTAACAAAATGACAAAAGTTTCTCTAAAAAGTTGATGTGTCACTGTACTAAAATTCCAAATTATATACGGTCATATTTAAATGTGTGTCCATGCTAAGATTATAAAAATAAAATTTATATTTTTGTATGTTTCAATGACTGAATGACTTTTTCTGCAAAAATTACACATGTTGTTGGTTACTATTTAATTCTGCTAACATAATGTCGATGCATAATAAGGTGTAAAGTAGTTAAAATTATTAAAACTATTTACAAAAACTATTATAGTAGAAGAACCGGTTTGGGCCATCTTAGTACGGTTTTTTGCCACTTGAAATTTTAATTGATGTACAAAAAATTATAATATTCAATAAAAGTTTATTAATAAAAAAATCAAACCTTTTTATTTAAATGAATTAAATTTGTATTTCTATATATGTAGAGTAATTTTTATAAATATTTTGACATTAAATAGTCACAAATGTTGCAATGGTCACAACTCCTACTTCTCTAATTATAATTTAAAAAAATATTACTTATTGAACCGTACCATATTACTAATTAAATATTTGTAATGTATGTACATTGAAATTTAATACTCAAATGATTTATGTTGTAAGTTTTATCGAATGGTGAATTTAAAAGCGTTTTACGATTTTTTTATTATTTTGGGTCACGCTTATGAAGTCACGACTTAAAGCTATCCCTCAATATTAACACGCGAGGTTTACTTATTCACCGATGAAGAAACGAAGGTATTTTTAAGAGGCGAACGATTGGCTGTGTCACTGCTATCGTAATTACTAAGCGATAGAGTTCTGCAACGTCTCGCCTGGGAATTAGGTACCACCACCTTACTTATTCCTGCCACAATAGCTTCAATGCTTGTCATTGTCATGTTCTGATTTGAACGGGACGGGACAATAACATCTCACTCACTACATGAATAACAACGCAGCATTAACATATTATTTGGTGTTTATAAGCCACGGTTGTCTCTTTCCATTAGGAAAGACATCTACTTGTTGGCTATTTTATAATAAATATAAAAATAAAAAACTTCCTAAGTTATCGTGCACAAAAGTGAACTCATTTATCAAACCTCACAAAACATTCAGATAAATATCACATTTATTTACAATAAAGTGTAATAAAATGAACAATCAACAGTATACGCCCTCCGAATTGATAATAGATCGTGAACTGATAATAAATAACATCAATTGTCATGTTTGCTTTCTTAATGCTGGTCGCCAACGTAATGTTTGGAGCCATTAAAGGAACATAAATACGTTACAATGTCCATAAACGTCTACGACTTTCGTAGTTTTCGTTGTAAATAAACCAGTAGATGCAATCTACGACGTAGCTGACGAAGAATTAGATCGGTATTTCTATTTTTCGCAGTTGCTGCACAAACTCCTAAATTTACTTTTTGAAATGGATTTTGGTCTTGATAGCTAAAAAAACTGTTGTGTTACTAAAGAATATATTAATACGCGAAGTAAAAACTTTGTACCTATTTCAGGCGTGTATATATTATTATCATACCTGTGACATGTATGACAATATACTGTAATACCTTAATGGTGTTACATGTGTGCCAGTACACATGCTTTTAAACGTTTTGTCTGCTTTTAAACGTAGAACATTGTTTAGTTTTTTTATATATCTTTAGATTCCGAGTACCTTACAAGCAGCCAAGCAATAAAATAAATGTCCGGGCAAATTGAAAAATTCTACAATTGGTGCAAGCACCGAGTCAAGGCGAGAAAAGTGATATTCGTTTCCCATGATAATGCTTCCATTACGAAGTGAAACGCGAATTGACGTAGCGTAGACGACGAACGAGTATCATAAGAACAAACTATATACTTACAGTAAATAAATGAAGTTGATGATACCCCAGAACCAGCCAAAAATACTAAATGGGTTGCGCTCCACAACTGTTCCATCTAAAAAAGTTAAATTGTAAGTTATAAATATTACTTTACGGAATAGTATAGTCTTTCTACATAAAAAGAAAAGGTTCTAAAGAAAAGGTTCACCAAATAAGTAGAAAATTTGGATTACCAAAGTTTTGCATTTAATTTAATTGTGTAAAAGCCTCTTGTTTACAATAGATTTATCTACAAGATAAAATTAAAAATTTCAAGAACCCCCGACACATCCTCAGACCGCCATTCTGCTACATACGCATCATTTTAAGAGCAAAACGTGAAAGGGCCTAATGATCTTCAAAAGGGGATCTTTTAGCATCAGGTTAAGTTACCACGGTTCCTTACTCAATGAGTTTAAGTTGTATTATTGCAAAACTCCCGTGGCCCCCAGCTTTACTATATAACCCTGGAAGTTATTTTGATTCAGAGTGTATGTAAAAATATAACAAATTAAACCACACTCAATGGACTTATTTTGTTTAGTGCAGGAGTTCCATGGCAACTTTCTAGTTTCATTATCAAACCCTGCAAATCTCCTATCAATAAAGGCCAACTATATCAGCCTAATCTCCAATGACCACCTTCCAGTTCCATCATTATTATATCTTGAAAAATATCCGGCACCTAAGTGTTTGCCAAGATAAACTGAATTTGATGCCGAAAGCCCACATTTGATGGGTTTATCTAGATTAGCTTAGACGTTCTCATGGGCTTCTTCCGGTTTTATTATTAGACACTAGAAAACACCCTGCTCCAAATACTTTGGTATAAATTTGCTCCATTTTATTCCAAAGTTCCCATGCTACATCATCAGCTCTATTATAAGATCCCGGAAATCGTCGAGGACCAGGATGTTTGTTAAAACAGAACAAAGGACCCCAAACTCGATAGGTTTATCTTTGTCTTGCAATTATTTCTTAATTTCGATTGGTATTTTTTGGAGCTGATTAGTATTACAAATGTGTAAGTCTGCTTCTTTCTCAATATGTCTAAGTGTCAGTCAGTCTATCTGTCTGTTACGCATTCACAGTTAAACGGCTGAATCGATTTTGATAAAATATGGCATAGAAATAGTGTAAGATCTGGGGTCGAACAAATGCTTATTTTTTTAAGTCAACTCTTAAGGGACTGAAATAATAGATGATATATGAATAACTATGTCTGAGACATAAATATGACGGAAAGTTTGTGACAGGTAGACAATTAATAAATGGCTGAGTTCTGAAATAACAAATATAAAAAATATAAACAAATAGAGAACTTCCTCCTTTTTAGGTAGTCGTCGAAAATTGTGTGCAAGTGCTTAGTTCAAAATATGTACTATGTGCTTGTCACGTAGTAACCACATTTGACAGATTTTATTTGTTAGAGCTTGGGATTACTGCGATGACAGATTCGATAGATTCTATTTATTTGAAACATGGAAGCATGGAACTATTAGCTACTTTGAACTTAGGAGTACTGCTGTAATTGTGAAAATGTTTGGATTTTTCTATAGCACGAATAAATGATAGGATATAAACGTCGCATCTAGACATCATAGTTCTAGATGTTTATGGTGCGTTGTCATGTACATGATATGTACATGACAACGCATTACAACAGAAATGTAAAGCCACATAAACTTACGACTGATTTTTATGTTTATTTTACATCCATGTTGTTATCTTTTTAAATAGAATAGGGCAGTGACTAACTAGGATGGGCGTCGTGAATTTGTGGTTGAACTCTTTCACCTAATATTCCCGATGGTTGTGGCAAATTTAGCCTTTATTTGCCTTTTACAAGCTACTTGGCAAGTAAGTCTATTGTTATTACATTCTCTATTACACAAATGAATTTGTAAATCAAAATGTTCATATTAATAAAAAAATTTGGCTGTGGTCGTATTTTTAATTAAAATTCAGTGCCTTCTCTGAATTAATGCGATAAAATTAAACCTATTATTATACGTACATTTTATAAATCCATAAATCAAAGGATTTCTGCTGAGTTATATATATATATATATATATTCTGTGTAAAGAAACTCTGTCCGATCCAAAGAGGTATATAGATAGGTCAATGATTTGTTAAAAAAAACTTTTTATTAAAATAAAATAAAGTGTACAATTTTAGTTACTAAAGTTGAACTTCCCCTTAAATCAAACAAAATCAAAGGTCTTGTTAGCTAATAAAACTGTTATGTTACTAAAGAATATATTAATACGCGAAGTAAAAACTTTGTACCTATTTCAGACGTGTGTATACCTGTGACATGTATGACAATATACACACATATTTTACACTATTTTCTTTATAGCTAAAGTCGGTTGGCAAGCTTAAAAGGGGTTTTATTGTTTAGCATATGGTCGAATTTCGACCACAGGATGATCGCTAGTTTACATTATCAGTCATATTACTTATCTTTTTGATGCCGTCTGTAAATTAGCTCTTGATGATAAAAGTGATATATACACATATATATATATATACATATATATATATATATATATATATATATATATATATATATATATATATATATATATACATATATATATATATATATATATATATATATATATACATATATATATATATATATATATATATATATATATATTAGGGTGATTAAAAAAAATATCATTTTTTTTCTTCCAAACAGGCTTAAAAGTTTCTTTTGAGTGTAAAAAAATTTCTGTGAAAAAAATGAGCCCTTAATATTAATATTAAGATTGTCCGCATCCACTACGAGCTAGCAATTAAAGCAAATTAAGAAGAAAAATTATTTTTGCTTCTTCTGATTTTAATTGCTAGCTCGTAGTGGATCATAAAGAAAATTCTCCCAGATATTTTTGTAGAGAATTGAATGCTCTACAAAAAAGGTTTCTTATCATTTTTTCCAAAACCTGACGAATTAAAAGTTATTCGAGGTCAAAGTTCAATTTATCTTAAAATTGATTGTGTTTAATGCATTACAGTTAATTTTATTATCTTAGTGGGAAAAGTTATCAAAAATTTAGTGTTTATCAACATTTTTTGCAGTGATTCAAAGAAATCGAACAGTTTGAAAAAATTTATTAATGTAAATTTTTCAAAAACTGTTTTATAAAAAGATATTTTTTTAATTTTCTTGGCAGGAAATTAAAAATCACGTTGAGTTAAGTACTGCATTCAATTTTTTTAAATTTTCTAATACTTTTTGTTTATATTTTAAAATTGATCATTGATTTCAATTTTCAAAATTATAGTAGATCACAATCGTCTCATCGTTATCAAATAACCAAACACCAGCAACGCGATTGTGGGAGGAATAGATAAAGTGATGGCACCAAACCTTTCCAATATAATAAAGGTGGTACCAAATTGGTATTATGTTATAAACACTTGTACTGTTTTACTTAGTTTTTATTCACTAACACCAACCGGTTTCGCCTATTCAGTGTTCAAAGTGGTACCAAATTTTTGCAAGACAGAAAAAAAACCAGCTACGCAACAACTATCCTCTTGCGTCCACTACACTGTCCACTACGTCAGTCCGCGTTTCACTTCGTAATGGAAGCATCATCATGGGAAACGAATATCACTTTTTTCATCAAGAGCTAATTTACAGACGGCATCAAAAAGATAAGTAATATGACTGATAATGTAAACTAGCGATCATCCTGTGGTCGAAATTCGACCATATGCTAAACAATAAAACCCCTTTTAAGCTTGCCAACCGACTTTAGCTATAAAGAAAATAGTGTAAAATATGTGTGTATATTGTCATACATGTCACAGGTATACACACGTCTGAAATAGGTACAAAGTTTTTACTTCGCGTATTAATATATTCTTTAGTAACATAACAGTTTTATTAGCTAACAAGACCTTTGATTTTGTTTGATTTAAGGGGAAGTTCAACTTTAGTAACTAAAATTGTACACTTTATTTTATTTTAATAAAAAGTTTTTTTTAACAAATCATTGACCTATCTATATACCTCTTTGGATCGGACAGAGTTTCTTTACACAGAATATATATACATATATAACTCAGCAGAAATCCTTTGATTTATGGATTTATAAAATGTACGTATAATAATAGGTTTAATTTTATCGCATTAATTCAGAGAAGGCACTGAATTTTAATTAAAAATACGACCACAGCCAAATTTTTTTATTAATATGAACATTTTGATTTACAAATTCATTTGTGTAATAGAGAATGTAATAACAATAGACTTACTTGCCAAGTAGCTTGTAAAAGGCAAATAAAGGCTAAATTTGCCACAACCATCGGGAATATTAGGTGAAAGAGTTCAACCACAAATTCACGACGCCCATCCTAGTTAGTCACTGCCCTATTCTATTTAAAAAGATAACAACATGGATGTAAAATAAACATAAAAATCAGTCGTAAGTTTATGTGGCTTTACATTTCTGTTGTAATGCGTTGTCATGTATATATTATGTACATGACAACGCACCATAAACATCTAGAACTATGATGTCTAGATGCGACGTTTATATCCTATCATTTATTCGTGCTATAAAAAAATCCAAACATTTTCACAATTACAGCAGTACTCCTAAGTTCAAAGTAGCTAATAGTTCCATGCTTCCATGTTTCAAATAAATAGAATCTATCGAATCTGTCATCGCAGTAATCCCAAGCTCTAACAAATAAAATCTGTCAAATGTGGTTACTACGTGACAAGCACATAGTACATATTTTGAACTAAGCACTTGCACACAATTTTCGACGACTACCTAAAAAGGAGGAAGTTCTCTATTTGTTTATATTTTTTATATTTGTTATTTCAGAACTCAGCCATTTATTAATTGTCTACCTGTCACAAACTTTCCGTCATATTTATGTCTCAGACATAGTTATTCATATATCATCTATTATTTCAGTCCCTTAAGAGTTGACTTAAAAAAATAAGCATTTGTTCGACCCCAGATCTTACACTATTTCTATGCCATATTTTATCAAAATCGATTCAGCCGTTTAACTGTGAATGCGTAACAGACAGATAGACTGACTGACACTTAGACATATTGAGAAAGAAGCAGACTTACACATTTGTAATACTAATCAGCTCCAAAAAATACCAATCGAAATTAAGAAATAATTGCAAGACAAAGCGCGCTCGCGTGTTTTCAACGGTCATTGCGTCGCTTCGGCGCGGTTATACAAAAAGATTATTAGGTACTTTAGAACGAACGCATATTTCATCATTCTGTAAACGACTATATACTAATGGATATATTTCCTATCTATTAGGCAACAAAATAAAGTGATCATAAAAATATTTGATTTCTTCTAGATGACGTGCAGTTCGAGAATCTACTGACTGACTAACTGACTGATATTTACCGGTCTTTATTTTTAAATATTACGATATATTTCTTACAACTAATTGTCTACATACAATCATTATAAGCTAAATTAACCTTTTATAATAAATAAAATAACCGTACCTCACGTGAGATAATCCAACAATTCAAACTTTTATCACTACAACATAAAAAAGTGACTGACAATTATAACCAATCTACAGACTAAAAACCATAGATTGTTTCAACATTCTGAATCAGTTATGAAAAATCAGTTATCAAAGAGCGTAAATCGCAAAACTTCGTTATACTATAGTAGTCTGTATTTTTGGTACTAGAAGGTTTATTTATAGTAAAAGGGGGAAACGAGCAGGAGGCTCACCTGATGGTAAGAGATTACCACCACCCATGGGCAGTCACATCACCAATCCCGTAGAACGGCGCACGGCGTTGTCAAAACTTTGTAAAATGTTCGACGTTATTCAGTTTTGAGTATATATTAGGGAATCATAATCATACATTACGGCTTAATAAAGTAAAATTTTAAAAACACAAACAAAATCAAAATTTAGCAATAACACATAACAAAAATATAAAAATTCACATATTATTTTGGATTGGATTTGTTCCTATAATCCAACATGAAATAAATCTTTTAAACTGCTGTTAACTTGCGTAAACTTTATGTGAAATATATTTTTGACAAAGTTATTTGATTTAACGATAGCGTTCTAACGATGTTTAGTTGGTGTTGCGTGTCGCGAGACATAATTTTTGAACGAGAGCGTTCAAAACGCTTTGTTTCGCGCTGTAGCGTGGGATTTTAACAACGAGCAGTTGAGGACCATGGAGTGTGGCACGATCTATTTTTACATGCGCTGAATAATTCCCATATTCATTTTTCACTCTAGCAATATTGTTCATTTTAACAAAACAGGGGTATTGTTCCCAGCGAACGTTAAAGTTGTCGCCGAGAATCAGAGAAATATGGTTGAGTATTTTCAATTAAAATGTGAGTACATTTCCAGCTAGTATTGGTAACTTTTTAAATCATACAACGCATGTAAGCTTTTTTCACAACTAAGATGTATGATACTGCTACTTCGTACTGGTACAAATCAACTGGTACAATATATATATATATATATATATATATATATATATATATATATATATATATATATATATATATAATAATTTATGACCAGAAAATATTTAAAAGTCACCGATAAAAAGATTAAGAATCATTTCGAAAATATTCTCTTTAGGATATAAAATTAAGAAATTAAAGTTTTAAATCTTCAGGCCACGTTATTTTGAGTTTCCATGTGAGGATATATGTACACACGAGAAGCCAGTACGATTTGAGGCGTTTATTTAGGCTCATATCAAAAATCTTTAAAGCTGTAATAAAATTTCCCGTGTAAGTCCGGTATTCCTTTGAAGAATACTTCTGCCGTTCTGCCAGGTATTTGTAAAATGCGAACGATTTGCTATGGGTCAACTCGTCACTTTCTTTTCGTTACCATTGTGGCTACTAAGTGGAAAAGTTCTGCTTTGTCTCACCCGGTGGTACCACCGCCTTACCTGTTTCTGCCATAATAGCGTCAGTGCTTGTGACTGTCGTGTTCTGGTTTGGTGGGTAAGGTACTGGTACACTTATACAAATGCTATTAAGACTCCGCCACAAGGATATCAACGAACTATTAACATATTTGTTGTCTATAGGCGATGCTTGTTTCTTTCCACCAAGAGAACCATCTGCTGATTTACTATCTTATGACATAAAAAAACTTAAAAATATTAGTTGATTATGATGATAATTACCTCATCGACATTATGATATTTCGGGATTATGACTGGATATAGTACATTGAACTAGCTATACATATTATATGACTGTGAAAGTAGAGGTTACCTGATGAATACTAAAATATACTGGAAACGATAATATTATACAACTTATTCGTTAAACGTTGGTTTCTTGCCATTACAGTAATGTTTCTTAGATTTAACTTCTATCTCATCAAACCAGAAAAGCTATTACATGCCTAGGCGGTATTGGGATATCACATTAATAAATATATTAACTGTGAAAAGAACCAACGCTCTAGCGGCAATAGTAGGGATGGCGATGGTACCAAAAACCGATCAAGATGTCTCAGAACTGAACTCTTTTACCCAGTTAGTAGTCATGACGTTATGTACGTGTCAACCTTATCTCGCCTTTTAAGATATGTCTAACTCTAAGGCAGTTGATCTATTCTATAATAGTATCTTTTTAACATCTTTTTGTATCGCCCGGGTCTGGTACCACCGCCTTACCTATTCCTGCCACTGCGTCAGTGCTTGTCACTGTCATGTTCCGGTTTGGAGGGTAAGGTAGCCGGTAAACTTATGCATGAGGCATTAGACTCGCCACTAGATAGCAACGCACCATTAACATCTTTGGTGTCTATAGGCGATGGTTGACTCTTACAAGCACGAGACACATCTGCTTGTTTGCTATCTTTGATATAAAAAAAAAATAACAAAAAATTAAAACAATGAAAAGTTATCTATATATAAATACGCGAAGGATAAATTTTTAGCCCCCTTTTTAAGACAATTGCGTGAAAGTTAGAGTATGAAATTTGGCACATTACGGAGGACTGCAGAAACATATTTTTAAATAAAATGCATTATAAATATGTATATTAAATTAATAAAAATATACATTACACGCACTACATTCACATAACATACATAATATAATACACACATGGAGAAACTATTTTCTTTACGGCTAAAGTCAGTTGCCAAACTTAAAAGACATTTTATTGCTAAATCTTTGGTTGAATTTTGGGCACAGGCGATTGCTAGTACATTAAAATCAGTCAGTGAATAATCAATTATCTATTTTTTGTACCTTTTTGGGTGCATTTTTTTCAAGTATTATATAAGAGGGTAGTCTTATATATCGGGGTATATTATACCCAATAATACCACGTCCTATCCGATCCTGACGATCCCATCACTATTTACACTTCACAATTCACACGCACCAAACAATGGGCCAAGTCGCCGCCGGCGGCGACTCGGCCCGTTGTTTCGGCCCGCCAACACTCGAGACTCCGGTCAAGAACCGTTGGCGAGCCGAAATCCTGATGCCACTTACTCCCCACCAATCGTCAAGATACTGCCCTAAGCCGAGGTTCGGTCTCACAGGAGACACCCTTAGGGCAGGCTCTTAGCCCACCTAACTTAAATTCTGGCTGAGCACTTTGCTCGCCCCAAAAGCCCGGTTTCGCAGTAGCGGTCATTTGGACGAACTGCTTAAGTTCATTTCGAAAAAAAAAACCCAATAATAGAAGAATTATCAAAATAGGAACACTGTAAAAAGTCATGCGTGGTCAAACAATAAAATCAGTGAGTGTACAATCAATTATCTCTTATCCTTGTGGTCGACATTAAAAAAAATGGGATAACTCTCGGAATGTACCCATTCCAATAAAATAAGAATTATCAAAATCAGACTATTCTGTAAAAAGTTATGCACGTAATTTAACACACTTTGTTTAATGAAAATTTGTAAAATGTCCGACGTTATTTAGTTTTGAGTATATATTAGGGAATCATAATAATACATTACGGCTTAATAAAATACAATTTTAAGAACACAAACAAAATCAAATTATACATAATAAAAATTAGAAATTTCTCATATTATTTTGGATCGGATTTGTTCCTATAATCCGACATAAAATAAATCTTTTAAACTGCTGTTAACTTGCGTAAACTTTTTTACAAGTTTATGTACAATAGTTGTAAGTCAATTTCGAATGATATATTTTTAAAATCTACACAGAAAGAAGTAAAGCTCATGTTATATTTACGTACGAAATTATTCTGAATCTTAAGCAAACTATTTTATCTCGCATAGAAAGTGACTTGGGAAATGGAACTACTCTCGGAATGTACCCATTCCAATAAAATAAGAATTATCAAAATCAGACTAATCTGTAAAAATTTATGCGTGGTCTAAAATAAAAAAACATACGCGTCGATTTGAAAACCTCCGTTTTTTCCGTCAGTTGAACAGGAGCCCGGATCAATCTAGAGAGAAATGACACTTGCGTGTTTTAAACATAATAAAAAGTCTACCATACCTTAAAAAATTACTGATAGTGGTTTCATTAACATAGCGCAATATATATTACGTTGGTTTTGTCGCTAACTTTTAATTAATGGTATTTGGTATACTTAAGTACGGGCGAGATAATAAACTCACGCGATACAATGACCTTTTTGGTCGAATTAAATATTTTTATGTTCGCTTTAATTAGGCCTAATGAATATTTGCACGCTATTATGTTTATATGTAAAGAACATAACATTTAACAAGATATAGAATTATAAGCAGAAAATGTTTGATATTTAACTTATTTATTACAATTATGCATTGTATGCGTCCAGTCACTCGCTGTATTTACAACACGGGTTATTAATGGCCTATTTCCCCGTGTTGTTCCAAAACTCAGTAAAGAATCGATGATCTACCATTCTTCCAGGCAGTTCGAAGAAAATAAATGATTGGCCACATACTCTTCTACTTACTTACTACCATAGTGACTACAAGATGGCAGAGTCAAAACTCTACAAAACAGAATCTAGCCCCGGGTCTCCAGATGGAAAAAGATAAGCGTTACCAAAGATGTTAATGGTGCGTTGGCATCCTTGTGGCGGTGTCTTAATGCCACACACATAAGTTTACCGACTATTTTACTCTCCAAACCGGAACGCGACAATGACAAACACTATAATGCTATTGCAGTAGGAATATGTAAGTCGGTGGTACCAGATACGGTGAGACAATGCGGAACTCTATCACCTAGTAGCCACGATGGTAGTGACTAGCATACCATCCGTTTGCATCTAAAAAACTACCTTACAGAACGGCAAATGGTCTTTGCCCCAAAGGGCGCCTGGACCAACACAGATAATATCGTCAATACTTATCGTTGTCGTGTTTCGTTCTAGAGGGTAAGATAACCGGTAATAGTATGAAAATGCCATGACCATTCTTCTTACGGAAAGTAACGCATCATTAACATTTTTGATGTCTATAGGTGATGGGTATCTTTCTTTGCCTTCTAAGAACCATCTGCTTCTTTTCTATTAAATAAGAACAAAAAACTAAATGTTTAGTTATCTATCTAAAAAAGATATCTATGTATATACCAAATAAATAAATAATTGAAAAGGCCGCGAAGTTTGACAAACGCACTTTTTCTGATAAATTAAAAATTTCAGTGGTAAATTCCATATATATGGAAACACAAGATATTAAATAATAATATTTTAAAAATCTGTAAGCAGTTGATCTTGCAGGCCATCCCTGAAACTTCCCGTTAAATTGAAGCATTTTAGGCTCAAAAGAGTAAAACTGTAAGGATAGAACGATGATCTTTTGAATGGCATTCAACTCAATTTTTGAGATCTAAAATATTGCTTTAGCTAAATAATCGATAGGTCAAAAAATTTTGAAACAGTATCAAAATACAGTTTTCTCAAAAAATTTCGTCATTTATAAATCTCAAACAAATTGACCAATTGTGATCTAATTAACGATATTTGATGTCGTTTTTAAAAGAGAAAAGCTGATAAGATTTTTTAGTCAATCGGTGTACAAGCCTGAAAGTTATTTCAAAAATAATAAGTAAGTTTGCTAAAAGCGACGTAATTTTAATATTTGAAAAGCTGTAACTTTTGAAAGTTAGATTCGATTTTGATTTTTGGAGAGGCATATGACGTAGTTTTTTTAGTTCTAAAATAGCGTAGAATACCAAAAGATGATTGGTTGAAAAATCTCTATGTTAAAACGAAAACCACTTTTTTCAAAGTTTTTCATCAACGATTACTTCCAAACGGATAAACCAATTTTAATGCAATTTATGCATTAGAAGTAGCTTTTTGAGGAATATAGCTGATTATTTTTTGTACTTAATCGGTACATAAATCTGGAAGTAATATTAAAAAAAGACTGTTTTGGCCAAAAAATTTTTTGGGTTTTTTCAAAATTTCTCAAAACCTCCTAGGCCGACTTGATTCAAATTTTCAAGAAGTCTAAGTTGAGTGCCATCAACTGCGTTTCGATCGGTTCAGCCGTTCAAAGTTATGAAATGTTTAAATACATACACACACCCCACACACACATACATACAGACGTACTAACGTCATCGTGAAAATAGTCCAAAAAGGTTCCTAAGACCTCAAAAAAAGGTACATACGTAGCGGAAAGTTAAAAAATTAAACCGACTTCAAATATCATCCTCACCTTTGACCAAAGTAAAATAAATGGACGGGCCTTTACAAACGCGTCAAATATAACGAGTCAACAAAGAACGAAAATAACAAACCATCTAATAGTAAGTACGTTATAAAAAGGGCTAGCTAATTTAATACTTTCGTGTGAAAAAAGGATCGCCTATGTTTATTTCTTGTTCTCGTACCGTATATATTGTCATTTTCAAGTCTTAATCGGGCTTTGTCGGACAAAGCGTCTTCCCTGTTGCAGTTAATACGTGAGTATATTTTTGTCCCGCAACGTTAGAATAGTAAAAAAATGGTGATTTCCAAAAGATGATTATTAAAATGATTTACATTTATGATAAAACATAGTGAAAAATGTGTACTTAATAGTAACATGTGAATCCTGAACTTTGTTTCGGTTTTTAATAGTGTTTTCACACTTTGGGAATGTACATGAGGGTATATTTTACGCCAATGATTTGGATTGTATCTAGTTAATACAGTAGACATCGCACTTCGCCCATACACAGAGGCTGATTACTTGTACTATAATTAAATTATGTGGCTGAGTGCCGTCTGACACAACGTGAGGGCCGGCGCTCACTTGAGCCTTCTCTTCAAGTGTCCGTCCATTTATTTTGGCAAAAACTACTGAACCAATTTTGATTTTGTTTTCTAAGTTAAAATATACCTGACTGATACAAACCAATCAAAGAATTATCTTGTTATGCCTTTTAATTCCCGAAATATTCCAGGACAAAAAACTTATAAACGTACAAACGTGTATAAACGTGCAAATAAAACAAGGTCATGGTTAATTTCATCAGTTGAGCTTATCCATGCTTAGCGCTATCGTAAAAGCCGAAGCCACATAAATATATATGTATAATAGCTGTTGAAAACATTCATTCATAACAAAAAGTTTATATAAACATAACATTTAATTTCACCTATTTTTTTACCATTTGATATCCTACGGTATAAGAAAAAAAATCCACGTTTAAAAACTATTATCTAGATTATCCACTTTTAATCCTCAAGTTTAATATAAAACAAGAGTGAAAGCTTTTACACCCTTAAAACCGCAAATTGCACGAATTAAGTTTGCAATTTACGTGCCGATGGGCATAAACTGCGCAAATCCTTCGCGTGTTGAACAATAAGTTTGACGAGAACAGCTGATAACATAGATTTAAGCCAACAGTCAGTACCAAGCACAGCACGCTAACTCAAGCTGACACGTTAATAAGAACAAGAACAACGATCAAATGAACGCATTTTATACAGTTGAGGAAATACGTTACTTGAATTTAAAATTTACCATCTTTTTGCTGCATCAAAAGATATTGATGAATTTGGCATACAATGCAACAAGAATATAAACTGAACCGAGATTATTGAATCAATGTAATGTATAAGGTGCCCCATAGCCTTACAATAATATTGCGCAATATTACATATTGCGCAATATTAATATTGAAGATCGCACAATGATTGAACGAAAGTTTAAGCGGGTTTAATTTTTATTGCGCAATATTTTTTTCTTGCACTGTGAAGGGTTAATATTGCTTTAGTGTTTGCAGAGGTCGTAAATATACGCCTTTCTATAGTTATATCACTTACCGGTAAAATAAAATTACTACAGCTGGGGTGATACAGAAATTCTATCAAATCGTCAAAGTCAAATTACTATAACATGTTATATTTTATTATATGTTAATATTTTATGGATATAAATCAAATATTTTCACCGATCAACATAATTAATCTTGAATGATATTCAAAATATTACCATGGCAACACAAAATGTCGTCAGACACATAGGCGGCTATAAAATCATGGACGCCATGGCTGCTGACTCAACGTGGTTTTGTCCAGTTCATTATATTTGAAAATTTCAATTGTTCTCTCTAGTTTGATTCATTAGTTCGATCTTAGAACTACTGAGAATATTTTTTCTCATTTGTTCAATCTTCGAACTACAGGAATTATTTTTGAAATCTTGAAATGTTCTCATTATTTGTTTTTCTTTCTTCGACCGTTAAAATTTGTTCGTTTTGAGATACTTGTTTGTTGATGCAATGATGGCGGGTGGCATGTTGTGTGTGTTTACTAGCCAAAAATCAAAATTTAATTAATCTCCTGATGGAAAGAGAAACCATCGCCTATAGACACCAAATATGTTAATGGTGCTTTGCTATCTGTATGGCGAGATGGCAATGCCACGTGCATAAGTCTATCGGCTATCTTACTTTTCAAATCCAAATACGATAATGATAAGCATTGACGCTATTGCGACAGGAATAGGTAAGGCGTTGTTACCATTACTACCTACTACACTACCTAGTAGTCACGATGGCATTCACACGCATAGCCAATCGGTCGTCTTTGACGACCTGCCAAGCAGAACGGTAGTTGGTCTATTCTTCAAAGGAGCCCGGACCAATACGCGCATAAGTTCATTTCATTCATAGCAGTTTAACGGTCAAACAAAGGAAAAATATGAGTCTCGTTAGTTGTAGTGACGAATCAAACTAGTGAGAACATTTCAAAACATTTCAAAATAATTCTAGCTAGTTCGACGATCGAACAAATATTCTCAGTATTTCGATGATCGAACTAATAAACCGAACTAGTGAGAATAATTCGAAAATTCTAGCGAAATTGAAGAGTAAATACGAACATTTTGTAAAAACATAATATTTTTATTTTTATAGATAGAATCATTTCGATTTTTTTTTCTGATAATAGCGATCTATCTATGCGCCGCTTGTCGATTGGGCACAGTTTTTCAATCAAAAATCAATATTACTTATATGAGAATTTGCGCGAGTGTGCATAAACGCGTGTCAAATAGAAATGAAAATGAAGGGTTCAAATTTAATTTGGAGTTACAAATCCGATATCCGATAAAATCCAATAGCTATCTTGATCAAAATTCAAATGGAACGCCAAAGATTGGTAATAAACCTCGGTTCTGAATAATAGCGCTCTTTCGGAGATCGGAACGCAACGTGATTAAAGACCCTGACTCATGTAAGCCGGGAAGCCGCGCCTCGGAACGCGCCCGCACAAAATTAATAAGCAGAATTACTCTTCTTTACCGTCGCATAAATAACATTGATGGTGACTGCCAACAGTTACAATAGCCATAAACGCGCGCGTTATTAGAAATGTGTACTAAGTGAAATATGTTACGTCTAGGAATAGTTATTACACTAACAATAGGTAGACATTTTACACGATGATTTGTGAGTTTACTGGAACATTGTAGTGATTTTATGTTTTTCTACAAAAATAATATATAAAGTTAATATTATCTAGCCGTTAGGGTTTCATACCAAGATGTTATGTACCTACTTCTTTATTTACTTCCCGTTTAAAAAAGTTACTGATTTTAATCCCATTTTCAAAAATCGATTTGTCATCAGACCTATATGTGTAAAGATTCTAGAATTCTTTTCTATTTTTAAAATTTCAGTATGTATGTAACTTATAACTTTTGAATGGCCTGACAGATCGAAAGGCAGATAACGGCATTCGGTTTGGGTACGCTAAACTTCGACTTCCTGAAAATCTGAATCAATTCAGGTCAAGAGATTTTGAAGAATTTTGAAAAAAAATCTCAAAAAACCATCGGCGAAACAATGTTTTTTGGTCCAGGTTTCTTTGAAGAATAGACTAACTGCCATTCTTCCGATTGGCTATAAATGTCATTATCATCGTGACTACTAGGTGGTAGAGTTTCACAACGACTCACGCGGGTTGGAAACACCGCATTACTTATTCCTGCCGCAATAGCGTCAATTCTTATTTATCGTATGCTGATTAAGAAGGTAAGGTAGCCGCTATATATATATATATATATATATATATATATATATATATATATATATATATATATATATATATATATATGTGTGTGTGTGTGTGTGTGTATGTATATTTAACGCTTTTCAGAAGGACTTTTTTTATCATAAGATAGCAAACAAGCAAATGGGTCTCCAAAGTTGTTAATGACACGTTGTTATCTTGTGGCTAGATCTAATGCCACATGCATAAGTTTATCGGCTACCTTACCCTCCAAACCGGAACACGACAGTGGCAAGCACTGCCGCTATTACGGCAGGAATATGAAAGGCAATGATACCAGCCCCGGGCGAAACAATGCAGATGCAGAACTCTACCACCTAGTAGCCACGATGATAGTGACTTGTATAGCCAATCAGTCGCCTTTTACAACCTGCCTGGCAGAACACCAATTGGCCTATTCTTCAAAGGAACCCGGACCAACGCAAAGAAAATTGCAGGAATAGGGAAGGCGATGGTACCAGACCTGGACAAGGCGTTGCGGAATTTCACCACCTAGTAATCACAATGGTAGTGATACCTATAAATAATCGTTCGCCTATTATGAACTGCCTAGCTGGGTCTCCAAAGTTATTAATGACGCGTTGTTATCTTGTGGCTAGATCTAATGCCACATGCATAAGTTTATCGGCTACCTTATCCTCCAAACCGGAACACAACAGTGACAAGCACTGACGGTATTGCGGCGGGAATAGGTAAGGCGGTGATATTAGACCTGGACCGGACCGGCCGGACGAGACAATGCAGAACCCTACCACCTAGTAGCCATAATGGTAGTGACTCGTATAGCCAATAGGTCGCCTTTTACGACCTGCCTGGCAGAACGGCAGCTGACCTATTCTTCAAAGGAACTAGGCTAGGCCCAGCAAGGCCCAGGACTAACACGGGGTAGCCTCCCCCAGGCACTACAGCTTGTCTCCTTCCTTTAAGAATACGTAAAAAGTCGTACCGTTTGCTGAGGACATTTTTCCTTTAACCAAAGGAAAAACGCAGGTTGATACTCGTACACACTCTTAAATATTTATATTATGAATCCTAAAACAAATATTTTGAATAAGACTCACAAATACAAACATCTGCGGTCATATACCTTGAAGGTCTTAAAAGTAGAAACTAAATTTTAATGATCTGTTTCCAAAATTAAATACAAACATTCACATAAAAATGTTCTGCTGAATATGTGCTGTAATTTCATAATTAAAATAAAAAGATTTTGATGAATTTTACTGGAAAGTTCCCCATGTTGGTCTAGGGTCCTGTGAAGAATATACCATCTGCCATTCTGCCAGACAGTGCATAAGAGGCGAACGATTGGCTATGGGAGTCACTACCATCATTACTACTAGGTGGTAGAGTTCCGCATTGTTTCGCCCATATTTGGTACCACCGCCTCAAATATTCCTGCTACAATAGCGCCAGTGCTTGTCGTCGTGTTCCTGTTTTGGAGGGCAAAATAGCCGGGAAACTTATGCATGTGTCACTAAGACCACGTCATAAGAATAGCAATGCATCATTAACATCTTTAGTGTCTATAGGGAATGGTTATCTCTTTCCAGGAGAAGTGCCACCAGCTTGTTTTCTATCTTATAAAAAACTGTCAACTAACCAACTTGACCATCACATTGTGTTCATCACGTAACCACCCTGATTTTTTAAATGGTCCGTGTATTTTCCCCCCGCCCGTTCCCCCGTTGGTCGAGTGGTTAGCGACCCTGACTACGCAAGCAACGGGGCTCGGGTTCGATCCCCGACGGGGACAAGCCTTTGCGTGATGAGCATAAATGTTTGTATTTCCGGGTTTGGGTGTTTATTAAATATATTTCAGTATTTATATATGTATTTCTATGTATTAGTATTGTTGAATAACACCCAAACGCAAGCAAATAATTTGCTTACTTTGGGGTTAGATCAGTCAGTGCAATTTGTCCCGTGAACATTTATTATTATTTTGTAAAGCGATATTAATTTGTTAATCATAATTTATCCAGTAACTTAAAAAACATAACTAAAAAAAATTAGAAAATCCCTCAAAATGGCTGTTTTAAATCTAAAAGATAAAATAGAAAATTTAATGATGTTAATATTGAATTAAAAATAATTTTGTACGTTACATCTACGTTTGTAGAATTTTTATTGCATTTATTGATTGATATTTGTCAAAATAGCGAAAGCGCTTTAAATATCCAATTAAAATCCAAGAAAATCACGATACTCACGCCATCAAACACACCTTGCATTTCTAAAACATCAATCAGATAATAATTATCAAACGCTTTGGAAGAGTCGGCATAGCGGCGGCACTTACAATTGATTCAAGAGGGGTACGCCAACTAGATTAATGAAGGAAGTGGGTGACGATTCATGAATATATTCAGCAGTAACAGACGGCACAGTTTATATTAAGGTATATGTATATATACATAATTGGATATTAGTTTGGATATGGATATACATTTCCATATCCAAACTTATATCCAATGACGACATTCTTTCTAGGCTAAAGTTCCGTTCGTTTCGTTTCCGTTTCGTTTCATTGTTCTTTATTCATTATTCCATTGTTATTAATATATTCCTGTATTTTTTGAAACTATTGTTCGTAATCAATGGCATGGTGTATTAATATCAATATCTATGTACATATTCTAAAAATAAAAAATATTTTTCAATTTATATCTCAGTAAAAACAATATGGAAATTTCAGCTACATTTGAAAATATTATAGCTTACACATTTTGTTTTCACTTTCTATTATATGGTTTCTGGTATGCACACCACTTATTAATATATTCCTAACCCTTTTCTAATTTACATTCAATTGTATTTAAATTGATAAAACAATATCTATACCAACAAAACTCAATTAAACTTTAGTTACAGGACGTTTCAATGCTATTAAAATGTCAGACGCAATGGATATCTTCATTTCCATTGGGTTTCATTGTTTTGTACATTTTTATTGTAAACGTTTTCTAAGCTATCGGAGCATTGTATAGACGTGAAAGGGACTCTATTGTGTACTTAAATCAACGAGGGGCTGTCGGTATGGTAAAGAGAAACAAAGGCTTTTTATAAATTGGTCCAACCGCTTTTAAAAAAAGAGATTGCTTGCTGAAATCTTTTAAAGTTTTGTACTTCATTATGAGCCGGTAAGCTCTAAAAAATTTTGATGATTTTTCAGTTATCTACCAATGTAAATCTATCATTCTCTCCGTAGCAAGAATAAAAATAAGGTAGCAAGATATCGCTGGAAATACCGGCGATATCTTCCTACCTTATTTTTATTCTTCAATATGATCTACTTACTGCATCAATTTTTGGTATAAAATCGAATTCTTATTAATATTACTGAAGCATTTTACAATACATAATGTTGTTCATTGTTTATACATTCAAATCTCATTGTTTGATTCTGCTCTTCCACATTTTGTATAACTCAATTGCTTTTTCTGCCTCAACAGTGTCAGTGCTTACTATGTCGTTTTCCAATGACTGGGAGAGTAACCTGTCAGTTTAATTAGCCATAAATAACTTTTGTTTGTTATTTGCCAAATAAACTATATAAAGTTTAAATAAAAATAAAAGATTTTAGTGTTAAAGATAAAAGATTAAGACATAGTACATTGTATCTTATGGTATGTATATGTAAAGGTAAAAGATAAGATAACTATTAAGATGGATATATGTGTTTTGGTAGTGATCCCGTGCTACACTTTATTTAAAAAACTAAACTTTTAAAATAAAGAAAATGTTTAACTGGAAAGATGGTCACTGGTAAACTGACGGTCGACGCTGATAGATGAGTATGCATGTAGTCATAGATAGCGTTTCTGTATCACATACCCATCAGCGTGCGGTCAGCGTGACACGAAAAGTAGCCTTAGAGTTCTCATTTTCATTAACGTTATCTTAGTTCGCTATAAATTCTTCATCTAGAATTACTCTTCTCTTTTGGGCTTAATGTTTTTTATATCATAAGATAGCAAAGAAGCGGTGGCTCTCCTGATAGAAAGAGACAAAAGACACCTTTTTAGTAAATGTGTCTATAGACACTAAAGATATTAATACTGTGTTACTATCCTTGTGGCGGGGTCGTATTGCCTCATGTATAATTTTTTACTAAACCGAAACACGGCAGTGTCAAGCAATGACTTTATTGCGGCAAGAATAAGGAAGAATAACGAAGGTAGTACGGGCTCAAACTTGAAATCAGCGATCTGCGGCGCGGCACGACGACGGCGGCGTGGGCAGATGTGTCAGAATGTTAAATCGCGCCGCTCTATTCGCCGCGCCGCAGATCGCCTACCAGACGCGGGCGAGACAATGCAGAACTACATTATCTAGTAGATACAAGGATAGTGACTCCTACAACCAATCGCTCACCTCTTACGAACTTTTTTTTATGTTATAAGATAGCAAACAAGCAGATGGGTCTCCTGATGGAAAGAGTCAAACATCGCCTATAGACACCAAAGGTGTTGATGGTGCGTTACTATCTTGTGGCGAGGTCTAATGCCACATGCACAAGTTAACCGACTACCTTTTTTGGAGGGTATCCAAACCAGAACACGACAGCGACAAGCACTGACGCTATTGCGGCAGGAATATGTAAGGCAGTGATACCAGACCCGAGCGAGACAATGCAGAACTCTACCACCTAGTAGCCACGATGGTAGTGAGTCGCATAGCCAATCGGTCGCCTTTTACGACGTGCCTTGCAGAACGGCAGATGGTCTATTTTTCAAGGAGGACCAACACGGGGAAAAAATTTACATCAAGAACCAGTTTTACGTCAACTTTCAGTCCCAAAATGGTAGGCTAGCTTTAAAATTTCATTATGTTTCGCTGTTCAATAACAAATATCTACGCCTTACTTTTTCCTGTCACAGTTATATCAGCGCTACTCACTTTCATGTTCAGGTGTGGAAGGTAAGGTAGCCAATAGAGTTGTGTACATGGTAATAGAGTTCTGAAATATCTCGCCCGGCATTGGTACGACTGCATTAAGTATTTCTGTTGCGATTTGCTTTTCATTGTCGTGAACACGTTATTCAGCTTCGCCAAGCGACTGACGACGTATCGTTAATATTTTCGGTTAGTGATTCGCTCTCTCCATCGAAAGAGAAATCTGCTGGCTTGCATGACCTATAATGTTCAAAAAAATTGCTTAATATTATTAACAATAACCGGAACCAAAAGCATTACTTGCTTTTCGTCATAAAAGCGGAACGCGAACCAAATTCAAGGCTTTTTTTAAATATTATAAGGTAGGAAACAAGCAGGAGAGTTGCTATTCGTGTGACGGGGTCTTAATACCACATGCGTAAATTTACCGACTTTGCCCTCTAAATCAGAACATGATAATGTTTTTTTTTGTATTATAAGAGCAAACAAGCAGATGGGTCTCCTGATGGAAAGAGTCAACCATCGCCTATAGACACCAAAGGTGTTAATAGTGCGTTACCATCTTGTGGAGAGGTGTAATGCCACATGCATAAGTTTACCGGCTACCTACCCTCCAAACCGGAACACGACAGTGCCAAGCACTGCCGCTATTACGGCAGGAATATGAAAGACAATGATACCAGCCCCGGGCGAGACAATGCAGATGCAGAACTCTACCACCTAGTAGCCACGATGATAGTGACTTGTATAGCCAATCAGTCGCCTTTTACAACCTGCCTGGCAGAACGCCAATTGGCCTATTCTTCAAAGGAACCCGGACCAACGCGAAGAAAATTGCAGGAATAGGGAAGGCGATGGTACCAGACCTGGACAAGGCGTTGCGGAATTTCACCGCCTAGTAATAACAATGGTAGTGATACCTATAAATAATCGTTCGCCTATTATGAACTGCCTAGCTGAATGGTAATTATCTATGCTTTAAAGGGGGTGCGATGATTTTTATTTTAAAAAATAACAAATACCCTACAAAAATTGTCCAACCCAGGAATTTTGTTGTAATTATTGTAATACTAGCAGTCGCTCGTAAATTCATCCGCGTGATCAAAAGACATTGAAAATACCTATGTCACTCCGAGATAATAATATATTATCTATACATATAATAAAATCGTAGAAAAGTCAATGTATGTCCGGGGTAAACTCAAAAAGTACTGCACGGATTTACTTCAAATTTTGCATGAATATTACTTACAGGTCGGGTCAACATATAGGCTACATATTATTACGCTATCACATACGGGGAGGAGCTGCGCGGAGTAAACGAAGTCCGCGCTAACGAAGTCGCGGGCAACAGCTAGTAGCTTTATAAAAGTGAAAGGACTTTGAAAATCAGTCAAATATTTTTTGAGTTAAATCGTTACAAACAAACAATCAAACCTTTCCTCTTTATTAGTATGGATAGATTTGCAGACCATATCATAGTTAAATATGTTGGTAACTTAATAAAGTTTTAACAACTTGTATCTCCCAAATTCTGGCAAATAATTTCATTTCTTTATAATCAAACCCAGTGAGCGAAGCATTAACTACTGGACCAAAAGCCACCTTTTTAGTAAATGTGCCAAAGGTAAGTAAACAGAGCATATATGAAATTACCTATTATCGAGGGATAGCTTAAAAAGCATCAAAAGTAACACCGCTATATCAAGGTGCAACTAATTAACGTTCTAGCCAATTATGACACTGAATTATGAAAGTGCCACATCGCGTGTTTAACGTGAATATTTAGGTCACAAGAATACCGAGTATACTCGGTGATTATACACAGTATAATCGCATCTAAATACAGGGATTACAGAACAAATTTGCTTAACTGCACATTTCGTACACCAACTGAGTTTATTTTTTCAAATAGCGACGCGGTTGTTAACTGCAGCTTAAGTGTATTAAAGATTGTGACTTATAACAATGAATTAAGAGAGGATATGATTGAAAAGACAAAATCCATAGTTTGCTAAATTATATATCGCATTTAATATGGATTTTTTAGCGTTCTTTATGGTTTCAACTTACATACGAGCAGATGGATTACTTGAGGCTAAATTAAAAAATACATTACAAGTTAAATGTATATTTTATCAAACATCAAAAAATAAAAAATCTATAAAATCAAAACTCTGTAATATAATAATATTATAAAGGTTATATTAAAATATAATAAAGGTTATATTAAAATATCTAAATATTTAGATGATAATAAAGCATGGGATTAATCGCTCCTCATACCAAACATAGTAATTGTAATATATTAATAATTATTGTAAATATATTATATAAAAAAAGTCAAACCTGCTGAGTTTTTAGATAGTTTATTGATTTAGGCGTTACTTTGCGGAAATTCATTATTAAAAAGGTGAAATTAATTAAATTTGCTATGATCCGCGAACTATTCTATTTGTTTTTCGCGATGGCACCAAAAGGAAACGTCGGTTTAATAAATGGATAAGACTCACCGATGGTCCGTATAAAAAGAAGACCACAGCGGTACAATTAGCCACCCATATCCACCACGATATGGGTGGCTAATTTTATACCCACGATCTACGCCATCATGAAGCACAAAAGCACGCAATTTATGTACGTACTCAACGCACGTTTCGCTTTGAAACCGAAGCATCTTTAGGAGAAACGAATACTACTTCACTCTACACGAGTGTAAGTAATATTTAAAGTGTGTGTGTGTGTGTGTGAGAGAGAGAGAGAGAGAGATTGTAATAAATCTATACTTGTCAATTACATGAAGGATAAACTTTGTACCTTTTTTCAAGACAATTACGCTAACGGCGGAATACGACATTTGGCACAGGTAAAGGAAGTGTTGCATACGTCAATGAATTTTAAACAGAGGGGTGGTAAATTTAAAAAAGAAAGTTTCACAAACTATAATAGCTATGACTATGTTAGTAGCGTAAATATGTGCTTGTAAATGACCATAAGTATAATCACGCCCAGATTTTATAAAATAAGTTTTATAAAAATGTCATAACGCCAAAAATGCCGTAAAAAGTGAAATTTAGTGCGCGTCTCAAATAAGTGTATTCTTTTTTTAATTGTATTCTTAGATTGGTTGGCGAGATAAACAAAATAAAGTGTCAAAACACATGTTTAAACATGTATTTTGCACCATGTGCCGATGACAATAAAGTATAATAAAGAACAAAACATATTTTATGTTTTGATCGTTTGAAAAAACGCAAAAGCGCACAAAACAACGCAAAATATAGTAGACTCATGTAAAGAAAGAAACTTACGAAGTTTCAAATACGTACATAATATTTAACAAACAGTGCGATGTCCCGTGGACCACAGTGGACTATTTTGGAATCAATCCCTAGTCTATATCCTAGAAATAATAGTTTTGTTTAAATCCTGGAAACATTATCTCTGTATGTCGTACTTCATTGTAGAAATCCATTATAAGAGAAAAACTTTTAACTTGTATTTTTATGAGATTTATTATAAGCTTAAAACAAAGGAGCAATAACAAGCTCCTCGAGCAAAGTTATAAGTTCCGTTATTAAAAGCTAATCGGGTCATAATCGATTTATCGTTAGAAATACGTTTGCAATTTCACAAACCTCTGAAGCGATAATGGGAAAACAGTAACTATTGTAAGGCACTCCCTTAATTGGAATGTCAATTCTAGTCGTTGTTTCATTTTGCACGATACTAGCCTCCATAAAATATGTTATTTTATTTTTAGTATAACGTAAAATAACTTTAATAAATAGGCTGTAGGTTAAATCTATAATTTAAGTTTAGTTCCTGTTGACACATGTACTTAAAGAAGCCTATAAGCATAAAATAAATAGGTACAGAATTTAATCTACATACAAAGCGCGTTCGAGCAACGCACACATAGATACCTCTCACAGACGAAATATCACAGAATGATTGGGAATGGTACAAGCGCGAGTGTCGCCCTCTTGGACACGCATCAGTAAACTTTTTTGTGATACGAATAACAATAACATTAGAATAAATTAGAAATAACATTAAAATTTGTAATACGAATAACAATAACATTAGAATATTTTAGTTATTATTGGTTTACATTTCTAATCTTCCTGTTTCATTCTCAACGATAAATCAAACACCTAGATTTGAGTGCCACTACCAGTTTATCTGCATAAGCCAAAATTGATAGCCGTAGCGCGTCCCCTAAGCGTAGGTATGAAAAGTGAAGTGCATAGATGATTTTGACTTCTGTGCCTATTTATTTTGTGCTAGAAGCCATCTGTCGTCATGGCTAGAGCACTTGTGTGTGGTGAGTAAAGACTGAAATGTTTCGCTACCATCGTGGTAGCGAAATTTTGTAACTTTTGATCTTCCTTTTGTACTAAAAGCTTACCTATGATTTCCCAACGTAATTGCGCCTGTGTTTGTCTCTGTATGTTTCGATTTAAGAGATTGTCAGTAAACCAATACATATGACATAATATACCTGCTCCACGAATAACAAGGCTATGATATATTTTGTGTGATAAATATATTGAAGGTAGTTATGTTCCTTCATGGATACACCACTGACTTTTTGCTATAATTATATAGGTTAGAGTAGAATAAAAAGATGCTTTTTTTTAATATTTTACGTACGTCTTTAAGCACTAATAAAAAAGAAAAAGTGGTAGTCAGTATCATACGTATAACCGAGAAGCAGTTTGGTCGAACAAAACTCATAATTAAATCACTTTTACACACAGTATATATAATTTTTGGGCAGAGTAACGCCCATAAGAAGCGATAGAATTACAATGATACGAACACACCTTATCCCCGCCTATTCATATTACCCATATTTATATTTGTCCATTATTTGTTTATAATGACGTCATTATCTCACAATAACAGCTGCGTAAATTATACAGGTGCGCCACACCTGGCCAACTAGTGCTTGGCGTTAAGCGCAGTTGCTAAGGTACGTCAATTAATACTCGTAGTAATAAGTTTAATCTATGAATTTTATATTAGATCCTTTTATAAAGAACCATTATTGTGAGCTTTAAATTTTCATTCAGACTGATGTTATAAAAAGAAAATATTTGTATTTTTGCTACTACTACTGAACTGATATTGAAAACTTCCACAATCCAGGATTATAAAGTTCCACAATCCAGGATTGATATAAGATAGTTTTTGACCTGACTGAGTAAAAGGAAGTAACAATTTTGGGTCACATGAATTAAGTAGCGAGTAACAGCTAGTGTATCACAAAACTAGTGATCGCCCGCTCATATATTTTTTTTATATCCAAGACAGTACATACGTGTTTATGTCAAACGCATGGTTGTAAGTAATATTTTTTACTACTTTTTGAAATCGTGTTATATAAAAATTCTAGCTGCAGCGTACAGCTCACTGCTTTACAAAAGTTTTGGAGAATCCCGCAGGATCACCTAATTTTTCTGAGATATAAAGTAGCCTATGTACTATTCCAGGTCATCATCTACCTGTGTGCCAAATTTCATTCAAATCCGTTCAGTAGTTTTTGCGCGATTGAGTAACAAACATCCATACACACAAACAGCCATCCAAACTTTCGCATTTAAAATATTAATATAAATAACCTTTCTGCACTCCTTCATAAACTTTAACTATGCCAAATTACATACTCCTCCATCCTTGTAATTTTTATGAAAAGGGGCACAAAGTTTTCGCTTATGTACAATTTCGAAGAATTTAACGTTATAATAATCGAATTTTAAAAATTAAACCAACGAATATCTCAAAATTATAAACCGATTTTGATGAAACTTACACTGTTCCCTAAGTAAAAATATACCTTATTCTACGTAGGTACAATGTGCTACTACGTACAACATGTTATAACCAAAAAATTATGTTTATTGCTTTTCAAAATAATCTCCTTTACATTTTAAAAATTTAACCTGACCACACCACACCACAGATCTGAAGGCATGTTTTTTACGTGCTGATTTAACGCTATCACCACGGGGTGGAATGTTAGTACATTTGGACCTTTTACAAAATTTAATGGTGGCTCCACCTGAGCCACATACACCAAACTTCGTACGAAACTAATCTCTAGTCGAAATTGAAATGTCTACTATCCTCTACCATCACCATTTCTATCACATGTCAAATTCAAAATCGATTTGAATCGATACACTGTATCGATATGAGTCATAATTCGATGTATGTAACGTTTCGTATCGACACAAAACGACATTTTTTTATGAGGTAAAATATGAAAGGTATATTTCTGGAATAAAAAGATTTCAATGCTATTTCGGTATTTAATAATAATATCAAAAGTCACTATTTTCATTCAACGGCATTTTGACTACACTTTTATGACTATAAACAATATCTTGTAGATGCGTTGCAAGTTAATACAATTGCAGATATCTGAAGGTGTAAATCCTGTCAAATAAAGTAAGCGTTCAGAGATCACTGAAGTCACAATTACTGACATGTAACGTGGGGCTAATTTGTTTTATTTTATTTTGACCTTTCCGATGTAATAAGGCAATGAACTTAGCATAAGCTTGTAAAGATATTTGTTACATTCGTTTAACAATAGTATCTCGTATTAATTATATTTACTTGTTCAAAATAATTCAAACTTTGATTACTCCAACGTATATTTATGGTCTTTTTAAATGGTTCATCAAATTGATGAGATTGTTTTGCATCCACTGAAGCCTGTCCCTATATAGAATACTAGCTGAGCTCGCGACTTCATCCGCGTGGAAAAATTTCGAAAAAGTTAATCCTTGTCACATAAGCTATCTGCCAGTGAAAGTCCTGTCAAAATCAGACAGACAAAAATTGTAAAAAATGCTGTTTTGGTATATGTATCGTGTATACATCCATATGCATTTAGTAAAAAGCGGTTATTTTAATATTACAAACTTTTATTAATTTATATAGATTTAATGCCACTTAAATGAATATTTGATATTATACTGGTGGAATTTATATTTTATAAACAAAAACAATTAAATCAGACACTACGTGTAGCTCACAAACACAACTATAATGCAATATATAACGCTAATGAAACTAATTTATGATAATTATTACTAATGAAATTAATGTTATGTAATCTATGATCATTAATTATTCTTGTATATATAATCAACAATAAAAATATGCATCAACACAAAATGTTGATATATCGTATAATTCGCATAGCATGGTATCGATACAATACGATATCGATTCAGGTCACCCATCTCTAACTAAAACCTAAATTCCATTCTTAAATATGGCTGCCAGATTGTTTAGATAGTTTCGTGCTAGTTTTAATTTTTTTTTTAGTTTTTAATCTAATTTTGATTTATTTGCATTGTTTTCGTGATATTTACGGCAAGTTAACAACTATCTTCCGCGTCTACAAGTTATACACATGAGTTTTAACTATTTTGGTTGTTTCTGTGTCTTTTAAACGTTGAATGAATAAGTACTCTGTGTTTAGTAGTGTCGAATCAATTTTCAATGATTAAACCTCACAATTTTGCTATAATTTGGTTTGTAATTTGACAAAATAAATCTATTCTACGACGTAAAGTTTTTTGTTTTATTTTCATAATATGTAAGAGATCTAGTAAAAAGTTAAGAAATAGATATGATAAGAGGCTTCCGTTACATAGTTTATGCTTGATTTATAGATGGCGCTGACGTCCTTTTAACGATGTTGAAGTTTCCGGTCTACAAAGCATAATATTATATACTAGTCTATGGCTATCACTAGAGGCAGTGATAGCGTTCAATCAGCACGTAAAAAAGTTCGGAGTCAGAGTTAGTAAAAGTAAAACCTCTCATCAAATCTTTGATTTTGTGGAAAATACAGAAATCACAGGGTGCTAGGTCGGGGCTATGCACAGAATGAGTGACGAGATGTACTTTTTCGGAAGCTAAAAATGACTTTGTTTTGTTGGCCGTGTGTGAAGAAGCGTTATCATGGTGTAGGAGAATGCGGCTTTTGGGTCGTCTTTCACAAACTTTTTCTAACACCCTGGGTAAACAAATGATAGGATACCACTTGGAATTAACACTCTTTTTATCTTCAAGTGGAATTGTACAGATGGGACCCGTAGCTGAGACAAAAAAACGCAATCATTTTTTTACCAACGTTTCTCGCCTGTCTCACTTTTGTTGGCCTTTTCTCATTTTCAAATACCCATTCACAAGATTTCTGTTTTTTTCTCGGGTTTAAAATAATAAATACACGTTTCGTCTCCTATGACAATGTCATAAACAGCATTAGAATGTCCGTGGTCGTACTTCAGTAGCATCTGTGAGCACCATTCCACGCGAGCCCGCTTCTGCTCCGCTGTCAGTTCATGAGGGATCCAGCGACAACAAAGTTTCCGAACTTTCAATTATTCGTGTAAAATTTTCTGAATTTGGCTCATACCAATCCCCAATAGTCCTCGAATTGTCTCATAGGTAATCCGGAGGTTTTCTTCAATTAACCGCTTAACAGTAGCCACATTATTTTCGTTGACGGCAGTTGAAGGCCGTCTTCACGAAATTCGTCATGTAAAGAAACTGGACCTCTCTCAAAATCAGCAAACCATCGCCTCACAGTGCTCTCAAACAAGGTGCTTTTCTCCCAAAAGCATTTTGAAGACAAGCGGCACAGTCTTGCGGAGAAAGAGAACTTTTAAAATCATAAAAACTCATCGCTCTAAAATCTTTTCGACTTAATTCCGTTTTCGTTGCGTACGTAGAACTTTGATGTGTGATAAAAAAACAATTGACAAATCATTTCCCGCCAATTTTTTTTTTTATTACTAAGAAGTTTGCAACGTTTTAAAAATATAACATTCGAAATTCAAATATTTCCGATTAGCTAGAAGTGCAAAACTTTTAGTGTGCCCCATGTATACCACAATAGTGATCTCGGTATAGCTTGTAATTCTCGAGAAATTCGTAGAAAAACATATAAACACATAAACAACGCCAAAATAGATCATCATACTAAAATATTATCCAATTTCAACAATATTACATGCATATAGGTCAAACTCATAACCTACTTTTTAGTTGCTGAAAATATATTGAAGACATTTTCTATTAAAGTTGGTATATATATATAGTACCACGCAATCTCCTTTAAAATTCCACTAAAAATGCTTCAATTGTACTTTTTATTGTAATGCTGATAAAAAGAACTTAAAAGAGCTATAAAGGTTGTATTATTTATACCATAAATTTTTCTTATCGCAGCCATAACAATAAAATCACACCGGGAACGCAATGAAAATGTTATCGTCAAGTGTATTTATTTCATTTAGAGACATTGTGCTTGCAATTTTAAAATTAAGATGAATATACATTTTCTTTATAGTTATAGGTATACAATATTAAATTTCTTCATTAAAAATTGCCTAAAACTTTCCGCAATGTTGGGGTATTTTAAGCACAAAGCAGTTAAAATTATACCTAAGCATGGACTTTTGAGATCGAGAATTCAAAAAGCTATGTTTGTTGAGAACGGCACTATTTTAATTTTAGAAAAGCTGTAGCTTTGAGTTTTTCGAGTTCTAAATATGTTGTTTCAGTCATAAAATTGACCGGTTGAAAAATTAAAACTAACGTTGAAAAACATTTTTGGAACGAAGTTCCTTACGGCAGGCTTGGAGGGGATAGGGATTTTGCTGCGCGACCGAACTGAAAAAAATGTGATAGTAAAACCGTAAGAAAAATGCGTGGAATAAAAGCGTTAAATGAGACGTGCGCAGGCGCGACAGTCGCGTACACAAGCGAGTAGTGCCGTTTAGCCGAAGGAAGTTCGTTCCTACCTGGTGTCCCGCGACACCACATCATTTTTTGTCTAAATTTCTTAATCTACGGTAACTGCCGCTAAATCCACCGATGTTTATACAATGCAGTTTTAAAAAGAAGAACTTGTTAGGTATTGAAGTCAATCGCTACATTATGAAGTAAATTGAAAAACAGCACTTCATTCGACGCAGTATTTTAAGTACTAAAATGGTAGAAAGTTAAAAAACGATTAGTTAATTAATTTCGATTCGATTTTTGTTCGTCCAAAAACGATCATTTCGACTATTTATTTCTTGTCAATTGATTACGCGAGATGCTCATTATCAAACTATTTGTTTTGTTCTCCGCCGTGCGCCCTCTAGAAAATATGGTAAAGGCAAGTATTTTTTTCGGGGGTTGCGACAAAGGTCGATAACTTTTACATACTATCTCACGAGTAGCGTTACCCAGACGTAAAACTACTTTGAAAATCAATATATTTTTGAATAATTGAAAAACTTGAAATCGAAATTTGACTATATACTGAAATGTATTTTATTGTTGAAATACCAATTTAACTTGATTTCATAGCACTGTTTCTGGAGCGAATGGTGGAGCATAACTTCTATACTAAGCATTTTTCGGTAAATCTGGTTTTTAAAATAATTTTCCTGCCTAAAAAGACGGGTTCTGTTGATCTCGAATTAGGGAAATATTTGTAGGGTCTACTACTACTACTACCTATAAAAAATTGACTATGGGCTGGGGTTTCTTGTTCATTCCGATTGGACTAATACTATTTTTAAGCCATTCACGTCATAACATATCGACGAGATAGATTAACACGATTTTGTACCTCTCAACACAAAAATTATTTGAATTTGACTACGTAAAAGTAATATGCAATAAAACAAAACAAAATTATAAAATGTATTAAGTGTTATTTTTTTAGGAAGGTACTAAGATTGTTTTTATACAGGATTGTATGTTGTAAATTTCAAATAAATATTTATACTAAAAGTTCCCTTTTTTCTTGCATTTTTCAAATATTTTGTTAAATGTTTTGTGTCTTATATATCTGTATTTTTTTCTAGTCAATTCATTTTCAGGGCAGAAACCTTAGATTTTTTTAAAGTAAAAAAAGTATAAATGTTCAAAGAATTCACATTTTCCTTTTAAAAATGGAGCAGATACAAACTATTTCATCCTGCGCCATTGTCAGGACATGGACACAACCAATTTCCAGCTGTATATATAATATATATGTAATATGTATGTATAATATGTATGTAATATATACAGTAGACGTCCGGCAAGACGCCCCAAGTATTCTATTAAAAAAATATATTCAATTATACAATGTACTATAATGTAATGTATATATATATCAATAATATGAAATATCAGAAGTATAATAAAATTTATTACACTTGTGAAGAGATTTTTTATAATAAGCCTCATGGGCGCACCGAGGGGAGGGCAGGCGGGGGCCGCTGCCTCCCACCCTTGGAATTAGTTTACCTCTCTACTAACTATGTATTGTTGTAGATAAAATATAATCTTCAAATGATACGGCTGTACCCCCCCCCCCCCCTGGCCCAGAGCCTGGGTACGCCCATGATAAGCCTATAACAAAAAGCCAATAAGTAACTTCTCCAGCAAAGTTATATTATGGTCCATTGTTAAAAGTTGATCGGGTTATAATAGATTTATCGCTAGAAGTATGTTTTCAATTGTACTAACCTTGTGAACTTGTGAAGAAGGTTTTATAAAGTAGTGGCTGTGCCAGCGACTTCGTCCGCGTGGAAAAATTTCGAAAATTAATGTCCCGGAGATTTACCCGTATAATTCTCGTTCCCGTGGGATTTTCGGGATAAAAACTATTCTATGTTCTTTCCCAGGTCTCAAACTATCTTTTTACCAAATTTATCCAAATCGGTTCAGTGGTTCAGGAGTGTAAAAGAGACAGGCAGAGTTACTTTCACATTTATTTGGATTTTTAATACAATAGGGACGATGACAAAGTTTTTTTGTCCCCCTATTAGATTATTAAAAATACACATATTTTTAGAATTTGGCTGGAAAATTTACATTTAAATGTGACGTATCGCGTTCTCACCCAAAAACGTATAAGTGTTATGTCTCAGCCATTTTTAAACCAAGAAACACGTAATGTATGTAAAATAAAAACAAAAAATGAAGAATAGGCCAACTGCCGTTCTGTCAGGCAGGTGGTCGGCAGGTTTGAGTCACTAACATCGTGGCTACTAGGTGGTAGAGTTCTGCATTGTCTCGCCCGGGTCTGTTACCACCGCCTTACCTATTCCTGCCGTAATAGCGTCGGTACTTGTCACTGTCATGTTTCGGTTTGGAGGGTAAGGTAGCCGGTAAACTTGTGCATGTGGCGTTAGACCTTTGGCGTCTATAGGCGATGTGCACGAAATTCTCTGTGGATTTGAAATAGACTTTAGTAGCCACAATGGAAATGACTCGTATAGATAATCGTTCACCTTTCACGGATTTCCTGGCAAGAAGGCAGATGGTCTATTCTTCAAAGGAGCTCAGAGCAACACGGGCGAGTTTCCAGTGAAATTCATTCAAATTTTTATAGACTGCAGCGCGCAGCTAGTTCTGTTAGCATTATGCAAATTATATATACAAAATAGCATCAAATAAATAAATAAGGTTTGGGTTTGATCCCCAGTCGGACTAGAAATGTTAATGAGCACCAACTTGGCTCAAAGAGCAGATTAAACTTGGACACGGTTACAATCTCATAAGTTATCACACGATACCAAACCAATCGAAAGCAGTTGCCAGTCGACAAACTGGTAAACTTTGAAAAACCGGAGTGAATCAACAAATACTTCAATTTGATAACCAGTAAAGTAAAACAATATTTATTATTTATATTAAATTCGTATTCAATTCAAAATATATAATAAGTAACGTCCAATTAATTAAAACTAAAAGGTTGTTATTACTTGTTCTCGAGAGTTTCTAGGAACACTTTATATAATGAAAATTATTTTCATAGTTCGAATTTCATTTAATAACTTGCTTTGAATCAGAAAGATAAATACGTATTGTTTAAGTCTAAATTATAATTTATATATTACGAAACAAGCTAAAACAGAAACACTACATTTTTATATTAATCTCACTGTGAGGCTTAACGTTTATATAAATTTCAGTAGCAAGATGATTTTATTCAGAATATAAAAGGAGCCCAATGTGTTTAGCCCATTTTAAAAACTTCATCTATCTATTAATAAATATAAAAGGGACAAGTGACAGATTTATCAACGCACAGGCCAAATTCTTAGGACTAGAAACTTGAAATTTCCCACACCTATTTCTCTTATGATGTAGGCATCTACTAAGAAAGGATTTTTCAAACTTCAACCCAGAAAGGGCGAAATAGGGGATAAAAGTTTGTATGAAACTTTTTATTTCCTGGACATATTTGCATGAAATTTCGAATAAATTGAGTAAAAAATAATGAATAACGTGTTTCACCATTTTTCAAAATTCAATCGCTAAGATAGTAAAATAGGGGATGAAAGTTTTATATAACCGCACAAACCATTTCCAAACTATTACTGTTGCACACGTATTCGTACATGCACATAACGCATGAAATGTTGCACACGTATTCCTCTTGTGACGAAGGCATCCCCTGAAGAAGGATAATTAAAAATTCATCCCTCAAAGGGGTGAAATAGGGGATAAAAGTTTTATCATTTTATTCCTTAGACATATTTGCATGAAATTTTATATGAATTGAGTACGGCAAAAATAATAAGTTATTTCAGCGTTTTTCAAATTTCCGCCACTTAGGGAGTAAAATAGGGCATGAAAGTTTTATATAGACGTACAGGCCAAACCGTTAGGGCTAAAAACTTGAAATTTCATATACGGGTTCCTGTTATGGCGTAAGCATTCACTGAGAAATGATTTTTTTAAATTCAAACTCCTGATGAAATAGAGGAAAAAAATTATGTATTTTTTTATTTCTTGGACATATTAGCATGAAATTCCATATTAATTGATAACAGCAAGAATAATGAGTTCCGTATTTCAGCGTTTTTGAAAAATCAACATTTGGGTAAAATAGACAATAAACATTTTATATGAAAGCACAGGCCAAATCTTTAGGGCTAGATGCTTCAAATTTCGGACAAATATTTGTATATATATATATATATATATATATATATATATATATATATATATATATATATATATATATATATATATATATATATATATATATATATATATAATACAAAATTTAATCAGCTCTATTCCTCAACAATTTGCAACCAAAGCATAAATTGCAGCAAAATCGGTTTATCCATTCGGGAGCTAACGTTGCAAAAATGTTTTTTCGACATAACTAACTAAAAATTTTATAACCAATAATTTTTCGACCTTTTATAATATTTTAGCACTTAAAAATTACGATAAATACAGTTTTAAAACATTAAAATCGAATCAAGTTTTCAAAAGTTACAGCTTTTTAAATATATTTTGTTGTTTTTAGCAAATTTACTTTATATTTTTAAAATCACTTTCAGGCTAATATACCGATTGATTTAAAAATCTTACCAGCTTTTCTCCTTCAAAAACTGCTGGGATTTATCAATTCCGAAAATATTTAAAAAAAAATTTCAACCTGTCGATTATGGAGCTAAAACAATACTTAAGATCTCAAAAATTTAGTTGAATACTATTCAAACAATCAAAAATAGATTATCGTTTCCAAAATTTACAGCCTTCCAAAAATCAATATACTGTGATTTTTAACTAACTTTTTGTTTGAAGTGAAAAAAATCTATGCTATTACTCCTTTGAGCTTGAAATACCTTAATTTAGCAGGCAGGTTAATTTGAATAAATTAAAGATCGGTTTAAATCCTGAACAACCAAAACGTCTACTCTCGCATGGAAATGAGCGTGGTGTATTTATTTATTTACACCTACCTATCAATTTTTCGCATTTGAAATTTAAGTTACATTTCCTACACAAGTTCCAAATCGTATAATATATACGCGTTCTTTGTAATTGTATATATTTAAATTAAATACGGATGTATAATATTTACTTTAACCTTCACAAATTATATTGAAAGCAGGGATAACAAAAAATTAACGTTGAGCTCACCAACCACGCTAGTGTGTGTGGCTTGATTACTGTAAGTACAAAACTGACACTCGTTGACATTTCACACAAGCCGATTTTTTCGAGGACATTTTTAACTGTCAGTTGCTTAGCAATACTCTCTCTGGAGGTATATACTCAAAGCCCATGTGTATAATTTAAGGTTAAAGTTAGTTTTCAACTTAAAAGAGATGTTATTGTTTAGTCTGTGGTCGAATTTTGGCCGCAGGTGATCCCTAGTTTGAATAATCATACGAAAACAAAGTGAAAGAAAATATTTAAATATGCGTACGCAAAGTTAAATTTCGTCAAATCCTCTGTTTGTTGTTGGCGTTTTTCTATAATATTCGCACAACAATAAGTAACAAATTAAAATATCTATATTCTTTCTACTCGAAACCTCGGAACGCGATAATATAGCCAACGAGCGAGAAAAATCGCGTTCCGATTATATAATCGGAACGCGATTTTTCAATTACTGACACTGGAACTGGGTGATTTGCATACAATTCTAGGACTTACTTATGATCGTTATTCCTCGAATATCAAGACCTCGTAAGTTGAATCTGCTTTTCTGCCAGTTTGCTATAGGCGAACAATTGCCCAAACGTGTCACCTCCTACTTATACTGGACGACTTGATATAGAATTGTACCATTACTAGGTGGTAGAATTTTGCAACGACTGTCCCAGGCTTGGTTTCGCCACCTGTCTTATTCCCATAACGATAACAGTCCCTGTTGTTTTCCACCATTATTAGTAAGATTAACCTATTAGTAAGATTAACTTATAGCATTGATTATATATCTTTTTCTATAGGCGATGGCAACTATTAGCTTTTTTTATTCTATGATGGGAAATAAAAGAAATAGGATAGATTGCCTCGTGATCTAGGGATTAGCCCATTCGGCTCGGATCAAAACGTCCTGGGTTTGATCCCCAGATCGGGCAGTGTTTTTGAGGTTTCGTGGTCTTTCTCGAAAATCCAAAAATTAGCAACTTAGAGTCTGTCGAGTGTTGTGTTACCACTCCCGTGCCTGGATGAGCACGTAAAGCGATCGGTTCCGGTTATTGCTAGCAATACTCGACAATCTTTATAAGGTCGCTAAAATACGGCAATGGGAATCACCACTCGTCTATCCAACCGGCAAACCGGACTTTCGTGATTAAGCGGAAAATCTAAAGATGCTACATAAGTCCCGAAACACGACAATGAAAAGCATTTACGCAACTGTGACAGGAATAAGTAAGACGGTGGTACCAAATACCCGGGTGAGTTGATTGTATCTGCAAGGGAATTGGACGTGATGATACACATTAAACACGATAGGATCTCGCTTCTATCTATATCATTATATTCAAACGCTTGAAATTACTAACCTTAAAAGACAATCTGATATTTTGTGCCATTTCCCTTGAATTTATTTAACTGATCTTCCTCGAAACACAAAAATTTTTAAATTTTGAATTTATGAAAAAATGTGCTGCATTAAAATGAAGTCAAGTGAAAATATCTCTTAACTCAACATACTCTTACTTATTCACACCAGCCTCATAAGATTTTTATTGTTATACTTTTCCTTTTTGTTATAACACTGAGTATATTGTAAGATGGAGTAGTAATGACGCGTGAAGCGTGAATACGCACACATTTCGGTGCCGACGAAATGGAATGCACCTGCCTCCTTAGGTTTTATGTGAAGTTCCCTCACCTCCTTACCTGGCGAGGGCGTCAATATCGTCGTCCTCACTTTGTGACCCCTCATAATACGAGTAATACTTCTTGAGAGGGTATTGAGCGTAGGCGTTCGCGTTGTGTTTTACGAGTGGTCGTGTACTTCTGACATTGTAAAAATTTTAGTTTCACTTTACGGGAAAGGCAAACGTCTGCGACACTTTAGTGAAAATATTTGAAGTTGCTTTATTTATATATCCTTATATAACCTAGTGATCCCTCTGAGGTCAAAACTCGACCCTGACACCTATTACATCCTCTTTACATATAATAAAATCGTAAGAAAGTGAAAACTGTAAATTTTTTATGATCATTTTTACAATTTTATATGATCGAGTAAAGTACATTCTATCATGTAATGAGTTAGCACATATTGTAGATAATATCTTCAGGTGTATCGTGTAAAAAGTATCTTCACGCCTGTATCCCCGAAGGGGTAGGCAGAGGTACAACAAGTGCACCCACGACTAGCCGAAGATACTTGGTCCACAAATGTGATAGGTAGCAAGCCTTTCGCCAACCGGGCACTTTCTAATCCCGGGCAACTTTGTGTTTATCAGAAAACTGAAAAAAAAACACTTTTTTTATGTGCCCGACCCGGGAATCGAACCTGGGACCTCATGTGGTCAACGCCAACGCTGGACCACTAGAGCACAGAGTCACCTCTGTATCGCCTCTGACTATATCGTGTAATTTTTGTAAAATTGTTATTTAACAATCAATACAAAAAAAACGTGATTTAAGAAACCAGTTTTTTCCTGTTTGTCGCGATGCCTCGCCTTAAACATCCAGATAATTTCAACCAATTTGGTTTAGGAAATACCGAGAACTTTTGAAAAAGCCAAAAAAAAATTTTTGCGTAACAGCATTTTTTAACGTAACTTCCAAATTAATGTACCGATCGAATACAAAATTTAATCAGCTCTATTCCTCAACAAACTGCAACCAAAGCATAAATTGCAGCAAAATCGGTTTATCCATTCGGGAGCTAACGTTGCAAAAATGTTTTTTCGACATAACTAACTAAAAATTTTATAACCAATAATTTTTCGACCTTTTATAATATTTTAGCACTTAAAAATTACGACAAATACAGTTTTAAAACATTAAAATCTAATCAAGTTTTCAAAAGTTACAGCTTTTTAAATATTAATATTTTGTTAATTTTAGCAAATTCACTTTATTTTTTTAAAACCACTTTCAGGCTAATATACCGATTGATTTAAAAATCTTACCAGCTTTTCTCCATGGAACATAGAACAACGGAATTGGCAAGTACAAACATTTGTATCAGGACCGCGATCGCCATACTCACACATAAAATAAGCATTATTGCATATAAACTACTAATGCAAACATTGTTTCATTGGTCGTTTTCATTTTAAACAACAATAATCCGAAACACACAAACAGAACATTTAAAAATATACCAAACTGCGTTACAATAAATTTTATTTTGCTACAAAAAAAAAAGAGTATTTACGTCATTTTGTAGTCTATTCAAAATAGACTCATCTATGTGTACAATAGTGAAACTTAAGATCTTAATAGTTTCGCTATTCTACAATAGATGGCAGAATTGATTTTTCCGTAGTTTTCAGTTGATCATATTTGAGTAGAGAACTTTCTAAAACGATAACGTAATGACTGTCATTACGTATATCTTTCTAGAAAAATTAGGTCAACCTAAAATGAACTTTATATGTAAGGTGTACGGCTGATTTTAGCTTGACTTTCTATTATATCATTAGAGATTATATTAAATCAGGAATTTAATCAAAATAAAATGAAAATTGTACTTTCGAATGATATGAAATATCTCCATTTTTAATCATCTGTATTCTACTATCATTTCTGCATTCAAGGATGGCACAATACGGCATAATTCAGTGTAAAATAGATTTTCGCACGACGACTATCTCCTAATGATATAGTAAGTATCACTAAGGCAATTTAGAGTAAAAGCGCATAATAGTGACGCACGCGGCACGCCCACTCTTCACTTCCCTTGTTCTATGTTCCATGCTTTTCTCCTTCGAAAACTGCTGGGATTCATCCATTCCGAAAATATTTTTAACTAACTTGTTGTTTGAAGTAAAAAAATGTATGCTATTACTCCTTTGAGCTTGAAATACCTTAATTTAGCAGGAAGATTCAGGAAGTTTTAGGCCTGACTTAAATGATATTAACACAAACAACACCTAGTTTCAACATGACAGCGTTACAAGCCACACAACTTAACTGGCCATCGAGATCATGCGATTTGACCCCAATAGACTTTTTCTTGTGGGATATTCTAAAGTCGCAGATTTAAATGCAAATAAGCCACAAACCACAGTGACCTTCAAAGCAAACATAACAAATGCCATCCGTCAAATTTATCTTGATTTTTGTGTTAGTCATGGAAAATTGGACATTTAGAATGCGCACCATACTGAGAAGCCGCGACAAAAATTTGAACGATGTTATACTCCAAACATAATAACATCGATAGGCCTTCCAAACAAATGAAAATTTTCAATGATATCTCACACACACTTTGTTTTATTTAAATTTAAAGTCCTAACTTTAAACGCTTAATAAAATACCCTTTATTACCTTTTTCATATAATCTTTCACTGTGGTAAATTTCAAGCTTCTTTGTCCAAGTAGTTTACATAAGAAAGGGTACAAAGTCTTCACTTCACATATTAATAACACGAACAAAGCTTAAAGTTTAGTAGAAATAGTTTTAAAGTTTATTTAAATTCTAAACAATAAATTCTTTGATTGCTCTTTACAACATAGCTTACATTATAAACTACATTATAAAAACTATCGCAATCACGCAAGTTCTCATGTACAATGGTTACCTGCATATAAAGGTAAATTCCCCATTTTTCTACCTATGAAAAATGTTGGTAATAAAACACCCTGTATTGTTATGAAAGAAAAAACATCTAATTATATAGAAAAGAAAAACAAGAACATGTAACACGCACATCAGTTATGAGTCTAGTATAGTGTTGCGTGTTTTCTTGTCGTGCAATATGCAAAATTAGATTAAATAAGATAACAAGTACACAAGTTAATTGAAATAGAAAATTAGTTTTTGGGTTCATTATTTTGAATCAACATAGTTAATTTGTTTCCTATACTTTTCAGGGTAGCTGGTAAAACTCGGTACAATATTTATTGATCCACTTGTATGTGTGTATATTTTTGGCGTGCTTGTATGAAAAGAGTAATAAATGTGGAAGTAGCAAAACAAATTTGCAAGGATAGTGATATATAGCACGGTTCTCTGTGTCAGCCCCGTAAGTGATCTGGCGTTAAGACGAGGCATCGCGACAAACGGGAAAATACTGGTTTGCTAAATCACGTTTTTTTGTATTGGTTGTTAAATAACAATTTCACAAAAATTACACGATATACCTAAAGATATTATCTAAGGAATGTGCTAACTTGTTACATGATAAAATGTACTTTACTCGATCATATAAAAATTCCGAAAACAGACTAAAATAATCTCTAAAACAAATAATTTGTTAATAATATTTCTAATCTTCCACGTGATTTTTATATGGTGATATTTAGTTGTAAATATAAAAAAGAATGTGCTAAATTTTAGTTTTCAGCTGAAGTCCTATATTTATTTATCCGAAAATTAACACGTTTCTCAGCGGTTTCAGAACATACCGCGCCACCCATTTTCTATAGAATTGACACGCGTCAAAATACCTCGCCTTAAGATATGTTAAATGGGTATAATACATGGGAAGTAATACACTTCTGCTGTTTCAAAAAAAAATATAAATTTTATTCTGAAACCTGAAGTGTATTTATTAATAGAAATATAATGAAAATTGTTTCAAAGAATTTTTGTTAGGATCATAAACATATATCTCAGCTGATAGAAAACGCTATATTTTGCCAGTAGCTACCAAATTTTTTTTTGTGTAAATAGTTCCATTCCTTACCGGAACACAGTTACAGGCACTACCGCTATCGCGACAGAAATAAGTGAGGCGGTGTTATTAAACCCATACGGGACGATTAAAACCTCGACTACCAGTTAAGTCATAATGGTGGTGATAAATTTTATCCTTTGTTCCTCTTTTATGAGATATATTTTATCGATCGATTCTTATCTTTAAGAAAGACTATGGTCTGAACCGAATTTGCTTACCAATAGACCACAAGGTAGTGTTATAACTGATCAAATATTTGTGTGTATGAGAACTAAATATAGTTATTTCGGAACAAGTCTGAAAATAGAATGTATGCGTTAGAAATAAGAGCATATGATAACAGAATGAGATGAGTACAGACAAGAGAAATTGTGTACTATAAAAATTAATGAAAAATATCATAAAAAATACCATATTAAATACTTTAAAAATTGTGACCAGTAGGAGTATTTCTGAACGGATACGACATAGAGTAGGTACTTCAAGAAAAGAGTTTACTCAGTTTTAAATAGCGTAACTGGAATTCTGGATGTACATAAGCGAGACTGACAACTTGCATCAAGTGAACTTTATGAACATTTGCCCCTCTTTTATAAAATTACTAACTGACCCGACGAACTTCGTTTCTTCTAACAGTAAATCAATGAACAGATTCAGGGTTTTAAAAAAATATATATAGTAAAAATTTTCATTAGTATAATAAATATAAATAAAATATAAAATCAAGTATAAATATTAAATAACGCTTATTACTATTCCCATAGAAGACAAATCCAAAAAGCACAAAAAACATAAAAATTGGTCCAAACGTTCCTGAGTTATAAATTGTATAACTAACACGACTTTGTTTTATATATATCTGACGTCCGACTGAAACCAAACACATTTATTTTAATCTACAAAGACCTTTTCATATGAAATATTCAATGAAAATGCAAAGTATTTCAGAGCTTTGTAAAATTTCATGTGGATTTTAATTAATAGAAGGATTTGAGTATTTTATCCCTAATAATAGCACGTCAACCCACCAAACTTCTATTGTTAAATATGAGTGTTCTGAAGTAAAAGATTTGCTTTTACTTCAGAACACTCATAGTGTCTGAATAGATTTTTTTCTGTCATTGTTTTTAAAAATAAGACATATTTTCGAATATTTATTAACGTAAGAAATCAGGTACTTTATTCAATAAAACTCAAGATATTTTTTAAAACTGCAATCGGATTGGAAACGCGGCCACATACTGAAAAGATCCGGCGGATGGAACTCAGCGGACTTTTTTTATATCATCTATTTTTCTAAAATAAGTATCATAATATTACAAAAAAAAAATATATGAGTCAATATGAGGAGGAGCAATTAATCCCAAGCTTTTTTGTCTTCTAAATAATCTGAAATTTTATAATATACTTTTTTTACACAGTTTTGTTTTAATATATTTTTTTAATTTATTGACTGGTAGATCTCTTATATTTTCGGGAAGTTTACTATAAAAGCGTATGCATTGTCCCATAAAAGAGTTATTTTTCTGTGGAGACGAGATGTATGTACAAGAATATTGTTTTTATTACTTGTATTTAGTGAGTGTACGTCACCATTTTTTTAAACAAGCAAATATTTTTACGAATAACAGTTAGAATATCGTTTTTTTTTTAATTTTTTCTCTCAAGGAAACCCTCAGGCTAAGGTTGTAAATGGCCCTAATAGCTCTTTTCTGCAATACAAATATATATAATATAGTATTTATTCAGCAGAATTTCCCCACCGAAGAATTCTATATGATATAATGCTGTGGAAGTAACTAAAGTATACTATTCTTGCTGCGTCGACACCAGGTAATTATCTCATTTTTTAACTGCATAAGCTGCCGAACTAAGTCTATTTGTTAATTTATTAATGTGCGTCTCAATTGTAATTTCTTATCTAAAGTAATACCTAAAAACACAGTGGAATCCACAAGATCCATGTTTGCATCCAGTTGTACGCTGATATCTACATGGCAATGTAAACGTAAAAAATATCTTACATTAGGCAATGAAAATTTAATACACTTAGTTCGTAGATTATGAAATTATTTAATGAAAATATTTTATTTATACATCTATACAAATAAATAATATCGCAATGTCTGTTTTTAATATTAAAATAACCACTTTTTACTAAATGTATATAGATGTGTACATGGTACATATACCAAAATAATATTTTTTACAATTTTTATCTGTCTGTTTGTTTGTTCCTGCTAATCTCTGAAACGGCTGGATCAATATTGACGGGACTTTTACTGGCACATAGCTGATATAATAAGGAGTAACTTAGGCTACTTTTATTTTCGAAAATTTTCCACGCGGGACGAAGTCGCGGCGGTCGCAGAAGTGCGGCGGAAGCACAGCTAATCCTAAATGTTTCCATACAAAACCCATTTCACAAGCAGATGGATCCCCTAAAAGAAAGACATAAAAACTTAAATTCTGCTATAGCCATACTATTTATGTATATACATTAATTCATGGCATTTTTTCTCATACAAACTAAATATCTTACCATTTCAATTGAAGGAATAGATGTGCGGTCTAAAAAATCTACAAATTTTTATTTAAGAAAAACATACTTTATTCATACTACGTAAAATTGTTTTTACTCTTAAATTCTACTATAGCCATACTATTTATGTATGTAGGTACGTTAATTCGTGGCATTTTTTCTCATACAAACTAAATATCTTATCGTTTCAATTGAAGGAATAGATGTGCAACCATTTCAAAGTAAAGCAATATCGAAACAACTCGTTGATTTCATATTAAACTGATGTGGTCAGCGCAACGCTGTTCCGATAAACCCTTTGTGAGCGTTGACAATGATACCACTGGTTTAGATTGAGATAGCTTTCATTGAATTAGATAGTTTGAAAAACAATGCATATTTTGAAATAAACTATTGGCAATATTCTGCTTTTTCCTTTCTAAAATATTTAACAGATTATCTGTTTCTGGGTGTTTTGGATTTGGAAAAAAGAGCTACATATCGAGTTAACAATATTGAAATATATTTAACCCCGTATTAGTTTGAGGGAGTTAGTAAATAAATTGCGTTCTTTACTATCACTTATGCACAGTTAGATATTCATTTATATTATAGAATTTTTACAGTTATAGTAATTTTAATTGATCACCACTCCCTATGAACAGCTGCAATAACCGGGGGTATTGCTGATGTATTGCCAACATTTAAGGAAAGTGTAAGCTCTTTTCTTGAAGACCCCCAAATCATATTGGTTTGGAGACACATCCGCTGGCAATAAATTTCAAAGAATAGTTTTGCTAGGCAAGAACACCTAGAAAATCGCACTGTGGTGGACTTGCAGGCATCAAAATGGTTAGAACAGAATTTTGGCGTGAATATCCGATGATGGAATTCAACCAGTGAAATTATGCCGAACACCTCTTCGAACACTCCATGATAATGATGAAGCGATAGAGTATGTAGAAAGAGCCAACGTCTCATCATAAAGCCGAAGGATCAAGACGATCAGAAAAGCCTGGTCATCGAAGATTCGAGACGCTCTTAGCTGTATGTTGACAAGAGAAAGCAGCTGGTATTGTGAAGCCCCTGCCCAAACATGAAAATAGTACTTCTTATAACATAATTTTATCTTTTATCTTAATAGCCACCCCTGAACGTACAGTAATTAAAGATTTTAATTTGTATAGCGATATGCATATCACTATAAAAATTTAAATCTTTAAAAAAGTAGCTAGGAAACTTATGTATAAGTTTCCTAGCTACTCTATCCTTGCACCCAAAACATAACATTGACAAACATTGTCATTGTGGCGACAGGAATTCATAGAGCGGTGGTTTTTTACATGGGCGTATAATCTTAGAATGTTTTTTTGATCACTGTAACAATGGTTGGAATTCGTTTAATTTTAAATTGCCTCTTCCAAGCTGCCTAAGGGGAAGACTGGAAGTGTTTTTTCCTAAAGGGCCAAGACTCTATACCAGTGTTTGTGTATTTGTCTTACAGCCAAAATATTAAGATTTTCATGAAGGTTTGTGTTACGATAGCCTTTTGCTATTAAAATTGATTTAGGTCATTGTCATCTCCATGACAATCTGTTTTCACAGGAAAATTTCCGTTTTGTCCAACAGCCAAACAATATGACTGGATATCAAGCCATTTTTTGTTTATAATTTATTTTTAATATTTAGTTAGGTAGTCGATCAGAAGAACTTAGTACAGATGTACAATAAAGACTTAAGGTTCACTGAGCGCTTAATATTTGAATGATGAAAAACTTATTATTTGATTGAAGAAGTAACAGCAAAATAATTCTTCTCCCACACAATAAAAGAGAAATGCAAGTAAAATCCTATTAGTAACCTAAGTAGGGTACCCATTTAATGTATCAGGTGAACTGTGAGAAAACACATACATATTACACTCGTCGCAACATCATTAGTGCGAGCTAAGGGACTGAAGAAATGTACATCATTAAAGGTAGAGTAATTGTTGGTACGCTTACAGGAAAGTATTCCTGAATTTCAGGCAAAGGGATGCCGTAAATTGTGATTATCTTTAAGTATAACGTTACTACCTACAAAGTCACTGCGTATTTTATGAGAGAAGCCATCTGGGTCCTCGCCCGCTACAATAAATTCGACGCACCCGTTATGTGTTTTTCATGGACACCACAGACATAAAGTGGGAATTATTTCTTTCACACGTTTTTGAGATAGCTCATAATGTTCAGTATTTAGGTTATTAAAATTAATTTAAGTAAAAAAAAGTAGCTAAATGCGGACTCGGCTTAGACACGATAGCTTCCGTGCAACAGTTATTTACTGCTTCCTTATAAAAACCAACTATTCACGAAAGGACAAGCAAAGAATAAAAATAAAAGTTGTCTACAATTAATTTTTTTGCTGTTTCAATACAAAAATATTCAAGTTATTTTGCACCCTTTCGTGTTTTTACAAATTAGCGTTTTTATCATCAATTATTTTATCATTAATTTAAGAAAAGGATATGTCTATATGCCACAGAAATCAATAATTATTGTATTTACGACTTTTAAGCATGTCGTATTACTTAATTATTTAGACGAGTAAGGGCCTGTACACATCTCCACGTCATAACATCGTCAACGTGGAACGACGCAGATACGTAGTACGGTACGTTAACATGACGTGCAAATTTACGTTAATTTACGTTAATGTAACGTAAAAAATGCTCGTCACGATCGCCGTGTTGGTCCCGGCCTCCTTTGTAGAATAGGCCAACTGCCGTTCTGCCAGGCAGGTCGTAAAAGGCGACCGATTGGCTATCGAGTCACTATCATCGTGGCTACTAGGTGGTAGAGTACTGCATTGTCTCGCCCGGGTCTGGTACCACCGCCTTACCTATTCCTGCCGCAATAACGTCAGTGCTTGACGCTGTCGTGTTCCGGTTTGGAGAGTAAGGTAGCCGGTAAATTTATGCATGTGGCATTAAACCTCGCCACAAGATAGCAACGCACCATTAACATCTTTGGTGTCTATAGGCGATGGTTGACTCTTTCCATCAGGAGACCCATCTGCTTGTCTGCTATCTTATAATATAAAAAAAAAACGATACAGCAACGTTGTCATCTGAGCGAACGAGCGCATCGAGTCGAGCCACGTAGCGCCGTCCCACGGCGACTTTGCCGCACCGTACACTAGCACGACGCGCAACGTAACGTTACCGCACCGCCGTGACGTGGAGATGTTGACAGGCCTTAATATCAATGCTGAAGATTCTGTCATAATGCGCAATCCATAAAAATATTAAGTACTGTAACTTTAATTTGCACTTGAATAGAACAGTCAGACTTTAGTGACGTCAATAACAATCGGCTCTGCTTTTCTTGAGCGCTGTATTGCGTTCCACTCTCTTTTAGTATTTTTAAAAACACACATGTGTAGATGTTTTATATGTTTCTGTGTGTCCTGTAAAAATAGAAAAAAAAAAAAACAAAAAAATTGCTCCCAAACAATGCTTTACATTATAAAGTAGGACCGTGAAAATAGTGAGGTAGACTTGAATGGAACAAAATACCACTAAGACTTACTTCCAGGCTATTGCTGAATTTGTTTAATTTCTAGCGAATTTGATTAATTTATATTTTTTATTTAAACTATGGGCTTTCTTTATAAATTTTGTTGTTTGTTTCTCTTGTTGTCTCTTTTTATCAGGGGAGCCATCTGTTTGTTTGCTATCTTATAAAAAACTAAAACGTAAATAACGTCAGAACCAAGTTGCACAAATAGCTCGGTACTTTGTTTGAAATATGTACGAGAAAAGAGTAGATATCAAAAGGACTACGTATTATTCACACGTTTGGCAAATATGTCTCCAAGTGGGCACACCACGCGGCGAATACAAAAGGAATTACTTTTATTTTTCGTCTCAACCACAGCGTGTTGCCTTATGATAAATCACTTTGGCACCAGCACCATTGGAAGACAAAAACATTTGTGTTATGTACACTCTACGGAAGCAAATTAAGTTTTTATATGGATTTTCATACATTATTTTAATAAGATTGTTATTAAGCATAGTGTAGTGATCACTAATTCAGCTCTTTTGAGATTATAATTTACGTCTGTTGGTTGGTAGTTCCTCTTAGTAGAATAGATAATCTTTCTTCCTTCCAGGGCTCATAAAAGGCGGGCGGAGGGTGCAGTGTCAAATAATTTTTATGTTTTAACTAAATTTAATATTAAAAAAATGTCACTAGCTGGATTTGAACCAGCGACTTTTATCGTAAACGAGGATGTTGTAATAAAATTGATCTAGAATACGTTATGAAAAAAACTTGAGAGGTGTCAAGGGACACCCGGATGGAACGAAGTTCCTTTTGATACAAAAAACCTGTATACACTCAACAAAAATAATCGTGGCGACACCACACTGTTCAATGCGAAATAGAAATGATAATATCTGGCTTGCTTTCTGTAAGAGAGAAAGAGAGAGAGAGAGAGAGAGAGAAACATGCGCACGCCGCACAGCTTACAATAGCTTACTATAGCAAAAAGTGTCGTGACAACTTTTCATAAGAATTTTTTCTGTCTAGCCCCCTTTCACAACGCGCGATAAGGAACTTCGTTCCAAAAAAGAAAACTTTTGATACTGCCTAAATTTAAACCAGCAACCCTTATCGTAAACGAGGACGTTATTATAAAATTGAACTAAAATACGGTGTCAATGGTTGATTCTGGATTAATTTTTCTTTGATATCGACTGCGTTGCTTGTGAGCGAAAGGTGTGTCCCCTGCGAAGGAAGTGTCCAAAAGTATGTTTAAAATATGTTGAATATTTTAAAAAAAGAAAATTTTGGATACTACCTGAATTTAAGCCAGCAACCTTTATCATAAACTAGGTTGTAATAAATTTCAACTAGAACACTGTATGACTGATTGACCCTGGCTTATTTTTTTTTTGATGTCGACTGCGTTGATTGCTGAATTTCTGAACCCGGGTAAATTTTCGACGTTCAAAGTAAATAATCTTAAGTTATATTTCAAATATTACTGCGGCAATACAAAATACTAGACAAAAAATGGTGGCAGACACAGGCACAGCTATGGAGCCGCGCGGCACATCCGCTTATTAGACGGAGTGTGTTATAGATTGAAATATTCAATAGAATAGAAATAGAAAATTTTCATAATTTTTAATAATGTCATGGAAATAATTTGGGGACGTCCATAAATCACGATAGAGATCTAAGGGGAGGAGGGAATGGAACAAAATCTCACGAAATCTCACGCAGAGGAGGGGAGGGGGCGACTCGGCAAATATCATGTACTTTTTTACGCAAAAACCAGTTTACAAAATGTGACGAGGTGCCATAGGTGTTAGGCAATAAAAAAATGCTTACTCAGTTAATAAGCGTAACTTTATATTCCGGATTCTTCGAGTAAATTTTAAATAGTAATCATTCATTTATTATTCATCTCGGAGTCAGTCCCTTTTCTTAAAAAAATATATGGGAGAATTTAGAATGCCAACGGCGCGATGGGGAATGGTCTTGAACTTAGCTGGGGCTTTAGGAATCGGTGGGTCTCTTAGTCGGCACCCCTACTACAGCACCACGATGAAGGCCGTATCCACACACGGGGTAGAGATGAAACGCCACCAGCCTTTGGAAAGCACAGGGAACAGATCTGAACAGACCTGAAGATGTCCTAAAAGGCGAAACCTGTTTGTGATATTAATTAAATTTTAAAGTAATTTGTGAAACATCACAAGCGTATTAACAAAACTACGAACAGATCTCACCCTGTGGTTCCCGAACTATCCCGTCTAACCACGCGGTCAGCGGGATGAGTCAGGTTCACACGAAGGATTAATTCAATAAAAAGACTAATCTACGACTAGAATTATCACAATCAGCTATAGCTTTAACCTTGAGCTAGGACGTTTTGGAAGTTTCGATCGCTTACAAACAACAAAAAAGGAGTTATTTCAGACACTAATCATTACAATCTTACTTTATTGATAAGACATGTGGATCTAAAATTAGCTGAATTAAATTGGTATGATTATTGAAATAAATTTGTACTTTACCGAGATCGGCTCGGATCGGCTGGTTAGATAACCAGTCAATCCAGCGATCGCCGAAGGTTCCAGAATGAGAAAAGGGCGTGTCAGCTCGTAGTTCTTCGCGCATCCTCTAGTGAGAATGGGGAGATGGCGTCGGGGCGGATGGCCCCCTTGCCATGGACTCAATCGCTGGCCGTAGATACGGCCAGGTCGTTGGGATGAGTATAAACCCTTTAAAAAAGAAAATAAAAGTGAAAAAGAGAAAAAGAGTTTGAAAATGAAAATTTTCAGGTTGGTGTAGATGATGGGGTTTCTGGTGGGATTTTGGTTGTCTGATTGTGAGTGAATGAATGTTCTGCCCCTCCCTTATTTCTTCACGCCACCGCGGGCGATCAGCCGAACCCGGTTAGACCCATTGGGGAAGCCGGATAAAGCGATCAGCGACCACGGCGACGACTTTGGTAGAGAGGGGAGAACGAAGTTTATTTGGGTTTAGTCATTAATGAGGTCCCTTGGATAGGGCTTGTCGTCTGGTGGACGAGAATGGTATGGGGCGATGTCTTGGATATGCGGGAGAGATGATAAGTCGGCGCGAACAAACATCTTCCTCGCTATTCTTTTGACGAAGTCCTCTATGCTTTCGATCTTCAGGTCTTTTTGGATGATGGAATTCTTCACGTATCTGGGGGCGTTCACCACCCTACGCAGCGCCACGTTCTGTTGCGTCTGTAGGGCTTTCTGGGATGACGGAGAGGCCAGGTTGTACCAGCAGGCTGCTGCGTAGGTGATTCTGGATCGGATGTAGGTTTTATACACCCCCAGTTTTATTCTGATCGGGAGCTTCGACTGGATGACTGGGCGTGCGGCTGCCATCGCTATCCTAGTCTGGTTGACGATCTTCTTGACATGTTCTCTCATGTTTAACCTGGTGTCGATGGTCACACCTAGGTAATCTACTTTCTGCGACCAGTTGATGTTCTGGCCGTTCAGTTTGAGGTTTGGCAATCTTGATCGTCTCCTTGATTCTAGAGCTTGTGTCTTCCCTGCGTTGGCTGTCAGGCGTCACTTGGACAGCCAAACTTGGAGAAGATCAAGGGACTTCTGTATTTTCTTCGCGGCGTGTGCTGCTGACATTGACGTGGCTACATATGCCGCATCGTCCGCGTAGAGAGCCAGGGAGCAGCCGTCTCCCACCGGTATATCGTTAGTGTATACGGAGTAGAGAGAGGGTGAGAGGCAGCTGCCCTGGGGAACGCCGGCTCTGATCGATCTTTCCGCAGATAGGGCGTCTTCCACTGCCACCTTGAAAGTCCTGTTCCGTAGGAAGGAGCTTAGTACTCTGGTGATGCGCCGAGGGATGTTGGCGTGTATGACTTTATAAAGTAGACCGCTATGCCATACGCGGTCAAAAGCCTTTTCAATATCCAGTAGCACTGCTATCGCCTGCTCCTTCTTATTTCTGGCAGCTACAAGCGTGTGCATCACTCTGGATAATTGGAGGACCGTGCTGTGCTCAGCCCTGAATCCAAATTGTTCTTGGCGTGGGCTGAAGTGCTGTACTAGGTGGTTGAGAAGGAGTTTCTCGAAGATCTTGGACATAATTGGCAGAAGTGAGATGGGCCTGTAGCTTTCTGGTAGGAGAATGTTTTTACCTTGTTTGGGAAGCATTATCACTCTGCCCTGTTTCCAAATTTCTGGGAATTCGCCGGTGCGCAAGATGCCATTATAGAGCCTGGTAAGAGCGGCTACGGTGCGATAAGGAAGGTGGCGAAGAGCCTTATTGGTGATGGCATCTGCGCCCGGCGCCTTGCGTGGTTTGGCTTGCATTATCTGCCGACGTACCATGTTTGGTGACAGAGTTATGGGGTCTTCGTCCGCCATTGGGGCTCTTGAGAGATAGTCTTCGAGAAACTCCTCCACTTCTCTGGTGAAGGCTGGATCGCACGTTGGATTTGGACTGAACTGATCTTCTAAATGTTCTGCGAAGATTTCAGCACGGTCCTCGGCCCGGTATCTGGGTGTGCCATCGTGATGGCGAAGGGGTCTTATAGGAGCTGGCTTTCTAGTGAGTTGGCGGCATAGGCGATGTAATGACGTCCAGTCATCTTCGGCTTCTTGTAGTCGGATTTCCTAGCTTTCGGTAGCGAAGTTTTTGAGGTCTTCCTTTATTTCGGCTGTAAGTCTGTTCAGCCGCGTTTTGAGGGTAGGGCAACGGGTGTTTTGCCAGACACGTCTGATTGAGCGCTTTTCCTTGATCTTCTCTTTTAGATGGTTAGGAATATCATTGGAGAGGCGAGAGGATTGTTTGGTTTTAGTAGCCTCACGTAGTGCGTCCTGTATGTTCTTGGTGAGTTGCTCTGCCAGTTGGTTAACTTCTGCAGGTGAAGATACCGGAAAGCTGGGAGCATTCGCCTCGATGATGGACGCGAATTGATGCCAATTGACCAGTTGACGTGGAGGTGGTGGTGCTAGCCGAGTTGGTATATCCTCTATAGTTAAGAGAACAGGGAGATGGTCTGACCCCATGTCTTCTGGTAAGACTTCCATTAGTAATCTCTGCTGCACCCCGTTGTGTACCACCAGGTCGAGCACATCGGGTGAGTAGGCGTCGTTAAAAGGGTAATGGGTCGGCGCTTCTGGACCAAGGATGGTGAGGTCGTGCTGCTCTGCTGCCTCTAGGAGTCGTCTGCCTGACGTTGTGATGGTTGTAGAGTTCCATGCTAGGTGTTTACAATTCCAGTCGCCGGCTACGATGGTTGGCGTTGGAGAATTAAATATTTCCATTAATTCGGAAGAAGAAAATCTGTTGGAGGGGGGACGGTAAATGCTATACAGCTTGAAGATGTTGCCGGCGACCTGGATTTCCACACCCAGCGCCTGCATGGAATTGAGGTGAATCTGTGGCAGCGGCTGATGGACGACCCTACGGTGCATCAATATGGCCAGTCCCCGATAAGCCATATAACCCGAGTGCTCGTCTTGCCTATACATGGTATAGTTGGCAAACTTCAATTTGTCCGCCGGGCCCAGGTGTGTTTCGCAGATCAGCGCGATGTCAACATTTTGCTCTTTGAGCAGTTGTTTCAGGAGAGCGGACTTGCCCCCTAGTCCGCAGGCGTTCCAGTACAGCGTCCTTAATGATCTATGATCCATAAAGGGCCAATAGATCAGTCATCCCCCTAAGGACGGCTGAAACTGGGTCAGTGCCCTCTCGAAGTGCCCCCAGCACATCTTGAAAAACTTGCAGTGCTTTTTCAAGCACCACAAGTTTCCCTTCGTCCGGGGACACATCGGGCACTACCTTCGGGGTCTCCTCATCACCAGTGGTAGCGTAGTTCTCCGTTTCTGGCAGGTTCTCTTGTGCAGTTGGTCTGGTTTTACGCTTCTTAGTTTTCTTTTTCTTTTTTGGTATTTCCCTGGCACTCGTTGTTCTCGGCCTAGGGTCGTTTGCTGGCGCTACTAATGTAGTGTTGGTAGTCTGGCTCCTTTCTGCCTGCACTTCTTGTTGTTGGTTTTCCCGGGGTGCTATAGGTGTTTTGTCACGCGGTTTGGGTGGCTGTACGGTTGTTATCGCCACTGTCCCGGCCTTTTTGTTCCTGGCCTCTCTCTTGAACACTGGACAGCTGACATTGTTAGCTGTGTGGGGGCCATTGCAGTTTGCACATGTCGGTGGTTCTTCCTTGGGTCTCGGGCACTCTCTTGCTCTGTGCTTCCCACCACAGCGAACACATCGTTGGGGACGGTGACAGTTTAGCGAAGAGTGCCGAAACTGTTGACATCTATGGCACTGGGCGGGGCTCTTCTTCCCCCGCCAAGCCTCTGTTTTGATTTCAGGCATAAACAGAAGTTCGTTGATGTCGTAGATTCCAGGAAGGGTGTTCTCCTGTCTTATTATGAGTGCCATAAAAATGCACCCCGGTCTTCCAGCTCGAGCCATTATTGGGCGCACGTACTCCGCCACGTGACCCTTTTCTGCCAATTCCTTTGTAATTTCCTGAGGGTCAGTATCAGCTGGTAGTCCTTTTATTGCCACCTTCACACTACGCTCGGATGGCAACGAGTAGCAAAACCATGACAATGTTACAGTTTGATCTAATTCGGTCAAGTATTTTTGGATGACGCGGTATTCCGCTTCATCCTTGGGTGTAAAACGAACGCCTTTCCCATATGGGCGGGCATTCGGTGCATGGCCAAGTATACCTTGAAGAGTTTTAAAATGTTGCGTCCAATTGGGAAAGTGTTCTACGATTAAAGGGGGGTATCTCCCTTTTGATTGAGTAGGCAAAGATGTACCTACTTGTGTGGTGGTCTGGTGGTGTTGTGGCGTGGTTCTCCCCGCTGTTGCTGCAGGTGCTGCTGGTGCTGCCGTAATTGCTGCGAAGGAGCGGGGTGGGGAGGGCCCTGCCGGCACACACTGGCGCTTGGGCTCTTCCTCTTCCTCCGTCTCTGCATCGCGTTTTCTGCGTAGCGGGGTGGGGCAGGGTGGTAGAAGGATGGGAGCCACCTCCGCCCGTTTCACCGCTGCCACATCTTCGACAGTCATAGGTACGTCTGCTATACCTTCTCTCTCTAGGGCTGTTCGCTTGTCTTCCAAGTGTCTCGCCATCACTTGGACTAGTTCGTCGTCGAGGACGTTGGCCTTGGCGAGACGCGCTACGATAATGTAGTTTTGTTCCAGGTTACTACGAGGTGAGCGCTTAGGTGTAGGCGGGTTACACCGTAGCGTATCGCGGCGGTCATCGGTCACGCGTTCGAGACGCGCGGATGGATCGCGACCGACAGCGGGCGGGTCGCTGTGTACGCGTACAGCGGACGAGTCGCTGTGGGCGGAGGAATCACGGCGAGATTCACTGCTCGCCGATGAGTCGCGCGACGATGATGGTTGTGCTTCGCGCGCGGCGCGTCTTTCCATCGTACGACGGTGAATTCGTGGGTCCTTGGGAGGACTACGGTTTAGTGCCGCCCTCAGCGGAGTCAGTCCAAGTTGTGCCGCCTCTGTGGTCGGAGGTTCAAGTTGTGCCGCCTTTAAGTAAGGCTCATCAACTTGCACCGCCTTCCGAGACGTCGACCCAACTTGTACCGCCTTCGGTGAGGATGGTCTAATTAAGCCCGCCTTTGTGTAGTCGGGCGATTTTCTTGGTTTGCGTGTGTGCGCTGGTGGTGTGGCGGTAGCGGAGTTCTTTTTCAAGAACGACGCACGGATTTCTGATGTTGTTGGTTTGCGCGGTGTAACATATTCCCATTCCGACACTTCAACCGTGTCAGATTCGGAATGCGTGCGCGCTCGGGCATCTGCTGGTTGGCTAGACGAGCTTAGCGGCATCTCACGGCGATTCTGCGAGGGGCCGGAGGTGGTATTTTCACTACCCGACATTTTTTGTAAATTTGTTTTTTTAAGTGAGGGTACACGAAAAAGTTTTAAAATCGGAGTCGGCGGCTGTAGGACAGCCGCCGAAACACTCCCGGGCGAAGGCTCTCCCCTCACACTGGCGTTTCCCAGCTACTTTCCTAATGAAAGCAGTGGGAAAACAGATATATTAAAATTCAGTCCGAACGCGATACTTGTATGGATACGTTATGATTACAAGGCACTCCGAAACGATCCAGGGCGTGACATCGCTGCGGGTGCGCTTTTATATCTCTCTGCCGAGAAGGGAGGAATACCGACGCCGGCGCGTCTCACTAGTGATGGCCCATTTGGACTGAATCATCGAAGCGGGCGATCGGAATGTAACAAATAATTGAACACGTTACAAAAATTGACGAAAAACTTGGTTAAATTAAGTGAAACACGTGTGTCCACTAAATATGGTTGAATGGTATTTTACAGGAAATTTTAATTGTTCCTCTTGACGTATGTAATGTTCAATTTTCTCACTATGATTAGAGTGAACTTACTTCTAATTGAAGATTTAAATACTAGTCTCAATTGGTTTTGAGGACCTAAAATCTTGTAAGCAAATTATTATTATTATTTTCAAATTAACACATAAACACTAAAAATATGCATTTTGAAAATTCTCACTTGAGATAAAAGGGCGGGGAGAGGGTTGATGAAAATCTTACGATATCAAGGAGGAGGGGGGAGTATACCTTAACTTTAGTTAACACCGAAATTATCTCACGTAATTTATGGACGCCCCCTTTAATATGCATCTTTCGAGTCGGATGGTTTTCTAACTTCCCGCTACGTATGTACTCGTAGGTAGATAAGGAAGTTACCGATTTTGCCTTCATTTTCGAAAATCGAGTTTTCACCAGATCTCCACGTTTTGAGGTCCTAGGAACCTTTTCCGGCTATTTTCACGGTGAAATCAGTATGTGTGCACGTATGTATGTATGCATGTGTGTTTGTATGAGTGCATGTAAACATCTCATAACTTTTGAACAACTTGATTGATCGAAACGTGGTTGATGGTATTGGATTGGATTCCGCTAAACTTAGATTTCACGAAATTCTTAACTGATTGGCATAGGAGATTTTGAGACATTTTAAAAGCCACGAATTTAAAAAAAACAATGTATTTTTATAAAAACTTCTAAAGTATGTATCAATTGATTACAAAATCTAATAAACTCTCTTTCTTCAAAAACTATGTTCAATGCCGTAAATTGCATTAAAATCGGTTTATCCGTTCGGGCGTTATCATTGACGAAAAATTTTGAAAAAAAGTATTTTTTACATTACTTCGAAATTTGTGAAAAATGTATCTAAAGGAACAATTTAGATTTTTAAAATTGCATTATACCATTCGAAAGATCAAAATTGATGATCGTTTCCAAAATATACAGATTTTCAAAAATCAATATACTGTCATTTTTAACAAACTAGATGTCTGCACTGAAAAAAACTATGATTATTGTTTTTACTCTTTTGAACTTAAAATACCTCGATTTAGAGGGAAGTTTCAGGAATGGCCTACAGTTTACAGATTTTTTATACTCTGTATATGGCATTTATAATTTACGCCGTGTTGGTCCTGTCGCCTCTGTGGTCTAGTGGTCCAGCGTTGGAGTTGACCACATGAGGTCCCGGGTTCGATTCCTGGGTCGGGCACTTTAAAAAAAAGTGTTTTTTCAGTTTTCTGAGAAACACAAAAGTTGCCCGGGATTGGAAAGTGCCCGGTTGGCGATAGGCTTGCCACCTATCACATTTGTGGGACCAAGTATCTTCGGCTAATCGTGGGTGCACTTGTTGTACCTCTGCCTACCCCTTCGGGGATATGGGCGTGAAGATACTTTGGTCCCGGCCTCCTTTGAAGAATAGGCCAACTGCCGTTCTGCCAGGCAGGTTGTAAAAGGCGACCGGTTGGCTATCGAGTCACTACCATCGTCGCTACTAGGTGGTAGAGTTCTGCATTGTCTCGCCCGGGTCTGATACCACCGCCTTACCTATTCCTGCCGCAATAGCGTCAGTGCTTGTCGCTGTCGTTTTCCGGTTTGGAGGGTAAGGTAGCCGGTATACTTATGCACGTGGCATTAGACCTCGCCACGAGATAGCAATGCACCATTAACATCTTTGGTGTCTATAGGCGATGGTTGACTCTTTCCATCAGGAGACCCATTTGCTTGTTTGCTATCTTATGACATAAAAAAAAAGATGAACGAGCTTATTGTCGACACCGACAATTTTTAATTCAGACCGTGCATAATATCTGAAGAGCTCCTTCTTGGATTATTCCCATATTATTCCTTATCGAAATTTTTTTAAAATGATTGAGCATGAGAAAAATGCATAAAAAAATAAGATAAATTGTTAATTTAAAGTTCATAAAAACGTAATAAGATTCGACTATTTTTATTAAATAAAATTCGTGAAAAAAACACAAAGTCAAATTATTCACATACAAAATTAGTCCTATTTTAACAAATAAATATTACAACATGGATAACATTTTGGCATAAAGCCACATTCAACTTCGCTCATAGCATTATTTCAACAATAGCGGCCGAAGACGAATTACATAACGGTCGTAGTTTTGTCCCAGAAAGAAAATTGTTAAGGTTTCCCAACGAAAACATCAAGCGTATTTCAGCGGCCATTTTGTGACATTCATGTCAATTATCCGGGTGTTTTCCAGGGCGACGATTGCGGCCAATGGCCACCATTTAGGCGAGCGGACGCCGCGTCGGCCCTGTAATGTCGTACATTTTGTCTGTCATCAGTTATGTACGAGTATGCGCGTTATAAAAGGAAGACCATTGAAGCGACCCCACGCTTAATGTCTCAATTAGAAAACAGATGCTCAGTCGTCCCAATTGCAAATTAATGTTCTTTTTTGCGTCTCGTTTTCGTCCGTTAATTGAATGTAAGTGGCCTTCCATTTATATGAAAAAGGTTTCCATTTTGCATTTGCATGTTTACAAACAACTTTTTATGTTTTTTAACCTATTTTTATAATGTAAGGGTAAATAAAATGTAAAATTTATTTTTATAATATTAAATTCTGCCCCTGTTGTAAAATGTTTAAAACCACAGAATTTATTTGTTAAATCGACAAATCGTTGACAGATAAAAATAAAAAAAACGTTAACAAGAATATGTGTGTGACAAGATAATGCATTTTTTAAATATATACCTACGATAGCGAACAAACGAATAGTTCTTTTGATAGAAGACATATAGTACGCGAGCCAGCAACAGATTTTCATGACCAAGTTCCTCTCGGGCAATAACTTCTAGAATGTTTCAGGTAGTTGTAACGTGAAGTTCTGTGAACGCAGCTGTGGCTCGGCCGGTGGGATCAGCAGCAGTGGCCTCTCATGAACGTTGAAAAAAAAATTTAGTCATTTCCTCCCGATTGAAAATTTGTCAAATTATAACTTGTCCAATATCTTGAAGAAAACAAAAAGTCAGGTGACTATATCGTGGTGGAAAATACGTCAGCTGGTCACACGAACATGTAAAAAAATTTTTTTTTCACTCATATCTTCTCAATTGAAAATTTGCCAGATAATAGTTATCATGATATTGTTAATAAATAAATACGTCAGCTGGCTTTATCTCGGTGGAATAATTGTCAGCAGAGCCCTTAAAGGTGTAACGCAAAAGCCAGACAACAGCGTATATCGCCTATTTAAACGCACCAGGTGACGAGTTTTCCTTCAGCATATTGCTAGCTGATTTGTTTTATAGCTTACAAGATCATATTAACTATGAACTTGCAAATTTTTATCCGAAAAAAAAGGAATCTCAATACTGAAATCTGTTACATGTATATTTTAAAACCAAATCGTTTGCAGCTAGGTAAATTTATGTTTATTTATTTATGTCTATGTGTTTAGGTATATTATGTATGTGTGTGATTTATTACTAACATAATCATATTTACTATTAGCTTACGAATCCCAAAAGAATGACGTATCTAAAGATATTCGACATTGTACTTTATACTTTAACTAAACATATTATCCTCTTGTAATATTTCAGTTGAATCAATATTCCTCTTTTTCAGTCATATCTTCCCAATTAAAAATTTGTCAGATTATAGCTTATATGATACTGTTTACAAATAAATACGTCAGCTGGCTGTATCTTGGTGGAAAATTATCCCATCAAGATACAGCCAGCTGCCGTTACATTTAGGTTAAATCAATATTTCTTTTATTTTAGTCTTAACTTTAAATACATCATTTTCTACTGGTAAAAATTGGTAAGCTGATAGTTAATACGATCTTTGAGGTTAGTAAAGGAAGCAGCTAGCAACATTCCTGGGGAAAACTCATCAGCTGTGCATTTTAGTAGGCGATATATGCTCCAGTCTCGCTCCTATGTTAACTTTTAGGCCTCAGCTGACAGTTATCCCACCAATATACAGCCAGCTGACGTATTTATTTACAAACAGTATCATGTAAGCTATAATTTGACAAATTTTCAATTGACAAAACGTGACTAAAAAAAGGAATATTAATTCAAATTAAAAATTACATAAAGATGATAATATGCTTCAGTAAGAGTATGAAGTACAATGTTGAATATCTGTAGATACCTTATTTTCTTTGGGATAAAAATTCATAAGCAATAGTAATTATGATAATGTTAATAATAAATTGCAATATACATATACCAAAATACATACACATAGAATATATAAATAAATAACTATAAAGATATCTAGCTACAAACGATTTGGTCTTAAAATACCCATGTAACCAGATTTTGGTACTGAGAGTTCTTTTCTCCTGAATAAAAATTTGCAAGTCACAGGTAATATAATCCTGTAAGCAATTAAACAAATCAGCTAGCAATATGCTGAGGGAAAACTCGTCAGCTGGTGCGTTTAAGTAGGCGATATACCTACGCTCTTGTCTGGCTCCTGCATTACAAATTTAAGGACTCAGCTGACAATTATTCCACCAAGATACAGCCTGCTGACGTGTTTATTTATTTACAATATCGTGATAACTGTTGTCTGGGAAATTTTTAATTGAGAAAATATGTCTGAAAAAAAATATTTTACATGTTCGTGTGATCAACTGTCGTTTTTTCCACCACGATATAGTCGGCTAACTTTTTTTCTTCAAGATATTGGACAAGCTATAAAATGACAAACTTTCGGTTGGGATGAAATGACTAAAATTGATTTTTTTTTCAAAGTGCTTGAGGGGTTTCTGCTGCCTAACCCACCCACCTAGCCGCAGCTGTCGTTTACGAAAATTCATGATATAACTCTCTGAAGCATTGTGCAAGTTATCTTCCGAGAGGAAATGATCAACCAAATTTTCGTGTGGCTCGGAGACAAATAACAACAGTCTATGAATAACAAACATGTTAAAGTATCGTTGCAATACATGTGGCGGGTTAGAATACCACATTTTTAATGGAATAATTGCTTGTGTAGTAGCAAAAGGCTCACCTGATGGTAAATGATGAACCGCCGCCCATGAACAGCTGCAATATCCAGGGTCTTGCCAGGTGCGTTGCCGGCCTTTTGGAAATGATAGACCTTCTTGAAGGCCCTCATTCACTAGCAAAAACTATAGAACAGTTATACGGGGCAAAAATGCCTTGAGAATTGCATTGTAGTGATTTTGCTGATATCACGACTGTGATGGTGGAATTTTGAATTTTAGCGTGATATCCGGTGATGGAATTTAGTGAATTTAGTGAGTGGAATTAAACCGAACAACTCCTCGAAAATTCCCAGTCTCAAAAAACATAAAATTATTTCCAAACATCTTTGTCTTATTTTCTTATTTTGTAGTATGCTCATTGAATACGCTTTGATTTTACTACTTCGTTAAATTCCTTATCAGCTAGGTTCATTGTTTCTGTAGCAATTGTACTAAAAAATCTTACTCTTTGTCTAACAATAAATATCATTTAAAATGTATTTGAACAGTTTTGTGCAAGTGGCTCTTAGTTTTTATGTGTTTTTAAATCCTATTAAATCACAATATCCAACGATATAAGAATGTGTAAATCAAGGGACGTGACATTATAGGATTTTATTTTAGCAAAAAAGTCCATATAGCTCGTGGAATCGTTTTTGTGAAAACAACCGTGGCAATAAAGGGTCTTATTGTTATCCTTTGAATTTATATCCAGATATTATCGCTCTCATAAATTCTTGGCACTTACAATTTCTTCTAAATCGAAAACAGTTTATTTGAAATTATGTAGTTTTAACATGATGTTGCTATTTATGAAATCAAACTATCATATTGTATAGATTCCTTAGTCCTTTTTTACTTTTATATATGAACTTCGCTTGCCTTCTAAAAGGCTAAACACATATACATACATTTTGAATAAATACTAATTACGAAATGTTTTTGTCTGAAGATCGCATTCAATTCTTAAATGAACCAAAACCAATGAAACACAACTTCCTCAAGACTAGAAGTATGCAAGACTTGTTGGCAACTTGTTACATCGTAGAACTTGATAATGTTACGTATCGTTGGTGGTAAAAATCATTATTCGCTGCCACTATCAATAATGAATATAATTACTAAGCTTTTAGTTAGCACTGACAAACGAAGTGACGGTGAAGAAAAAGAACAATTTGTAAGAAGCATAGCAATTCTGATGAATAACAATGCTTGAAATAGCAGTAGTAAGCGCATATTATTTGGATATTTTTGTCGCTATATCTAATTTATATATATTGTTTAATTCTCTTATACAATAAAACATATGACTGGATTCAATTGTTAATATTATCATAATATTATGTTAAAACTTTATTTCTAAAATAATATTTTCCCGGTGGTACTTTTGTCGGGGGCCGCGAACTATACTGTTTACCAAGCACTGAAAATTGTCAATATTTCGGTCGTAGAATATGCCTTAACATGACATAACATGGCTTGTCATGAATATGACACCTTTGAAAAATAGACCATATAACTTTCTGTCAGCCATTTCTTGAAAGGCAAACGGCAAAATAAATGTATCACTAACATCGTGGCTACTAAGTGGTAGAGCTCCGCAACGTCTTGCCTGGTTACATGGTACTACCGCCTTATCTATTCCTGCCGCGACAGAAATCAAAATTTAGATATCAGAAATACTTTATTCAATAAAACTTTTTACAAGTTATTTTGACACTTCAACATATATTTTTTAAAAACTACTACCAGATCGGAAACGCGGCCGCATTAATGCTTGTCATTGTCATGTTCGGGTTTTGAGGATAAGGTAGCTGGTAGACTTATGTATGTGGCATTGCCATTCAGCCACACGGATAATAACGCACCATTAACATCTTTGGTATATATACAGGCGATGGTTCCACTTTCCATCAAGAGAGCCATGTACTTGTTTGCTATCTTATGATAAAAAACCACAGAGAACAAATCGAAGTACCAAAATAATTCTTGGAAATAATCTAGCCATTTATAAAGCCGAATTTAACAGGACATTTGATGGATAGCGCATTAATCCGGCACAAAAGTTAGCTCCTTTATTTTGGTGTAAACATATAATAACAATAATACGCTGAAGTTAAACTTATTTGTTTATCCTGATGTTACAATCCTGTTAATTTATTTAAATTCACGATACATGACTAAACTTTTTTTAATAGTTATAGTACTTTAAGCGGGCGAAAAATTTGTAAACATAATCTGGGTATTTAATTTACTAAATTTCCGCAAAATTTTATATATTACTGATACACAATACAATATAAACAAAAGATATTGTAAAAAAAATGGAACAAACTTATCCACAATAGCCCACCCACGTCCACGACACTTTCTTCTACGTCAGTATCATAGGCGAAGACACGCAAATTATGTATTTGATGTACATTTCACTTCATAGTCAAAGCATCTTCAGAAGAGTCAAATTGTAATTCACTCTTTAAAGCGTACTTAACCCTTTATGGAGTGAATGTGATGAAGTAATTCACTTTATAAAGTATTCGTTAGCCGTTGGCCGTTCGTTAGACGTGGGCGAATATGTGGTGGACTTGGGTGGACCATTATGCCGCTAGGATCGCCTCTGCGGTCTAGTAGTCCGGTGTCGGTATTGACCATATGAGGTCCTGGGTTCGATTTCCAGGTCGGGCAATTGAGAAATATGTTTTTTTTCAGTTTTCTGATAAAAACGACGTTGCCCGAAATTAGGATAAGTGCCCGGCTGGTGATAGGCTTGTTATCTATCACATTGTGGGAATAAATATTTTCGGCTAATCGTGGGTGTTCTGGTTGTGTACCTCTACCTACCACGCCGGAGATACAAGCGTGAAAATACTATTTTAGGATCCTTTTTTCAGACCTTGGATAAGTTTACCCCACCCCCACACTACCATTTTTCAGTTGCATCACAGCAGTTACACATAAATATCGTGAAAGTTTTGCAAATTAAATACCTATACATTTTGATTATCCATGCACTTTTACCCAGCACTACTCCTACATGAAAACAGTTATTGGCAGAGATTACTTCTTAAAAGGCCGGCAATACAACTGCAAGACCTCTGGTAGTTTAGTTGATTATGGGCAGCGTGTCAGGTGAGCCTCCTGTCCGTTGCACCTTCTTGTATAAAAAAGACCTTAATTTCGTCTTTGACATGGATTTTCGCACAATAACGCCTGAATCTATAAAATGTTAGCGTTACAAAATATGAGCCTAAGTTAAACTTTATCATTTATCTGCATGATTTATTTTTAGCTTTAGTTAGTCTAAATTACTTGACCATAATATTTTGAATGAGAATAGTACCTTAAATCGACATCGTCTTCGTCTTAATTTTATTGAATAACTACTACTACTACTAACTGATCCACACAGCTTTGCTCCGGGGTAAATTACTATGTCAGGATTCTTCTTACAATATTATACCCCCAATTTGACCATCTTAGGATATGAATTTCAAAGCATACTTTGTAATTTCTAGTCTAAATCGTAGGAACAAACTTTGTAATAAATGTCACCCTTCTTGGTCAATGGGTTGATTCTGGGCTTTGATCAGTGTTTCAGGACTGTTTTTTTTTTACATATGTCCTAGACCAATAAACTCTTTTCGATTTCTTACATAAATATGATTAAGATTCTTTAGGGTGCCTTTAGATTCCACACCTGACAGGACTCCGTCGACCGTCGTCGACGGGGAATTTTATGACTGACATTGGTACTATTTAAATAATCAACAATTTGCCTTCGGCAATTTGCTTGAACTCAGAATCCTGCAGCTTGTGCAATACACCTGTGTGTTAAGTATGAATCAGATTACCCGAAAACTACATGGCAGTATTCATAATGTCGAGGCAATGTGATTAATAAGGTGATTCACATTATAATTGTTTATTTCGCTTCAATTAGCTTGTCATTGTTGATAATATGCGGACATTATTAAAAATGCTCCTACTTATTTCTTGATCCATATATATACAGATAACAATAGTTTAATTTGAGTACGCGGTTGTCGTGTATAGGTCGTGGCCCGGTTGCAGAATTGACCACATCATGAAATGCTCGAGAATTTCTTGAAACAGTAGCATTTCATGATGTGGGCAACTAAAATCGACTAGATCGTTAAATCATTAACGTTTTACGATATTGTCATCCACGAATGGCCATATCGTAAAAATTGGATGTTCATAAGGTATTTCATAAACATATATTAGTATTTTTTTATTGTTTTTGTGTACGACAAACATTTATGAAACCGAGGAACGCTAAAAAATATTAAAAGTCCTTTCAAAATAGTTTTCAAATCATTACTAACATACGGTAAGGGGAGCCACCTTGTTTACACTTAAACAAAGCGCTTCTAGTGCCTCTATCGGTAGATAATGTAACTATTTTACGATATGATACGATATGATCAATTAAGTTTGACCCTACTTTGACCATTTCATGAAGTAGTCGCGCGTTTAGTTAACCATATCGAAAAACGCTTTCTTATCATTGATTTGATCGAGGAACATCATGATGTGGCCAATGGGACAATAAACAATTTCATGAAATGCGATCATTTCATGAAATTCTGATTCTGATTTAATGATGTGGCCAATGCTACGATCCGGCCACGACATGTACAACAACCGCGCATTCAAATTGAAATTATTTACTTAAGTCTATATTTCTATCCCGCTCGTTTATTATATTTGGCTTAGTCTTTACATCACTATGTTCACTAGGTTCACTAGGTGCTAGGTGGTAGAGTTCTACATTGTCTCGCCCGAGTCTGGTTCCACCGCCTTACCTATTCCTGCCGCAATAGCGTCAGTACTTGTCGCTGTCGTGTTCCGGTTTGGAGGGTAAGTTAGCCGGCAAACTTATGCATGTGGCATTAGACCTCGCTACAAGATAGCAACGCACCATTAACGTCTTTGGTGTCTATAGGCGATGGTTGTCTCTTTCCATCAGGAGACCCATCTGCTTGTTTGCTATCTTATGATATAAAAAAAAGTCTAGATACAATAATTGACTATAGTATTTTTTATATAAAACATCTCTTATAATACTTCGTTTCTACTCTGATGTTAATTATTGGTAAGAAACTAGTTTGTAATGAATTTATTTATTAATTTATTTAACTCTTCATGTCTAAAGAACATAATATCTGTACTCAAATATTAAATAAACTAAACTATGTACATTGTACATAGATGTGCTTATCACTTTAAGAGATCTCTTCCAGCAAAACCTGTACAAAGACAGGTGTTAGATAAAGATTATAACGAAGCAGGTAAGCGTACATTAGAACTTAAGAACTTAACTTGTGCAACTAATAATTAACCCAATAATTTAAAAAAAAATTATCTTCACGCCCATATCCCCGAAGGGGTAGGCAGAGGTACAACAAGTGCACCCACGATTAGCCGAAGATACTTTGTTCCACAAATGTGATAGGTGGCAAGCCTATCGCCAACGGGGCACTTTCCAATCCCGGGCAACTTTGTGTTTCTCAGAAAACTGAAAAATACTTTTTTTTATGTGCCCGACCCAGGAATCGAACACTGGACCACTAGATCACAGAGGTGACCCAACAATTAAATTATTAAAATAAGAAAATAATATATTTAAATCAATTTAGTCTTATTACTTCCTTTTTTCAAAACATTTCTTATCACAATACATCAAATAAGAAGATGGCTCTTTTGATGAAAAAGACAACTATCGGTTATAGCGCTAAATTATTATTTATATAATAAAACTAAGTTGATAAAATGTGCGTGCCGATAAAACTTAAAAAGGAGTCCCGGCACGATAAAGGGACTTATATATTGTGATAGTCCTTTATCCCCCCTCGAACAAAAAAGTTTCCTTTTTAACCTAAAGAGTGTGTTTTAAAAGATATAAGGGCTTTTCCAACCCTTCAACTTGGAAATTAAGTGTAGTGATGCCATCTGCTGTCGAGTATTTGAACTTCATTCCGAACAACGATTATTTGGGTTGCATTTCGAAAGGCGCTGCGAGAAATTGCAGCATGTGTAGTAGTGGCGCGAATTTTAAAATTTCAATTTCAATAAAATCTTAAATTACATTTGTTTCAACTACGACGTAATCTCATATCAACTCCTGAGAGAAGCTGGGTAACATAGCTAGTTTCATTAAAAACGATATAGCAAGAAATTTAGCGAACGCATTTATTTCGAAAATAGGCCGGTACGGGCTTAAAACGGAATATGATTGTGACAAGATTAAAGCTATTACGGCAGTAATAAATAATCCAATGGTAACTAGCAAATCCAAGTGAGATGTTTCAAAGCTATATCATCTTTACTATTTCCATTTCTTTATTTTCTCGATGATAGTTCTAATTTGATAGTTGTAGAGTTTTGACCAAATAAGTAATGATATCGATCGCATATATTTATTATATTTTGATCAAAGACAAATATAACAAAAACATTCAAATATATTTTTTCTAGGTGGGAACACTCAACGGCTCAGCGCCATTTTCTGTTTGTTTTAATCTGTCGCTCGCAACAACACGGTCGTGCTAGTCACTACATTTCTGTTCGTATCGTTTTTTCATATTATCCATACGTTACGTTGTGTATTTTGTGTTCCTCCGTGTTGATTGCTGCCCAGATGTCAAATATCAAAATGCTGAAAGGATCTGTTCTAAAAAGGCAGACGAGAGAACTGGTGATCAAGGTTCGTAATTACTTTGAAGCAGAGTATCAAAATGGTGGCCCGCTTTTACCACTGTCACAAGTGCGAGAGCGTGTTACGGCCGCATTAGAAATTACTGGACCTACTGATTCAAAAATTTCTACCGAAGCTTACGGTACAAGTGGCATGCAGGAAAATAAGCCAAAAAGATATCAGATTGGTCAAATGTTATTTTTACTGACGAGACTTGGGTTAAATGCAAATTACACAGTATCTAAGAACTGGACTGACGACACCACCGCTTCCACTAATTCAGTGCCAATGGGAAAAGGTGAACGCGTTATCATATGCTATGCAGGGTCTATATGTGGATTCGTGTCAAATGATTTACTGGCCTTTAAATCCAAGAAAACAGTGAACTATCACGAAGAAATGAACGCGGAGATTTACGGAGGATGGTTTAAAGAAATGGTGCAGTCTCTGGATGAACCGTCCATAACTATTATGGACAACGCTACATATATCACTCCAGACAAATTGATAAAATGTCGACGCAGGCCAATAAAAAACAAGAGATAATTGACTGGCTCCAACGTCATGGCGAAAATGTGGATAGTACTATATTAAAAATACAATTAGTGAATATTTTAAAATCGAAAAAAGGCTTTCTAAAAGATAATCTTATCAACGAAATAGCTGCCGAATTTGGTCATTGTGTTCTTCGACTTCCGCCATATCATTGCCAGTACAATGCTTTAGAACCAATATGGGCACAAATCAAAGGACACGCCGCTCGAAACAATATCCATCCCCCTTTTACAGTGATATAAAAAAGCCAAGATGCACAGTCTCGAACAAAACTGACAATCAAAAGTATCCATAATTTCATTTAAAAAGTTATAGATATGGCAAAAACATATGTCTTTGCATATCCAACTTTAAGCGCAAGATTTATAGTTATTTTTACAAAGCTACGTACAAAAAGAAATAAATTTGACAACGTCGCGACCGACGCGATTCTATTTGAAATGGGCGCACAATTTAAAATCGTGCGTTCATTTTTGGAGGACGTTTTTTAAACACTGATTGTGTATCTTGGGTTTTTTATATCAATACCCTTTTACGGCAAACAAGGTGTTAAATTTATTAAAAAATGCTTGTACGGAAGTAACTGCCGAAACCTGGGAAAAAGTTGGGACAAAAACCCAAAACATTATAGCGTTAGATTGGGAAATTGATCTAGCATTCGATAATGTTTAAGAACAGGAATTTATAATAAATTTTGGGGAGAGTCATCGAGTGACAGTGACGATTCATCAGATGTTGAGTAAAATAAAAAAATACAGAATCATTATAATTATTTCATTTCATTATCGAGTACCTACCTACACCTACTTATTTTACAGCTCCGAAAATTTTAAAGAAGTAGGCATTATCAATCAAGAAATTATACGTGTAACATCTTGTAATGAAATATAATACTATACTTATATATAACATTACAGTTCATAAATTTGTACAAAAGTATCCGGCAGTAGTTTTGTTTCTTATATTTTGTAAAAAATCGTATTACATTTATCGATATAGCTCTTATAGTAATCATTATGTATAGCACATCACTATCCGTCCATGAAGTACAGTATTATTTATGTGACATTTTAACGTAAACAACACAAAATTACATGGGTGTCAATCTGTCATCGAGAAAATAAAGAAGTGGAAATAGTATAGCAGTTACGATGGTTATAGTGTGATTGGTCAATCGTTTGCCTTTTGCGAACAACCTTACAGAAAATCAGATGGTCTATGCTTGAAACGGGACCCGAGCCAACACGGCGTATCGGGCCAAAAAAACATTTTTGTCCAAATACAAATTAACAAAAATCTTAAAATAGACCCATTCAATATTATGAATATTTCCCAGACAAAATGATATTGGAGCATTAACTTTTTCAATAAGCTGTAATTTTGCATATATTATTTTTAATACATGCAAAATTTTTTCTTATATATTTCGTTTCTTATATACATTTTTTATTTAACATAAAGAACGTTGGGTTCACTTATTGTTAAGTAACTATAAGTGAAGACCTATAAAGTAACTTCTGAATTTATCTTTAAGTTACACAGGTCAACATGAATTTTGAGTCTGAGTTCTGTACCTTTGATTCTGATTACTTATGCCTAACTAAAGAATGAAAAAATATTTTTATCTAATAAAGTTTACTTTTGTAGCTACCAGCACGAAAATTCAAATTTTATGGAAAAGCTCTATTTTTAAATTTCAATTATATTTAAAAGGAAAACAAGTTATCAATTATACATTTTTATTAATATAATTATAAAATACGGCATAGCTAAACACAAAAATACAAAAAAGAATACAAAAAAACTTTAGAAAATGAATAGTAGTCCCCCCACTCCTCTCTTAGGTACACCATAAATGCAATGGCTCTTCAAAAAATCTAGTTTAGTTTACATTTAGTTTTCATTTTATAAAGTACAAAAGCAAAGTTTATTGATTGTTAATAGCGTTTCTGTTTACCATTCGATGTATATAATCAGAAAATGGTCACTAAATATCAGACTCAGAAAAAAAAATTTTTTTTGTTGACCTGTGTTATTATTGCTAAAATATAGATATTGGCCTTTGCTGTATATATAAATGAATAAGTTATATTACGGACTGAAAAAGTCTTAAAAGCTTTTCTTTATGAGTAATGAAGATAAAGTATTAAGTAGTAATTTCTTAAAGACAGAAACAATGTTCTCGCATCAGGAATCCCTCTTGCGTGGCGGTGCGTAAATTCTTAAGAGGGTATAATTTGTTACGTTAGGACGAAAAACCGCAACCTGAGAAACCGCAGCTGCGATAGTGCCGCCCTCTGCATAAGAAATGAACCGCGGCTCTCCGGTAACGATGGCAATTTATATGTGAACTAACATCTACCCACGGTTTCCAATTTCACATTCACATAAACTGAGATGTGTTGCGAATTAAGCTACTTACCAATACTAGTATAGTGATTTTCCTTATCATCTTAAGTTATTTAAATGACAAAGGAAACTTACTCTTTTTGTCAAATAAGCTTTACTATAATAATAACTACGCCTTTTTTAATTATTGCTTGTAGCTAGGCAATAGAGTTTAGAACGTCTTGCCTGGGTCTGGTACCACCGCCTTACTAACCCTGCCACAATAGCATCAATTTTTGTCACTACCGTGTTCTGGTTTGGAGAATGAGCTTATGCATGTGGCAACACCCTGCTACTTGGATGTATTATACGTCACCTGCTTATTTGCTATCTTATGATATGAAAAAAGGATGACAAGTTGTACTAATGACATGGCAACTTAGAAAATTAATATACCTCAAATCTTATCAGTTTTTCTGTAGTAGGATTTAAAAGTGTCAGTGATAAAATTATTTTCAAGGAACATTACTGATTTATTGTAAAATGGTAAGCTTCTTCTAAAATGAACAAACAGATGACCATATCGCGACATCTGATAGAGAGCAATCATCGTTACTTTTCATTCCATTAACTTAGACTTCCTGAATATTTAAACCAATTCAGTCCAGAAGATTTCGAAAAATTAAAAAAAATCAAAAAATTTTTGGTAAAACAGTATTTTTTTAATAAACTCCCAGATTAACGTACCGATTGGGTACAAAATCTAATCAGTTCTATTCCTCAAAAAACTGCGTCTAATGCATAAAATTCATCAAAATCGGTCTATTAATTCGGGAGTTATCGTTGACGAAATTTTTTTAAAAAATGTGTTTCTCGACATTGTTTAGAGATTTTTTTAACTAATCATTTTTTGACCTTCTACAATACTTTAGTATTTAAAAACTACGTTAAATTCAGTTTTAAAAATCAGAACCTAATTTAGAACCCAAAAATAACGTTGAATACCACTCGGAAGATCTAAATCGATCATCATTTTCCAAAATTAAAATACTATCATTATTACAAACTTAAGAGTTTTTAATTCTGAGCTCAAAATTCTATGCTTAGGTATAGTTTTTGCCATGAGCTTAAAATACTTTAGCAGGAAGTTTCCGAGATGGCTTGTAGGGTCAATCGTCTTACATATTTTTTCTTTTAGTTGCATTACAGAGGTCACACATGAGAATCCACGGGAGGTAGCAAGTTAAATTGATTTTGGAAATTTCTATCATTTGGTTAATGGATAGTATTTGAATGGAAGTATGGATATTTCATAGATTTAGGCATCACTTTGCGGAAATCCGTAACTTTTGAGTTATGGATAGTATTAGTGTGGAAGCATGGGTATTTCATGGATTTAGGTGCCACTTTGCGGAAATTCGTAATTTTTTGAGTTATGGCTAGTATTAGTATGGAAGGTTGGATATTTCATAAATTTAGGCATCACTTTGCGGAAATCTGTAAGTAATGAGGCATCAATTTGCCTAAATTGAAGTTATAGGTTTCCACCACGGATTAAATGGATACGCAATTCAAGGCAATTTCTTAGTTTATCAGTAAAGCTTTTTTTTATTATATCATAAGATAGCAAACAAGCAGATGGGTCTCCTGATGGAAAGAGTCAACCATCGGCTATAGACACCAAAGGTGTTAATGGTGCGTTGCTATCATGTAGCGAGGTCTTATGCCACATGCATAAGTTTACCGGCTACCTTACCCTCCAAACCGGAACACGACAGAGACAAGCATTGACGCTTATAGGTAAATAGCGCTTACGCTGAATAGGTAAGGCGGCGGTAACAGACCCGGGCGAGACAATGCAGAACTCTACCACCTAGTAAAAAAGCTTGCGTTTGTACATACATATACATATCTTCACGCCAGATCCCTTACGGGGTAGGCAGAGAGAACCGAGTGCCATACATCATGATCCTTGCAGGCTTGTCTTGTGTTGCGTTACAGCTTGCGTTTGTACCTTTAAATATAGAGTTTGACTACTTACCAATAAAATAAAATTACTCCAAGAGTAATTGTTAAGCCTTGTCATCTCATTCGGTGCGATAATATAATACAACATAGCTTATTTCTATTTTTTCACAATGTAATATATCTACAAATGTGACACTTTTGACAGTGATAGGGGCGTTTGCTTATATGCGCGCCGACATATTACTTTCCCAGTGCCGTGTCTATTAGTATTCACGTGGTCTGTGGTTTCCGCAGTGAAGATTAAAATTATGAAATATTCATAATTCCATACTATTATTATAAATGGAAAAGTCTGTCTGTCTCTTATGCTTTCACGGCTAAAATACTAAATCGATTACTAAATCGATTGACATGCTAATAGATGAAGATTCGGGGTCAACTATAGGCTAAATTAAAAATCAACCCCCTAAGAGGTTAAAATTCACATTTTCTCGACTTTCAAGGCTAAATCGCTGAAACGCTTTTGGTGAAATTTAACAACGAGATGACCTGAGTGCTAAGTGTGAGTTTTTCTTTTCGCATTCGATCGTGAGCGCGTTTCGAGTTTACTAGGAATTTGTATGTGATTTGTACAGCGCCACCTAGTGGTAAACTGGTTTCTCACGTTTACCACTAGATGGCGCTGTACAAATCACATACAAATTCCTGGTAAACTCGAAACGCGCTCACGATCGAATGCGAAAAGAAAAACTCACACTTAGCACTCTGAAGTCAAATATTAGCTATTTTTTAATCAACCACTAAGGAGCTAAAATAGGGAACGAAAGGTTGTATGAAAATTGTATCGATGAGACATGGGCCAAGCTGCGGGGATCACCTAGTCTGAATAATATTTGCTAGTCAACTCAATAATTTATATAGAGAAATTAATAAGCATATTATTGTATCCAGATTATTGAAATGAAATGAAAATATTTATTTGCAAGAATATGAGTGTTACAAAGTTGTTAAAAGTTAATTAATTTATCAACATATTCTACCATAATATGGTATGCAAATATTTACTATTTTTATCATTCCAGGAATTCCGTGGATTGAATTTAGTTTAAGAATCTTTGAGTGGTCTCTTGCTCTGATCGGTTATAGCATCGGAACGATCATAGCGCTATGCAAAAAAACTTCGGGATATATTCAACTAAACTTATCGCTATTACCAATCGATCATTTATCATATAACCAGGAAATAAGGTAGCATTTAGATCCAGCTCTGTCGCGATCTACAACCATAAGAATGCACAAATCGACTATCTCTATGAGACGGCTCATGCGATACGCTCACTAAGGTTCGATGACACGACGTGTTTTTCATATTTTATTATTTACTAGCTGACCCGGCAAACGGTACTCTGCCTTTTCAACTACTCTTATTTTGCTATGTTTTCTCACGTTTTAAACCTTCCCTGGACTTAAACAATTAATTCAAAACCAAAATTAGCCATATCGGTTAAGCCGTTCTCGAGTTTTAGCGAGACTAACGAACAGCAATTTATATATATATATATATATATATATATATATATATATATATATATATATATATATATATATATATATATATATATATATATATATATATATAATATATATATATATATATATATATATACATATATATATATTCATATTCAGAATTCATATTCATATTCATATTCAGAACTAACGATCTGCCCCGGCTTCGTAGGGGTAATTGAGAGTATTTAATTTAATAAGGATTAATAAGTTAACATTTTTTTAGAAATCTGCCATTCTGCCAGAAAGTTCTTAAAAGGCGAACGATAGGTTATAAGATTGACTTTACCACCTAGTAATCACTACCATCGTAACTACTAGGGGGTATATCTGTGCAAATTCTCACCCGGATCTGGTGCCACCGCTTCACATATCCCTGCTGTGACAGCTTAGGTACATGTCTCTATTGTGTTCAGCTTGGAAGGTAAGGTAGCTGGTAAACTTATGCATGCGGTATTAACACTCCACCACATGGATAGCAATGCATAGTGCTTTGCAATAACATCTTTGGTATCTATAGGCAAAAGCTCTATCTTTCTATCAAGACAGTTTGTTTGCTATCCTATGATATAAAAGAAAGAAAAAAGAGATATTTCCGTTGTTTTTCAATTGTGTTGCCACATTTAGTTTCAAGTGTATGTCATTGTTTATTTTTTGGTTTATAGCGATTATTAGCGCAAAAATTATGCCATAAGGAAAATCAACATTACTGAGATACCTCAAACTCAGACTAGTAGGGAAGACAGATTACGAATAATTAGGTGATTAATTAGTCTTCAACAAGTTCGATGAATATTAATTATTTAACTCAACCCCGGTCATTATTAAAACATGTAAAACCTTTTTATATAAAAATCATACAATGCAATAAATCTCGAGATTATGTTTTTGTTATTAGCTACAGCCATCACGGTCTCATAAAATTAAATTTACTCATTTTATGTAACGTTAATATAAATTAAATTACGCGCTTCAATATACTAAATCTATGTTTTAGGGTTCCGAAATTCCACAAAGAACCCTTATTTGACCATCCCGTTCCCGTCAGTGGCTGCGCAATCGACGGGGCCCGGGTCCGATCCCCAACGAGGACAAGCATTTGACGAGACGAGGACAAGTTTAAGTATTTATTAAATATATTCCAGTATTTATATAATAATTATGTATTTCTATATATTAGTATCGTTGACTAACACCCATAACACAAGCAAATAAGTTACTTACTTTGAGGTTAGAACAGTAAGTGTAATTTGTCCCTAAAAACAGCTAGTAATTTAGTATGTTTAAGTTTTTCATAATTTTTGTGATAATACAGGTAAAATAAATGAATAAAATCTTTGCATATAACAAATCCTCTGAAAATTCATAACGGTCCCATAAATTTAAGTGTATATATATATATATATATATATATATATATATATATATATATATATATATATATATATATATATATATATATATATATATATATATATATATATATATATATATATATATATATATATATATATATATATAGACACCACGTTAGTAAGGTTAGTATAGACGTTCTGTTTACTCTTCCAACCCCGTAATGATGACAAAACGTCCAACTGTATGTTCACTAATACAATTACTAACAAGGTGACAGCAATAGGCACCTATCTAAAATAAAAAAAACGGATTATGTGGTTTTATGAAACTACGATTAAAGTGAAACTTTTTTTCATATTATAGATATTTAACTAAAAATTTTCGGAATAATATTCCATTAAGGGTATAAAAATCGTTTCATCAATCTTAATTTTATACTTGGAAAATGGGAATGATAATGGGAAATGATAAAAGTAGACGGTCTACACAGTCAGCTGATTGAATTATAGACGCCGCCATATTGGCCTTGGCTGCTCTGACGAGCGCCTTTCACTTTATCTCTACTCCACGGCCGACCGTCACACGACATGCGACACACAGACCAAAAAATTTGAGCCGATGTAATAAAAGTTTCACTTTAATAATTTATTATAGGTAGGTACATAGTATTTGTAGTCTGTGGGACTGGGATTATGTGGAACGGTAATGTGATGTATTAAATATTAGTAATGTTTTTTTTTTTCATTTCATTTATTTTCATTTTATTTATTTGCAAGAATGTGGGTACATAAGATGTTATATTTTTAACATTGTTTCCAATCACATATCGTCAAAAGTGATATGCAAAAATATAGATTACTTTATTTATTTATGAATTTATTATTATTTTGTTATTCTCACATACTACATTGTGTGGGATATCGTTGAATAGATTTCATAAAACATTGTAGGTTTGCGAAAACAAGTTTTCGATTAAGGTACTCGTTTGTAAAATATTAAACCTTTACGTGCTAATTTTTTATAGAGTCAAGTGTCCCCCCTCCCCCTCTGCAGGCTAAACGGTTGGTTTTGGCGGTGGGAAAAAATTATGGTAGTGGAAATTTAATGAAGTTAAAAAGAAAAATATTACGGCTTTGAAGGCTTTACGAGTTTTTGAGTAATAGTCGACCAACTTGTACAATGTACTTAGAGAAGTTTTTAGAGGCGGTAAACCTGTGGTGTGGAATATATTTTTCATCGACTTGAATAGCCTAAATGTTCATAGTATGAAACTATAAAAGCCCGCTTCTCAGTCCGCATCATTGTGATAGCTAACTTCGGAACCCCACACTGTGCGTAGCCCGACACACACTTTACCAATTTTTATTATACCATAAACTAGCAAACAAGCAGATGGCTCTCCTGATGGAAAGAGAAAACCATCACGTATAGACAACCAAGATGTTAATTGTGCGTTATTATCTGTGATACGGGGTTTTAATGCCATATGCATAAGTTTACCGACTAGCTTACCCTCCAAGTCGGAACACAACAATGATAAGCATTGACGATATTGCATCAGGAATAGGTGTGACGGTGGTACAGACCCAGATGAGACGTTGCACATACTTTATTGCCTAGTAATTACGATGATAGTTACTTCTAGGCGATAGATTTCAATTTGATTGTTCACCTCTTACGAACTTCTTGGCAGAACGACAGATGGTCCATTTTTCGGAAGAGGTTCGATTACCATACAAAAACTTAATATTTCATAACATGTTAAAATAAACTTCGATGACGGCCGTACTGCCTAGACTTTTGTTTAAAAGTATAGTCAAATATTTCACTTTTAAGTTAATTAAATTATATAAAGATAACTACAAAAACTATTTCTTAGTTGTGCACTATCGGATTTCCAAACTATTGTTACGCTTTCGGCATCTTTTTTCATCATAGTTCTAATCTGCTATAAGACACTTCGTGATTAACGTATAATTTGGACGAAATTGAACTTTGAATAGAATATAAAATGAATTCGTTTATGAAGCGTTACGGTCTTCGGATCATTGAATATAGATGAGGGATCAAGGAAAAATTAGAATTTATCCATAAAATTTTTGCTGTGCAAAGAAATTCTACTTCCTCGTTTGCATGTTTTAAGGCTATCTTTGTAAGAGCATAAAATTTAAAATTTCCTTTTCACAATCAACACCTAACGCTAAGGATTGAAATCAACTGGTTTGTGAGAATAAAATAAAACAAGTTGCTTTGGGAATCTTATTTTAAAAGTAAAAATGGGCAATTCGTTGATCGAGCTAAGACCTCTAACGAAGTCGATCAAGATAAGTTTTGAATTCGCTTCCTGACACCCTGGGTTTGGCTATTTATTAAATATATCTATCACAGTATTTTACATAACAGATATATACCATATAGGTGTAAAAATATGTACTTCACTACATAGTATAAAACAAAGTCGTTTTCTCTGTCTGTCCCTATGTATGCTTAAATCTTTAAAACTACGCAACGGATTTTGATGCGGCTTTTTTAATAGATAGATTGATTCTTGAGGGAGGTTTTAGTATATGAACCTTTCCGATATTCCCATGGAAACAAAAGCTACACGGGTGAAACCGCGGGCAGGTCGCTAGTACCGAATATATTGCAGCACATTTAATTCATTGAAGAAATTTTTTTTGCTTAAATATAAATATCGGAGTAATCAAAGTAAAATAAATATTGAAATATAAACAAATACGTTCTGTAGCTTACTTCTTACTACTTACTTCAGTAAGTACAATATTTTACTAATCTACCTGAATAACTACATTATTACTGAGTAACAAAGGCTTTCTTTGTACGCGATTGACTAAAGTTACCTCTAAGCACGTCATATATCTAAGTTGATGTCCATTCGGAGAACAACTAGGAATTCATAATAAATATATTGACTGACTAGCAAAAAACTGTACATAGTGTAGGACACGTTAATTAATGTCATTAGGTTAAAAAATTTGTAAACGTTTGACCCTGCAGACTACCTCTGAAAATTCCCGATAAATTTAGGTATTTTAAACTCAAAGGAGTAAAAACTATAAGCATAAATTTCTCAGTTCTAACATCTATTTAGTTAAAAATGTCAGTATATCGATTTTTGAAAAGTTGTATAATTTGGAAACGATGATCAATTTTAATTTTTCGAATAGCATTCAAGTAAATTTTTGAGATCTTAAATTTTTTGTTATAGCTACATAATCGATAGATTAAAAAATTTCGAAACAATGTAAAAAATATTTTTTTTAATTATCGTCATTTATAAATCCCAAACAAATTGACCGATTAATTATGATCCAATTAACGGTTTTTGATGCAATTTTTAAAGGATAAAAGCTGATAAGATTTTTAAGTCAATCGGTGAATTAGCCTGAAAGTTAATTCAAAAATATTTAGTAAGTTTGCTAAAAACAAAGTAATGTTAATATTTGATTTTGATTTCGATTTTTGAAACGGCATTCGACGTAGTTTTTTAGTACTAAAATATCGTGGAATACCAAAAAATGATTGGTTGAAAAATTTCAAAGTTATTTTGAAAAAACACTTTTTTCAAAATGTTTTGTAAACTAGCTATTACTTACCCCCAAACGGATAAACTGATTTTGATGCAATTTATGCATTAGACGTAGTTTTTTGACGAATAGAGCTGATTAGTTTTTGTACTCAATCGGTACATAAATCTGAAAGTTATATTAAAAAAATACTGTTTCAATTAAACTTTATTGGGGATTTTTCAAAATTTCTTAAATCTCCTGAGCCTTAGTTCAAATTTTCAGGAAGTCTAAGTTGAGTGGAATCTAATCAAATGCTATCAACCGCATTTCGATCGGTTCAACCGTTCAAAAGTTATAATGTCTAGATACACACATAAATACACGCACACACACACACATACATACATACATACATACAGACATACTGATGCCATTGTGAAAATAGTCGGAAAAGGTTTCTAGGACCTCAAAGCGTGGAGATCTGGTAAAAACTCAATTTTCGATAATCGAGCCAAAATCAGTAACTTCCTTATCTACATACGTAGCGGGAAGTTAAAAAATCACCTGCAATAGGGCTACATAAGCAAAATTGCAGATTCTAAAAATTAGGCAAAAAATATCATAAATTAAAACCAAAAGTGAACATCATTCGTTAATTCGTTTAAAGTAAGATTGAATAAACAGTCATGGTTGTGATATTGCATGTTTTATTTGCTTTCATAGGGTGCATGACCGGTCAGGTTTTGTTGGAACTGCTTATTGAAGTATTAGTGGGAGTTAACATGTGTCCATAAAAACAAGTTTATATTGTTTGGTGAATCGTTCCAAGGATATTAAAACTAATATCTACACTGAGTTGCAGAGTATTATTATGGTAGGACCATACATTCCATTTTATACGAGACTGTCCCACTTTTACCGAATCTGTTCCTGTATAACCAAATATTATTCAATAATTGGCATGTTTTTGAAAAAGTAGAAACATTATAGCTGTCTGACATAAAAATGTAAATTTAAGTTTTTTAACTTTAAATAAGTTTAAGTCAATCTCACGTTATTTTGGGGTTGGAAAGTGTTGAGGCTTATATCAACATAATGTTCGGTCTGAAAGTCAAAGTCAAAATTCTTTATTTACAATTTTCCTTCACAGGCACTTTTGATGAGGCAAATTTTTTTAACTTACTACCATACCGTAAACCCAGCCACAAAAATTTTCAAGTTTTAAAGTAAATAAAAAATAGTTACTTTTAGTAGCGTAATACATTTATAAAATATGAATTTTCAAACAGGCTTTCTCCACTTTAATGAGTCGTTTCAGAGAAACAAACTGCTTATGAAAACTCTTTACTCTTTGGATAGCACCCGATTAACCTGTTCATGATACTTCAGTATTGGTCTCCTCGGTACCTACATCTTTTCAAATTCGCATTGTATGTTTGTTTTCTTAACTTTACATCTGCAATTCTTTCTACATGTCCGAACCAATGCAGTTATGCCCTTTATCATTTTTACACGGACGTTTTCTAAGGCACTTACAAATATATGCACTAATTTTAGAAAATTAATACAAAAAAACTAAAATTTGATAAAAGATATTCAGTTAATATCACGTTAGTCCTCTCGGACAGCAGAGAATTCTTATCAAAATTCCGGCCTGACAGGACGTTAAAATATATAAAAATATGGGGATTCTTATATAAGTTTGTCTTTAACTCTACAAAACAAATTGTTGCGAAAACCACAAACACATTTTTCAATTTCAAACCAGCTCCTAAATCTGCTTATTCGTTTGCGGAAACAGATTAGGAAATATCACAACATACTGAAATTCGTAAAAGATTCAAATTTATAAATTACCATATAAATCGAAAGACGTACCCTAAACAAGATCAAAAGAATTTGTCCTAAGCCAGGGGTTGCTGATGAGTGTTTATGGCCCGGGTTACAGAGGATAACGTACCCGAGGACTTAAGATACACGGCATAATTTGCAATTTTTATATTTTGATCAGAACATTTTATATTTTACATGTAGGTAGATGCAGATGCCAATAATAACTGTATTAAAGAGTATTATATATTAGCTGACCTATTCATTAACCATCCGCTATACTTAATATACGTATATTTAAAAAAGTTTCCGCTAGACAAATTATGCGAATTTTACTGATCAGCCGGTATAAATTTACTGCACGTATCTGGAAAAAATCACTCAGTATTTCAACGCTATATCCCCGAAGGGGTAGGCAGAGGTACAACAAGTGCACCCACGATTAGCCGAAGATACTTGGTCCCACAAATGAGATAGGTGGCAAGCCTATCGCCAACCGGGAACTTTCCATTCCCGGGCAACTTTGTGTTTCTTAGAAAACTGAAAAAACACATTTTTTCTTAATGCGCCCGACCCAGGAATTGAACCCGGGACCTCATGTGGTCAACGCCAACGCTGGACCTCTAGACCACAGAGGCCGCAAAGGAAACCACAAAGGAAAAATCACCCAGTATAAATTTATTGCACGTATGGCTCTAACGATTCGGATGAAGTTTTATATTTAGATTAAAATTTGATTTTTAAATATTTTACATGTTTAATTTAAATAATAATTAAAAAATCACACAAATTTACACAAAAAATACGTTTTTAGTATGATTATCTGCTCTCATACTCTCAATTTTATAGCACCATTTCTTAAGTAGTATGTGTAATGTTTATGTTTATTATTGTAATGTATTTCTAATGAATTTTGTTTAAACATATTAGGTTTCTGCAATTCTTCGCAATGTAAAATTTGAAAAATTTCATACGCCATCGTTCGCGCAATTGTCTTAAAAATGCGTCTAAAGGTTTTCCTTCACGTAAATTAATAAATTAATTGTTGCCTATAAAATGTATGAGATTGAAATATTACCTAAAACATTATAGGATGATAATGATGACAATAGGCGTATAGCGTCCCATTGTTACCTAAAAACTTTGAAGAATTATGTAAATTGTTACCTAAAGAAATTGTGAGATGGCGCTATATGCCAAATATTACTTTACAAAATTGTGATATGACGCTCTATACCAAATTCTACCTACAAAATTTGTGAGATGGTATTATATACCAATTTTTATCTAAAAATTTTGTGAGATGATGCTATATTTGATTATCATGTGATTATTATCTAAATAATGGCCTTGACTTTTAAATAGTCGACTCGGTTCTGTCTACCGAATTCAATCAATATGTATGTGATTAGAATTGACTTGACTTTAAATACTTGACTCGGTTCTTTTTACCGCATTTAAAAGCGTGTATTCGATTTGCAACGAAAACTTCATGTTTTAATGTTTTTTCAAGAGAAATATCGTAATAATTTTAGCAGATGATTCGAAGGATGTTACAGTTTTTGCAAGATTAAGTCTTGATTTAGTGCACTACTGAGCAAGAATATAATTTTGACAATGGTTTTTTTAAAACGAAGACAATCCCTGCATAGCGTTTTACGAAAATAGGCGTCGGAATACAACGTCAGAGACAGAGAAATATTTTATTTTATGCATTTTCCCAACAGGATATATGCACTACACTACACAGGATAAGTGCACTATAGAGCTAAAACGGCGAAAATATTTTTGTATTTTAAAAAAATACAAAATCAGCTCACTGTAACATTTTTTTTTTCACCAGTAAGTATTTCAATAGAAACCTAAAATATTTATTACATATGAAATAAGGTAATTTTTAATGTACTAATTTTTTTCAGTCCAATATATGAACTTATTTATTTAGAAGAATTATTTTAAAAACACTATAAATCCTCGCGCGCAATCTTTTCCCGATCAAATTTTGAACCTGCGATAAATCGAATAATTAAGACTTAACCTTGCAAACAATGTAATATCCTTCGAATAATTTGCTCACATTATTACGATATTGCTCTGGAAAAAAATTAAAAACATAAAGTTTTCGTTACGAATCGAATACGCGCCCTTAATGAGTAGATATGTGATTAGTATCTAAATAATCGCCTTGATTTTAAAAAGTTGACAGGTTAAAAAAGATTTTAAAGTTCTATAGCATTTAATCAGTAGATATGTGATGAGTAACTAAATAATCGTCTTGACTTCTAAGTAGTTGACTCGATAATTTTCTGATTATGCTGCTTCTACTGCATTTATCATGGAAATGTTTGGAAGAACTGTTTGGAATTATTTCTGCTGTTACGTCACGCCACGTCTCCTCTACCCTCAGAGATTTTAAATCTCTAAAAAAACAATTGTGATACTCTCCAGGCATTTTCTGATTTGCACTGTTCGTTTGTACAAGCATTGTCAAAACGAGTGTTACCAAACGGACTCGAATAAGGAATCTTCAAGAAAATATTTAACTTATTTTATAAGACCAGCAACGTAACTATAAGACTTTTAGTAGTGCAATTATCTATGACTGATGCTGACTATTTATCATTAGTTTGGTCCCAAACTCCTCCCTTTAGTCCCATTTTTATATGAAAAATATTTAAGCAATTAAACAAAATACACTTAAATATTTTAGTATATTTTATATCAACAATGACTTATTATCTTCTAAAAAACAGAAGTAGCCTTCGATGAGTTACAAAAGTTGTTTGTTTACCTACGTAAGAAAAAACAAAGCTATTATTCAATAAAAGCATTGGTAATCAGGAAATCATTTACGTAAATACTGGTAAATTATATTTTGAATCCACATGAATATAAACTCTATTTTAAACGTGGCAGTGTTTGTTTTTACACCTCAAACGTTCAACAACGATCCAATTAAGAGTTCTTTTGACTTTCTTTGTTGAACGATGGCCATAATCATTACGGTTAAGTGTTATGTCTTTTGGAGGTACCTTTTATATGAACGGTATACATTCCGTTCGATTGGCTCGGTACTTACGGATCCTAAACCATTTTCATCTCCCAGAGTTATAGCAGCGATAAAATCATATCCATTTGTGTGCGTAGGCATAAAGCAGGGAAATATGAAAACGAGATCTCAGGTCGGGATAAAATGTTGAAAATGCGTTCGAGAATATACATGATTTTTATGCGAGTATTGAGCCACAAGTTGATTATTCTGCGTAATGAAATAAGTACCTGGAAAACCGAGCTTTGCTCTGGATTTTTTTCAGTAAAAAAGACGTTTTCTAAAAATAAAACCTAGCTCTAGCTAGATCAATTTATCGCCCCTGAAACCCCTGCCTACTAAATTCATAAAAATCAATAGAGCCGTTTCCAATATTCAGATTATATATGTATATTGTATATATAAAAATTGCTCGCTTAAATGTATTAGACAGCGCGTCCATCTCACAACCTCTCTTCCAAAATTGGAAAAGTGTAGCGATAAGTATACTGAATAGAGACTCAGATTCACCACTTTACTATCTGGTCAAGAGCCATTTGCCACCATTAACATGTTGATTTAAATGATTAGCATCGACCGCTTCATATTCTTTCAATCCTTATCAGAGACTTTAATTATGTGTTGTCTCATGTATAGCGGGATGTTAAAATGCATGCAAGTTTACCGAATACCTTACCTTACCTACCAGGTCCGGATCCAGGATTTTGTTCATGGGGAACAATCTTAGCTCATTTCACCTGCTTAATCTTCTAGAAAAATGACAAAATTTTAGATGATTCTAAAAATGTGAAGAATTGGACGTAGTTCAGGGGGGTTTTACACCTATTGCTCCATTGGTCCGTGCCTTTACTCTCCAAACTATTATACGACAGTAATAAGGATTGACTCTATTACAGCACTATAAGGTAGAGAGGTAATAGCAAACCCGGGCGAGACATTGCAGAACTTACCCACTCTTTCAACGTGGATGGTGGTGGAACACAGAGGAGGGGGCCTTTGATTTTGAGCTGCGAATATCTCAGGAAAGCTTATTGGATCAGATCAGGCAGTAGTACAAGACCCAGGAGAGACAATGCAGAACTATACCACATAGTATTCCCGATGATAGTGACTTGTATAGCCAATCGGTCGCCTTTTACGACCTACCCAGCAGAAAAGAGCCTGGGAACAATACCTAGACTAAAAAATTTTCTCAGTTCAAGTCTACCGATTTCAAGTGAAAAAAAGTAGTATCTTCACGCCGGGATAGGCAGAGGTACAACAAGTACACCCAAGATTAGCGAAGATAATTGGTCACACAATGTGATTCGGTTGGCGATAGGATTGTGGTCACAAGCCTATCGCCAACCGGGCACTTTCCAATCCTGGCCAACTTTGTGTTTGTCAGAAAATTGAAAAAACACTTTTTAAGTGCCCGACCCTCGGAATCGAACCCGGAACCTCAGATGGTCAAGGCTAATACTGGACCACTAGACCGCAGAAGTTTCCAAGTTTTTTTTATATATCATAAGATAGCAAACAAGCGACTCCTGGAAGTGGAAAGAGTCACCCATCACCTATAGACACCAAGATTTTAATGGTGCGTTGCTATTTTGTGGCGAGGTTTGGGCTGAATCACCTTTGTCCGTGGGAGAACACCCGGAATTCTGTATCCCTACACGTGGCCCCTGGGTGGTGCTAAACAGGTGATATGGTGGGAGACATATGTCGCGGCTATAAGGACCACCTATCAGCTGAAGTCGTGGCGCCAAGCGTCCGTTTTCCGTCACGTTAACGCTGATGTAGCTTTAGTGAAGACGGGTCGAATCAGTTGTGCCTATACAATCTAGACGATCTGATACACACTGACGTTGATGCATCCGGAGACTAGTCATGGAGGGTAGCGGGATCCGAGGCACGGTGCACCGCTGGCCGACCGCTAGTCAGTAGGGGGCCCAAGTAACGTGCTAGCCACATGTAAAAGGCTGCCCCGCCAACTAGCGAAAAATCCCAAAATGCGCCTTAGTGCCGGTTGGCGACCGGATGAGAGGGCCCTATGGACATTCTTGGGGGGGCTCGGGCGTCCCCGCAGTCTCCAGACTAGTCCCCAATAGTGTAACTTCGAGGTGTGTGTCTCAGATCCGGAAGTATAGCGCCTCGGTTCACTGCCGTCTTCACACCTACTTCACTCACTCTATTAAATGAAAAGGACAAGGTAAAGGAATAACGTTGTACAGCGGCAGCACTCCCTCTCGATTAAAGTAGACCTCACCAACATCAGAGGTGTACATTCTAATCTCGCTGCAGTGCATTTCCACCTAGAGACTTATAAACCATGTATCTTGTTCCTCACGGAGACGCAGATAAGGTGCCCGTCTGATTTGGCGTACTTAACCTATCCCGGCTACACCCTGGAGCATAATTTTAAAGCTCGGTCAGGTGTGTGCGCGTACGTCCGTGACGATATCTGCTTTCGGCGTCTCCGGTATCTAGAAGACCCCCGCTACTCCGTACTATGGACACTGGTGGACACAGGCCTAGAGAAGCTTCTCTATGCCTGTGTCTACCGAGCGCACAGCGGAGACAAGGAGACGATCGGTCTTACAGAGTACCTAAGTGAGGCGGCGGATGCTGCTCAACACAAATACCCTTCCGCTCAGCTAATGCTTCTGGGGGATTTCAATGCCCACCATCAGGAGTGGCTATACCCATACCAGAGCACTGACCTCGCTGGGAGAGAGATGCGAAAACTCGCTGTAACATTAAATCTCACCCAGCTAGTTCAAGGAGCGACGCGGGTTCCTGACGTTGAGAGCCATACAGCCAATTGCTTGGATCTTCTGCTGACTACGGATCCAGACCGTTACTCGGTGGCGATTTCCTCGCCCCTTGGCAGCTCCGATCACTGTCTGGTGAAATCTGTATCCGTCTACTCGCCGCCCGATCCCAGTCCTAGGGGCTCTCCTAGGGGTGAACAAAGCCAGTGGCCCTGATGGGATTCCAGCCATAGTACTGAAAACCTGTGCGCCTGAACTCGCTCCTGTTTTGACACGCCTCTTTCGCCTTTCGATGGCTACAGGAAAAGTGCCTAAATCATGGAAGCTTGCCAACGTGCAGCCTGTGCCCAAAAAAGGCAGTCGTGCTGACCCCTCCAACTATAGGCCAATTTCAGTTACGTCCATACTCTGCAAGACTATGGAGCGTGTACTGAACAGCAGGCTAATGGCACACCTAGAAGCGAACGAACTACTGAGTGACCGCCAATACGGGTTTCGCCGAAATCGGTCTACTGGGGATCTTCTAGCGTATGCCACTTACATTTTGAGCTCGGCCATAGAGAAGCATGGTGAGGCACTAGCTGTCTCCCTTGATATCTCGAAGGCCTTTGACAGGGTCTGGCATGATAGTCTTATTGGTAAGCTTCCATCGTATGGCCTGCCTACTGGTCTCTGCGCCTGGATCTCAGATTTTCTGAGTGGCCGGTCGATCAGAGTAGTCGTCGACGGCTGCTCATCCGACCAAATGGCTATAAATGCCGGAGTCCCTCAGGGATCAGTTCTCTCCGCAACTTTATTCCTGCTACACATTAACAATCTGCTAAAGCCCGGTATCTATGGGTACGCAGATGATAGCACTGTTGTGGAGAGTTACGTATCCAATGCGCGGGCCAGTACGGCACAGATCCGGTCTCTCAGAGAGGCAATGGTCGATCGTATGAACCTGTCCTTACAGGCAGTCTCCGATTGGGGCGATGCTAATCTGGTCAGGTTTAATGCAAGTAAGACCCAGGCGTGTCTATTCTCCGCTAAACGGAGTCCGCTCCATCTATTTCCGTCTTTCCAGGGTGTGGCCGTGCCGATGAATGACCACCTCGAGATCCTTGGTATCACGTTAACGCCTACTCTCAACTTTGGTTCGTACATCGAATCTAAAGCCCAAGTTGCCTCAAAAAAGCTTGGTATTCTGGCGAAGGTGAGACAGTATTTCAGTCCGGGACAGTTGCTCAACCTTTATAAAGCACAAGTCCGTTCGTGCATGGAATACTGCTCTCACCTCTGGGATGGATCCGCTAAATACCAGCTGGAGACACTTGAGGCCATCGAGAGGCGTGCCAAGAGGCTCATAAACGACGATGATCTGGTAGGCAAAAAACTCCAGAGCCTCGCTCATCGCCGCAGAGTGGCTAGTTTATCGGTTTTTTATCGAATACACTTTGGAGAATGCGCTGCGGAATTGCACGACTTAATTCCGCCATCCCCGTTTTTCTATCGATCGTCGAGGTGCACAGAATCTAGGCATCGTTATATGGTGGACGTTCCACGTACCCGGACAAAGCGGTTCGACTCAACATTCTTCATTCGAACCGCAAAGGACTGGAACATGCTTCCTGAGTCTGTGTTCCCGGACGAGTACAATCTGGAGATCTTCAAGAGAAGAGTGAACAGGTACCTTCTAGGGAAGCGCGTTCCATCTTAGGCCTCATCTTAGCTTACCATCAGGCGAAATCGAGGTCAAGCGCTTACCTATCGATAATAAAAAAAAAAAGAGGTCTAATGCTACATGCATAAGTGTACCGACTACCTTACCCTCTAAACCGGAACACGACAGTGACAAACACTGACGCTATTGCGGCAAGAATACAAAGGCGGTGGTACCAGACCCGGACAATGCAGAACTCCACCACCTAGGAGCCACGATGGTAGTGACTCGAATAGCCAGCCAGAGATCGGTCGCCTTTTACAACCTGCCTGGCAGAACGGCAGTTGACCTATTCTTCAAAGGAGCCCGGGACCGACACGGGGACAGCTTAATGGTTAACTGGATCAAAGATAGGAAGCACATTTTCCATGTACCTGCATCCTTCCTACATTTTCCAATAGTTTTTGTGCTATATGCGGGTAATTTTTTTGCTACATGAATTTATCTCATTGTTTGTCAATATTATTTATCGAATGGACTATGAATTCACTAGATCTATATAACCTTCCTTCTTCGCGCACATCTACTATACAGAACAAACTGCCAGCGGATATGTTTCCGAAACAATACGGATTGTGGGTCTTCAAGAAAAGAGCTTACTCGTTATTTAAAAAGCAGCAAAACAGCTAATAAACTACTGATATCGCAGCTGTTCATTGATGGCGGTGATAAATTACCCAAGTGAGAGCCAAACGTATAAAAACTTTATTTTAAAGTAGCGACTAGGTATTAATTTATATCATAACTAGCTGACCCGGCAAACGTTGTTCTATATTTTCTTACCTTTTGAACCTTCCCTGGACTTCAACAATTACTTCAAAACCAAAATTAGCCAAATCGGTTCAACTGTACTCGAGTTTTAGCGAGACTAACGAACAGCAATTGGTTTATATGTGAAATTGTCAATACCGTTAGATTATAATCTAAGTGATATTATAATTTAACTGCTAACCTAACCTAACCAAATTATAAAATCCCTAGGTTATATATATATATATATATATTTAGACCGATTGTCTAAGTTGATTTTAATTAAAAATACCGCTAAACAACAGTTTAATAATTTTTTCTTTGATATCGGTAACGTCAATTATAACGAGCTCTATTTCAACAAATATTAAAAGCAGTTTAATCAGTTCAGCATCCCAGGTGAGATTTACAGTTATTTATAGAACATAATCCCTATTGTTAGACGAATATCTGAGGAACGTATTAATGTTTGTTTGAAGATAACTTGAGTATTGATCGGAACTTCGTGAAAATTGGTAGGTGAATTAATAAAACAAAATGTGTTCATCCAAAATTCTAATATTAACACCATACTGTTCACAGTTCGGGGCGAACCACTGCTATATATGTACTCATGTTAAAACATTTAACATACTGTTACATATATATATATATATATATATATATATATATATATATATATATATATATATATATATATATATATATATATATATATATATATATATATATATATATATATATATATATTTATATATATAAATCAATCCCTATTTTCTTTGGTCACGACATCACGCCTGAATGGCTGGACCAATTTCGGTAATTTTTTTTTGTCGTGTTTGTAATTGTAAGGAGAAGGTTCTTATAAAAGAAAATATTAAGAAAATTGCGCGGAAAATTAGAAAATGTAAGAATACTTAACCACCATATAAAGTTTAATGCCATTTTGGCTGCGTGGAAGGACAAGCCCGTAGTCTTATATAAATTACGTGTCACGTTGTTTGCCCGCTATGGATTCCTAATATGTAAGGCAAAACAATGTGTACATATATATATATATATATATATATATATATATATATATATATATATATATATATATATATATATATATATATATATATATATATATATATATATATATATATATATATATATAAATCAATTCCTATTTTCTTTGGTCACGACATCACGCCTGAATGGCTGGACCAATTTCGGTAAATTTTTTTTGTCGTGTTTGTAATTGTAAGGAGAAGGTTCTTATAAAAGAAAATATTAAGAAAATTGCGCGGAAAATTAGAAAATGTAAGAATACTTAACCACCATATAAAGTTTAATGCCATTTTGGCTGCGTGGAAGGACAAGCCCGTAGTCTTATATAAATTACGTGTCACGTTGTTTGCCCGCTATGGATTCCTAATATGTAAGGCAAAACAATGTGTACATATATATATATATATATATATATATATATATATATATATATATATATATATATATTTATTTATTTATTTATTTATTTCCACTTACGAGACAGGCAGAGAGAACCGAGTGTCATATTGCAGATTTGTTTTGCTTCCTTCACATTAATTACTCTCATATAAATACATCGACTGTAAAAGATACTTGACACCATCTCCGGACGGAATCCGATCACTCTGCAAGGCATTTTAAGCAAAATTTTGATTCATGCAGGAAAGACTATAGCGTCTCTGGATCAAACTGGCGAAATTGTTTTGATTTAGATTGAGATTGAAACACCTACTAGTACTGTTACTAGTTTATTTAGCTATTGATTCAAAACGGAGATCAAGTTTCATTCATAAAAAACGTCTATAATCATTTGATAGCAAGCAAGCAGATAGATCTCTTGAACCATCGCCTATAGACAAAGATGTTAATGCTGCGTTGCTATCCATGTGGCGGGATGGCAATATCACATGCGTAAGTCTATCGACTACCTTTCTCTCTAAACCGGAAAACGACAGAGACAAGATTTGACGCTATTGCGGTAGAAATAGGTATGATGATAGTACCATATACCCAAGTGAGACGTTGTGGAACTTTCCTACTTAGTAGTCACAATCAATCGTTCACCTTCTATGAACTGTCTTGCAGAATTGTAGATGGTCTATTCTTCAAATGGAGCCCAGACCACGGTGAAGGTAAATCATCATCCTGCCACACGGATAGCAATGCACAATTAACACCTTTTGTGTCTGTAGAATATGGGTGTTTTTTACCGTTACGGGAGTTATCTGCTTATTTGATAGCTTATGATATAAAAATATACACACTGTACAAATTAATGTAATGAATAGCTTTACACTATTGATTTTAAACTATAATTTAAATCACTTCTCAATATAAATCTAGTTTAAGAACGTAAGTATAAATCTAACAGTTTTCTGAAACTAATAGAACATTATAAATGCGATCATACATTGAAATACTATCTCTAGTACCAGTAAATCACTTATGCGATAGAAATTCTTTCTGCTTAAATCGTAAATCACCGTTCTGTATAAATATAGAGCCAGCTACGGTTTCCTTTATTTTCACGTTTTTATATAATACTAGAGAGGATAAATAATGGTTTGTTTATACATGAATATATATATATATTGATATTAGAATTTGTTTTCCAATATATGTAAATTAATTATTACCCATATTTCGTACGCGTAACCCAAAAGCGTTTTTCTAAGTTGGGTAAAAATTAGCCAATAGCTATCTTCGTGAAGTTGGCTAGGTTATATCCATACTATCCATACTAATATTATAAATGCGAAAGTAACTCTGTCTGTCTGTCTGTCTGTCTGTCTGTCTGTCTGTCTGTCTGTTACGCTTTCACGCTTAAACCACTGAACCGTTTTTGATGAAATTTGGCATAAACATAGATTAGACGTCGAGAAAGGACATAGGCTACTTTTTACCGCGGGAAAATATTTCGTTCCCACGGGAAATAAAATTAATCGAAAGAAAGCGTAACGTAGTGCACATTAACTAGGTGTCGCTGCACGAAAATACATCGCGCTAACGTATTAAAACACATATAGATTTAATTAAATCGTTGAGGTAAGACTTATGTTTATTATGATTGTGATACGAGTATTTTAATGTTTGTTTGTTCATTGAATGCGCTAGCCGCTAATTCAAGTCGGATTGAAAAAAATTTTTGTGTGTATGATTAATGATAGCTAGGAAAGTTATAGGCTATCAAGCATTACGTTACAGTTATTCTTAGCGTAAAATGTTGATATTTGGTAAACTAAGTCGGAAGAAAAAGCGGTATCGAAAGGCTATATCCACGTGTGCTGGCTGGCGTAATGCTTAAGTACACGTAAGTACAATGTACTACAAATATATTGGTTTTTAGTAGATGCACAAAAAAGTCCGCGACACAATATATCTATCTCTTATAACAACAACACAATATGGAATTTTGAGTCGAAAAATTATAGAAAATTTTCTATAATTTTTAATAAGGTGAATTTTGAGCAGTAGGATTATTATACGCAGGCATATTAATCCTTACTAACGAAAAGTACTTCATCAACACGAAGATCTTAGGAAGACAAACTTTGGCTCTTATATCATGTTATTTGGATGCATAGTTTAAGACAAAAATGTAAAAGGAAAATAACTCAACAATAGTACCTAGGTATCGCCTCTGTGGTCTAGCGGTCCAGCGTTGGCGTTGACCACATGAGGTCCCGGGTTCGATTCCCGCGTCGAGCACAAAAAAAAGTGTTTTTTCAGTTTTCTGAGAAACACAAAGTTGCCCGGGATTGGAAAGTGCTCGGTTGGCGATAGGCTTGCCACCTATCACATTTGTGGGACCAAGTATCTTCGGCTAATCGTGGGTGCACATGTACCTCTGCCTACGCCTTCGGGGATATGGGCGTGAAGATACTTTTTATTACCTAGGTGTTTATCGAAAGGCTGTGCTAGATGCGGTGCGCTACTCTGACCGCCGAACGAGAACCGAACATTGCCGAGAAGAGCCGAACTGTGAGAGCGTTGGCTTTACTATACTTTTTAAGGTTCCATACTCAAAGTTTAAAACGGGACCCCATTACTAAGACACCACTGTCCGTCCGTGCGTTTGTACGTCTATCTATCTGTCCATCACCAGGCTGTATCTCATGAACCATGATAGTTGAAATTTTCACAGATGAATGTTGCCGCTATAATAACTAAAACTAAAAAAAAGAATAAAATAAATATTTAAGGGTAACCACCATACAACAAACGTGTTTTTTTGCATAAACTCACTTTTGCATTTGCATAAAATCACTTTAAAAATAAATAATTAAAATAAAATAAATATTAAGAAGGCTCCCATTCAACAAACGTGATTGTTTGGCGTTTTTTATAGATTATGGTACGGAACCCTTAATGCGCGAGTTCGACTCGCAATTAGCCGGCTTTTTTAAGGTACATGAGTGGAATCATATACCTTTAACCTCTGCGGCCCGCGCGAAGTAAACGTGTGACCGGCTCCTTTCGTAATAGACTTGATACGGAACGTTGGATTTTCCTTCTTTGAAAAAAATCACTTTACTTTGTAGTAGTTGAATACTCTTATCTATTTTGTCTATTTTACGGTGTTGTTGAGGGATACATGATCGTTCGCTTTGGCCTGATATGTATCTAATTCGTTAGTAAGTAGGTGTAAGTACTGTATTTGTATAGCTACTTAATAAGGATTTGTAGTTACGATATTGTTAAATCTTCCTTTAAATCTTCCTCATTGTGGAAAACTGTTTAATTCTTGAAACTGTAGGTATACCAACATGAGCAGTCATTTAGGTAGAGGAAGCACAATTTTCCAAACAAGATCATATTGATTGGTTAGTGGTTACTTAGGGAAAGTTCCTGAATTAGGCTACAAAAAAAATGTACATAGGTAAACCTTCGTGAAATCGTAACCAACATTAAAGACTTGATATTTAAAGTGTACCCGGAATTCGGATATGATAGATTTACCAAAAAAAAAAATCAATTGATGTGTGTAAGGGCAATTTTATCTGCGAGAAATGCAAGCGTTGACGCCATCTATATAAATAAATAAAATTGGGGTGTCTGTTTGTAATATTAAAATAACCGCTTTTTACACGGTACGATTACTAAAATAACATTTACAATTTTTGTCTGTCTGTCTGTCTGTTTCTTCCGGCTAATCTCTGGTAAGACTGGACCGATTTTGACGGGACTTTCACTGGAAGATAGCTGATGTGATACCGAGTAACTAAGGCTATTTTTTTTTTTAATTTTCCACGCGGACGAAGTCGCGGGCTCAGCTAGTAATTATATATTTCAAATGCGACCATTTTGTTCTGAAATTAGGGCGTTCAAACAAACTAAAACTCTTTAGCTTTATTATACTGATATAGATATTTACAGAGAATGCTGCATAAAGTAATAATAATTTAATGCAGAGTTGAACCTGGTACAATATCAGAACTTTTTTGTTTTTATAGCTTATGAGAGTAAACAAATAAACAGGTCTCCTTATGACTTATAAAACCATTGGCTGAAATTCACGCTAAATGTATTAATGATTACTAAAAAAAATATCACTGAACAACTTATACTAATTAATCGAAACGCAAAGTAATCAAATTATATGTTTCTGATGTGGATATTAGTCAACAATACTTATTCATAAGACTGCACATATTACAAAATATTAGAAATATATTTGATGTAGTAACATCACATGCAAGTTTTTTAGTACGGTTTCCTTTATTTTCACGTTTTTATATAATACTAAAGAGGATAAATAATGGTTTGTTTATACATGAATATATATTGATATTAAATTAATAAAAAAAAAACGCTACAAACACTAAATTCGTGGGACATACGTCATGATTATAAACATATATTCTGTATATTGTATACTTACTAAGTTTTATGGCTAGAGTTAGTTGCCAAGCTTAAAAGAGATTTTACTGTTGGTATGGTCGAATTTCGGCCACAGGCGATCACCGGTTGTTATTAACATATAACAGTGATATTGCACTGGATAAAATTAAACCGTTATATTTTATAACTTTTAAAGTCTAAATAAATTTAAACTACGTCGAATCATGTGTGATCCTTTGCGAGTGCATTGTTCTTAGAAATCAATTCTAAATTTTTTACTTTATAGTTTTAAATATTACTGTTTAAAATTTCGAAAATCACAACAAGTAAGAAGCTATAGTTTTTACATATTCACGCACAAAATTTTAATGGATGCCAAATTCAAGAAAAGTATCTGCATTGCCTGAGGGCCTTCTAATAATTCATCATTAAAACTCGGGGAAATTGTTATTCTTTACAAACCATTCTCCTCGGAGTTACCTTGTTATTTTATTTTTACTTTTGTTATTTCTCGAAATAATGATCACTTGACTAATTGTCGCGATTTTATGACTTCTTTTACAAAAAATAAAAAGCTTTTGATAATTTTTAACATTAATTTCGTCATTTTAGAACAGCATATTTATTAAGATAAAATCACGGAAATCACACATTATTTTATAACATGCCACAACGACTTACGTTGAAATGCTGCAGCACAGGATAGGTAAATGACTTTAACACAGATTGATATAAATTCACAGATTGAATTAAAATCGAAGATAACAATAGAAATTTTCTCGTATACTTGAACAAATTGAGTCATCAAGAACTCACTACAATACGAAAAAATACAATACAAAAATAACTAGATGGTAAATTTTTCGACACCTTTCATTTTGCTACAGGGACAGTTAAAAAACTGGTGATTACAAAATTGGGGGATACAGATTGTTGTTATAGCTCCATAACTATCATCAATATTCAAAATTTAATAACACCCCTGGATAGCTAATGAATCAAAAAAATATTTAACTGAATGTGGATTACGATGCTCTGCGGGGGATGAAGGAGAAAGTGCCGCCATTTTTAGGTAATTTTGCTGCGTAACATAATTTTCATATGCTTTATCTTTTAACTCGGATCAGCTATCACATTCGATTATGTTTTATCGTGTCGACAGCTTTTATAATGATTTATCGATTTAGTAAGTGAAAAAATAAAATAAATACAAATGAGTGAAGAAATGCCGAGAACGCATAGTGATGAAGAAGTCCATACCGACCAACGTTGGAACCTATGCAGTTTAGGGTGAATAACAATGTTACTATCGCAAAATTCACGTAAAACATAAAAAGTTGTATCCATGGTACAGCCACGACCCGTTTTTTCTGTATAAGAGAGGGCAAACAAGCAGAATGTGCATCTGATGGTAAGTTGATCACTTACGCCACTCATAGACATTCGCAATACTTTTGGGAGGTCTTGCGGTTGCATTGCTGGTCTTTTAAGAATGAGGAAACTCGTTTCTTGAAGGTACCTACCTAACTCTTATCAATTTAGAAACATCTTCGTCGGCAAGAGACACAGTAGACTAGTGCAAGGCAAAAAAATGAGAAAAACGCCCGGTGGTAAATTTTCAAACAACGAAATGCTGAGGCTGGACTTTGAATTTGGACGTGATATCAAATGATAGAATTCGGCGATAAGAATAAATTCTTCCAATTCATTGAAACATTCTTCATGATATATGCGATAGAAAATGCGAAGAAATTCTGCGCCGTCTCGCCCGGGTCTGGTTTCACTGTGTTTCCTATTGTTGTCGCCTCTGTTGTATAGTGATCCGGTGTGGGCACATGAGGTCCTGTGTTCGATTTCTGGGCTATTCAAAAATGTGTTTTTTCAGTTATCTGATAAAAATAACGTTGCCCGGGATAAGTGCCCTGTTGGCGATAGACTTGCCACTCACTTTGTGGGACTAAAGTATCTTTGGCTAATCGTGCATACACAGGTTGTACCTCTGCTTACCTCTTCGGCAATATGTGCGTGAACTCCTACTACTCCTACTCCTATTCTTGTCGCAATAGCGTCAATAATTTGACGAAAAATTTGATGAAAAATTTGAAAAAAAAAACTATATTTAAAGAAATTCAGTTTTCGTCAATATTTTGACATCCTAAGAATCGTTCTGACAACTTAACTTAGGGTAACATAACATGTTTGTATGTATGTGTTGCATATCAGCCCCTTTAAGCTCTTGCACCATCCGATCGGCATTTTGTTGCGTTCCACCAAACTTAGAATTACAGAGAATGAGAAGCGATTTGGTCTTGTAAATTATGAAAAATTGAAAAAAAACCTTTAAAAAGTTGCCAAAACAAAGTTTTCAGTAAAACTGTAAACTATGTTCGCGTTTAAAGATTTCTAAAATAAAAGTTCCGGGGTTTTGCCCACATAGTTCCATTTCCGTGACCTTTCTCGGGTCTCAAACTATCTTTGTACTAAATTTCATCCAAATCGATTCAGTGGTTTAGACGTGTAGAAGAGACAAACAGAATAACTCTCGCATTTATATTATTTATATTGGTAACTTCCACAACAAAGTTTTATGCAAAATAATTACCAGACTAATCCACCGGTTAATTCCAAAATTTAATCAGCTTTTTTTCGATTTATTTTGTAATCTAAATGACATTTGTGGAGCTCAAAAACTGTATATATATATATATATATATATATATATAAATAATATATAATATATATATATATATATATATATATATAAATAATATATATAATATATATACATACATATATATATATATATATATATATATATATATATATATATATATATATATATATATATATATATATATATATATATATATATATATATATATATATATACTAGCTGAGCCCGCGACTTCGTCCGCGTGGAAAATTAAAAAAAAAAATAGCCTTAGTTACTCGGTATCACATCAGCTATCTTCCAGTGAAAGTCCCGTCAAAATCGGTCCAGTCTTACCAGAGATTAGCCGGAAGAAACAGACAGACAGACAGACAAAAATTGTAAATGTTATTTTAGTAATCGTACCGTGTAAAAAGCGGTTATTTTAATATTACAAACAGACACCCCAATTTTATTTATTTATATAGATGGCGTCAACGCTTGCATTTCTCGCAGATAAAATTGCCCTTACACACATCAATTGATTTTTTTTTGGTAAATCTATCATATCCGAATTCCGGGTACACTTTAAATATCAAGTCTTTAATGTTGGTTACGATTTCACGAAGGTTTACCTATGTACATTTTTTTTGTAGCCTAATTCAGGAACTTTCCCTAAGTAACCACTAACCAATCAATATGATCTTGTTTGGAAAATTGTGCTTCCTCTACCTAAATGACTGCTCATGTTGGTATACCTACAGTTTCAAGAATTAAACAGTTTTCCACAATGAGGAAGATTTAAAGGAAGATTTAACAATATCGTAACTACAAATCCTTATTAAGTAGCTATACAAATACAGTACTTACACCTACTTACTAACGAATTAGATACATATCAGGCCAAAGCGAACGATCATGTATCCCTCAACAACACCGTAAAATAGACAAAATAGATAAGAGTATTCAACTACTACAAAGTAAAGTGATTTTTTTCAAAGAAGGAAAATCCAACGTTCCGTATCAAGTCTATTACGAAAGGAGCCGGTCACACGTTTACTTCGCGCGGGCCGCAGAGGTTAAAGGTATATGATTCCACTCATGTACCTTAAAAAAGCCGGCTAATTGCGAGTCGAACTCGCGCATTAAGGGTTCCGTACCATAATCTATAAAAAACGCCAAACAATCACGTTTGTTGAATGGGAGCCTTCTTAATATTTATTTTATTTTAATTATTTATTTTTAAAGTGATTTTATGCAAATGCAAAAGTGAGTTTATGCAAAAAGACACGTTTGTTGTATGGTGGTTACCCTTAAATATTTATTTTATTCTTTTTTTTAGTTTTAGTTATTATAGCGGCAACATTCATCTGTGAAAATTTCAACTATCATGGTTCATGAGATACAGCCTGGTGATGGACAGATAGATAGACGTACAAACGCACGGACGGACAGTGGTGTCTTAGTAATGGGGTCCCGTTTTAAACTTTGAGTATGGAACCTTAAAAAGTATAGTAAAGCCAACGCTCTCACAGTTCGGCTCTTCTCGGCAATGTTCGGTTCTCGTTCGGCGGTCAGAGTAGCGCACCGCATCTAGCACAGCCTTTCGATAAACACCTAGGTAATAAAAAGTATCTTCACGCCCATATCCCCGAAGGCGTAGGCAGAGGTACATGTGCACCCACGATTAGCCGAAGATACTTGGTCCCACAAATGTGATAGGTGGCAAGCCTATCGCCAACCGGGCACTTTCCAATCCCGGGCAACTTTGTGTTTCTCAGAAAACTGAAAAAACACTTTTTTTTGTGCTCGACGCGGGAATCGAACCCGGGACCTCATGTGGTCAACGCCAACGCTGGACCGCTAGACCACAGAGGCGATACCTAGGTACTATTGTTGAGTTATTTTCCTTTTACATTTTTGTCTTAAACTATGCATCCAAATAACATGATATAAGAGCCAAAGTTTGTCTTCCTAAGATCTTCGTGTTGATGAAGTACTTTTCGTTAGTAAGGATTAATATGCCTGCGTATAATAATCCTACTGCTCAAAATTCACCTTATTAAAAATTATAGAAAATTTTCTATAATTTTTCGACTCAAAATTCCATATTGTGTTGTTGTTATAAGAGATAGATATATTGTGTCGCGGACTTTTTTGTGCATCTACTAAAAACCAATATATTTGTAGTACATTGTACTTACGTGTACTTAAGCATTACGCCAGCCAGCACACGCGGATATAGCCTTTCGATACCGCTTTTTCTTCCGACTTAGTTTACCAAATATCAACATTTTACGCTAAGAATAACTGTAACGTAATGCTTGATAGCCTATAACTTTCCTAGCTATCATTAATCATACACACAAAAATTTTTTTCAATCCGACTTGAATTAGCGGCTAGCGCATTCAATGAACAAACAAACATTAAAATACTCGTATCACAATCATAATAAACATAAGTCTTACCTCAACGATTTAATTAAATCTATATGTGTTTTAATACGTTAGCGCGATGTATTTTCGTGCAGCGACACCTAGTTAATGTGCACTACGTTACGCTTTCTTTCGATTAATTTTATTTCCCGTGGGAACGAAATATTTTCCCGCGGTAAAAAGTAGCCTATGTCCTTTCTCGACGTCTAATCTATGTTTATGCCAAATTTCATCAAAAACGGTTCAGTGGTTTAAGCGTGAAAGCGTAACAGACAGACAGACAGACAGACAGACAGACAGACAGACAGACAGAGGTACTTTCGCATTTATAATATTAGTATGGATATATATATATATATATATATATATATATATATATACATAAATCCTAAAATTATCTACCAGCATGTACCTATAAAAACATCATCCAACATTGTTCAGCTGATTACGAATAATTAATATATAATTTATATATAATTATAATATATAACAACCAACCAACAAATATATAATTTATAATGTTTAGTAGGTATCATTAATCTTCGCGTATACAGTAGAACGATTGGGATGTAGCCAAACGACATATTATAATTTTAATAATATTTATATACTAGCTGTTGCCCGCGACTTCGTTCGCGCGACTTCGTTTACTCCGCACAGCTCCTCCCCCGTAGGTTATAGCGTGATAATATGTAGTCTATATGTTGACCCTACCTGTTAGTAATATTCATGCCAAATTTAAAGTAAATCCATGCAGTACTTTTTGAGTTTACCCCGGACATAAATTGACTTTCCTACGATTTTATTATATGTATATAGATTATATGTATAGATAATACAATTCGGTTTCATAGAGAAAATTATGTTTTAAAAGGGATTCTCATTCTAGTATGTTTGTTGCCTTTCGTGCAGTAAAAATATATTTTTAATGAATAGTTTTAAGCTTTTGCGGCTTTTTTACTGAATTATACTAAATAATATATTATTGGAAGAAGTATGAAGTACGCTTACGAAGAAAATTCCGCAACAAATTGACTTTTCCTTTCAAAAACTTTCTTCGACTTATACATTTCTTAACAAATACATTAAGTAGAAGCTTTAATTAATTAAATATCAAAATGATTGCATTATAAGATGTTCATTTACTTAAAACATTGCTTTGCTTTAATTGGAATAAGATTTTCAATTATGATATTACTTAAAATGTTTAATTTTATTTTATTGGTTGGGGCTGTATATTCTTCAACTAACACGATAATTAACGTGAAATTAATAAAAAAACGGAGAGGGTCGATACATATCCTAACAACTAACATACTCTCTCATACGTAATATTTTTTATATTCTACAATACCGAACAAGCAGATGACTTTCCTTATAGAAAGAGATGATCATCGCCCATAGAGTATAGGAACCATAGATGTTAAAGATGCCATTACCCTTGGAGATCGAGCAAATCAGCACTATAAAAACTGCTCATAAAAATTATATAAGTTATAATCCAATACACCATCGATATATTATCTATGACATTATCAAGTTCAATGACAAGTAGCTTGGAGATGCTTTCGCTATCTTAGCGTAGGCATATTTTTGACCGTTATATATCCTTTAGATAATAATATTTTTAGATAGACAAATATATTTAATAAAAAAGCTATTACACTCTGTTCTTTTATAATTTTTGCTATTAAGTATCCTTCTTAAGTTCCTAAACCAAATATTGAGCTTATCTACATCCTCCATAGAGCGGCAGAGTAGTAAATGAGATGTTCTATTTTTATACAGAGCCCGGAACAACACGTGGATGCTTTATCGGTTCTCCAATTTGTGTGATAACTTAAGGAATATAAAATTTAAAATTACCAATATGAATCGTCCAACCTGTTGTTCTAAGACTAGAAGTAGTGGTTCTTCGTGATCGACATGCTCTTGAAATTTTTATTTTTATACTAAAAAAACTATAACTTAACTTTAACTTTAGTTTATCCTAATAAAAAAAGCTATTCTGTTGCTATATAACTAACTAGTGAATATCCACTGCCATGTATGATTAAATCCTAATATCCGTGCAGTGTAGGTGTAAATTTTAGGGCTTGCGTGCAAACCTCTTCTTCTCGTTGAGCATTTCATTCGTCTGTATTTTCCTAATTCCTGTTTCTTGAACTTTTTAAGCTCTCAAGCTTATTCTTTCTTTTTGTTAGTAATGTTATAAATTTTATTAACCTGTTGTTATAAAATGTTTAAAGTATTATTTTATTTCACATTTAAAAGTCAATTAAGTATTATATATATATATATATATATATATATATATATATATATATATATATATATATATATATATAATACTTAATTGACTTTTAAATGTGAAATAAAATAATACTTTAAACATTTTATAACAACAGGTTAATAAAATTTATAACATTACTAACAAAAAGAAAGAATAAGCTTGAGAGCTTAAAAAGTTCAAGAAACAGGAATTAGGAAAATACAGACGAATGAAATGCTCAACGAGAAGAAGAGGTTTGCACGCAAGCCCTAAAATTTACACCTACACTGCACGGATATTAGGATTTAATCATACATGGCAGTGGATATTCACTAGTTAGTTATATAGCAACAGAATAGCTTTTTTTATTAGGATAAACTAAAGTTAAAGTTAAGTTATAGTTTTTTTAGTATAAAAATAAAAATTTCAAGAGCATGTCGATCACGAAGAACCACTACTTCTAGTCTTAGAACAACAGGTTGGACGATTCATATTGGTAATTTTAAATTTTATATTCCTTAAGTTATCACACAAATTGGAGAACCGATAAAGCATCCACGTGTTGTTCCGGGCTCTGTATAAAAATAGAACATCTCATTTACTACTCTGCCGCTCTATGGAGGATGTAGATAAGCTCAATATTTGGTTTAGGAACTTAAGAAGGATACTTAATAGCAAAAATTATAAAAGAACAGAGTGTAATAGCTTTTTTATTAAATATATTTGTCTATCTAAAAATATTATTATCTAAAGGATATATAACGGTCAAAAATATGCCTACGCTAAGATAGCGAAAGCATCTCCAAGCTACTTGTCATTGAACTTGATAATGTCATAGATAATATATCGATGGTGTATTGGATTATAACTTATATAATTTTTATGAGCAGTTTTTATAGTGCTGATTTGCTCGATCTCCAAGGGTAATGGCATCTTTAACATCTATGGTTCCTATACTCTATGGGCGATGATCATCTCTTTCTATAAGGAAAGTCATCTGCTTGTTCGGTATTGTAGAATATAAAAAATATTACGTATGAGAGAGTATGTTAGTTGTTAGGATATGTATCGACCCTCTCCGTTTTTTTATTAATTTCACGTTAATTATCGTGTTAGTTGAAGAATATACAGCCCCAACCAATAAAATAAAATTAAACATTTTAAGTAATATCATAATTGAAAATCTTATTCCAATTAAAGCAAAGCAATGTTTTAAGTAAATGAACATCTTATAATGCAATCATTTTGATATTTAATTAATTAAAGCTTCTACTTAATGTATTTGTTAAGAAATGTATAAGTCGAAGAAAGTTTTTGAAAGGAAAAGTCAATTTGTTGCGGAATTTTCTTCGTAAGCGTACTTCATACTTCTTCCAATAATATATTATTTAGTATAATTCAGTAAAAAAGCCGCAAAAGCTTAAAACTATTCATTAAAAATATATTTTTACTGCACGAAAGGCAACAAACATACTAGAATGAGAATCCCTTTTAAAACATAATTTTCTCTATGAAACCGAATTGTATTATCTATACATATAATCTATATACATATAATAAAATCGTAGGAAAGTCAATTTATGTCCGGGGTAAACTCAAAAAGTACTGCATGGATTTACTTTAAATTTGGCATGAATATTACTAACAGGTAGGGTCAACATATAGACTACATATTATCACGCTATAACCTACGGGGGAGGAGCTGTGCGGAGTAAACGAAGTCGCGCGAACGAAGTCGCGGGCAACAGCTAGTATATAAATATTATTAAAATTATAATATGTCGTTTGGCTACATCCCAATCGTTCTACTGTATACGCGAAGATTAATGATACCTACTAAACATTATAAATTATATATTTGTTGGTTGGTTGTTATATATTATAATTATATATAAATTATATATTAATTATTCGTAATCAGCTGAACAATGTTGGATGATGTTTTTATAGGTACATGCTGGTAGATAATTTTAGGATTTATGTGTTACTTCAGGCCGGTCCAGCCATATAGACAGCAACACGTCATCATTAACATCTTCGTGTCTAAAGGCGGGTGTCGTCTTTTTCCATCAGCAGAGCTTGTTTTCTATCTATATAAATGATTAAAGTAATTTAAAAATTAAACTAACATTAAATATTTGTCAATTATACCTATATCTCAAAACGAAAAATAACCGATTTTGATGAAACTTGGACTGTTCCCTTAGTTGACAAACGTGCAAACATATAGACGCGCAGACGCGCAGTCGCGCAGTCGCGCAGTTGCGCAGTCGCGCAGTCGCGCAGTCGCGCAGTCGAGCAGTCGCGCAGTCGCGCAGTCGCGCAGTCGCGCAGAGTCGCAGTCGCGCAGTCGCGCAGTTACGCAGTCGCGCAGTCGCGCAGACGTGAAGACGTGCAGACGTGCAGACGTGCAGACGTGCAGACGTGCAGACACACAGAAGTGCAAACATACAGACGTGTAGGTGTGCAAACGTGCAGACGCGCAGACGCTCTGACCCACAAACGTACAAGCATACAAATATACAGACATACGTATCGTCCCAGTGTGTTCGATTCTGACAGGACATGACAATGATGACCTAAACAATATTATCGGACAAATTACAAGGACTAGCCATCGCCCTCTGGCAGAAATCACAACATCGATCCGACTTTAACCATAAACAAATGGTTTATATGTGTGTATATTATGATGTGTGTCAAATGATTAGCAGTGAGTGTACTACCACTCATTTGACACACATAAATGAACACTTCTTCACTCAAATTTCGTTTAGTTAGTTCGTAAAGTAGTGTTCGTTTCTCCTGAAAATACTTTAGATGCGAAGTCAAACGTCCGTTAAGTGCGTATATTGTGTAATTTAAAATAATAATAATAATAATAATCATTTAATTCAGGCAACATGGCCCATATTATAAATACCTTATAGACAGACTAACATACATATTAATATAATATACTTAAAAACTACACTTTGTCACGTATTGCCGGCGACGTAACACGCACTTCATTTCGGAGTCTCCCCCGGAACCTTCGGTAGACCACACCAGTCGGCCAGTATTCCCCCACCTCAAAGGTCGACAGGAGATGCGTCGGTACTCTCACCACAAAAGAACTAAAGTTGACCTTGTGGCGAGACTGCAGACGCTCGACCCTCAAGTGGAGAGACGTCTTCTTACTGATGTAGTCCACGACGTCCTCGACATTCATGGACCAGTGCAGACGAGATATGTACAAGGGCGTTGCGGGGACCTCGCTCCGCAGACGCAGCTCGGGTACATATGGCGCGGTGCCGCGATTGTTGCGGGCGGTGGGCTTCTTCTTTCTTCTTCTCTCCACCAGTGTGAAGCCCTCCTCATCACACCTCCTGCTCTCATCCTTGCCAGGTCGACGCGACTCCACCTTACTCTTTGTGGCCTCCCGGCTCTCCTTAGTCTTGCGACTCTTCGTAGCCTTGCGGCTGTCATTGTCCCCATTTTTATTCGCCTGCGGGGGAGGTGCGGGGCGACCAGCAACAGTCGCAAAGTTTTGCTGAGTCGCCTGTGGACTCGGCGTCGGCGCAACCGGGAGGGGAAGGCGGGTGGGGGCGGCAGCGGCGGTGTTCGTTGCTCCATCCGATATTGCTGACGGGCTAAACGTGACCGCTTGCGCGCTTCGGCGACGGGTGACGTACGCTGCATCAGGTGACTTACATATTGAATTAACACTTTTTAAATGCGATAATTCAATTCGTAGATCATTGATGGTAGACTCTGACGCCTGTAGTCTACCCTTAACTACGGTCAGCTCTTCTTTGAGGAACCTGAAGTCCTTCAGTAGGCAGACGACGTCGACGTGGTCCAGCGTCACGGGCGGCAGCTTGTGTAACTCTATCGCCACAAAAGCCGGCACCTCATCCGGATCCGTCTGCTTCAGCAGGGAGATGATGTCCTGCACGCTACTTTCTGTACCATCTCTTCTTCGCGATGGCATGTTTGCGCTCTGGCCGAGCGCAAGAGGAGATTTGCAAGGGCAAGCAGCTGCTGTATGAGAATACAGCAGCTGCTTGCCCTTGCAAATCTCCTCACTGGTAAAGAAAGACTTGCAGATCTGCATGATGCTGACCTCGTCCATGGTATCGATGGCATGTTGGATAAACGCCAGCAACTCGTTGGCCACGAGCGCCATGGTCACGTGCAGCGGCAATGTGCCGCGCGATTTACGATAATATTAATTAATTAATATTTGCTGCGTGTGTAACGCGGAGCACGACCGGTCGCTAGCTCGACACATTACGCGTTAATGTGTCGAGCTAGCGACCGTTATATTAGTGTTATTTATGCTTGCTACTGTCGTGGTGTAAAGTGTGGTGGACGGTGGTGAATAACTATGCCGCTGGGGCCTTCATTATTCAGGCCTACGGTGAATTTATTTTAATTTTTTCCCTTTAGTAGCATTGCAAGATTATGCGTAAAAGTTCTAGTTTTATTCGTTGTTCTATTTTTTTACGGTTAAAGTCTGCTGTCAAATTTAAATAAGACTTTATTGGTTAGACCATTTTCGTATTTTGACCACAGGGCGTACGCTACTCCATATAAATGCTTGAATAAATTTAATGAACATAAAAAAAGTATCTTCACTCCCGTATTCCCGAAAATGTAGGCAGAGTACAACCAGTGCACCCACGATTAGCGTCAGATACTTAGTCCCACAATATGATAGGTAGCAAACCTATCGCCAACCGGAAACTTTTCCAATCCCGGGCAAAGTTGTTTATATCAAAAAAACTTAAAAAAAATATACTTTTGAATTGTCCGACCCGGGAATCAAACCCGAGACCACACGTGGTCTACACCGACACCACACCACTAGACCACAAAGGCGATTAATAAACATAGAAACCCAGAAATAAAAACATCTAATGCTCATTAGATAAATGTTTGTCCCTGAAGTTAAAAAATCTGAGCCCCAATTATTGCGTAGGTAAGGTCGCTAACCACTGGAACAATTCGGTCAAAATTGTGATTTAGTTTGCATATTTAGTTTTCTTAGTAGACATAATTAAAAGGTAACATCTATGTAACTAATTAAACAAAATAAAGCCACGCGTATTACTACGATGTGCTACGAAAACTTCATAACACTCTCAGAGAAACCAAATAACGCTGTTGCACCTCATACATTATAGCAGGAGTATATTAGTTCCGGAGCTCACAAAGAAGTTTCCGTAAATATTGGATTCAAAATGAAACTTTGCATGGTAGTATTACTATAGATAAATAGCAGAATGAAAACCTTATTGAAATCTTTTCATATAGTATGAATACTAATAACAGACCGCTTCGCCCGCGAGTATTTTAAAACGTCGTCGATACAGTTTTTTATAAAAAAAAAAACATCCACTGTTCCAACTCCATAGTGGTAGATATTTGAAAAAAAATAGTCAACGTTTAACCCCGGAACTTTAAATATTCAAGACAAACATGAAAATCACTTAAGTGGTTTTAGCCGTGAATGCTAAACCGACATACAGACTTTCACAATTATAATATTAATATGGCTTTATCAGTACAGTTATGGCCGTAGTTATAGCTTTGTTATGGGGGGTCCAAAAGTTCTAAAATGTACAAAAGTTATCTAGTTTTACCCCGATCTGGTGTACATATTGCAATAACTAATTTATTTTACAAACATACATATCTTCACGCCATAATCCCTTGAGGGGTAGTTAGAGAAACCCGAGTGCCATATGTCACGATCCTTGCAGATTTGTCTTACTTCCTCCACATTCATTACTCTCTTTATGCAAACTCGCCGGTTGTTGATATTCCCTAATCCCTTCGGACTATTTGTAAAATATTATACCTAGTCTAAGACGCCATTTTAGGATGAAAAGTATTTTATGTCCAATTAAATACGGCAATAAATATAAAGCAAATGGGTTGACTATTAAATTTAATTCCAGAATATGTTTAATTTTTTTTAAATTCATTGGTAAATTAACTTTTGAACATTTCACTTGTTACCAAATTGTTTTTCTCCTAATAATCAGCCAGAAATAGCATCAAAACCTCTTTAAAACGATAATTTTTAAAGCTTTACAGTACATTTTAGGTCTGGTCTGGTTTACTAGTATCGATTTACCTATTTACAACTGCCTACCCATGAGTTGTGCCGGGAAAAAATGGTCAACCTAACGTTTGCATATTTTATAGGCTTCATATTTTCGATTAATGTGGAATTTGTCTATTAACCAAACCAATAATAAGTTTTAAAAAATTAGATCATTGAAAAACTTTAAAAACAACAAAGTTTAAAAAAAAACTTTAAAAAAAAATGTCAACACGCGAGACTCGAACGAACTCGATCTCCCTCAAGCCGGGTCGCCACTGAGCTAGTGTCGACGGGATCTTGTTTGTTGTCGAGACTTTGTTATATGATCGATAAAAAAATTATAAATGTGAATTTCACCTGTAACGATGAACTCATTTAAATAGTTATACGCATATACATCTAGCGATCAGTACACTCGAGTAATCGATCATGTAACAAAGAAGAATTTCGCCACGTCGAGCCTGTCGATAATAGCTCAGTGGCAGAGCGTCCCGGCTTGAGGGAGAGAGCGTCCGAGTCTCGCGTGTCGACATTTTTCTTTGTTGTTTTTAATGTTTTTCAATTTTCCCAAGCACGGGGTGAGTGCTACAAAAACAAAAAATAATTAGAAAATTAGATCATATCATGGACTTAAAAAATTTTAGTCAACTCATTTGCAATATATTTATTGACATATTTAATTGTATATAAAATACTTTTCATCGATTAACCAGCTCAGTGACGGTCGTTTTATAGTGAGATCCTATATTTACTATTAGTAAATAAATCCAAATATAATTAATTTCGTATCGACCACGGTATCGACAATTGTCAATATGAAATATTCAATATTATACCCTGTACAAATTACCTTGATCTTTTTAACAGACGAGCTAGTGATGGGAGATAGAAAATATCTAGTAGTCCAAAAAATAACGTTTAAAATACTTGTAACTGTGATGAGATGGTGTGTTTATTATGTATGTAAATCTTTATATTAGTAGCATAGACATATAATTTGGGTAGATAAGCGACGGTGGGTCATCATATTTAATATTACAGGGTTATTTTTGGACCTCCCACCAAATTTAAATAGGTGGTTAATACCATGAAAATAAACAACTTTCCCAAACAAACACGGGTCGAAGTGAAAAGAATGCATACCTTCCATACGAAATCGACCACGTGATTAAGCAATTTTCTTTGTGGGGGTCGAATTTATTTTTCACTTTTTAACCCATGTTCCTTTGAAAAAGTTGTTTAGTTTTATGGTCTGAACCACCTATTTAAATTTAACGGGAGGTCCAAAAATAACCCTGTGTGTAAAAATTAAGTTTGAAAAGTAAAATGGTTTTATGTTTAAAATAGTTTTTATTAAGGAAGAGGAGCACAGCCAAGATCATTATCACCAGAGTCGTGGGACCTTGTGTCATCATCTCGAACTTCAATTATTATTTCGTGTTCAATAAAATTGTTGAAGAGGACGTCGCGCATCCAGTCAGATAATACTGCTTCTTCGAAGTGTCGTACTACATTCGCCCAGTTTTCAGCGGTCACTTGACCACAAGCTTCTTCCAATAGAGCATTTTGTTTGCGGTGAAGGGAGGAGATGTATTGGTACGTGCTGCGTTTCCTGTGAATGAAATAAGTGATTGTTAAAATAATACTATTAATGAAATAGATGCTAAAGATACTATCAAGAAAAAAAAATTTTACTGACCTTTGATTTATGCCTATATCAGCTCTATGGCATTATATTGACAATTATAGGGTGGTAATCTGATCACTGTGTGACCGCGTTGCTTTGCTGCTTCGTTCAATAAATATACTGGCTCCCTCAGTTTGTGTGTGGCCATCAGGCCAAGCAGTTCGCACTTGGGCATTGTAATGTCAGCATTTACACCCTTGTTTATGAGCCACTCTATTATATCGGCTTTTTCGTTTACCGTCGTCGGAGCCTTGTCAAGTTGCGTGGAATGATAGGATGCATTATCCATAATTATTATATGAAGACCATCCAGGTTGTCCATCATTTTATAAAACCATTTCAAAAAAGTTTCGAAGTTCATCCCTTCATGATACTCATTCGTTTTTTTTAAATTTAAATACCAGTAAACAGTTTGGCACAAAATCTTGGGCAGTAGCTGCGTGGCAAGTTATCAGTCTCTCCCCTTTTACTTTTAGTACTTTTGTAGACGATTGGGCAGTATCATCGTTCCATGTTTTTTTTAACAATGTGATTGGCATTCAACCAAGTTTCATCTAAAAACACAACTTTTTCCCAATCGGTAATATTTTTGACTTTTCTTAAGAAATCAACTCGTTTGAAGGCAATGTCATTCCTTTCCATAAGGATCTTGCGGTTGTTGGATTTTTGGTAATGAAATCCAATTCTACGCAATAGTTTTGACAGCGAGGTTCGACCGCCGTCATATAAATCAGCTTCTCTTAGTCTTACCAGCAACTTGTTAAGTGTGGGCAATTCTTTTCTTGAATAATAACCATAAATGTGGTTCCATATGGCCGCACATTGAAAATCATCAATATTAACGGTAGGTTGGATACGCCTATGTTTTTTATTAGGAGACGACAGTTTATTCTCCTCATCACCTTCTTTAACATATTTTTCCGTAGAGATTCATGTCACAGTAACTAATCTAATCTCCAAAGTGTCAGCTACACGTTGCCGCACTTAAAAGTTAAAACAATGGCCCCCATTTTGTGACTCACACTCAAGATAATGACGTAAACGAATCACAAACTCACGCGTTTCACTGTTGAGTACAGTTTTTTCGCCCTTTTAGGCATGTTTAACAAAAGTTGAAAACAAAAACTTAAATTCAACAATAATAATGTTACAGGTAGGTAGTCTTGCTTCCTCTTAACTTCTTCTTTTAACCTCTTCTTTCCTCTTAACTTTATTCTACACTACTGACCCCGAGTGTTCCTGACGTTCGGCTTATATGGCCAGTCAATGGAACGATGCAATGCGTAATTCATATTAGAATTCAATTTTGGTTTATTTTATTTTTCAAAAAAGACTTATACCAGGTAAGAGACCCTAACCACTAGCCAAAGAGACCCCAACCAAAAGTACCCGCGTTGTTCGTAACCATAACTTAACAATGATCTTTAATAATGATTTTTTGTAATGGATATTTGTAAGAGCATATATACTGCTCACTGGTAAGAATTACTGCCTGTTATTCGTGTCCCATCCCCCCGACCGATGTAACATTGTACAAGCGTCTGTTATTTTTAGTGCTCCTATTTAAATTTTACTTTGAAGCAATAAAAAGTCTTAAAATTTTCAGATAACGCTTGAATCTTGAGGGACTTTTGTGTTATATGTATTTTTTTAATATTTTTAAAATCATTAAATTAAGAAAATAATATGTTCATCCTTGCAAAGTTACATCGATGATAAACTGTAACAGCACATAGGCCACTTTTTATCCCGGAAAATGTGTTGTTCCCGCGGGATTCGCCATAAAACTTTTATAATGCAGCGGGCTGCACGCTGCAGCTAGTTTTACATAAAACGCTGTATTGCCGAATGTATTGCTTGACATCGCATCAAAAATGTTACGTCTACCATTAAGATATGTAAATATGACCACTGGCATTCGCTGTCGTGTCCTTCAAAACGTACAGTTTTTTACAAGTCAACCTGTAAAAAATTTTCGTCAACGATATGAAATCAAATTACTTTACTTGTAAGGTGAAAGATGGAAGTCGTTCATCAAACAACTCCATTATGAGGGGATCATCGTTGTATACGTAAATAATTCACAAAATGAAGTTGCCTTCACATCATAGAATAAAGATGAGAGATCATAGGATACCGTGCGGATCTGAGAACCGAGTATATCTTTACAAAATAAAGCTTGTGTCGCTATTTAACGGGAAAATTTAAAATAAAAGCCTTGAGTTTATACGATGTGTTAAATCCTTTGACTAAATAAGATAAAAGATAATTTTAATACAAGATTTTATTTCAAAGAATAAACTTGAAAGATAAACTTAAGAACTGGTGAAGTGTAAGTTAACACGCACGCAGGGTTCCCCACGATGGAGTGATATTACTGAGCTTACTTGTATTGGGATTCTCAGTGGAATCAAACTTTTTACTTATTATTTAGTATGATAGCAGTCACAACAATATGCGTGCTGTGAAAAATTCAGGTGTCTACCTATTTTCGTACAAGACATAGCGGCCTATGACAAACAGACGTATATTAATGGGGTTCCGTTTTTCACCGTTTGGGTACGAAACGGTTTAGATAATATAATGCTTATTTTCATTCGAGATAAAGAGCTCTGTAACAGCAAGATGAATATATAGATAGCAGAAGCATATTTATTATGGTTCCGTTTATTACTCTATGGATACGAGGCCCTTAAAAAATTAAAAAATATTCGTAAACAAAAAAATAAAAGATAACCGTATCAGGTCTTTCTCGTCCTCGTGTGGAATTGGGCCCCTTTTAAAAATATATATTTTCGGTCTTAACTCCATTACATTTTCTGGCATTAAATCGCATTACTTTTCTTAATATTACATCTCTATCAAATTGCTAGCAACTATAAACGTCTTTAGTCTCTGAATATCTTTTCATCAGGATGCAAAAAAAAACTAGCTACATAGGCATTTGATAACTATCCTAGATATTTTTTTATAGTGTAAGATAGCAAACAAGCAGATGGGTCTCCTGATGGAAAGAGTCATCCATCGCCTATAGACACCAAAGGTGGTAATGGTGCGTTGCTATCTTGTGGCGAGGTCTTATGCCACATTGTAAAGATAGAAATCATAAGAACAAGAAAATATAATTACGCTTCACAATGTATTTTTCCCTATTATTCCAGACCTTCCCAAGAGTAAATTTCCTGTCAGGTAGAAAGAGTTTCGCAACATCTTGCCAGGGCTTAGTGCCACCACATTACCTTTATTTCCTGCAATAGCGTCATCACGCAGGGTCATTTCGGGCAGTATTATGGTTTGAAAGTTAAGGTAACTTAGAAACTATTTCTTGTCTTGCACTCCTTTATAAGAATTGCAAAGCACCATTAATATATTTGATGTCTATAGGCGATGTTTTTTCTTTCCATCAAGAGTATCATTTAGTTCAACTTAAAACGTAGATTGCAACAATCCTTAGAAACTTCGATCAAAAATAACTACATTCAAGATCGCAGCCTTCACAGTGGCTAATAAATAAGAGCACAAATAAATGTGTGATCCTATTTCATCCAATCACATACAACGTACAGACGCGTTACTTCACGAAAACGTCTTATGAAGAGGATGTGACTTGTAATTTTAAACTTTAAAGCTATGAACTTAATGTTGAATTTTCTAAGTACTTAGTAATGTTTTTGGTGCTCTCTTGGTAAAATGGTGCAATAGTCGAAAATATACCATAATGTATAGAAATAAGGTTCATTATTATTAAGACATTTTTACGACACTGCGATATTTTTTGTGTTTCTGAATAGATAATTTTCAAGGTATTTACTTGCGCTTAGTTTGTAGGCAACGCTGAATCATGTTGTCTCCTGGTGGTAATCTAACCTGAAAAAGTACGACAGTTGTATCAAACCCGAATGAGATGTTGTGGAACTCTACCAATTAGAAGGTATGATAGTTGGTGCATGTTTGTTAAATTGTTCGCCAAATAATTGATTTTTTAAAATGGTTCCTTACCGCGGATATTTATTTTAATATTTTAAATATGGATCAGTTAAACCGGCCACGCGTTGGTGTGGCTGTTATAACAGTTTAATATCATTTTCATATATCAGTGCGTAATTTCATTAAAATCGGTCCAGTTGTTTTGGAGGTCACCTCGTCGAACATTGTGATTGTGTTAAGATTCATGTGCATGTGCATTAGAATTGTTGAACACCCATATTCTATATATAATAATTTGAGGTTTAGATCAAATTGGCGTTATTTGTTCGGTGATATTTATTATTACTATCGATCGCCCTGGAGTCAAAATTCGGTCATAAACTAAACAACGAAAACGCTTTTAAGTTTTCAACAGACTTTAGGCGTAAATAAAATAGTGTACATGTGTGTATATTATCTTACTAGCTGACCCGCGCAGCTTCGCCCACGAGTAGATTAACATGTCGCCAAATAGCTTTTCATACGAATTTCATTCCCTATTTCAACCCTTTAAGGATAGATTTTTGAAAAAAAATAGCCTATGTTTGACCCCGGCTCGTCAACTACTTCCATGCTAAATTTCGTCAAAATCGGTCCAGCGGTTTAGCCGTAAAAGCGTAACAGGCAGACAGACAGACTTTCGCATTTATAATATTACTAGCTATGCCCGCGACTTCGTTCGCGTGGAAAAAAATCTAAAATAAAAACCCGCATATTTCCCGTTCCCGTGGGATTTCCGGGATAAGAACTATCCTATGTCCTTTCTTGGGTCTCAAACTATATTTGTGCCAAATTTTATCCAAATCGGTTCAGTGGTTTGGCCGTGAAAGCGTAACAGACAGACAGACAGACAGACAGACAGAGTTACTTTCGCATTTATAATATTAGTATGGATTAGTATGGAAGTATGGATATATGTCACATGAATATAAATATTCTATAATTTCCATCATCGGCACGTCTTGTTCAAATTTCATTATTGTAACACAATCGACTAAGCACTTGTACTTTAATTTCACATCATTCAACCGGTTTCACTTTTTAAGCATCTTTAGGGTGTGATATACTTAATTTTATACAATTCAGGAGCATTTTCAGGACGTAACATATTTAATTATATTCAGGATGTAATAATATACTGTTAGGTTCGTTTTTAATAATAGACAGTTTGACGTACATAGATGTTTATTCTTTCAAGACTTACAGCAGAATGACCCGAGTAGGCCGGTACAAGGTATTTTATAGTATCGAACAGTTTTACAATAATTAAAAGTAGGGCAGATTGAAAAATGTCAACTTCAATCAGTTCAGATGGCACCACTTCCAAGTTTATGATTTGATAGAAAGGATTCCACGATGTTGCGGAAGTGGCGCCACTGTAGCACAGCATTTTGATAACAACAAGTTCTAATATCTATTATGCGAGATAAACGAATATTAATATTACATTCAAGCTTTATTTACAATATTATTCATATTACAAATAAATATACCCAACACTACCAAAAAAATCTTGATGTGAAATAAAAGTACCTACAAGTGATAAGTCAATTATGTAAAAATCACACAAATTTAGTGTGTATATTCTTAACACTTTAACATCCGACTATTTTAAAGCACGCCTTTCCTGGTACACCAACGATTTTTGCTGATATTGTAAGCCTTAATAAAAGAAAAACATTTGTGATATATCTATATTTTTTTATTTTTTAGGATACGAATAAAAAATATTTGTAAATTATATATTTTTATTTGAAAATATATAATTTACGTAAGAAATCGATGGCGTACCGAGATCGTTATCAGCGTCCTGAGACAATCCCATCCATCCGTACCCAATACGTGATAGGCTGTTAAAGTGTTAATTTTTATCAATTTAATGTATTTTTAATGTATATTATTCAAGTTTCTGCAGTCCTCGAGGTAAACTCTAGCTGCGCCAAATTTTATACTCCACGGTATGCGTAATTTTCGTAAAAAGAGGTACCTACATAGTTTTTTGCTTCACGTATTATATACATAGTCATTATCTGATCACGCAGCACTAATATTTTCGTTCACTCTATATATGTTTGTATAAACTCTTAAAATTGAAACAAAGTGAACGTATATTTTATAAATAGATTTGCGTGACTATTTTTAATTAAAGTTGTGTGGCACGCCCCATTCGTCAACCGAACTAACGGTGTGCGTGGTCTTTGTATACGTTAATAAAATGTTACAAATATGTGCGCCCGTTGATAAGAGCTGTTTACCCTTGTCCGAAACTGTCTAACCTTTTGCCAGGTGATTTAAAATTTATTATACATACGTCTACCCTACGTCGTATTTGTCGTAAACTTGATGTAGAACATTTGATGCATGCAAGCTATCTATTTGGATGTTTCGTTTGTTTAAAAGGTATCAGTTTATAAAACTAAACAAATAGTAATTATTAGTCAGCTTCATATCTGCCTAATAACATAATAGCATAAAGGCATGTACTATTTATGTATACTTTCAACCACAGACATGGTAGTTGATTTTGCACTTCATTGGTCTGAAAGAAGTGAAATAGTCTTCCTTTAGAGAGGCGGCACACATGCTGCTTTTAGCATCCAAATCGCGCTTTTTAGCGATTGTATCGATGCTGCATCGCGTTTTAGACGCGACCCGTCGCGGCCCCTGAATTGTTCGTATTAGCAACTGCATCGATGCTGCATCGCGTTTTAGCGATGGAACGTGGCATTGGAATCGCGCGTTTCAACGACTGCTTTGATGCTAGACCGGCGGAGTTATCACGAAACTGGCAATGCGAAATTATCGTAATTGTTTAGTTATTGCAAGATACATAACAGCCTTGTATATTAATAGGAGTCGTTGCCGATTGACTAGTTTTAGTGCTGTGACATGATTTAGTGATCAGCAAGCAATTGGCGACGTTTTTGATGGTTTTTTCGTTACGTTTAAAAGTCATCGCTATTCGCTGGCGGATTGCAAACGCTAGGTGATACGCCAGCGGGTCGGCAGTAGCGTTGCGGTTCGAAAGTCGACTATCGATAATTATTTGCTGATTTATAAAAGTATTGTTTACTTTTACAAATTAAATTATAAATTTTATGCTGATATATCTTTCTTTTTTCTTATAAAACAGTAACAGTAACCCAAGTTGGTAGCAATATAAAAAATATACTGATCTAACTTTATGGTCTTTGTTAAATTACATTGCTATTAAATATTTTTTTTTATATCATAAGATAGCAGACAAGCAGATGGGTCTCCTGATGGGAAGAGTCAACCATCGCCTATAGACACCAAAGATGTTAATGGTGCGTTGCTATCTTGTGGCGAGGTCTAATGCCACATGCATAAGTTTACCGGCTACCTTACCCTCCAAACCAGAACACGACAGCAACAAGCACTGACGCTATTGCGGCAGGAATAGGAAAGGCGGTGGTACCAGACCCGGGCGAGATAATGCAGAACTCTACCACCTAGTAGCCACGATGGTAGTGACTCGATAGCCAATCGGTCGCCTTTTACGACCTGCCTGGCAGAACTACAGTTGGCCTATTCTACAAAGGAGGCCGGGACCAACACGACGAAAATATAGTACCGCAAATTGGCAAACTATCAAATAGTCGACTATTGATTGGCCTATTTAAGCCTAAGAAAATTAATAATGTCAATATTTAATAAAAATTGTAAATTTTTTTATTACGTCCATAATACAGCAAACACGCAGACAAATCTCCTCTTGACAACTTCGATAAAATGTTTGATTGTTCCATCACGTCATCATCATTATTCATTACCAGATGATTTTCCTGATAGGAAAGAGAAACCATCGCCTATAGACACCAAAGATGTAAATAGTGGGATTTTTTATATCATAAAATAGCAAACTAACATGTTTTCTGTGAAACAAATAGATGTCTCTCTTGATGTAAAGGGAAACCATCGCCTAACCCCTAAGATGTTAATGGTGCGTTGCTATCTATATGGCGGAATGGCAATGCCACATGCGTAAGTCTACCGGCTAACTTGTTCTCCAAACCGGAACATGATAGTGAAAAACATTGACGCTAATACGGCAGGAATAGATAATTGGGTTTTCCGCTTTAAAATACCTTAAAACACAATTATTTACAACCGAAAAAACGGAGGTTATCAGTTTGACATAATGTATGCATGTATGTGATTTTTAGGATAGGGTAATATTTGAGTATGTTTTTGAGTGCTATTTAGGTGTCGAATAATATGTATTAAATTTCGTATATGTATATATACGAGGGTGAATTTAAAAGTACTCGGCCTAACACAGATCCATTCAATTCTAAAACTTAGTTCATTACATTATTCAATTCAGTTCAGAGTAGTTAATTGTGTGAAGTTCGAAACGTGTGCAATAATTTGTTACAATTTTATAAAATTTTAACAAAGCAGTCGTACATACTTTTTGCAAATGGAGCAAATCGAGCAGCGTGCCGTCATTAAGTACCTCCATAAGAATGGGCTATCACCGAAAGCCATCCATGATGATATAGTCAGTACATTAGGGAATTCTGCTCTGTCTTATTCATCCTTCAAAAAATGGATTGCAGAATTCAAGGGTGGCAGAGAGAGTGTGAAAGATGAACCCCGATCTGGAAGGCCTTTGACGTCCACTAGTGACGAAAATATTAAAAAAGTACTTAATTTAATTATGGGAGACCGCAGATTAAAAATTAGAGAAATAACCGAGATTATAGGCATCTCGTATGAATGAACTCAAAATATCATAGTCAACGAATTGGGTTTTCACAAAGTGTCTGCGAGGTGGGTTCCGCAACTGCTTTCAGTTGAACAAAAAAAGGACGCATTTGAATATTTCACGTGACTGTTTGGAGTTATTTGAAGCCAATGCAGATGATTTTTGAATCGTTTTGTTACAATGAACAAAATATAGGTTCATGACTGTATGCCAGAAACAAAACAACAATCAAAACAGTGGAGAAGACCTGGTTCACCACCCCCCAAAAAGGCTAAGGCGCTTTTGGCGGCACTATCTCTAATTCCGCGGAAGCTAATCGCCGCGACCGGCATCCGCATGTGTGCCGGATGTAGCGATCAATCGCGGCAACTAGCAACTCGATCGCCACGATCGGCTTTTGCAAGTGTGCGGGGTTGAGCGCCGAGTAGCATGTGTGCTCTCTCTCTTACTACTGACATCGTTAGTTAAAAATTGGCACACTTGTTTTCTTTTACAGATATATATCATCTACCTTCCTTTCCCTACCTTGCCCCTGCTTTCCCACTACCTTCCCCTTACTTTCCCATTGCGCCCCTACTTTCCATCCGCCTTCATGCTGCCTTACCTTACTTTCCCCTAATTTCCCCTTGCTTCCCCCTACCTTCCTTTCTATCTTTCCTTACCTTCCCAACTACCTTCCTGCCAACTTTCCCTAGCTTCCTCTATCGTCTTCCTTCCTCCGCCCTATCTTTTATCCCCTCTTTCACCCCTCCCACTATGATCCCTCCCCCTCTTATCTGCCCTCTCCCCCGAAACACCCTCCTTACTCATATCTCTCCCTCCGCCTCTATCTTCCCTTCCGCCTGTCTCTCCCTTCGACAATTTCCTCCTACAAATATCTCCCTTCTTCCCCTATCTCTTCCTCTTTCAGCTACCCCTAGCCCCTTCTATCCTATTCTCATTTTCCCCTATTCTCCTGTCTCGCTCTCTTTTATTTAATTTTTCTTGCACTGCACAATTTTTTTATTAATTTAAAATATTTTTTAAGTTTTGATAAAAATATTAAATACAAAAAAAACACTAAAGAAAACAATAAATAATTTTATTATTGATCATACAAATATTTGTCCCCATTAGGATTTGAACCCTAGCCCCATTGATTTCACAGTTTCTTCTTCGCTCGTCCGAGTGTAGCATGTCACTATGAACTTTTAAACTAACGCGTTCTACTATCATTTTAAAAATATATATAAACGGGTCAAAAACGCGTATATATATAGAACTTAATTGTAAAGCTCGACGTTTCGGCCAAGTTGCATTGACCGTGAAAAATTTCAATAGGGAAGACGGATTGAAGTTGTCTCCTGCTTGGAATCCAGTGATCAGTAGAATAAAGCCTTTGCACCTGCAAACATATAAAGTCCAAGATACGGTTAGTGTTGTGTGTAGGCTAAATTCGAAAAAACAAGACCAGAAGGGGGTAGATGAAAATGATCCCGACGTGAATGACGGAGGAAACTCGCTTCTCCAGTCTGCTCGTGACCACGGTCAATGCAACTTGGCCGAAACGTCGAGCTTTACAAGTAAGTTCTATATATGTACGCGTTTTTGGCCCGTTTATATATATATATATATATATATATATATATATATATAGCATGTCACTGATGCGAATCCATTAGATTTTTTCCTGCCAGAAATCGTCTAACGCTGTTAAAGACGTTTTCACTTCAACAATAAAAATTTAATATTAAGAGAATATTGCTTAACTAAATTGTAAATCTCAACGAAATTATTGTGTAAAAATATTGAAAAAGTATGGTTACTGCACTTTGTATTAACGAATGTAGTTGTGAGTTCTATAAATCGCGGTTTGTAAACAATGAACTCCTATGCGCAGTGCGCGGGTGTCCGTACTAAACATTCACATTGGATAATTAGGTCGATATTGATGCTGATTGAAAAAGACAACCGTATAGACACACCAAAGATGATGAAGATTATGATACGTTGCTGTCCTTGCGGCGGGGTCTTAATACCACATGCATATGTCGATAAGTTAAGCGAGAAACTGATTGTTGTTACTAAATTAAATAAAAAAAAATATTGAAAACAAAAAACCCGACTGCATCTTGAAAAAAGATTCATTGCCTTAAAAGAAAACAGAAAAGAAAGAAACAAGCCCAGTAGTTTACAATCATGTTTAGTAATAATTAATAACTACACCACTAAAATAGTTCTATAATCGATGTACCTACATATAAAACAATCCATGAATTTTATTTCATCACAGAACGATTAACAGGCGGGGCCCTTTGTAAAAAGTTGATAGTTAGATATTAAAGGAGAACAGCCCGTCGACGGACTTGACGTGGCGTGGCTACAGAATACATGATAGTACAAGTACAGAAGAGACACTCGGGCAAGTCGTTTAAAGAAATAGGGACTTTTTCCACGATACAATTAACTTGAATTCAGATCGCGCAGCACTTGATTACCTAACGTTGTACTTACCTAGAACTTGCATCTCTTTCTATCGCGTAACTCTTATCCTTTCTAATGAAATCAGGGTTGTCTCAAAAATACTCTATCGCCTATAGACACCAAAGATATTAATGATGCGTTGCTATCTGTGCAGTGTGATGGCAATGCTATCTACATAAGTCTATCACCCAACTTTAACCCCCAAAACGAGACACGATAATGACAAACATTGATGCTATTGCGGCAGATATAGGTAAGGAAGTGGTAGGTACCATACACCCGGGCGAGACGATGCGAAACTCTACTACCTAGTATCACGGTGGTAGTGACACGCATAGCCAATCGGTCGCCTCTTACAACTTACCTGGTATAGCGGCACGCAGCAGGCAAAACGGGGAAAACGAATTTTGTTAATAATTAATTAATGTTAAAATGTAATTTGTGGCGCATTTCAAGTTGCAATACTGGGGCATGATAAATCTACGGAATCTTTACATAAAGTACTTAAAACCTACTTATAAAAATTAAGAGTAAACTAAATAAAACAAATATTTCATACCTTTCAGAATCTTTCGGTAAAGTAAAAAACGAAAATTTTGAATTCTTCTGTTTATTGCGACAGCCATCTATACAGCAATTATTTGTATTACGTTTCCCATATTTTTATAAAAGTACCTACAGTAATAAACTTACGATGCGACGATGATCGACAGGCCGGCTTGCGGTAACGCGTGTACTCACAGGTTCGGGGCGGCCCCGACTGATTTGCAAAGTCGCGTTGTCGCGAGATGTAGGTGCTTATCGCGGTAGGTGTAAGCAAGTGACAGATGCCTGTCGTGGCATATAACAAAGAAGAATTTTGCCACGTCGAGCCTGTCGACACTAGTTCAGTGGCAGAGCGTCCCGGCTTGAGACATTTTTCTTTATTGTATTTAAAGTTTTTCATAAATAATATGATTATGTATTAAGTACGAGTGTATTGATTAATTCATATTAATGTAAACATAGTTCTAAAAAAAGTTAGTAGTAACAAAGGTAGACAAGAAAATAGTGAAGAAAATGAATTTTAAAAGCCAATATCTGACTGGCGTTTTATGTATGTCGTAATGAGCATCTGGAAAGCCTGTTCTCCTTTATAGTCTTGCGACGAAATTTCTTTTGTCCTTATTTTTAACCAATTTTTGTGTGCGTTGGAGCAAAGCCTTATAATGGAATCTTTTCGTCGATATAAATGTATTTTATTTGAGAGGAACTCATTACAATCTCCTTGACAATATGGAATTTTCTCTATAACCGGACTTTTAATCATAAAATCCCTTGTTCCTTAAAAATAATAAAAAGAAATATTAATCTTCAATTTGGTTTTGTTATTTGGTGGTTAGCTTATAAAATTAGTTCTAGAAGGTTCATAAGATTCAGAATTCATAAGAAAAAAAATTGTATTTTCAACCGACAAAAACATGAAAGTGATTAGTTTGATATGTATGTATGTAATATTGTAAGAATTTGACAATATTTGAGTGTGATTATCTATTTCGGCCTCGAAGTTCGCATATTAAACTTTGTAAGATGATTATATATTTGTATGTTTATCCACAAATTTCTCAGGAACTATAAGGCACATCGAGATAATTCTTTTGGATTTCAATCACGTATATTTCAACTTAGCGAACTAACTTTATACTAACTTTATTACTACTTTCATGATAATCGTTTCAGTAGTTTTTGAGATATGAAGTCGAGGAAAATATAAAAAATGAAAATATTTGACATAAATTTTAATACAATATAATATATATCGCTATATATATCTTATGTACAAATTTGTTAAAGGTGTACAATAAAGTTAAATAAATAAATAAATAAAGTACTACTAGTAGAATTCTAGCTTCTCTTCTTAATTTCTTTATAAATATTCTTATACAATCTTTCTTAGTATGTAAAATGAAAAAGAAAGATAGTCTTCTAATAGTAACTCTTTCTCGTATGGCCTGGCCACACCTACCGGTGGCGCGAACTGCGACGCGGGTTGCAGCGCGGCAGGTCACGCGAATCACTGGGTATGCCCCAGCCCGATTAATTGCAACCGACGCGTCGTCGGCCGTAGAAATATTTAAGATTTTAAAATTGTTCAATATCCATGATTTCTTTCAAACTCCACATTCGAAAAAAACAAAATATTTTGTTTTGATCGCGCGATGTTAAATGCGTCCCTCGATTTAGTCGGTCGCGCCACTCTCAGATGTGGCCACCTTTTTACTAGCTATAACATTGTTTATTTGCTTATCACACTGCGCGTCACGGTCCGCGTCACTCAGTTCTTTTTGCGCCATAAGTCGCGCCTCAATTCTCGATGCCGCGCTATAGGAACTTTGACTCATTTTTATCTCATAAATCTGTAACTTCAATGATAATGATAATATCCAGCCTTTTTTTCTAAAAAAAATAAATATATTTTCTTTTAAATAACGTATATTTTATAAGTCAGCGTTTCTTTCTAATAGTTATAAAAAAATAGAGGAAATAATATATATCGAATGTTTAGACTTACATCTAGATTCTAACAAATTTATAAAAGAATACAATTATCTACCTACACAAAATATTAAAAAAACATAAAAATATAGCTTAACAGTCACTCTAAACCTCCTTTATTTCATCAAGAAGTTCCAAATATTTTTTTGTTATAGGGTATTCTCAAGTTTATAATGTATAGATCAGAGGTATATAAAAGTGTGTGTATAACGTCTTTTTTAGTAAGTATCTTTTACATTATGCAAAATAATATGTCACATCTTAATATATATAAATTACGTGTCACCTTGTTTATACGTGTCACCTATCACATTTTGGGACTAAGTATTTTCGGCTAATCGTGGATACACTGGTTGTACCTCTGCATACTGCTTCTGGGATATGGGCGTGAAGATACTTTTTGGTTTTTTTAATACCTCCGTCACTATGATTGATCAGTGAAGCAACATAATTTAAATTACTTTCTATCAACATGAGAGTTAAATTGCGTTTGGTATACTAAAAATCACTCTTTGTAAAGCGTAAGTAAATAATAAACTTTTGCGAATGACAAAAATTAATGAGGAACTGTAATAATTCATGGGTAAGTAATTCACGCATTGGTCCCGGGCTCGTTTGAAGAATAGGCCAACTGCCGTTCTGCCAGGCAGGTCGTAAAAGGCGACCGATTGGCTATCGAGTCACTACCATAGTGGCTACTAGGTGGTAGAATTCTGCATCGACTCGAACGGGTATGGTACCACCGCCTTACCTATTCCTGCCGCAATAGTATCGGTGTCGCGTAGCGTAGTATATATATATATATATATATATATATATATATATATATATATATATATATATATATATATATATATATATATATATATATATATATATATATATATATATATATACATAATATGTATATATATATATATATGTATTACATATATATATATACATATATATATATATATATATATATATATATATATATATATATATATATATATATATATGTATACATATACACACACATACATACAACCGATTATACGATGTTAAAATAAAAAATAATCATATATCCTAGATTTAAATATATTGAGTGAAGTGATTTCTTGAATGTTATTTGGGAGACAATTTCAGAAACGTATTACTGTAAGTTTAAAAGAATCCAAACAACTTGCTGTATTATAGGCTGGGACCAGAAGGGTATGAGTATGTAAGGCACACTGAGAACGACCTTGGGTATTCAGATATGTAGGTATGGTGGAGAGAAAGGATTATGAAGTATATTAAAAAGTAAAATAAGAACATGAGCATTCCTACGGTTGCGTATATCAAACAATTGCGACCGAAACTGATTTACGTGGTCAAATTTACGCAGACCATTATAAAGTATATCATAAAGTATTTATAAAGTATTAAGTATATAATAAGTATGTAAACTGTATAAAGTATTAACGTTATTAACAGTATAAAGTGCGCGCCGGTAGCTGTGGCACTACCGGCGCGGCGTGCCGGTAGCTGTGGCATACTTTATACAGTTTCCTACATTTGTTTTCGCCACTCGTCACTAGCCGCGCCGCAATTCTCATCGCAGGTCGCGCTGCGTGTAACTGAGGCCAGGCCATTATGACTCTTTGAGAGAGGGCACACATGCTACTTTTAGCATCCAATACGCGCGTTTTAGCGACAGCATCGATGATGCATCGCGTTTTAGCGACTCTCTGCGATCGGTCGCGGCATCCAAATCGCGCGTTTTAGCGACTGCATCGATGCTGCATCGCGTTTTAGCGATCAAACGCGGAATCGCGCGTTTCAGCAACTGCTTCGATGCTAGACCGGCAGGCGTATCATCTAACGTTTGCAATCCGCTATCTAATCCCTAAGAAAAGAAAAACTCACACTTAGCACTCCGATAGTGTGCCGGATGTAGCGATCAGTCGCGGCAACTAGCAACTCGATCGCCGCGATCGGCGTTTGCAAATGTGCCCAGTGGAGCTATTAGAAGCGACTGAATCGCCGATCGCCGATGCTAAAAGTAGTGTGTACGCATGTGTGCAGGGGGCACTCTCATTTTATTCATTCATATTTATATTCATATTAATCTCTCATTTTCTTTCTTCGGATTTAACTTCGAATTTTACTATCTGAGGTGAATAAGCGAACCTCTAAATCATAAAACGGTATAGATAGAAATAATTGAAATATACGCAAAACTGAACAGTTAAGTTTTATATTGCAAGATTGTAGAAGTAGTAAAGTTCACACAAGTTAAAAGTAGCATAAATGTTACCATAACCTTTATGACACGATAAAATTTATGTAGACAATATCGGGTGTTAGTCTTTTAACGAAGGCTCTTTTAATAATCGTCTATAAAAGCGACTACAATGTTTCGTTTTCCGTTAAATCTTAATATATAAAAATTACGTGTCACGTTGTTTGTCCTCTATGGATTCCTTAACTACTGAACCGATTTCAATGAAATTTTGTAGATATCTACTGTTTGATTCAACTTAAAGATAGCGTAGTTTTTATTCTCAATACACCCCCCCCCCTCAAGTTCCCCACCGAAATATTCAATACAAGTAATTTTTATGGCAAAACAACGTTTGCCGGTTCGGCTAGTTGATTTATGCATTTGAATTCCTACGAGACCTTTTTTTGCGAGCAGATGCCTTACAAGCAGATGGTATTATTGATAGAAAGAGACAACCATCACCTATAGGCATCAAAAATATTAATGGTGTGTGGCTATCCCTGTGCCCTTGCACAAATTTATATTTTTTCATTTTTATTTTGATAGCGGACAATGGTAGATAACCAAGTTTCAAGATGAAGCGAATGAAATCTTACTGTACGGCGTATAGCAAAGGCGGAAAGTAGATGCAGGTACTAATTGAAAAAGTTTATCATCTTCACGCAGTTTCAAATTTGCGGTCACAGATTTGAAAATCGTTTATCAGAACACCTCCCATTGTATCCTGTCCTCATCATGGATCGTTTTAGAGTTATAGCTACCTCTTTCTATTAGGAGATTTTTTTGTTAGTTCACTGATACATTGCAATATGAAAAAACGACATATTTCAAAGTAGCATATTACATTGATTGATCTGGAACAACAAATTTAGCGAAGGAAACTAAGATGATTAATCAAAGTCCTCAATGCCTTTGTGAGTTACGTAATACGTTACAATATGTAGAGCAGCGGCTGGAACTTTTAAATATCATAGATCAATGACGCTATACATAGTTATACACAACGATTTACAAAACGCCTTTAAAGTTATATTTGTGTTTTAGCACTCACCCCGTGCTTGGAAAAACTTGAGAAACTTAAAAACAACAAAGAAGAATTTCGACACGCTAGTATTTGAACCTGCGACCTTCCCTGAAGCTTATCAACTAACCAACTGAGCCAGTGTCGATTATTTCAAAGTTTGCTATGTAATCGATTCCGTCGATTTTACTGATCGTTAGGTATACATACGTATAACTAGTTAAATGAGTTCATCGTTACAGATGAAATTTACATTTAGAATATTGATCAATACTTTCGTGTTTCTAATTATATTTGTGTTTTAGCACTCACCCCGTATTTAGGAGCACTTGAAAAACTTGAAAACAACAAAGAAATAACAACAACAAACAAAGTTTTTCAAGCCTTTAAAGTTAATTTCGGACCAAATATTTTATATTACCTCTAAGTAGATGCTAATAATATTTTATTTCTCGACTTTCAAGTTAGTCAGTTTTACTGAGGCAAAAAGTTAACGGTCGATCGTTAAATTTTTTGAATATCAAATATAATATTGCGTACCTATCCCAAACACATGTAACTTGTATATCCTTTATGAATTTGATTCAAATATGATAACATAGCCAAATACTCTTTCACTCTCAATATTACAGCAACAGATGATTATGGTAAATAAAATGAATCACTGGTACGAAAATAAACAATCTAAAATTTCAATCAATGTTTTATTGTATGTAATAGATACTTAAAATATTAATTTGTACTGGCACTTTAAGGAATATAATAGTTCTAATCAATCAATCACAGAAACTTTAAAAAAAACTAACATAAGAAAAAGATTATTGATTCAACATAACTTATTTTTTATTTAGCTGGCAATTCTCTCTTCCTCTTCTCACGAATATTCCTGGCTTCAGGAGGTGGTTCCACGCACTTCAATCCTATTGCCAAACCCAACAATTATTTCATGTACACTGTTTCAAGAATTAAGAACAGTAGCATCTACCAGATAGGCAATAATAACTGGGGCCTAATTCACGTAATTAAACGGTAATCGAGTCGAAGCGTTTAAGACTCTTACACATTTTCTTACGTATTATACCGCATCGTACCACGTCTCGTCGTTCTATCCTATTTATGTGTATGAGAGCCCTAAGCGCATTAAATATATTACGTAAATTAGGGGCTGTTGATGACATCAGTCATTACTTCACATTCACTGGAAAACTGTCACATAAAGTCATCGAATCTTGCCTAGTGGACATCGAAAGTTTTACATTCCATGTTCTTACCGGCTGGAATCATGTAACATATCGCTAAATTTGTAGTATGTTTAATGGGCAGTATTTTAGGCTATTTAACCCATTAGTATGCTTCAGTCTATTGTTTGAAAGTAAAAGTGGGTTGTTGGCAAACGGGCTTATTATTTATACCATAAATGTTAAACTGTAATTTTAGTTCAATATTATATATTTTGGATTTAGGTTGGATATATATTTTTTTATATCATAATATAGCAAACAAGCAGATGGATCTACTGATAGAAAGAGCCAACCATCGCTATAGACACCAAAGATGTTAACTGGCACTGCTTTATTGCGGCGAGGTCTAATGTCACACGCATAAGCTTATCGGCTACCTTACCCTCCGAAACGGAACACGAAAGTGACAAGTACTGCGTTATTGCGGCAGGAATAGGTAAAGCGGTGGTACCAGACCCGGGCGAGACCATGCAGAATTCTACCACTTACCATTTATTTAATTTATTTTATTTAATGTAATATTAACACTCAAAAAACAGCACAATTAACTTCAAAAAACAGTTTCCTAAATTTGGCTTAGGTAAAAAATATATAAATCCATATGGGTATTGTTATCGCGAGTCGACACGTGATATATTATCAGATCTCGACGACTTCTCTCTGCCAGCCTTTTGTTATACAGCTCTAACGAGGCTAATTTATCGTGTCCACACGACATAGGCTTTTTGCGCTCAGGACTAACAGGGTTGTTAGAACTACGGACATTTTATCAATAGTTCTTAACATGAACGATAGTAAAATCCGATTGGGAGAGCATAAAAAAGTAATGTCTTTATAAGTTGACTGAAATAAGAATCTAACATTTATTCAACTATGATTATTCAAATATGTTTCTTGGCTAGAGATAGAAAGAATATCAAGATACAAGATAAGATTATTGGAGCGTGTACGTAGTTGCAAATTGCCATTGCTTTGACCAATGCTTTGGTCATGAATCTTACTAATCTAGTAAGGGCCGCACATGCGATACAGCCGTTATATATGTATATATTTATGTTGGTTTACAACTTACAACAATCAATATTCAATTAACTATATTAACATTCTGAAGATGCTTAAAAAAGTGAAACCGGTTGAGTGATATCTTAAAAATAAAGTTACAAAGTGAAATTAATGTACAAGTGATAATTTAATTGCAAGTTTACTATTTATTGATTACGCGTGCATCCCACTGCATTATAAAAGTTTTTGGCGAATCCCACCTAATTTTTCCGGGATGAAAAGTAGCTTATGTGCTATTTCAGATCATTATCTACCTGTGTGTCAAATTTAATTCAAATCCGTTCAGTGGTTTTTGCGTGATTGAGTAACAAACGTCCAAATTCATCCAAAAATCTAAATGTTCGCATTTATAATATTTATATAGATTAATATAAATACTTTATTATTGAGACCCTCTAATGGAATCGATCACCATCCTTGGGGATGCACTAATTTATCTATTTATTTATACGTGAAACAAAAACTTTGTGCTTCTTATGATAATTACGCAAACGAAGGAATATGAAAATTAACATTACGGAGAAATGCAGAAATCTAATATTTTATATAATATGTATTATAAATAGATTAAATTAACAAAAATAAACTAGTATAAGCCAATATGAAAAATAAATCAGATAAATTAATTATTTTTTTCTTTATTAAATAAACATCCTATCAAGAACACGACATTAAGATGTATTGGCGCTATTTTATAGACGCTATAATAGATAAGGTGATATTGTTTTTTTTTTTAATTCAGGGGACAAATTACACTGTATGCAAATTATTTGCTTGTGTTATGAGTGTTTGTCAACGATACTAATACATAGAAATATATATATATATATATATATATATATATATATATATATATATATATATATATATATATATATATATACTTTTACACACATAATAAACACCCAAACCCGGAAATACAAACATTTATGCTCTTCACACAAATGCTTGTCACCGTCGGGGATCGAACCCGAGCCCCGTTGCTTGTGTAGTCAGGGTCGCTAACCACTCGACCAACGGGCCAAAACCCGGACAAAACATTGCGGATTTCTACCACCTAGTAGCCAGGATGATAGTTACATTATTCACTATTCACTCGCCTTATACGACCTGCCTAACAGTACGGCAGATTAATATATGAAATTAATTTAGTTTGTTATTTCCGCGTACCACGCGCTAAGTACTCAGAAAATAGCAAATTTAATTATTTTACGTATTAATTATGGGTTTCCGCAAAGTAACGCCTGAATCAATTAAATATCCTAAAACACCGTATTTTTATCAGAAAACTGAAAAAACACGTTTTAAATTGCCCAACCTGGGAATCGAAACCGAGACCTAATGCGGTCATCTTCGACATTGGACCGACGACCACAGAGTTTAAACGTATTATACGTTAAAACATAGAAGTTTTTGGGTAGCACAATTGTTTGTATATTGTCAATGCGTTTAAAATTGGAAAATAGATATTCTACTTTATATAAGACAGTTTTAACCTGTGAGGTTATAATCTAATTCAAGTCTCTAGAAGACTATTTTGTAATCCTTTTTTGTTTAAATTAAAATAAATAATAAAAATACAATGGCATATTCCAATAACTTCAGATTCCTAATAACACATTTAAATACAAGTTCCAATGTTTTTGATTGAAATAAAGCGTTAAGGATACCTACGTAATCACCTAAATTATACCAAACGCATTATTCACTCTCGCCAATAAATCGTGCTTCATGCATTAAACATTTAGGGGAGCTCTTAAATAATAAGGAAAGTTTTGGTAGGTGGTATTGTTTATTCTATTCTTTAGAAATTGAGATTGGAGAAGCTTTACTCGTCTGTTTATTGGGCCTAGAATATACATTCTCCTTATTGAAAGGGAAAACAGGAATGGGCTTTTGTCTTCAAATGTTTCGTATTTTCTCGAAAGGTGTATACAGAGAGGTTTTACACTTATGAATTTTTCATTGAATGTCGGTTCCATTATGGGTATTAAAATGACTTTTATGCTTAGAAGTAGTAATTTTTTATTTCGAATGCGAGACGTTTGAACTGAAATGTTAAAAACTCTGAGTGTAAAAGGAAATAGATTCATGACAATATCTAAATTTCGTCTAACTTGTCTCGCGATACTTACCTGAGTATGATGCAACTATCATTAGGTTCTGGGTTCTAGCCGCAGGTCAAGCTATCAGTTTCAATTGTTTTTCAGTGTTTTAGGGTTCCATACTTCTTCAAAGAAAAACGAAATCCTTATATATTAACTCGTGTGTCTATCCTTTTATCACAACCAATTTTCTCGAAATAAGGAGCACTTTCTATGCTTTTTATCCCGGAAAAATAAGTAGTTCCCGTGGGATTCACCAAAAACTTTTATGCGGCTGACTGCACACTGCAGCTGTTTAATAAAAATCGTTTAAGCTAGGTTATTTTGATTCTGGGATTATGTTATATTTTTCTTAATTTCTACAAAATCTAGGCTTAGGAAAGCAGATTAGAAAAAAGGGGGGTTTTAGACGTTTCTTACCTCTGAAATAAGTTTTAAACTACTAAAACGACCTCATGGTCTAGTGTATAATCTATTATCCCTGACCATGAGGTCACCGGTTTGATCCCCGTCGGGCAAAAGCATTTTTGAGGTTTTTTAAGGCTTTCTCGAAAATCCAAAATTTCAGTAGCAGTTCGGAAGTTGGTCCGTGGTGTGTTACCATCATCGTGCCTCGAATGAAGATTTAAAGCATTCGATGTTAATTATCGATAAGTTACGGCTATCTCTAGGAATGGGCGATGATCGTTATCAAGTAAGTAAAATATAGGAATCACCATTCGTCTCGACAGTCTACTGACTGCTGAATTGTGGTGAACTAAAGTCTATAGATCTATAGACGTTTAATTTTGTAACATAATTATATTTTATAATATCACATTATAATATAACGAAAAAAATAATTACATTATTTAATTTTATTCTAGATTTATTAAGAAAAACCATTATACAGATTGACTGGTGAGTTGACTTCGATAATTCTGGTAGGTACTATAAAATTAGGGGCTTAATTTTTGACCAATATTTTACTAAAAATAAGTGAAATGTGGATATCATACTCACTAAGCATGCCGCGCTAGTCGACATTAAGGACACGCCGCCGCCACCCCCGTCCTCAAGCTCACTACCTGCGCAATACGTGCGCCTGCGCGGTATCTAAGTTTGGCGCAGGTAAATATAGGATTCTCGGTGTACTGTTTACTAAGTTTACTAAGAAATATTTTAATATTTATTTTTAATGTAATTTTTTTTTTCTTATCATGTACGATCGCCAACTATCACGTCCTTAAATATTGAAGGTAACTCATCAGTAAGTCTGTATAACTTGGAAATTTCTGACTTCGCTTGCTAATAAAAAAAAATAGCAACCCTCCATCCCTATAGAATAGGTGCTAAAACATGTATACACATAAAAGTATTGATCAATAATACAAATGTGAATTTCATTTGTGACGATGAACTTATTTAATTACTACTAGTAATTACTACTTGTTACGTATATCTATACAATCTATCAATACAATCGGCGGAATAGATCATAAAACATAGAAGAATTTCACCACTTCGAACCAGTCGACACTGGATCAGTTGGTTAGAGCGTTCAGACTTGAGGGAGGGTCGCAGGTTAAAATCCTAGAGCTGAAAAACCTAAAAACAAAAAAATAATTTTTGTTGTTTTTAGGTCTTTCAATTTTTTTAAGCACGGGATAAGTGCTAAAATGTATATAAAAGAGCACTATTATTAAAAATTAAAAATAGTACCCGCGTAGAATATGTACTAATAAGACTAATAAGTTGTTTGATTCTATCTATATATATATAAAAATCAATGCCACTTAGCGTTGTAATATTATAACTCAAGAACGGGCTCACCTATCCAAACGAAATGTTTAGAATTTGTTCGGACTATTTAGTAGATGGTTTATGTGAAGTTTGCACAAAATCGGTAGAGGTTCTTCATTTATCACATTTTTTGTGAATTTGATGTTTCAATCAAAAATTTTTTTAATATTTCACTTTATACGTAGCGAAGCACGTACCGGGCCGCTAATATTACATATATTGATAGCTAATAGCTGCTTTTTAAAAGATTTGCGACTCTTTATGTCAATTACGTACTTTCAATATTTTAGATAAACAAATCATTAATTTAACGGCACAGACAAGAACATCATATATATATATATATATATATATATATATATATATATATATATATATATATATATATATATATATATATATATATATATATATATATGAGTTATTTAAGTGATTCGATGGTAGATTATCGAATTATATATATAATTATATATAACAATAAAAAGCGGTGGATGTAGCTTTTACAGCTTTTTTCAATACAACTCATCCTTATGTTATTCTAAACTTAAAAAAATAGAATGGAATCGATTAATTATGCTTATTGATAGCTATCGTGTTCCTTGCAAAGTAAAATTTCTATTAACGTCCATGATTTTTGGGGAAAAATAAATATTCTTCTTATAATATATTACCTTTATGAATATATATTTTTACCCGATCTTATGAGTTTACATGGTGAGAAAAATGATTTACGTGAGAAATACCGCGTAAAATGCTAAGTCGCTTGTAAAGCATTATCGGCGTGCAAAAGTAGGTATTGTAACAACTACCTAAAAGCTTTAAGTTAAATCCCAATATTTAAGCCTCTTAAATTTGGTAAATGGCCATTAAACTCGATATCGCACGAGCTACAAGAACATATAAACAAGCTTATTTACCGGTTAATTTTTAAATCTAAATTAAAGCAATTACATAAAGAGTGTTTTATTAAGATTTGGCTTTTTTTTATATATCATAAGATAGCAAACAAGCAGATGGTTCTCCTGATGGAAAGAGTCAACCATCGCCTATGGACACCAAAAATGTTAATGGTGCGTTGCTGTCTTGTGGCGAGGTCTAATGCCACATGCATAAGTTTACCGGCTACCTTACCCTCCAAACCGGAACACGACAGCGACAAGCACTGACGCTTTTGACTCTAACTTAACCTCAAAAATACCGATTATCTTAAACAGCAAAATTATAAGAGCTTTGAATCAATAAACCAGTTTATAGACAAATTTTTCAAAACTTTCCTTGAACTTCGCTGGTCCTTATTTTTGCGCACTGTGGATGACGTACAGTCAGCAACGAAAATCCATGAACAGATAGTAATATACAAACCACCTGAACACTAGAACAGCAGACCTCATGAATTCTAACAGACACGGCACTGGAAAACAAATATGTCGACGCCAATATGAGCGTACGCTCCTGTCACTGTCAAAAATGTCATACATTTGTAAATATACTATATCGTGAAAAATAGAAATAAACCGTGTTGTACGGTTTTATCTTACCTAATGAGATGACAAGCTTTAAGAATTACGCTTGAAGTAATTTTATTTCATCGATAAGTAGTATAACTCTGTATTTCTGTATGTAATAACAAGGTTCTTTGAAAACTTAGCTGACAAACTAAGAAATTGTTTTGAAAGAAAGGCAATTTTATTATTTAATCCGGACTAGAACGGACCATAAATCACTTCCAGAATAGAGTTCAAAATATAATTATCATTTCAATGTTACAACAACGCTAAGCATTCAGTCTGCTCGACAATTTGAAAATGGTCTAAAAAAGAGATACTGCTCTTAAAATTATGTGCGATAGCTAATCGGATCCGGAATGACGCCTAGAAAAATGTGCTAAAATCGTATTAGAACATAAAAAAATAGCAAATGTTATAAACAATTAAAGATGAAAAAAATGGCATTTCGTTTTTATATATTACTATACTATATAATACGCCAATATTTCATAAACTATTAATATTTAAGAAATTTCAAAACATATTCGAAAAGAGGAGGAAATTTCCAATAAGAAACTCCCAGATTTGGGAACTCTATCTCCATTATTTATAATTTTAATTTAACGCTGAAAATGGGTCTCCGCGCGACATTTTTACATTGCGCGCACGGCAACAAAAGCGAGTACGACACGTAAATTAATTTATTTCAATATTCGACTCGTATTAAATATTCTTTTTTAAATTTGAAAAAATAATGATATATTCTGAATTGAATACTATAAATAATTTATTTCCGTTGAAAATACTTAAGGTTAATTTTTCATCAAGTTAAACGATTGTTACCTAACAAAATTTTCTCGTACTTCAAATTTTCCGTCTTAATTGTAAATGGAAAAAATATTTAAATAATTGTAAATTTTTTTCGCTTCGTAGAACTTTTCTTATACACATACTTAACAAGATCACGCCATAAAAGTTAAAAAAATATTCATACTTTGTTTATAATAATTTTTGTACTAGAACAAAAACTGGAAAATCCACGTAAAGTGTATTTTAATTATTTTTGTTTTCTTAATTATCATACAATCGTTTTTATCAATACAAGATATTACTTGATTTACAAAAAACATTCCCGCCATTTGTTAATAATTTTTATATAAACAAATTGATTATTTCAATTTTTTTTTTCACTTTATTGTATTACAAATACAATGATTTAAAAAATCTTAATAACAATTTTATATTGTTTATAATCGTTTTTTTATTGTTATAGAATAAAATTAAGAAGTTAGAAGTCACGAAAGTTCGAAAAAATTTATTTTTCTGTACTTTGTTATACATGGTTGTTTTTGTAAATATTAAACATTTCAGAAAAAAATATAACAACATTAAAAATTTGTTTATAACAAATTGGTAAGTTAACAGTGAAATTGTTGAAAAAAAATTTACTACTTTATAGAAGTCGTAGAAGTTATATTATGATTTTTAGAAAAAATAATTTCTTAACTAATTATTTAAACAATAGAAATATAAAAAAAACGATTATAAACAATTAAAATTTGTTGATAAGGAAATTTTAAAAAAAAACATAATATTTGTAATACAATAAAGTTGTAAAAAAAATTAAAAAATATTGAAATAATCAATTTGTCTATAAAAAATTATCAACAAAGGGCGGGATTTTTTGCAAATCATTGCATGATGTTATTATCTACCTTTATGCCAAATTTCACTCAGATCCGTTGAATAGTTTTTGCGTGATTGAGTAAGAAACAAATATCCATCCATCCATCCAAACATCTAAATTTCGCATTTATAATATTAATATAGATGCCTTTTAAAATACACTTTGAACTATATTATGGAATCATACACAACTTTCTCGTTCGTTTTTAAATTATTGCGTTTATAATTAAGTATTCTGTCATTGAAATGTTATTTGCAACAAAAACAAATTTTAATAAATAGAATTGTAAATAAATTTTATAAATTGAAAATGTAAAGCAAATGTTTCCCATACTACCTACACGATATTAATTTTAGAACAGTTTGTTTCGATAAACTAGTGATTTATGGCTAAAGTTTTAAAAGGGGTCCTTTCGGTGTATCCGGCCATCAAACATTAATCGGATTTCGGCAAATCCATTTACTTTAATTGAAAGTTAGATGACATTCGACGCAAACGAGCTATTTTGTTTTCACGCCATGTGATCGATTTGGTGAATGTTACTTTGAAATAAATCGAGTCGTTTGGCTTAGTATGTTGATTTTACAATTTTTAAAGATTTGTGTATGTTTAATTTTATCTGTACTATATAGATTTATCATCATTCTTTACATATGACACAAGATATATGGCATGTGAAAAAAAATATGTTTACATTAACACTCACCGTTCTCCCATTGAATCTGCTAAATCATCATGGATCGGCAAATCTTATGTTGGAGTTAAGGCGGGGCACCGGAGACAAACGGAAAAAAACTGGTTTGCTTAGTCACATTTTTATGTATTGATTGTTAAATAACAGTTTTACAAAAATTACACGATATACCTGAAGATATTAGCGGCCCATCCGCTAACGTTCCTTCCTTCAGTCTTATCCTGAGGTGCAAACCGTACGGAAACGGAATTATCAAACACGCCAGTCCGACCGGAAAAACAATCCTTCGATTACCATCCACACGTTTAGTTACATTCCTATCAGTTTGTATCTTGTCAGCCATACCGAGGGATTGCGTATCGGTGGATGGTTAAAATCCTGTAATTTTATGAAGATTGTTGTCATTTAACAGGAATGCCCGTCATTTTAAATTATCTTTAAAGATTATTTTCATTTTGCAACATGTGTACTCATAAGGAAGAGATTGCTATTGCTCTGAATCTTATTGTGAGTGAATATATATTTAAACCTAAAAGGAGACATAGAATGTGGGTAAAAAGTGGATATCAGAAAAGGAAAAATGTTGTGATTTAAGAATTTTAAAAGATCTGACATACAATGAACGCGACGATTTTAAAAACTAAGAATGGATGTTTCTTTCTACAGATTTTATTTTTAGGCTTCCGGAGTTAACTAGGAAAGCTTACAGTTTCGCTATATCCGACGGTCCGTCTAGCGCAGAGATCCTTGATGATATTCCCGTCTCTACATTACTACCGTTCCTCGTAAGAGGCGAAAGATTGACTATACGAGTCACGATCATCATGACTACTAGAGTCTAAAAAACTTCAACTTGCGATATACATTAGTCACAATAATAAAGTGATAACATAAAATTTAAAAAAAATTTTTTGGATAGTTCCTCTACATGTAGGGTGGACATGATAATTTTTTTCCTCTTGTTATGGGGTATGGGATATCGTTGGATAGGTTTTTAAAAAAATATTGTAGGTTTGTGAAAACAGTTTTTGGATAAAGGGACTCGTTTTTGAAATTTAAGCTTTAAAGTGCTCATTTTGTTGTCAAGTCCATTTATCCTTCTGGGATGGAGACGAACACGAAATGATAACACTCAATCACGCCGGATAAATAAACAGACACTAACTTGACCACTTACCGCGTCGCGTCTTCACGACGGGAGGGAACGCGAGGTTCTTTCTTGCTTTTGCAAATCCATTGACGTACATTCCACAAGGATTGCATATTCCGGCAGGAATGAACGTTAGTGGAAGGGCCGCTATCAAAGGAATAGGTCGGGGCAAAAGTATTTTCGTATTTTGAATGTATTATTAGTAATCAAACCTCTTTGTCTGTACTGAATGTAACTAGCTGGTTTTAATATCATTAAATGGTGACATTCTGAAGATGAAATAAATAAATCAAAAAACGAGTTCCCGCCATTCTTCAATTGTTTTTCAAGCAACCAAAATGAACGTATGTGACGAAGAAATTAGGTACATTTTAAAGTTTTATTACAAAAAAGGTAAAAATGTGACGAACGCTGCGAATAAAATTTGTGCGGTTTACGGACCTAATGCGGTATCAATGAGAGTAAATAAATGTGGTTCAAGTGTTTCAAATCTGGAAATTTTAGTGTGAAAGATGAGGTTCGCTCTGGACGCCCTGTCACAGATAAAATCAGTGCCATCTTTGAGAAAGTGGAGCAAGATCGATATATTAGTAGCTACGATATTGCTGAAGAACTGGATGCTGATCGTAAAACAGTTTTACGACATTTACAAAACTCTGGGTACAAGAAAAAACTTGACATTTGGGTACCACATGATCTCACTGAGAGAAACCTAAAACGAGTTTCCATTTGCAATTCTTTGTTGAAACGTAACAATTCCGAACTATTTCTTAAACAATTGATTACGGGTGATGAAAAATGGGAGACTTACGATAAGAATGTACGAAAAACATCATGGTCGATGCATTGACAAGCAACACAGATCGTGGCAAACCCGGCCTGACTCGGAACAAAGCTATGCTATGTGTATGGTAAGTGTTTGTTGTCACCACGCTTCTATCAGTCAAGCCGTTCAAAGGTTATTAGATGTTTACTGTTTACATATATATATACATGTACAAACATACAGAGATACTGTCGTCATCGTGAAGATAGTTGGATGAGAGTAGCACAAATGTGAAGATCCGGTGAAAACTCGATTTTCGAAAATCGGGGCAAAACCAGTAACTTCCTTATACCACTAACGTAGCTGGAAGTTAAAAAGTTACGTTTTTTAATAAAATAATAATCAAACACAGAATAACGCATATAAATTTAAACACATATTTTGTAAAATCCCATATGGGATCAGAAAACAATGAAGAAATCAATCCGAAACTTGAGGCTGTAGGGGAAGAGAGGGAGGAGTTTGATCAAAAAACCGTCAAAATCGTCTCATGTAATTCATGGATGCCCTCTTATACATTGTTTTCTAGTAGTTCCAACATTACGTGCGTGATTTAAAAACAGTAATGTCTTATGCGATAGGCGTGGAGCGTGAAGTGAAACAAGTAAAATTATATTGTTTGTGAGCATATAATACTATCATTACGGAAATTCCCTTCTGTAGTAGTAAACATACTCGTATGTAATTGGACACGGTGATTATGGTCTGCTCATCGTTATTATTACTTAATTTCTAAAATGAGACTTACTGATATTATTTGATCTTTGAAGCATATAAACACTACAATATTATAAAAATTACTACTTACTAAGAACTCAGTGAATACTTATATTAATTGTTAATACTACGACTGTAATATGGTCAAGATAAAATTTAATCTATCCGATCCAATTTTCTAATTTCCATTTAGGTTTCTTTGAAAACCTAAAATAATTATTAAATACGTATCTATACAGGTTCTTGATAACTAAGTACACTATTAGATTGATAATTGATAATGATAAATGATATTGATTATATATTGTATATTGATTATAAATTGATGATATACTTGATAGGGAATGATTAGTGAGGACGAGTAGCTCTTTTGATGACTTTATGCGAAATGTCTTATTATACTATATAATTAAAATAATAATGAATAATGTGTGTCGAGTAAAATGATGAATTGCAGTATGTAACGGTTACACCGTTTAATCTCCACGAGTTATATTCATCGCATTTATCTATATATATTCTCTAATTCAAAAAAGCAATACGTTTAAAGATAATAAATGGAACCAGATTTACAATAAAACATCTCAAAATGTAGAAAAGCGTTTAAAGGCACTTAAAAATCGCTTTACAGATTACACTCGTTCCCCAAAGGCGATAGATTTTATCGCTTATAAATCGCTCACTCTTATCGCGTGCATTCACTGAATGTAGAAAACATATTAAAGTACATTTCCTTTCAGTTTTTAACTTGAAAATTTACAAAAATAAACTTAAATTCGCAGTTTCATACAGTAATATTACTTGAAATTTCATTTATTATAGAACTGGCTGACACGCACAGATTCGTCCGCGATTTAATTAACATGTTTTTAATATAGTTTTGCATTGTATTCCCTATTTCAGTCCCCCTTGTAGGTTGACCGTAAGGACCAGAACCGATAGCCGTCATGTCGCACCAACTTATCAAATGGCTTGCTGAGCGAACACGCTAATAACGCGAAGCGTTGTGGATGGCTACGCATCGTGAAACTCAACAAAAGTGACCTGAGAAAAGTTGTAGGCACTGTACTCTGTTACAGTTACATTGCCGCCTTAGAGTCAACGCACACCGAACTGCAAAATGCTCGCGTATGCTCGAGCTAAATGTTGACTCCTCGACCACGCAGGCGGCATGCTCGCTCCTCTGCGACCAAGTTGCGTTGAAAATGCTCTGGGCTGCCAGGCGATACTGCCTGACCAGTTTAATGTCTAAACTACAAAAATTTTGAAATTTCAGCTAATTTTCAAATTGCAGATCCAAAGAGACAAACGAATATGCTTCACTCTGGCTACTCCGTCTGAAACTAAATAAAATATGTACTTTAGTAGGCTCAAAATAGTTTGTAATAATTACAGAATGTAAAAGAAAATTGAAAATGTTTACGTACACGTTTTTATCAGTAATCTTGATTGAGTATAAGGTAATGAAATTTGGACGGTAAATAATGAATTACTTGTTATATATTCATTCATTTCAGTACAACTAAAATATCACGTACCTACTATATGCGCTACTTTTTATCAGTAAGCGTAATTATTCAAGCTAGAGATCGCCCTGCCCAATTCACAAAACAAAATGTCTATTGAGTCGAAGCGTTTAGGGGTCTTACGCGTTGTTTTACACATTATGCCCAGCTATAATAATAATGTGCACGTGCACGTAGTGCGCGACATAAATTTGTATCGTGTTTATGTGTGTAAGAGCCCTAAGCGCTTCGACTCGATTGACGTTTTGTTACGTGAATTGGGGACTGTGCATTGACATATTACAATGGACATCGGGTCTTATACTAAAATCACTATGAAAATGTCTCAGTTACACATTACAAGAATAGATATGTTAACAAGGTAATTTAAACACTTAATCATTATATCAAGGTTTAATTTCGACTAACGCGGAATTGTAGCTCTTTTTGCGTTATGTAGCTCATTTGCTTTGGACATTTTTTAGCGCAGACCCGACGTCCATAGTAATTATATGTCAATGGGGTCGTAATTAGACAATTAAACAATAAAATCTCTTTTAGACTTAAGATATTTTAGCCGTCAAGAAAAAGTATTCATGTGACGTAAACGATGGTACCGTATACGTCACATGAATGTAGTGTGTGTTTTTTTTTCATTTTAGTTGGCAGAAAGGTTTATTTTTCAAAAGGAGTCCGTTTATCCCTCCCCGCCTATATTTATTGTAACTTAAATAAATATATTGCAAAATACACATAAGCTACAATTTAATTAAAGCATTGTAGCGTTATAATCATTAGTTAGAGAAGAAAACTATCTCAGCAATTTCCTATTTGTCTGTACATTGCACAAAGAAATATAATCAGCTAAGAACAGGTCCAAGGAAATGGTATTTATTTGTCTTGTTAGCTCAAATCTATTGGAAAAATGACAATCGCACTACATCCAATACAAGTTATGAACAAATATTTTATTTTTATTGTGTTTTATATTTGTCCGAATGGTATTTGTTGCATCGAAATTCAAGTGGCTGCATTTTAAAGTCATATAACGATAAAATCTGTGTTTTGATTGTTGAAAAGTAAGTACTCGTATTTTAGAGATATTTCCTTATGTCATAGGATAGCTAGTCTTTTGAATGATGCATTAAATTATTATACCATATATATAAAAATTTGTTTTTTCAATATTATTTACCGATATATACATATATATGTATGTATGTAAGTAAGGCCGTAAAATCTGCCTCATGTAACATAAAAGTAATTTAAAATGAATAAACTAGGTAACTTAAAAGTAACGTAAAAAATTATAAAGGCATTTTCATAACAAAAATCAAATTTATTTATTTTTTAAATTTCGTAATAGAAATATATAAATAACAGACAAAGAGACAGTAAGAGATTAAACATTTTGCACTATATATGAATAATTCCTTCAATAGGTTGAATTCTCATATCTACACCAATACATGTTATAAATAGTACAATTTGACTTCGAATATAAAACATACTAATAATATTATTAATAATCGAAATAAGTAAGATCGACAACATTTAAAAAAATATTAACTTTTAATATCATTTGGTACTAATAACTCCATAATTTTTACGGTAGAAATAAAAGGAATAGTGTCTAATTTATCCGTCATCGTAAATTTTAGATAAGGTTTTTTTACAGCCTTGAAGTAGTTAATAATTTAGTAATTGTCTCCATTTTCAGTCCGTGTTTTAATTACACGCGCTATAGAATCTCGGGCTCTCTCTCGATGTCACCCACGACTTCGTTCGCATGATCCAAAAAAAATACTTCCTTTTATTTAGTCGAGTAAAAGAGTAAATTAGCTACTTCGAAAAAATTTGACTTTCCATATGTGAAAATGTGACTTCCAAAGGTAAAAAAAATTTTCAAAATCAAGTAGTTTTTGAGTTTATTTATTACGAATAATTTTACAAACCCACAAACAATCAAATCTTTACTCTTTATAATGTCAGTGTAGATTAATGTGATAACCGTTATAAATCTACCGACAAACGCTTACACAAAGAAATCTACGTTCTAAATGAGAGCATTTTTCATTGATGTAAAAAATGATTATCACCATTACCTTCTCCAGCTTTACCTTAATTCCCCCGTGTTTACGAGCTTTTCATGTGACGTGTCTAAATTTTCATTCCCGTTTTTGTGTTTTGATTAATCGATGCATCGTTGTTGATTTTATGACTAGCACAAGATGGATGAATCTCTGGGTAAACCAAGAAAATAAATATTGTAATAAATTATATAACCTCTTTGTATTTCTTTGGCAACTCGTCGTGACTTACACTTCTTATGATAATCAGGCATCGATATTTAAAACAAAAAGTGGCAAACTAAACTACAAACAAATTATAGGCGTATTTGTTTATAGTTTAGTTTGTATGAGTCAATCACTTGCCATTTTTAAAAGGAATCTATTTAGTAAGTAAATTGAATATACGAGAAATTATATCTCGTAATTTATCTTCTGCAAGCGACCCGCCCCGGTTTTATACATTTGCAATCTAGATAATGTGTCAATGTGGAGTGATTAACAATAATATTATTATGTTAATTATTATGTAATAATTAAAGTATCATCAAGCCCGGTTCTTTTACGGGATAGGCAGAGTAAACCGAACGTCTATAGACTTTCCAGTTCACCGCGATTCACTGGTTTGTCGGTTGGCGAGATAAGTGGTGATCCTCATCGTTACATTTACTGACATGTTAGCGATTTCTGACTATTTCTAGCGATAACCGGGACCAACAGTTTAACGTGCTCATCCGAGGCACGGGAATGGTAATACACCACTCCGCCAGACTCCGAGCTGCTACTGAGTATTAAATTTTCGAGAAAACCTCAATAACACTTTCTCTCGACCCGGAGATTGAACCCAGGACCTCATGGTATGAGCCAAATAGGCTACCCCTAGACCACAAGGTATTTAATGATTACTACAGGATATGTTAGACCCACCTACCAGAAGTAGCGGCCGCAAGTGAACAGTGGTAAGGCCTAAATCTAAGGCTTAATGCATCCACGTTTTAAACTCCCCCGTTTTGCTCTAGGCCCCTTCAAAAAATGGATCAATTGCCGTTCTGCCAGGAAGGTCGTAAAAGGCGACTGATTGGCTAAACCTGTAACTACCATCGTGACTACTACCTAGTAGTAGTAGTTCCGCAATGTCTCGCCCGGCTATTTGGCACGACCGCCTTACCTCTACTTGCTTCAATAGCGCCAATGCTTGTCATTGTCGTGTTCCTGTTAGGAGCGTAAGATAGCCGGTAGACTTCTGCATGTGGCATTGCCATTTCACCACATGAATAGCAACGCACCATTAACATCTTTGGTGCCTATAGGCGACGGTTTCTCTTTCCATCAGGAGAGCCATCGTATGGTATCTTGTGATATAAAAAAACTGATATCTTCTAAGTATTCATTTTATTGAAATACTGTGTTTTGTAATTTCAATCTTCATTAAATTCCCGATGTATTTAAAGTGTTTAATTGGATAAGAAACAAAACGCTATTATCAAAAATAGCTTTGGAAATAATTCGTTATTTTTTGTAACATGTAATAGGTAAAAGTGATTACTATCTTTACGAGATAGACATATAGTATCGCTAGCATTTTTGTAGATCTTTATATGATAAGTTTTAAATTCCGTAAGAAAAAAAGAAAGAAAGAAAATATTTATTTGCAAGAATATGGGTGTTACAAGTTGTTAAAAATAATTTTGTTGTTAAAAAGTTACCGACATATTCTACCAATATATGGTGTGCAAATATTTAAAAAAATATCATTATATAATATTACATTTAAAACTATAAATTGTATCGATTTTTCAGAATTACTACCGGATCGGAACGCGGCCACACACTGAGAAGATCCGGCGGAAGAAACTCAGCGGGCTGGTCTTTTTTTCTCTATTTTATGTTCTTGTTATAAATATACAAGGATGATTCCATATTACAAAGTTATTTTTATAATTACAAATTTCATATTTTGAGTAATTATTTTTTTTTATAATTTACATAATGTTCACCATTTACAAAATTTTTATTACATTGAATTTTTTTTAAGGACAATTCAACAAACTTATATTTTTATCCATTAACATTTAATTTTATCGGCTAAAAATTCTTTAATATCATAATAAGTTTTATCTAACAGCAAATCAAACAACTTTTTGCGAAATTATATTTATTGCGTTTATTATATTGCGTATATATTACTTTGATTTATCTCGTAATTTTTAGCCACCGTTGGCAATGTATGGACACAAAATATATTTTTTGTAAAATTTTTTGGAAATTCTTTACTTTCATTATCATCATCAACATCATCTTGAACTGCGTATATTGATGAAAATTGCATTAAAATCCGTTGCTTAGTTCAAAAAATCTAAGCGAATATACATCAGTGGGTCTAGACAAGTGGCATAAACGCTAGGAAAATAGAAAGATAAATGTATGGCTTTAACATAAACATGGGCATACCGAGAAGGGGGGCAGGAGGAGGGGGTAGCTGCCCCGCCCTGGAATTTATAAACAAACTATCTCTACAAACATCAATAAAAACCCTCTCTACAAACTATCTACTGTTGTAGATAAAAATAGAATAAGATAAAAATGTAGTCTTAGGCTGCCCCCCCCCCTAGGCCAGAACCTTGGTACGCCCATTAATCGAACGCTTACGTCAAGTCCATACATTTATCTTTCTATTTTCCTAGCGTCTATGCCGTTTGTCTAGACCCGCAGGATCGACTTTGTTTTATACCGTGTAAAGATAAGGTAAAGTGAAAGTTTTCATTTTCAGAAAAAAATTTAACTACACCAAAAACAAATTGTAGGTATATTTCGGCGCTCTAACTCATAAAAGAAGGCTTCTTATTTGTATTTCAATATATATATAAATTAATAAATATATTTATACAAATGAGATTGAGGAAGCCGACATAAAATCTAACAATAATATAACAGAACTCGATGAGCAATACACCGAAATTAAAATTCGATGGACACTTTTTAATAGCAGTAAGTACATTTTAAAAAGGAACACAATCCGGAGTTTACAAAATTGATGCTTTTAAAACAAAGTAAGATATTTCTTTTGTGTTGTAAAGTTAAAAATTATTTTAATACGTCAAACGTAACAACTTACTAATATCTAGGATACATAAGACACAAACTAGGAAGTAGGTATTAATTATAAACTAGCGATCGCCTGTGGCCGAAATTTGACCAAAGAGTAAACAATAAAATCTCTTTTAACTTCGACTAATGACTTTAGCCGTAAAGAAAATAGTATTTATGCATGCATATTAACATGTATATCACATAAATGTAGTGTGTGTAATATCTATTTTTATTAATTTAATGTATATCTATGTATTTTATTTAAAAATATTAGGATTCTGCAGTCCTCTGCAATGTAAATTTAACTATGCCAAATTGAATAGCCTACCGTTCGCGCAATCGTCTTAAAAAGGGGTCCAAGGTTTTTCCTTCACGTATTTACATACAGACAGTCGAAACTTACAACACACAAAACACACCTATACATTCCTAAAAAGGAAGAAAAAACATGATATCTATTAAATATCACGAGCTCTGCATTGTCTCCCCCTGGTCTGGTCCTTACCTATTCCTACCGCAACAGCGTCAATGGTTGGCACTTTCGTGCTCCGGTTTGGAGGGTAAGGTAGCCGGTAAGCTTATGATTGTGACATTAGATCTCGCCACAAGATAGCAATGCACAGTTAAGATCTTTGGTGTCTATAGGCGATGGTTGACTCCATCAGGAGACCCATCTACTTGTTTGCGATCTTATGATATAAAAAAATCTATTAGTGACATTAAATATTTTGCTTTATTTTAAAGTTAATCTATTAACATATCTTACATGGTTAAAATTAAAAATATTATGACGATTAAAATCCAAAATATTATGACGATCGATACAAAAACGCATTGAATCCATGTTGCCGATATATTCCGACGTGAATGGTTAACCATAGTATTTGACCAAATTTAAGTTACCAAAATTCTTGTAGAATTTTCGTTAATTGTAGTTTAAAACAAACTGTGAACCGTTGAACCTGCAGGCCATCAGTGAAACTTCTCGCTACATAAAGGTAATTAAGCTAAAAGAAATAAAAACAATAAGCACATATTTTTTCAGTTCAAATATTTATCAAAATTTTTTTATTAAATTTTCGTCCTTGATGATTCCCAAATAAACTGACCGATTTTAACTGAAACTACGCGGATAAGCTAGGTATTTGAATGTATTTGACTCGCCTTGTAATCTACTGTTTAGCCGGGGTTATATTATGAGGTCCGGGTTGTTGTTACGGGTATTTTATTGCAGGAAATGTTAATGGGGGTTTTTATTACAGTAGCAACCCATAGTCTGGTGTTAATTTAACATACTAGTGCTTTGTCACATTAGCGTTACAAATTATTACAATACTTATAAGATTCATACGTTAGCACGAAAAATTTATAATATGGCCCTGTGAAAATTAACACCTGTGTAGTAGTTCTCGAATAAAACCAGCGTAACAATTAGGTGAGACGTTTTGATACCACCGCCATACCCATTCCTGTTACAATAACGTGACTTAACACCAAAGATGTTGATGGTGCGTTGCTACTCATGTCGCGAAACGGTCATGCCACAAACGTATGTTTATCGGCCACTTTACCCTCCAAAATCATAACATAAGTGCCAAATAGTAACATGACAAAAATAGATAAAGCATTGGTACCAAACCTGGGCTAGACATTGCGGAACTTTATCACCTAGTATTTGCGATGGTAGTGATATATTAAGACAATCATTCAAGTTTTACGAAGTACCTGGTAAAAAACGATTTTTATTCTACTAGTTATTTCTTCTGTTATTTAACGTAGCGGTAGACAAAAAACATTTGATTTTTGAAGTGAAAACTTCTTTAGGCGCGTTGAGCGTTTTGGTAGAGGGTAAAATCCTCGGTTCGCGTCACCGACATGCTAATGATAATAGTATATCTATAGCTATGTTTTGCATATAGTTTTAATTACTCTCAACTTAATAGTTCCGTTTTCACTTCTATCGGCAGTCCCACGACTGCTACTGTTTTTTTTTTTATTTTAGCAAGAAGTATCAAAGGGCTTCCAATTAAATAACATATCGAAAACCATAAACGAATATGAATAGCAAACTAATACCAGGTATTTATTGAGACAGAATCATAATCGGATTAAGTTTCTCGACAAACGTTGAGTTTCGCACAAATGTACGTATACAAAATACAAAATGTTTATTTTTTTAACTTGTTTTACTCTGATCATATATCTCATTGTCGCGGGCATTTTTTAATATTGCTTATTGTGCATATATATACTTACATTAACTTTTCGCCGTGTTGGTCCCGGCCTCCTTTTTAGAATAGGCCAACTGCCGTTCTGCCAGGCAGGTCGTAAAAGGCGACCGATTGGCTATCGAGTCACTACCATCGTGGCTACTAGGTGGTAGAGTTCTGCATTGTCTCGCCCGGGTCTGGTACCACCGCCTTACCTATTCCTGCCGCAATAGCGTCAATGCTTGTTGCTGTCGTGTTCCGGTTTGGAGGGTAAGGTAGCCGGTAAACTTATGCATGTGGCATTATACCTCGCCACAAGATAGCAACGCATCATTAACATCTTTGGTATCTATAGGCGATGGTGGACTCTTTCCATCAGGAGACCCATCTGCTTGTTTGCTATCTTATGACATAAAAAAAAAACTATTCGTAGTAATCTATGTAAATAAAAATGAATCTCCGAATTGTTATAATATATAACCCTGAAATAAAATTTAAGAAAATACACAAAATAAACAATGTATTTTGCGCCATATATCATACAAAATAAACGGCTGGTTCAAGAATTACGTGGGAGCAGCGAGTCTGAGCAATGTACGCTTTACAATGCGTGGCGTAAAATAACAAACGATTATAAAACGCAAAGAACACAGGTCATTTTAATTTTGTACAACCCTTGCGTGTCTTTTGGAGTGACGAATATTAGATAAACTAGAATAATTTTATACGATTTTTAAATCAATTAAATAAAATATATCGCTAGGTACAATCATTTAAAAATAATTGAGACTATAATTTGATTGAATTCTATCATCATATTTAAGTGTTACCATTTTATAAAACTTTAATTACATTTTCATTAAAACAGTATCAAATAAAAATTCTCCGTTTTTGTATTAAAGAATAGTTAATGCTAATTTACTTTTTGTTCTTTTAAGTACCTATAAACTGTTTTTGCAAAATCTTAGCTCAGAAGTCTGTCAATCTAACTTAGATTTCTGAGATTAACAGTTGTACTGAAGACACCCAATGACAAGATAAATACCAAACCACAGACTACTAAGGAGAGAACTGATTGTTTACGTTAACCTTACCTAAATTCCAACTTTATTTAGCCACTATTCCCCAAGTTAAAAAAATATTTATAAATGCGGATAAGTTAAGGAGTTGATATAGAATCTTAAGGAATATATTAAACTTTAAGGTATTAACTAAAAATAACGATGTATGAAGTCTTGCCCGTGTTCTTTGGCATTTTCTATTAAATAAGAAATTGCCATAATGATTAGAACGTACAGAAATACAAAACATTATGCTCATCATATGTTTGTCGATCTTGTCGGGAATCGAAACCAAACCGCATCTATTGCGTAGTTAGGGTTGCTAACCGCGCGACTGACATCAAAATAAACCTTAAATGTGTAATAAATTATTATTAATAATAATGTCGCTAGACAAATTACACGAATCAATCTAACCCCAAAAAGCAATTATTTGCGAGTGTTATGGGTGGATAGTCAATGATACTAATACAATAGAAATACATAAATACTGTTACATATATAATAAACACCTAAACCTAGAAATACAAACGTCTATGCTCATCACACGAATGTTTGTCTCTGTCGGGAATCGAACTTGAGCCCCATAGATTCGTAATTAAGTTCGCTAAGTACTCGACCAACGGGGCGGTCAAATTACCTAATCAGAGATTCGTTGCTGTCGATAAAGTTGATCTGGCTGGATAAAATTATTATTTATATATATATATATATATATATATATATATATATATATATATATATATATATATATATATATATATATATATATATATATATATATATATATATATATATATATTAATACGCTGAAGTTAAGATCTTTGCCTCTCTTTTTAGAGAAAACCTCACAATTACTCCAAATAACTTCTATATAATTTTATAGATAATTGCTTGCTCTACCGGCATCAACAACTAAAAAAATTATTACAGCTTTGATTTTTGTAAATTAATTAATTATTTATACAGGTATACATTAAGACGCAATACAGCAATGCTGACATTTGACGGTTTTAATTTTAAAATTAGTGCTAATTATTCGCACAGGTATTGCTAGATTTCGACACCTCCTACGTACAGTATCGTAAGTGCATTTTTGCTACTTTACAGGAGAGCAGTTTAAAGATTCACTCATTGTTTTTTGATAATTATTCAGTCAAACAAACACCAATAATTACAAAAATTTGCAATCAAGCATGTAAGGAGATGAGAAGTAATTCTGTGTGGTAGTTTACATCTATTTTTTTTCGTATTTTCAAGAAAAGTCACTTACGATATTTTACGTCGGATGTCAAAAGTAGTATATTGTTGTATTTTATACTTAGTACTCTTTACGTTGGTTTTTATTGAGAACATTTTGATGTAAGTTACAGATACAACTTTTTATTTTGTTAAAAATAAGCAAAAATATTCTGTATATAATAGTTACGACAAATTACTATGTTGATTTTTCTGCATTTTTATCGTAAATGTTTATCAAAAATTGACTAAAACGCAAAATTATATGTTTTTATTATAGAATAAAACCTAGTTATATTTGAGGTACAAATGTTTTATAATATTAAAATTTATAATACTAAATCATGTAATTATTATCATATTTTCACAACTATTTAAAATAAATTAACTCAATTTTTGAGAAACATAAATTATAAAATTCTTCTGGTAAATGAGTAACTTTTAGTAATAAGTGGTAATAGGTAAACGAATATATATTAATCAGTCATATAAGTCAATCACAGCACTGTTTTGGAGTATTTTTTTAAATTATTTATTTAAATTCTTTATTAAACTCCTACCGTTTAATACTAAGATTTTACTTTATCACGTAAAATCAGTATCACTCGACGACAGGAATCATCAATGACCAGATAATATGAACTAAAATATTTTTTCTTTAAGTATTATAAAAAAATTAAAAGCCGTATAATATTTTAAACTTAATTGAATTGAGATGAGATTCCGAGTCGTGGTTATCCGTGCTATATCCGTGCACATATAAAGACGATTTGATAGTCTTTTCTTAGCTTTAGGAATTGGGATATTGTTTAAATATAGTGGTTCAATAGTACCTGATGTAAAAGAGGCTGATACAGATAATTTTCTTGTATTTTTTTTACCATTAACTTGTTACAGTTTTCAACAGCCATACCATATTTAAAGTATAATTTATTAGGATCAGATTTCACACGCACTTCTCTAATTTTGTGCTACTGAACCTTATCTCCATTATTACTTATAACTCAGTTTCCTTGTAAGAACGACTTATAATTTTAAAAATCTGTAATAAATAGAAACCTGATAAATAGCAGTAGCAAACGTGTACATTGCATAAACAAGACGATTCCGATTTAGACCGACACAATTATTTGACCAATTATTTATGTATTTTGATATGATTTTAAATAAGTAACTGGAAACCTCATTGGCCCCTCGTTTTTCTTGTGTCTCATGCCACATAAAACATTCGACTTTTTCCAAAGTAGTATAGACAAATTGTTCGCTAATTGAGAATGTATTTAAGAACATCTTCTTACAAACGATTACAAATTCATCTGCATCCACTGTATTCACCTTAAGTCGATAAAAAGTAAAATTACGCCTTTAAACCATACCACTGAAAATTCTGTATATTTTTTTAAGAACTAGAGAAGCCACAAATATTCACAGTTTCTCTCGGTCATCAAAATTCTAAAACTTTTGGAAAATGGAAAGATCGTTACTAATTTTAGCTGAATACCTCTGTCAACAGTTTTAAGGACATGCAGTTTCCATTGATTTACTAAGCCTTATAGTGCCGTCACGACTTTTATATTCTTTGCCTAAGTTTCTCAATATTGTCCTCTTATTGTCGATCCAATCTGCAACATGTCGATGTCTAATATTACCTTTGTCCTTTCTTAATGTATTTTTTTATTCTTTAGGATAACTTAACTTTGATTATCAAAATGATGCCAGTGGAGTATTTGTATGAAGTGTTGATAATAAATCAGTATTGTGTGTGTTCAGTGTTGTTGTTGTAATCAGTGTTGATAATGAATATACGGAATGTGAACTTTGATTAGATTTTTCAATATACTAAGCACAGAAGTAGTAATCGCAATCGTAGTCCAGGTGATTTATTCCGGTGACGGAAGTGGTGTGATGTTTCCATCTAACTTGTTGTCATCAGATCTTCCTGAAAAAAAAATTGTATATGACATAATAAGAGACTAAGGTTCTACTATATTAAGAATATTATTACCGTAGCCCAACCTGAAAAGATTAAAACATTTCTTTTTTATAGTGGCAACTGAAATATATCCGTGGAAATCTTAACTGTCTAACTGTCACGGTTCATGAGAATATACAGTCTGGTGATAGAAGGACAGACAGACCGATCAACAGACAAACATATAGACAGATAAACGGTAGGACAGTGGAGTTTTAGTAATAGGATCCAGCTTTACCCTTTGGGTAGAAAATGTAAATATTAGAAAAATTAAATCAGTACATACTTTCTTGCTGTGTTGTGTTTGAACTAATGCAGATATCATGGTCATTCCAACCTGAATCAGACAACGTATCCATCAGCCGATTAATAACATTCATATCTGCTTCAAGAGGAATAGGTGATTCCAGAAGAAAAAAAAGGATTAATACAATTTATCACACTTTTTAAAGATGTAAACAGTAGTAAGTTATTTACCAAGATGAAATAAAATATATTAAGTATTACATACGATAAGTAGCAATATTAAATTACCACGTAAAATATCGTAAGTATTACGTACCACACTACTTAAAAATAAATTTACCATGTAAAATATCGTATTTAACACATGCAATATATTTCTGATGTAAGAAAACAATGTATAAGGTATTAAGTCATACTTACGATATTTTACTTTGGGCGAAATTCAAATTGCGGTAAAACACTACTTTTTATAACTGAGAAGAAAGCAAAATATATAGTTCATTGTTTCTTACCTACATTTATCTCAGATTCTTGGTGTGCAGACAAACAGTCATTATTTAAAATTTTAACGATCACTTTTTGTATTTCTTCATGTTGCGAAACCGGATTTCTCATTACGAAATCTGTAATTCTTCTTGCTCTGTGTGACATTTTAGATGTAATTAGATTTTATAGTAACAGCATTTATAAAAATAGTAGAATAAACTCAAAAAATCGATATTTTAATAACGTCAAAGCAAGCATTCACTTCCCCCACGTATTCGATTGTTAGTGATAGATACGAAGCGCGTGTGCAGTATGAGCGCTCTCCTCCACCACGTATTGTGTCTTTAGTACTCAGTACGGTAATTTACATCGGGGGATAATGAACATACGATATTTTACAGTCTGAAATTACGGCTTTCTGGTCGATGTACTGAAATTTTATTGATCACAAACAATAATATACATAAAATAAGGCATGAAAATAGGAAAAAGTGAAAATCGACAATTTCATACTTACGATCTTCTTCGTAGGAGGTGTCGATTTATATATTAATACCCTAAGATTAAGATGTTTGCCTCCCTTTTTAGAGAAAACATCACAATAAGTCCAAATAATTTCCATATCATTTTATAGATAATTGCTTGCTCTACCGGCATCAACAACTAAAAAAGATATTACTGCTTTTGTTTTTACAAATTATTGAAATTAAAATTATATACATATATTAAGACTTAATACATCAATTCTGCCATCTGACAGCTAGATTTTGAAACAACGTCAACATGATTGACGGTCGGTAAGTTTTGTTAAATTTCAAATCAACTTAATAAGTATTTAATAAAATTACTTAGTGGGAATTCGGACGGGTATTGCTAGCAACTAAAATAACGATTGGCTAAACGTGTTACTACCATCGTGATTACTAGGTAGAGTTCTGCAATGTCTCTTCTGGGTTTTGTTTATTTGACCGCATGATTGATGAATTCCCGGATCGGACAATTTAAAATGCATTTTTTTAGTTTTCTCATAAAAACAACGTTATCCGGGATTGGATTAGTGCCAGGTTAACGAGAAGCTTGACACCTATCACATTGTGGGATTAAGCATCTTCGGCTAACCGTGGGTGCACTTGTTGTACCTCTGCCTATCGTTTCAGAGATACGGGCGTGAAGATACTTTTTTATCTACGGCAATAACGTCAGTGCTTGACACTGTTTTGTAGGTAAGGTAGCCGTAAACTGTTGTAGCACCATTTACAGCTTAGGCGTCTAGGGGATGTTGTTAATCGGCTTGTTAGTTATTCCCATGTTCTTTTTTTATATCATAAGATAGCAAACAGGCAGCTGGGTCTCCTGATGGAAAGAGTCAACCATCGCCTGTAGACACCAAAGGTGCTAATCTTGCGGTGCTATGTTGTGACGAGATCTAATGCCACGTGCATAAGTTTACCGGCTACCTTACCCTCGAAACCGGAATACGACATTGACAAGCACTGACGCTATTGCGGCAGGAATAGGTAAGGCGTGGTACCAGACCCGGGCGAGACTATGCAGAACTTTACCACCTAGTAACCACGATAGTAGTGACACGTATAGCCAATCGGTCGTCCTTTACGACCTGCCTGGCAGAACGACGCTTGGTCTATTCTTCAACGGAGACTGGGACCAACACGGGGAAATGATTTATAATGATGATTTATAAACGTAAGGGTTTGAATCAAGGTAGAGGAAAATTTTATTGTATTTTTTTTCTATTTAACTAGTTTAATGATCTATCTATGTGTATCTTGTTACAGATCCTGATCCTGGAATCGAATCCTATGTCAGATAATTCGTAGAGATCGTATTGTATTCGTAGAGCGGTAAAAAAATAATTAACGCAAGGTCTCCTTTGAGTATTTTTTTATGCTAGCGATCGCCTATGGCCGAAATTGGTTCGTATTTAAACAATAAAATCTATTTTAAGTTTGACAACAGGCTTCAGCCATAAGGCGATTCTCACACTGCCACGCATCATGCAACGTGGCGCGTGAATGCGTGTTCGAACGTTGCTTGTAAGTATCTCCGTTTGTATGTATAGAAAACACGCACAGTCCATCATACAGAAAATACATCCACGCGCGTTCATGCAGATCACGCGCATACAAGCGGAGAAACATGCACCCACGCGCGTGGGTGCGGGGCGAGACGCAAGGTATGGCACACCGAGTTCCGCAGCATTCCTCAGTGCCGCGCGTGATTTTGGAAGAGCATGACGTGTGTGTTTTTTAAAATTGTTAAATTTTATTTTAAAATTGTAAAAAAGTTGTTAAATTTTTAACAAATGACCCATTCAACGATCTTGTTTGTAAATAAGGATGTACCCAGTATCTTCTATAGGCATGATTTCTTTTAATTTGACCGTATAAAAACCAAACAGTTAGCATAACGGCAGCATCCTGAATGAGTTCCACACTAATGACCGTTTTTTTTTCAAAACTGTCGTGACGCTCAGCTCTGCACTATCACCACAGAAAACAGCTTTGAATGAAATGATACAGAGCCGCCGTGAACCACAAAACACAACTACGCACGTGAGTGCGCAAAACGCCGTACGATGATGCAAATCTGCACTCCCGCAAGTACGCGCGTAGATGCGTCGACATGTAACATGCAGCGTAGTGCGTGGCAGTGTGAGAATCGCCTAAAAAATAGCAAAGTATACATGTGTGTATAATATCATATATGTCACATAAGTGTAGAGTGTTTTATGTTTATTTTTATTAATATCATGTATTTCTAATTTACATTATTTAAAAATATTAGGTTTCTGCAGTCCTCCGCAATATAAACTTTAACTGTGCCAAATTTCTTTCTATACCGATCGCGCAATAGTCTTAATAAAAAGGAGCACAAAGTTTCCTTCACGTATTAATATACGTTTATATAGATATATTAAGATACAGATATGCACTTAAGAATACTATTATGTTTTATAGTTATATAATTAATCTTTTCCCAGATATTGCAGTTGAAATTAATCAACGAAATCAATTTCAAAGGATTTTCCTTACCACCTTCTGCTATTGATAATTGATAGAGGTTATTTTACGAATTTCTCTGAATAAGAAAAGGTTTTATTGAAATCACCTGAGAATTGATGAGGTTTCCTTTCATTTACGTAGAAGCCAAGATTAAGAATTTTAAAACTTTCCGTTTCAATTGGAAACGAACGAATTTTCATTTTATTACCCAATCAATTCTAAACTTTTATATCCTTCGATACAGAGGAATTTTTAATTAGAAAAAGTTATGGATCAATTAAAAAATACTTAATTTAATTTTTGTTCAAAGGAATTCTAACTTTGAACTGAAAATAGGTAATTTAAGACTACATTACATTACGTATATTTTATGCTAGCTGCTGTCCCATAACTTCGTTCGCGTTTTACAAGAGGGTTAAGGATGAAATTGTTCAAAGCTTATATATAAAGCTATGTTAATTCAATTAATATTTTTAAAAGGAAAGATGGATAAATAACGTATGTGAAACTTTTTTATTGTTTCCTCAACTCTGTTGACTCCTTGAGAGCTCAAAAATTTGAAATTTTACATAATTTGTCAACTTTTAATACAGTATTTATATTTTTGTAAACAATATGATTTCAAAAGTTGTACACTGGTTCAGTGTCAATAATCTGCTTCCAAATGGTAACAAAACTAAGTGTATTAATATTTCAACGCCTAATGTAAAACATAGTGATACCAATGTACAACTTAACGGTAAAAAAATGGATCTTGTGGACTCTACTACATTGTTGTACTACACTGTAGATAAAAAATTGCATTGGGGGCCACATATCGAGAAATTGGCCAGTAGACTAACAGTAGCTACTTTCATAGTGTTATAAAGTATCTTCACGCCCATATCCCCGAAGGGGTAGGCAGAGGTACAACAAGAGCACCCACGATTAGCCGAAGATACTTGGTCCCACAAATGTGATAGGTGGCAAGCCTATCGCCAACCGGGCACTTTCCAATCCCGAGTAACTTTGTGTTTCTCAGAAAACTGAAAAAACACTTTTTAATGTGCCCGACCCGGGGATCGAACCCGGGACCTCATGTGGTCAACGCCAACGCTGGACCACTAGACCACAGTCATATAGAATTCTTGTCTGGGGGAATTCCGCTGAAATAAATACAATATTTGTATTATAAAATAGGGCTATAAGGGCAATTTACAATCTTAGCCCAAAGAATTCCCTGAGAGAAAAATTCAAAGAAATCAATATTTTAACTGTAATTTCTCAGTATATATTTGAAACGTACGTACGTAAAAATATTTGCTTATTTAAAAAGAGTAGTGATGTTCACTCCCTAAATACAAGGAATAAAACCAATCTTGCTGTGCATGTCTCTCGCCTCCACAGAATAAGCAACTCTTTTATGGGGCAAAGTATACGCTTCTACAATAAACTGCCTGATGCCATTAGAGATTTACCAGTTAACAAATGCAAAAAATGTGTTAAAACAGTGTAAAAAAGGTTACTATAAAATATCTGAATACCTAGATGACAGGAAAACATGGGATTAACTGCTCCTCATATTTGTAATCTTTATTATTAGTGTAACAAATAGATACTTACAAATTAAACATTATGTAATATTTAAAAAACGATATGAAAAAATGACAAGCCCGCTCAGTTTTTCCGTCGGATCTTCTCAGTTTGTGGCCGCATTTCCGATCTGGTAGTAGTTTAAACAAAAAAGGTTGACGCGACAAATTAACTTGTAAAAAGTTTTATCATCGACATAGCATAGTAATATCTCTAGACTTGCAACTTTAAACAAAATGTCTTTCATAAACGGCCCCACGAATTTGTTTTCTTAAAACAGCTAGTTTGTTTTTTATTATCATCAAGTAATAATGATTGGCGGTACGATCAATGCTCGTCCCTCATTGGGTAAATATCGTATTGTCATATTTAAATCAGTGGTGCGTGAAATTTAAAATAAGAACAACAATTTGACGGACTGAAAAAATAGGGAGGGTGCTATATGAAAGGTAGCAATAAAAGATTGACTTAATTTTTTAACCAGTCGATTTTTAATATTTTACATTTTTTTAATATGTACTTAAAACTGCTAAAAATCGAAATAAGTTTTGTAACATACAGCTTTTTAATTATAAAAATTAAGTCATTTACAACAAATTTTATTTAATTAAAATATTTATTACACTAAATGTACAAAAGATGAACTTAACGTCTGAAGAATTTTCTCCCATTAAACCTTAAAGTTGTAATTATATATTCTAGATTGAAATATATTTATTGATGGATTCTCTTTAACATAATTTGGGAGATAATTCCAGAGACGTATTGCTGTAAGCGTAAAAGATTCCTAATAACTTTCTGTGTTGTGAACTGGGACCAAAAGTGCATTAGTGTATAAAGAGCGCTGAATACAACCATGGGTATAAAAGTAATGAAACCGTCCACGTAAATATGATAGAGAGAAAGTAACTACCACGTAAATATGATGTAGTATTTAAAAAAGCAATATAATAACATGATCATTCCGATGGTTACGCAAGTCCAACCATTTTAATTGAGATCGAAACTGACTTACGTGACCAAAACTTAATAAATCTTCTTCATATTTTTAAAATAACTTTAAGACTTAAAGTTTTTCAAATCTGATTTTAAGAAACTAGTCAAATAACATAAATTTAATTTACTTGAATCTTTTGCTTTGCTTGATTCGTTCGGGATTTATTTACGACTTTCATTTTTTTTAATTCTTTTTGACGTTATTTTGTTATTTTTCAACAAATCGATTTTGAAGCTAAGACAAAATTTAAGAGCTCAAATATTGAGTTGACTGCCATTCAAAGGATCAAAATTGATCGTCGTTTTGAAAATACTTTCAAAAAAAAAGAAGAAAAAACTCCTTTACACCCGTATCCCCGAAGAAGTAGGTTGAGGTACAAGTACAACCACGATTTGCCGAAAATATTTAAGCCCCATAATGTGACAGGTGGCAAGCCTATCGCCAACCGAGCACTTATCCAATCCCGGGCAATGTTCTTTTTATCAGTAAATTGAAAAAACACATTTTTCGAATTGCTCGACACGAGAATTAAACCTAGTACCTCATGCGGTCAACATCGACACCGGACTACTAGACTACAGAGATGACAACTGTTCAAAAACGAAAATAGTTATATTTTTAATAAATTCTAGAGTTTCAAAAATCTATGTTTTAGTATACTTTTTGCTCCTTTGAGCTTTAAATACCTATCCTAGGTGGTAGAGTTCTGCATTGTCTCGCCCGGGTCTGGTACCACCGCCTTACCTATTCCTGCCGCAATAGCGTCAGTGCTTGTCACTGTCGTGTTCCGGTTTGGAGAGTAAGGTAGCCGGTAAACTTATGCATGTGGCACTAGACCTCGCCACAAGATAGCACCGCACCATGAATGAATGAATGAATGAAACTCTTTATTGTGCACAAACTTAGAATTTAAAAATAAATTTTTAGTATAATTAATTACTATACTCTTAGTACACAAAAGCGGTCTTATCGCCAAAAGAGCGATCTCTGCCAGACAACCTTTGTTGATAAGGATAACATTTAAAGATAGAGTAGGGTATCCATAACAGATATATATATACTATTATATTATCTTATGACTATATACCTATTTTACATACAGATGTTTTTATATGTATAGTTGATTTTATATGTATAGACATACAAATTATGCAAGCACAACAATATGCACAAAAATCAAAATAGGACAATATATATATATATATATATATATATATATATATATATATATATATACATATATATATATATATATATATATATATATATATATATATATATATATATATTATTTATTCTGTAACACTTAAATTCAAATAATACGTTTTGACTAAATTTTTAAAAGTATTTAATGATTTCGCACGTCTAATGTTAGTAGGTAGCTTGTTCCACAGCTTAATAGCTTGAATCGTAAAGGAATGTTCATAAAAACATGAATTATGAACAAGCATACGCAAGGTAAGATTTTCACCTGAACGCAGTTTCATAACCTGACTGTCAAAAATTTCAAATTTTTCCTTTAAATATTCTGGAGTAATTGGATCAAACAGCACACAGTACAATAAGAAGAGAATATGAGCATCACGGCGAAGTTTAATAGGAAGCCACTTGAGGTGTAAACGAAACTTGGATACATGATCATATTTGCGTAAACCAAATATGAATCTGATACATATATTCTGGAGACGCTCAAGTTTATTTAGCTGTTCTTTCGTAAGGTTAATAAAGCATACGTCTGCATAATCCAGAATTGGAAGTAGCAGAGATTCAGCAAGTGCAACTTTGGTAGGTATGGGTAGTAAATTCTTTAATCGCCTTAAGGAACTCCAGGATGCAAATAATTTTTTACTAATTTCTTTAATGTGACAGGTCCATGAAAAAGTGCTATCAAAATATATTCCTAAATTTTTTACAGAGTTTGTGTATGGAATACTAATTCCATTTAGTTGCACAGCAGGTAATCTACACCAATCAACTCTTGCAATAAGTTTTGGACTACCAATTATAACTTGAGACTTTTTTGGGTTTATGTTTAAGCCAAAATTTTTACTCCAATTACAAATGGTAGCCAGGTCAGCATTGATGTCGTTGATAGCACGATGAAGATTTTCAAGATCAGTATGTGTGTAAATTTGGAGATCGTCGGCATACATGTGGTAGAGAGAAGACAATTGATGAGTAATTGAACTAATGAAGAAAGAAAATAGTAGAGGAGACAACACGCCACCTTGAGGTACGCCAGCAGTAATACAAGACCAATCAGAAAGTACATCTGCCCAGCGAATCCTTTGTCGGCGACCATTCAAATAATCTTGGAACCACCCCATTGCTGTAGGTGATATATTAATGGAGCTTAAAAGACCTAAGAAAATATCGTAGTCAACAGAGTTAAAAGCGTTGCTGAAATCCAACAAAGTAAGTACAGTTAGTTTTCTAGCATCCATCGCTAGTCTTATGTCATCACTTATTTTAACAAGGGCAGTTGTTGTGCTATGACCAGGACGGAAACCAGATTGAAACGTATTAAACAAGTTATTTCTGTTCAAAAACGATCTGAATTGCTGGTAATCAAGTCGCTCGAGGACTTTGGATAAAAATGGTAAGATTGAAAATGGCCGAAAATCAGAGAAAAGAGACGGATTGGTCTTTTTTGGTAAAGGGATTACAAATGCATCCTTCCAACAATTAGGAAAAGTACAAGATACAAGGTACAATATCTTTGGTGTCTATAGGCGATGGTTGACTCTTTCCTTCAAGATACCCATCTGCTTGTTTGCTATCTTATTATGATATATAAAAAAAATCCTAGCTAGTGTATTTTGTCGGAATCTATTTAGAAAACCAATTCTTGTTTAATGTAGCAAAAAGTACACATAAACATCTTGTACTTCAAACTGGAAAAAATCAACAATAATTAACTTATTTTATTGAGCATAATACCATTCCTTTAGAGGCACAATTGCATGAACGCGGCACAATCAAAAATTAAGTCAATTTTGAGCGCTAGGAATGTTTCTATACATAGATTTCGCTGAGTTTTATTGAATAAAGTACTTCTGATTTCTGATTTCTTGTTATGTAAGACATTTTCAAAGGTTACATATTTCAATTCTAATTTACTTTAGGAACAAGTATATATTTTTTACTCATAGCAATAAACAAATAGCGACCCAACTGTGTAATAGTCGTAAAAAAGATAGCTGACATATGTGCCCTCCCATAAAGTACTGAATTTATTCCCTACCTTACAATCGTGATACGGGGGCGACAAGGAATAACTAACGTAGACATGAAGATTGTTTGAATTTATTCTCGAATTGTATTTATTATAGAGTAACATTGTTTTAGTGTTTGGTAGTGAACTATTATACAGAGTTACTTTTAAAGGTTCAGCCAAATTTTCAGAGGTTAGAATCGATAATATGTTCGATATATGTAATAAAAAAATTTAGCTTTTTAACAGCAGATTATTTTAAAGCGCGCCTTTCATGGTACGCCGGTGATTTTTGCCGATATTGTAAGCCCTAAAAAAAACTATTTGTGATACATTTATAATTTTTTTGTTTTTTATAAAATTGTCTTTTATTTTTGTAGGATACGAATAAAAAAATTTGTAAATTATATATTTTTATTTTAAAATCTTAGATGAAAATAGGCTAAAAGTGAAAAAAAACTCGAACATGTAAATTTTTTATCATTTTGATGGAATATAATTTTTAAAATACCCGAATTTAATACAATAATTCAGCTTTAATTTGAATATTAAGGGCTTCTTCAACATCCAAATCATCATCATTTATCAATGTATCAAGAATATTCTAATTTGGAATCGAAGACTACGCCAAGCGGTTGCCATTTCGCGCCAAGATTACTACGGAAACTATGCGCCGCGCGGCGCTTTCTCGCTTATCTCGCCCATACCCTACACCTCCCATCGGTGAATCATACATGTGTGAGTAGCTAAAGAGTTAATATACACCGGGATTATACGCAAATCACGAATCACGGATGTCATTTTAAAACAAATGCTAAGAAATCGACGGCGTACTGAGCTCTTGATCAGCGTCCTGAGATAATCCCATCCATCCCTACCCAATACGTGATAGGCTTTTAAAGTGTTAAACTCAAAATTTGCTTTTTATCCGACACAAAAAACGTTTCATTACACAAAATTCCAACAAAAATATTTTAATGCATTCAACCAAATTTAAAGTGATCGAGAAAAATGTGCCCTAAGTACATTAATAAATTATACATACTAAATGACACACTAACAACGTTATAGAGTTCAGTCACAAGACTCAGTGCATCCAAATTATAAATTTAAGGGATATTTTTAAACGATTTTTTTATATTATCTAGTATTAATTTTACAATAATTTAAAATTTTTTTTTTAGTATTTATATATGAATTTCTATGTATTAGTATGGTTGACCAACACCCATAACAAGCAAATAATTTGCTTACTTTGGTTTTTTTTTACAAAATCATCGATGAATTATACAAATTTCATAACAATAATTAAAACGCACTTTCAATTCCCCTTGTACAATTAACCTTGTACATAGGTATTATATAGTAGGGGAGTCCAAGTGGGGGTTTTGGTATTTACTCCAGCACGTCAGATTAACATAGGGAAGATACCTCGCATACTGTTACTCCCCTCTATAGAAATGGCTTATATTTGGCTCTACCAAATATAAGCCATTTCTATAGAGGAGGGTAACTATGACAGAATAAAAACAAAATTAAGATAATACTTTTTTCGTAATTCTCACATAATTTCCTCCATAGTAAAAGAAAATTCAGTCGCGCTCGAGACTGTCAAGACAACATTTTTTTGCAACTTTGTGACCCTCCCACTCTCTCACGCTTGAATCATCAGATTTTCTAAATTTTAGCTGGCAATTAACCCACCATACCCTAGTCTAACGCGCATCAGTGTTTCCATGTCAATGTTTTTATTTCTAACATTTTCTTTTATCTGTAGATTTTTCCCCCACCATTGAAATGAAAAACATGATATAACCATTTATTTTCCCTATAATTAAACCTACAAAATCCAATAGGTCCTTACGACGCTCGAGTAACTATTTAGCATCTTGGGCACCCTACTAATATACTTACTACTTTATCTGTTTAATCGACGGCGTTGCTACTAAGACATAGAGTTGCTATGTATATGGGTTTGCTGGTAAATTATTGTACATACTGAAGTACTCTCCTTTCAGTTCTCGATTTTGATACAGAGTCTGTAAAAATAGGTACTTAAAGTTTGACCTAATTATCCAATGTTTAGTATAGACATCTGCACATAGACATCAAAGTTCATTGTTAACAAACAAGCGAGTCACTTTCAACCGTGCGGTGACCAAACTTTTTGTATATTTACTACACTAGTTTCGTTGAGGTTTACTATGGCTTTAAGCAATATTCTTTTTATTATATCGTTATCGGTTATATATGACCATAAACTATTATGTCCTTCAATATATTATTATATGGTCTCTTATCAGTCAACCTGTTTAAGGAATTTTACTAAGAAAAACTGTCAGTAAAATGGTATTTCAAAAATAGCAACTGTAGTTTCAATTTTATCTACCGAACAGAAAAGTTAGTGGCAGGGTCTTATAAACCGATTAATTTTCAAATTTAAATCAGCGCAAGTACATAAGTAGCGTTTTGCAAAGTTTTGGCTTTACCTAAATCTCAGAAATACCGGTTTCCTTAATGAGCAAAATTGTAAGGGTTTTGAATAAATAAACCGGGTTTAGAGGTTTTTTAAAAATATTTCTTTGGTGTACGCCGCTCCCAATTTTTTGCCGCATTTTCGTGACATGAGATTCTATGGTCTTGGCTCAAACCGGTTCAAGACAAAATGGAGTCAGGCTACCCTGGGCAGATAGCTGTAGCTACAGCTCTTTAAGCTTTAAGCTCTTGCGCTCATGTGGAATATAGGAGATAGCCCCCCTATAATATGGAATATAGGAGATAGCTACTTCATTCCTAAGTCCAGATCAGCTATTGCTGCGCACCGCCTCTCGTTCGTAGTTGAAGATGATAAAAAGCGACGAGGGGAGCCGCGTGCGGGGTTTTTCATACCCTCTTGGCCGCTAAGAGGTGGGAGCTTTGATGTTTCTTCGTATTCATCGGTCCATTCCTAGTATGACGTAAACGACTGTTGGAAGGTCGAATGCTATGATGTTTCATAACTGGTGAATAAACATTTTGCAATTTTAAAAAGTTTAGACTATGTGTCGTGTCTGTACGTCTCGTAATAACGCAAAAATGGCTTTACCAATCTTAAAGAAAATTGGTGTACAGTGAAATCAAGCAACTGCGCAAATTATAGATAGTGTATGATTTTTTTATTATCAATGACTTTTATTTGGTGTAAACGAAGCGAACTAGTGTTATTTATATAGTTTATTTATGTAGTCGTAGTAGTATTTTTTATACATATTACAAGATATTTTTTTTGCAATTGGCCCACCTCTCGTTCCCACCACTGTAACTTCTGTAAACCAGAATTAACAGCGGCATTCGACCTGATAACCTCTGAGTTGCGAGCTCAGGGTGCCCTGGGGAAAAGCTTAGCTGTCTTGGGACCCGCAACGAAATTAATCAGAAGAATATAAGAGGAGTAGGAAAATACATCCTGTTTCCCTCCCTTTTAAGCAGGAGATAGCAAAATATTAAAAGCATTAAAATGCTACGAAATGAGTTTTTTACAATCAGGTTAAGCCTGATTGCTATTGCACCAAGGAAGTTTGAAAATTAGGGACCTACCAAATGGCCTACTTAATTTTGCTTCCAGTAGTAAGTATGACAAAAGCGCTTGAAGGCACGGAATTTTCCACGTGTTCCCACAAGGTCGGAGTAATAAATTACACCGGATATACATTGAATACTATCAAGCATTTGACTACGTTCGTTTTGCCAAAGATTACACTCCCAAAGATATATTACAAGATAGCAAACAAGTAGATACCTCTAATGGAAAGAATCAAGGATCACAGTGATAATAATAAGCATTGACGCAAGAGACGTTGCGGAACTCTACCACCTAGTAGTTACTATGGTAATCAATATAAGAATATACAAATAATTAACTTTTTCTTTGATTTAGTGTTTAGATTGTTTATCTCCAATCACGGAGCCTTCATTTCAATTCCTCTCTGTAACGGGCACGATAGAACATATCACGGGCACGATAGATTCAATCACACAATCATACACGTGAATGATTAGTATATAATGTAAAGGAAATTTATACTAAAATACAGTTTAATAAAACACATATACTAATTGATGTGTGACTGTCATTTAACTCACGTAATATTGGTGACCCCGACTAGTGAACACGCAAAAGGAAAAATGAACAACCCAGCGCTAACTTCGTGCAGAAGCCCTCCAGCATCAAGAGAAAGTTTGGCAACATCCATGGAAATCGCATCTGAATCCACAACGACAAGAATACCTGATTTTAGGAAAGATTATCCACGCGTATGGTTCGCTCAAGTAGAGGTCATCATCCTCCCTCAGAAGAACAGTAACGTGGTGAACTACAACCTCATCGTAGCCAAGCTAGGCAAGGAAGAAATATTACAAGTAAGTGATATTGTTACAAACCCAATAAGTCGAGAGAAGTATAAATTTCTAGATAAAACTAGGAAATTTACAGAAAGTGCTCTGTGTCTCATAGTAGGGAGGTGACAACCCTGTTTCCCTGATGAGCATAAAGAGAAATTAGTTTCACTTATTGTAAAGGCATGAATTTCAAAAAAAATAAAATTTGAACAAATAGAAGGTGCCCTGAGTTTCATAGTATGGAGGTAACAACCTCGTATCCCTAATGAACATATATACTTATTATTGGTCTCACTTATTGTTGAGGTATAAATTTCTTAATAAAACTAAAAAAATACAAAAAGTATACTGAGTCTTATAGTAGTGAAGTAACAACCCCGTATCCCTGATAAGCACATAGAACTATTAGTCTCACTTCGCTTACTAGCTGGCTACTTTATCCTCTAAACTGAAAAATTACAGTAACAAGCAGCAGCGTTAATATGACAGGAATAGATAAGGCGGTCTTCAATGAATCAAACGACAGTAATCTTTTTACAACATTCCACAGATGTTTATCGAAAGCTTAATTCTAATTTTATAGGATTTTGTTCAGCGCAGATCTGCCAAACCGTACATTGATAAACGAGCAAGCAGATTACTCGACGCGCATACAAATATACTGAACGTATATCATCTTTAATATCCTGCGGTACAGATTCCTTAAGGGTGGCGTAAGGCGTTAGATTTGTTTTCCTTTGGTGTTCCCATTCAGCTTTATGTAATTTATGATTTTTTACTACACATAATATACTTCACAATATTACAATATATGTTATTCCATAAAAAGAGGTGTAAACCTGAAGTTAAAGGTGTTATGATATATACTTGAAGGTTATTCGTAATAATCAATTTTTTTTAATTCTTAAAAGTTGATAATTAGTTTTTACTGACAGGTAATTCTAGTAATAGTAAATATAAGTATGTTCGTTCCATTTTGTGGGCCTCCTTTGAAGAAGATCATCTGGCAAAATGGCAATTCGTAAAAAGCGAACGATTTGCTATACATCACTCTTGTCATAATCACTTGGTCGTAGAGTTCTGCAATGTTTCGCTCAGATTTTCGTATCACAGCCTTTCATGTTCCTGCTGCAATAGCGCTTTGTAGGATAAGGTTGCCGGTAAATGTATGTAGGTTTGTATTGTATTGTAGGATTGTACCATTCCACCACCAGGATAGCAGCGCACCTATAACAAATTTGTTGTCTATAGGCGATGGTTGTCTCTTTCCATCAGTTCTTGTTTTCCATCTCAAGATACATATAAAAATATATTATTTGCTATCCTTTTTTCTATGAGCTGATCTCTGCAATTCAATGTGTCTACGCTTTTTTAAAAAATATTTCGTTTACCCACAATCATTCAGCCAGCATTGTTCAGGTAAAATTGGTATACAGTATTACTGCAAGTCAAAGGAATGACTGGTGATAAAATAAAAATCATTATTCTATCATTGGAATAAATTATTCTGAATTTAAAAATTTAATAATTCCCGATACGTCAGCAACAATCCCTCATCACCAGGCCACTGTCAGCCATGTGCATTCTATCTATTCCATAGATCTTTCCACATGTAACTGGTCATCAAGAGACCCACCCTCATTCAATATTTTGAATTCTAAACACGAATACTTATTGAGATCCTGACACTAATGCTAAAAATTTTAATATCCTGGAAACAGATGCTTTTATTTCCGCCAAATGTAGGTAAGAACCATCTCAGCACACTAGACTTTCGATTAAAAAGAACGCAACCAAATTGATCACTTGCTAGGAAGCTACGATGCAATAGACAGACACATAGACACACACGTCAAACTTATAATACCACTAATTTTATGTCGGGACTAAAAAACGTGGCTTCCTGTATTATTACTAGCTGTTGTCTGCGGATTTACATATATATGCAATATTATAGCATTAGTAGCGCCCGATAACCCGCTACGTGATAAAAAAATCCCACATTTTACCGCGATGCAAAGTATATTATGTGTTAAGTCTGTACATAAATTATAAATAAAATAAAATGATATAATCTTTATGTATATCAAATCTCACCCACTACCGTTTAGTCAGTTTCCGTTAGTTAGTTGATATTTTCTATAAATATCAGTAAGTATATATGCCAAATTAAAATAAATCTTAGAAAGAGGCTTTTAATATTCTGTACCTGTAGAAACTTCAGAATATAATATAATATAATAAATGCAAGTTTGTCTGTCTATTGCGCATTCAGGACTAAACCACTAAATCGATTTTATTTATTTAAATTCTCTATTGCACAAAAATGGTACAAAGGCGTAACTTAATGTTAATAAGCATTTTCTCACAGTTTACCTTCCTTGATACTGAGAGAAAAAAACTTGGGTAGTGCATAATAAATTTATTACGAGCTGTTTATAAAATTAAACACTACGTACTATTATTATCATAACTAACCTATTAATTATTTATGAAATTTGACATTGGGTTGTATATCAGGGCTCAAACATAGGCAAACCTTTTTCAAAATCAACCCGTAAGTGGCTGAAATAGGGAATGAAAGATTGTATAAAAAACAATGTCAACGATATGGTAATCTACTCGTGGGTGAAGCTACCTGGACCAGCTAGTATTTAGTCATTTCATATTAGCCATTATAATTTTTCAGCCAATAACATTCGGGGGAATTTATTTTGAACTAAAAATAGATACTTTTTTATATACATATCATTAGATAGCAAACAAGCAGATGGCTCTCCTGATGTTAAAAGATACCATCACCTACAGACACTATAGGTGGTAATGGTAAGTTGCTATCCGTGTGGCGGGATGGCAACGCCACATGCATAAGTCCAGCTACCTTAGTCTCCTAAGCAGTACACGACAATGACAAACATTGACGCTATTGCGGTAGAAATAGGTAAGGCGGTGGCACCATATACCCGGGCGAAATATTGCGGAACCCTACCACCGAGTAGTAAATATTATATTATTCGTCTGCTACTAAACGAATCATTTCTGTTTGTTATATTTATGTAATATTATTATATTAAAGAGAAAAGATTTATGAAAGTTACAAATTACATAATTTGCTAAGAAATTGCAATACAACGAACTTACAGAGAAGCTCTCTGAAATAATATTTATTCCATTCATAGTGACTTGTTCATGGCGGTATTCGCAGTAATGAGATTTAAGTACACAAGCTGTTCATTAGCAAGTTTATTGCACGCCGTACTTAGCTATTGAAAATTTCTGACAACCTTATTACATAATCTGTACACGGTGGGAACTACAAACCGGGGCTGTTTGCGAAGTAGGAACAAAGGTTCCCAATTCTCCTAATATTGAGTTTGAGATTCTGTTTGTATTTTCATTTCTGATTATTATTTTTCACTTAGTAACAAATTTAAATGTTAAAAGTATATGAATATTATCGCGCCGCATGCGGCTTGTGAATACATTGAGTTGCTCTATACGATTGTGTAGCCAACCATGGCGAGGTGGAAAATATTAATGTAAATAACTTTATTATTATACGCTCAATTATTGTTTTAATAAAGTAACTTTTTCTTCACTCTTCGCTGTGTTGGTCCCGGCCTCCTTTGAAGAATAGGCCAAGTGCCGTTCTGCCAGACAGGTCGTAAAAGGTGACCGATTGGCTATCGAGTCACTACCATCGTGGCTACTAGGTGGTAGAGTACTGCATTGTCTCGCCCGGGTCTGGTACCACTGCCTTACCTATTCCTGCCGCAATAGCGTCAGTGCTTGTCGCTGTCGTGTTCCGGTTTGGAGGGTAAGGTAGCCGGTAAACTTATGCATGTGGCATTAGACCTCGCCACAAGATAGCAACGCACCATTAACATCTTCGGTGTCTATAGGCGATGGTTGACTCTTTCTATAAGGAGACCCATCTGCTTGTTTGCTATCTTATGATATAAAAAAAAAACTTTGTATATGTTTCATTTGTGTCGTCATGTTTTTGTATCTTAGATATTTATATTGAGGTACATAAAATATATTTGTATAACGTAGGCACAGGGTAAGACAAAGACTGGTCATGATCAAATTGATTCCCATTACCGGACAGCACCCAGCGCTGTTCGGTAATGTCAAGAGTTCCAGTAACCGTGTATGTATGTAGACTGTAGAGAATCATGAAACTTTCTCTATAGTAAGCAAGGCATATCCGCAAGCATGTATATGTATTGTCGCCTCTGTGGTCTATTGGTCCAGCGTTGGCGTTTACCACATGAGGTCCCGGGTTCGATTCCCGGGTCGAGCACATAAAAAAAGTGATTTTTCAGTTTTTCTGAGAAGTACAAAGTTGCCTGGGATTGGAAAGTGCCCGGTTGGCGATAGGCTTGCCACCTATCACATTTGTGAGACCAAGTATCTTCGGCTACTCGTGGGTGCACTCGTTGCACCTCTGCCTACCCCTTCGGTATATACTACTACTATGTATATGTATTCATGCACTTGATTTTGTAAATATATAATATAGTTTGGAAAATCAAAATCGCACGCTTCAAAAAATTTGATTTTGTAATTATTTTTATATATCGGATTCTTTTTTTCGAATTGAGAAACGATCGTAACGTAACGGATAATAAAAAAAAAAACGGATTAAACCCAAACTAAGAATTGAAATTAAAAAAAATATTTATATATATCTAAAGTTACTTACTGTTATTAATAACTGCCATCATTATTTGTGATTGTCAAAATCTTCAGTGGTCATAGCTTGTGGAGTAGGGAGACGTTATAAAATAATCACAGTAATAATCACTTCACTTAAAATACTCAACCATATAATCAGAAATTTCATTAAATAGTTATAAATTATTGATATTATATTGTAACGTCCACCGAGTACCTAGTCGCGTCTTCTTGAAAATTGCTTTATCCCAAGTTTCATAAGATGGCCGCCTTACCAGTTGTGCCTATAACTAGCCGATTTGTAGTCTTTTATTATTTAATTAAAAACACAAAATCACACAGTCATTTGCAATAAAAAAAACTGTGCACTGTTTTTCTGAACCTAATAAAAATATACCTCTATATATTAAGTTTTACGGGTGTAATCGCGTCAGAATTTTATCAGTTTTTCACAATATTAGTAATTGTCTTTTAAAAATATCAAAAGTATCAAAATGAGTGTTTTTTTGACATCTCTTTATATTAGTGTTTAATGAATATTACAATGACATTTTTACTTAAGAATGTTGCTCGATTTAGAGAAGGCGAGAGTACAGTACTATCCCACGCTTTGCGTTAAGGAGTACAAAAGGCAAGTGTTAATTGTTATTTTTGATTTCGTTGTAAAATATTCATTATTAATTGGAAAATTTTAATTTCGGCTTAATAAAAACTTGTAGCATTCGAATGACTACTTCATAGAAGCAATGCGCTGAAAGAGCTATAGTGCATTGCTCCTATGAAGTAGTCATTCGAAGCTCCGTAGCTCTGTACAATTTGCTACGATAGTAGCAAATGCTACGGAGTTTTAATAGGATACATTTTCAGTAAAACTTTTTTATATCAAACAAGCAGATGATTTTTTTTTCTTCAAAAAGGTAACGATTGCCTAAAATAACCAGATAAACAGTGCCTTATTATGTCATACTAGTTGTTGCTCGCGACTTCGTTCGCGCGGACTTCGTTTACTCCGCACAGCTCCTCCCCCGAAGGTGATAGCGTGATAATATGTAGCCTATATGTTGACTCGACCTTTTTTTTTTTTTTATATCATAAGATAGCAAACAAGCAGATGGGTCTCCTGATGGAAAGAGTCAACCATCGCCTATAGACACCAAAAATGTTAATGGTGCGTTGCTATCTTGTGGCGAGGTCTAATGCCACATGCATAAGTTTACCGGCTACCTTACCCTCCAAACCGGAACACGACAGCGACAAGCACTGACGCTATTGCGGCAGGAATAGGTAAGGCGGTGGTACCAGACCCGGGCGAGACAATGCAGAACTCTACCACCTAGTAGCCACGATGGTAGTGACTCGATAGCCAATCGGTCGCCTTTTACGACCTGCCTGGCAGAACGGCAGTTGGCCTATTCTACAAAGGAGGCCGGGACCAACACGGCGAACCTATAAGTAATATTCATGCAAAATTTGAAGTAAATCCGTGCAGTACTTTTCGAGTTTACCCCGGACATACATTGACTTTCCTACGATTTTATTATATAATGTCATGTCATATAAGTCAGTAGTTCTATTCTTAAAAAATCTGTCAGCTCGACCATTACTGGATATTAAATGTTTTATTTAAATAAAGAATATTCTCAACCCAACAATGTTTTTACATGTATAAGTTTGACAGTCAACAGTATTAAAAAAAATTGGTATAGTACGTGTCAGGCTACGCGCAATGTAGGGTTCCGAAATTGCCCGTTACTATAATGCGAAATAAGAAAATGGCTTTTATAGTGTCATAATATGAATATTTAAGCTATTTAACGTCAATGAAAAATATATATCCACACCACAGGTTCACTTCTTGACTCTAACAAAAATTAGCACTTAAAAGCTTAATATTTCGCAGACGAGTCCCATAATTGAAGACTTGTTTCCACAAACCTAGAATATTTAATATTTTATACAAACCTATTCAACGATACCCGCACACAATGGGGTACGTGAAAAAAAAATTAACATCCCCACTTCACATGTAGGGGAGCTGCCCGGAAAAAAAAACACTTTGTTCACTTAACTAATATGTATATTTGTAATAAGTTGCAGCTTTCTAGTAATAAGAATCTGTGAGCAATCGTGCAGACGGACGGACGGGTGGACAGATGGACGGATATAGCGGAACTATAAGGTTTCCTAATTTACTTTGGAACCCCAAAAATGATGGTTTTAATTTTATCGGTGCAATTTTAACAACATTTCCACTTTGTCCTCGCCCGGGTCTGGTACCACCGCCTTACCTATTCCTGCCGCAATAGCGTCAGTGCTGGTCGCTGTCGTGTTCCGGTTTGGAGTGTAAGGTAGTCAGTGAACTGCATGTGACATTAGACCTCGCCACAAGATAGCAACGCATCTTTGACATTCTTGGTGTCTATAGGCGATGGTTGGCTCTTTTCACCAGGAGACCCATCTGCTTGTTTGCTATCTTATGACATAGAAAAAATATAGACAGTTTTATCTTACGCCTCGTAGAGAATATTATTACTCGTAACTAAAACGAGTAATTTTATTGAAAAGCACGTTTAGTTTATCCTTATCAGATGTGTTTTTTAATTATAGTATCTTTTTATATCATAAGATAGCAAACAAGCAGATGGTTCTCCTGATGGAAGGAGACAACCATCACCTATAGACACCGAAGATGATAATGGTGTGTCACTATCCTTATAGCGGGGTCTTAATGTCACATACATTTTTTCCGGATATATTACCCTCCAAACCGAAACACGACAGTAACAAGCACTGACGCAATTGCGACAGGAATAGGTAAGACAGAACCGGGCGAGACAATGCAGAAATCTAGCAAGTAATCTCTACCACGACACTGTATACAGTGAGTGGGCCACCTGATAGGAAGCAGTTACCACTGCCTATGGACATTTGCAATATAAAAGGCAAGTTTCTAATATGATGCAGCCTTTTAAGAATTTTGTTAACACTCCTCTTAGAAATTCCAATATCAAAGCTACTCGGAAAAACAGTATGAGATAAGCTATTCCAGAGTTCGATTGTTCATATAAAGAAAGTATGTACAAATCGAACAATCGTAGATGAGCAATCATCAATATGGTGTAACGGAATCTCTCAATATGGCGTGTAGTGTAACTGGAGGAACGTGGTTGTCGGCACTAAATTAAATAACTCATCAGGACACACGCCATTATACATTCTTTACTACGTTTCTCCGCTAAAATATGGATTAATCCTATTTTGATAGGAATTTTAGTATTTTCTTTAAATAAAATTATTTTTCTGTTATATTTTCTCACTGTGATTCCACCTTCTAACTTTCGATTTAAATACTAGTTTTAAATTGGCCTCAATAAAACTATATTATTTTAAATTGACCTGAATCTGATGCAATACTAAAAGAGGAAAGAAGGGGTCAAACCAAATCGCACGACTTCTCACCAAGAAGGAGTGAGGGTTGATATGTATATGATAGGTATCTGCTTTAATAATATTAGCTTTAATTATTAGCATCTGACATGGTACTGCTGAGTACGTCGATTGGTGATCTCTGGAAACGGATAAGTATCTGCGAAGGAAATGCCCGTGATTATGGCCCTAAATAACGCACAAAAAAGAAAACTTATCGTGTTTAAGGCTGCGAGAAAATAAAACTCCAAATAAACCTGTGGTTAGATAGGCTGGCATGACATTTATATCGTTAGACATATTTACATATTTTGGTCAGGTTGTAAACGATAACTTGAGGGATTATGCGGGTATTGAATCAAAAAGCAAGCGCTGTCAGTGAAGGCAAATATGATTGTTCAAAGCGAAGCGTGAGCAGCACATGAATGATTTTTTATACTTCAGGCGGAGCACGCGAGACAGCGGCGATAGTTTGATGGTTTTTACCGTCCATTTTGGGTTGATTGGCGATCGCATAGATTTGACTTTCATAAAACAATCGCTTTTAACTTTAATGCAAAAATGGTAAAATACATTCAATTTAATAAAAATTAATAGTGAAATTTAATTATTTAATTTCATAACATAATTTTTATATTATAATTGAATAACGTTATTTTGATGATATACATTTAATAATTTGTCTTGTTTATTTAATTTAATTTTGACATTGTCATTTTAATTCATGTGCATTAATTTGTTAATATAATGATTCTGTAATGTAAGGTATGATTTATGGACCTGAAATAAATTATTTATTTAAAATTTATTAACAAAATAGGAAACCATTTTATGTGAGCCGACAGGCAAACTATTCTTCCAGCATTATACCTTTAGTACTTTTAAAAATCCAAAACTCAAATAAAAAATTAAGCTAATATAATTGGCTACTTACCGTGGATTTTTATGTGACCACGGTAATGTCATTTTACAAGCACTCTTTAGTACTACTCAACTTGACTTTTATTTATTCGCTGGAATTTTGTTCAGTGCAGTTCCGTCTAGTTCTTAGGATGCCTCGGTTTGAATTAATACGTTCGTTGAGCATGAGTTCAAAAATTTATGCTAATGATTCTACTATACAAATGCAGTGCACGAAGGGGACCATTGTGCCATTTGCCTCTTTTTTATTTTTAGGCAATTGGTGAATAACAGTCAGACAGTAGAGTCCTTCTCTTCTTTAATAGTATCGTGCACTCAGTAACAAATTATCAGTAACTATGATGAAAATATTATGTGAACTTTAGATCCTTTTAAAAAACTTACGCGCTAGGAGGAAACTGTGATTTGGCATTCTTAAATGTTTATAACGGTTATGTGGAGAATAAAATGCAGAAATATTTATATATAACTTCAGGTAAAATTTTGACTTCTGGACGATCTTTGATATCTTTCATCTAAAATTAAGTTGAAACTAGATTGGAAATTTATTCCGATCAAAAGGTAAAACCGCACTTCCAACTTCAAAAGTACGTTACAGAAACGTAGAAATGCACCGTTGCCTTTGTAATGTAATGTATCCGGTGGAATAATCCCGAAAACACGATACGGAGATTTCGTTCAGAGCAAATGCAACGTCGCCAATGAGATTTGTGCTCAGGAATGGATTGAGTGCCATTGTGTGTTGACTGCGGGACTCGATTTGTGATGGTGTTTGTGATTCGCTATTTGTGTTGTGTTTTTCAATGCTGCAGTTCTATTATATATTGTCTATGATTTTCATTTATTTAATTACTAGCTTATGATCGCGGCTTCGCTCACGTTAAATGGGAAGTAGGGCGGTTAGAAAGAGACAAAAAGTAGCGTATGTCACTTTCCATCCCTTCAACTATCTCCACTTTAAAAATCACGTCAATTCGTCACTCCGTTTTGCCCTGATATACGGAAAAAAAACACACGCATACACTTTCCCATTTATAATATTAATATGGATTATTTTTGTTGCATAAAATGCAATAATAGAAAAGTTTATTTATTAGAGAGGTAGAGATATTACACCTCATTTTAATGTAAGAAAGTTGTAGGTATATTCACATCTAATAAGATGATAGCTGCACATTTTTTAATGTTGAAATAATAATAATTATATTTTATTTCTTCGGATCAGTTGGAAAAAATCATTAATTTGATATAAGCTTGACCATTATACTTTTATTTTTATAGTATTAGTACCCTTGGGGCCTTATCTCTGAAGATATAGAGAGAGATTTACATCACGTAGGAAATTTCATGAAAGTTACGTTTTCCACAAAAACTGAAAATTTTATTCAAAATCTTTTTAAAGAATTTTGTGTCAATGAGCTGACTGAGGAAATCCATATGATTAATTCCGACCAAACTGCAAGATCACTTACAACAAGAATTAAAAAACATCTTCGGAATTGTCACTCGAATAAGGGTGCTTCTGTCTTTGCGCAATATGTTATAGAAGAGAATTATGCAAAAATAATTAAAAATTCTACATTTCTGCAGCAAATATAGAAGACTCAATGCCCAAGAAATGCTAAAAGTTATCCGAACAAATACTGTTAAAATGGAGCTCAATACTTCCCCAATGTTGTAGATTACTTGACTGCTATAGTACTCCCCCTAAGACCGAAAGTTGATCTCTAAGCCAGTAAAGTGATTGTGCCGAAAGTGCTCAAGTCTGTGGTGAGTTGAGACGAGCAGTATATGCACGGTCCTTGGTGAGTCGGGAATAGTGCGTGTCGCTAAAGTTCTCAGTGAGTCGGAACGAGTGGGACAGGGTTACTACTGAGGAATCCAATGAACGTTGAAAGTTTGAGGGGACTCCGAGAAGCGTGCCGTATCTTGTGTGAGAAAGTTATCAACTAGGCAACGATATTCCGTGTTGTTTGTCATGGAGGTCATGGTTATCGAAGTGATATCACTACTGCGGAAATGACGCAAGGGTGGAAATGGAAAATCTTGCCAACCTGACAATGTGTACAGCCTCGGGACCGAAGTCCACCTAAGAAGCGTTGAAACTTGATCTAGTATTACAAGATAAATAATTGATGAAGCACAATTTAGGATTAATTGAAATGTTATGTATTGTAGCACTGTAGATTGCTTGACCGCTATACAAGCACTGACGCAATTGCGGCAGGAATAGCAGTGGTGGCAAACCAAAGGATGTTGCAGAACTTTACCACCTAGTAGTCACAATAGTAGTGACACTTTTGTCAATACTTCTCTTTTCACAAACTGCCTTGACAAACAAAATTGTGAAACAAAAAACACCCTTGTTGAAACAAGCTTGGAAACAAAAAAAAATGAGTCTAAATCAACACGGGGGAAAACTTTAAATTTTTAAGATTTAAAAAAAAGAATTTTCTAATTTTGCACTCACTTTATAATAAACATAATGTCCTTTAGAAATGAAAACAAAAAAATGCAAGATTTTATCTAGTATTGACCCAAGGTCCTTACGTATAATATAATCTACTTTGCCGACAGGTACCTCGCTGAAAGCGAGTAAAGTCTAAAAGTGTCAATTACACATTATTGTAAAATAAGAATGCATAGTCATAAATAATATCTAGTGTTGATCCAGGCTCCTTATGTAAAAACAGAATCTGTTCTTCTGCCAGGTACCTCGCTGAAGACGTGCGAAATCGAAGCGTTACAATTACACATTAATATAAAATAAGAACGCATAGTCATAAATCATATCAAATGTTGATCCAGACTCTTTACGCAGAAACAGACTCTACCTTTCTGCTAGGTACCTCACAAAAGGCGTGTGAAGTCATTATTACAAAATAAGAACGCATAGTCATAAATCATAATATCTAGTATTGATTCAGACACCTTAGGTAGAATAGAATCTGATTTCCTGCCAGGTACGTCGCTGAAGGCGTGCAAAGTGTAAGCGTCACAATTACACATTAGTGTAAAATAAGAACGCATAGTCGTAAATCATATCAAATGTTGATCCAGACTCTTTACGCAGAAACAGACGCTGCCTTTCTGCTAGTTACCCCAATAAAGGCGTGTGAAGTGTAAGCGTCATAACTACACATTATTAAAAAATAAGAACGCATAATCATAAATCATAATATCTAGTATTGATTCAGACACCTTAGGTAGAATAGAATCTGATTTCCTGCTAGGTACGTCGCTGAAGACGTGCAAAGTCTAAGCGTCACAATTACACATTAGTATAAAATAAGAACGCATAGTCATAGATCACATCTAGTGTAGATCCAGGCGAGGATTTTCTGGAGTTGTTCTGGCGAGGAGCCTCGCTGAAAGTGTACGAAGTGTGTCAAATTACTATCGCCCTGTTGGTGGAGTGTATGTGAACCTTACTGCGCATCAATGGGACTCAAGTTCGATTCCCAAGAGAGACAAACTTTTATGTGATGAGCATAAATATTTGTATTTCAGGGTTTAGGCGCTGATTAAACAAATTTGAATTTTTATATACGTATTTCTATGTATTAGTATCGTTGACTAAGTTCCATATTACAAGCAAATAATTTGCTTAGATCAATTGTGTGATTTGTTTAGTGATATTTATAAAAAAAAACATTTGATACAAAATGTTATACTAATAAATTCCTACTCCATATTTACGCCTAATAATTAGTGCTTGTAACGATACTGTAACTGTAATATTATTATCTCAAATTGTCATCACGTTATTTCTGTTAAAGAGTAGGTAAATTGAGGTATTTTAAGCTCAAAGAAGCTTAAACTATTCCTAAGCATACTTATTCCTGAAATGAAAGTATTGTAATTTTCGAAAATATATCTATTTTCAAAATGATGTTCGACTATGATCTTTTGAGTGGTATTACTATGATCTTTTGAGTGGTATTCAATGTAATGTTTGAGCTCTAAATTTTATATGAAGTCGATTGGTTAAAAAATGTCTAAGAAATATCAAAAAACTTTATCAAACGAAAATTTTCAATAAAGATATTGAAAATTTTCGCCATTAATAAATCCTGAACAAATCAACCGATTTTAATATAATTTACTGTATTCGATGCAGTTTTTCAAGAACAAGACTGATCAGCTGACCAGATTTTTTTAATAAATCGGTATATTAGCCTTTTTAGCCTTAAGTTATTTTAAAAATACGAAGTAAGTTTGATGTAAACAGCGTAATTTTAATATATTTTAAAAAGCTGGAACTATAGAAAATTTGAATCGATTTTCATTTTTCAAACTGCATTTTACGTAGCTTTTAAGTACTAAAATATTGTAGAAGATCAAAAAATGATAAGTTGAAAAATTTTCAACCAATAATTTTTCAAGTTATGTCGAAAAAACACTTTTTTCAAAATTTTCCGTCAACTGATTTTGATGCAATTTATGCGTTAGATACAGTTTTTTGAGGAAAAGAGCTGATTAGATTTTGTATCCAATTAGAACATTGATTTATCAGGAAGTCATACTAAAAAACACTGTTTCGCCAAATTTTTTTTTCGAGGTTTTTTCAAACTTTGTCAAAATATCCTAGACCGAATTGATTTAAATTTTTAGGAAGTCTAAGTTGAGCGGAAACCTATCGAACGCCATTAACCGGGCTTCAATCGGTCAAGGCCACTAGGACTGTAACGGTTACGATTATCCGTTACATTCGCGGTCCCAATGGGTCAACACTAGTAGTGACGCGTCGGCGTCGGGTTTCACCTCCCCCGCCAATGGGTATGTAAGCGGACCCGCGCCGTCCACATGTCCTTTTTTACTGGTTCGGGGCATCTACGGCGGCGCTCGCTGGTGGACTGGGTTGTTCGGAGCTAGTGGCGTTTTTTCATCATTCTACTCCGCAAGGCGGATATGACTTCGGCTTGACATCGTTGTGCTGCAGCCAGACGTGCCGAGTACGGGAACCACCAACTCCACGAGACCCAGCTAAGTTCAAGAGCGTCCCCATCGCGCCGCTGGTACTTTTTTCCCCCGACTCACTTTTGCTGAGAGACTCTGAGATCCTTTACCGGAATTATACAATTACGCTTTTATTATACAATTACGCAAAAGTAAACATCTTTTTATTTCTAAAATCCCTCGGGAACCCATTACATTGCGCTACGTTGGGCGCCATTGTAATGGGTTTAGGTAGTTTTTTATATATATGTGTGTATGTCTACTTAACCCCCTTAGGGGGCTAAAATAGGGGATGTAAGTTTGTATGAAAAATTAAGTTTGTATTAAAACTGCGCGGGACAGCTAGTATACATATAAATACTGAAGTACTCAGAATAATAGATATGTTCGGAACATTCTATTATACGAATAGATTCATAAATAAGATATTTGGATACTTTACTAAAAGTTATGAACAGAATAGAAATATCTTCCTCTCTGTAAGTAATTGCTATTTGTTTCCGAACTTACTGCCGAAACACCGAAAAATAAATTGCTTTGTACCGATTAAGATCTCAGAAAACCAAGCAATATAGCAGTCAAAGATACAAAGTTTATGATATAAGGCGGCTCAGGATAGTCTCAATCTAAACACTAGGAAATTGGAATCGCTGAGCCAAGTCAGCGTTCGCAAAATAGTTTCCATGAAAACAAGTTGGCACCGCACTCCCTAAATTCCGAATTTAATTCAGCTCGTGCCAAGGAAATTGAGGTGAGGTGCATTATATGCATTTGCGTCGGAAATCAACGATGCGAGATATATTACTATGTTATGCCGTAATTAAAACAGTTCTAGATCTGCAATAATCCTTGATTTCGCAGTGTAAGACGAGGAAACGATCTATATTTTGCATATATTCGTAACATGGTTGACAGAGATTAGAAAACGTTAAGTGACCATTTACTTTATGAGAGAAAATGAAGGTAAGGTGCAACAGAAATATTCAGTTAAATATATACTTCATGCGTGCTGATATACTATCATCAGTACTTGGCGAAGTTGTATTTCATTCAGTTATTTTTTTAAATGTACTTTACATTTCACAATTAGATTTTTCATATTTCATACATATATTCGATTGGCTACTAATCCACTCTAAGTAATAAAAAACTAGCTGAGCGACCGAGCTTTGCTCGGATGTTTTTTTCATGTGAAAATAAATTATTAATAGATTAAATTAAAATTGGTCCACATAATATATATATATATATATATATATATATATATATATATATATATATATATATATATTTACGCATGGGGTATTTTAGATCTTGTATCAAATATAAAGCAACGTTTATGGTGTAATATATTATTATGAATTGCACGTTATACCAGTGGTTCATTAATTTAAAATACTTAGCCTTCGTTTCATTGTACGTAGAAATCTCGAGAATTTTCCAATAGAATTACAGCTTATTCAGTTAAAACTTCTTACCCAGTTGAAAATAAAAATAGAAAAACTACCCTCAATATTGAAAACTCATTACTTTTCCCTCCCTCTGTTGGTCTATAAGCTTCTAAGTTAAGAGCACTCGTAATTTTCATCGGGACCTTGCCAGCTGTGGCTTAAAAGGTATTGGTTAATCCGATAATGCAGAGAGACTAACTTAGTACATTAAAATTTTAATTTCACATTTCCATTTGCAAATCTACAAATTTTTTGTCTTTGGCAGTGAGTGTTCCAGAAATGATAAGTTTAAGCGTTCATTAAAAGATTAATTACACCCTATTAAGAACATCGTAAATTACATTTAAGTATAATTTAAATACGAGAGAAATATTTGACTTGCTAAAAGCGTTATGTTATATTTTTATGATTCTTTGATTAAACATTTAAATTTCTTGAGACCTTCATTAATAAACATATTTAAAAAGACTGTAACTTACTGTTTGTCTATCTTTTCCGACGGCAGTAAAAAAAATATTCAGCGTGCAGCCCGCAGCATTATAAAAGCTTTTTTTTATATCATAAGATAGCAAACAAGCAGATGGGTCTCCTGATGGAAAGAGTCAACCATCGCCTATTTACACCATTAACCAAAGATGTTAATGGTGCGTTGCTATCTTGTGGCGAGGTCTAATGCCACATGCATAAGTTTATGTGCTTATGTGCTATTCCAGCTTATTATTTACCTGTGCACCACATTTCATTCAAATCCATTCAGTAGTTTTTGCGTGATTGAGTAACAAACGTCCATCTATTCACCAAACATGCAAGTTTTCGTATTTATAATATTAATATAGATTATTACTCCGTCTATAAAAATGTATCATTGAAATGTCTGTGAGGGCGTAACTTCGGAATAAATGCACCAAATTCATTGATATAAAAAATCCAAGATGCACAGTCCCGAACAAAACTGACACTCAAAACTGTCCTTAATTTCACACAAGTAGATATAGATATGGCAAAAATATATGTTTTTGCATATCCAACCTTAAGCGCAAGACTTATAGTTGTTTTTTTACTGCCGATAGGGCAGCGCTTGACCACGATCTCGCCTGATGGTAAGCTAATGTGCGGCCTGAGATGGAACGCGCTTCCCTAGAAGGTACTTGTTCACTCTTCTCTTGAAGATCCCCAGGTTGTACGCGTCGGGGATCCCCAGATTGTTTTTACAAAGCAATGTACGAAAAGTAATAAAATTGACAGTATCACAACCGACGCGATTCTATTTGAAATGAGCGCACATTTAAAATATTGCACTCATTTTTAGAGGACGTTTTTGAGACATTGATTGTGTATCTTGTGTTTTTATATCAATGACCAAATTGGATAAATTCTTATTGTGTTCGTTGTTGTCAGAAAAACCCTTGTGTAAAAGATGTTTAAATTTTCTACGGGATTTTTTCTAGTCTCATAGTATAAAAAGTAAGATAAATATGTGATATAAAAGTGAATGAGTGACTAAAATAGAATATGTGATGTAAGATGATGAAGAGAAATGGAAGGGGTCTTGGATAAATTGGCAAAAACAAATGATAACTAAAATTTGTAATTTTTACTACATGGTCGTACTGTAAATGGAAGAGTTTGTCTCATTGTTTTCATTAGGTACATCACCCATGTGAAGCCAGGGCAGGCAGCTTGAATTTAATGTAAAAAAGTTAATGAGTGAGTAAGATAGAATATGTGATATAAGACGATGAACAGAAGTAGAAGAGGACTTGGATAAATTGACAAATTGATTTTGTCAATTTGAATAAATTGATTTTTCAACTAGTATGCACAGTTACAAAAAAGAGGGAAAAGTAATGAGTTTGCCGGCGTAGGGATGTGAGGACCCCATCGCCCATTGGTGGGAAAATTTTTGTCACAAAAATTATTTAACACCGGTACGGTCAGTCAACCAAATTAGTGGTAGTGCCATACTGCTTTTGCAACTGAATACGCCGGCACGCCCAGGGGGGATACCACTCTCTCACTTGACACCGACGTAAAGTAGTAGCCCTGCTGCTGCGTTACGTTTGGTTTGTGAGAGTCCCGGAGGCAAATCCCCCCCCCCCCGCACACTATGAATGCACAATCAAAAGAGAGTCTACCCCAGGGGGGTACCACACTTGCACCAGCAGTGGAGAATCCCCACCTAGGCGTTCGTGCTCTGGGTTCAGCCAGATCATGAATGCTGAGGCTGCCCTGCGTATTTGGGGGGGGGGGGGGGCAAAATTGTGCTTATAGACAATCCCGTCCTGAGCAAACAGAGCAAGAAAGCCATGGCACCGCTACCACGCTTACTGTGGATTTCTGTAATATCAGGGGGCTTCATTCCAACTTGAACGCCGTCCACTACCATCTCGAGACGGCGAAACCAGCTTTGCTCTTCTTGACCGAGACACAGATATCTTCTCCGACTGATAGTTCTTACGTCTCCTACCGGGGTACAAACTGGAACATTCCTTTGTACCGCGGGCTGGTGTGTGCGCATACGTCAGACAAGATATCTGTTACTGGCGCCTCTGCCACTTGAAGGTCAGGACCTATCCATCCTCTGGTTACGCGTAGCTTGCGACGACCATCCACGCAGTTACGCATATGCCTATACAGGTCCCATGGCGGGAATACTGAAGTTGACCGGCTCGTTGAGCATTTACAAACGGCTGTAGATTCCGTGTTAGAGAAGACCCTCTCCGCAGAGACCGTGATCTTGGGCAATTTTAATGCCCACCACGCCGAATGGCATTGTTTGCGCACCACCGATCATGCGAGGAGGTCTGTTCACGATTTTGCCTTGGCGTATAGTCTTACACAACTGGAACTTCACCCACGCGAGTTCAACATGTGGATGACCATACGCCTACACTGTTGGAAATTCTGCTGACCTCTCATCCGAACCATTATCAGGTATCTGTGGACGTCCCGCTTGGCTCGTCAGATCACTGCCTGATCCAGAGTAAAGTGCCGGTTTCATGCTTATCACGGCCTCCTTTAACAGGCTGTCGTCGCGTTTGGCACAGAGCAGCAGATATATGTCAGCAGATTGGGATGGGATGCGGTCTTTTTTGCATCCCACCCATGGGGGCGATTATGCTTCTCGATTGATGATCCGAGTGTCGTCGCTGACTCTATTAACGATGTGGTGCTGCAGGGCATGGAACTTTTCATTCCATTTTCTGCGGTACCAATTGGTAGTAAGTCTCAGCCTTGGTTTGGTCGCTCCTGTAAAACGGCTTCGCGTCGCAAGCAGGAGTGCTACCAGGCTTGGGCTGCAGCGTCCGCATTTTGTGATGAAAAAACCAACACATTACGTAAGGAGTACAATTCCTCCTCGAGGTACTTCAAAAGAGCTATCGTCAAGGTAAAGTCTGAACATATAGGCAGAATTGGTGAGAAATTAGTTCGCCTTCCTTCAGGGACTCGTGCGTTCTGGTCTCTCGCCAAGGCTGCCTTGTGGAATTTCTCACAGCCCTCTCTTCCATCTTTGCACGGAGACGATGATTCTTTGGTCCATACCGCAAAGGAGAAAGCCAATCTCCTGGACTCCTTCTTTGCGGCCAACTCGACTCTGGATGACCAAGGGAACGCACCGCCTAACAACCACCATGTCCATCCAAATAACACGTCGAGTGGGCTGGATGGCATCCCTCCGATTGTGCTAAAAATGTGTGCTCCAGCGTTGGCACCAGTATTAACACGCCTATTCCGGCTCTCCTACTCACTCGGCGTGGTACCGAATTCATGGAAGACAGACTTTGGTGCATCCCATCCCTAATCTCCTAAAAAGGAGATCGCTCTAACCCGTGTAACTATCGGCCCATAGCCATAACCTCCTTGTTCTCCAAAATTATAGAGACAATCATCAACTCTCAGCTCCTCAAGTATTTAGAAGAACACCAGCTGATTAGCGACCATCAGTAAGGTTTTCGTCAAGGCCGCTCAGCTGGTGACATTCTGGTATACCTAACTCATCGATGAGCGGAAGCAGTTGAGTCCAAGGGCCTCCCTCTTGAGCTGTGAGCTCCTGAAGTATTTAGAAGAGCACAGATTAGTGACCGTCAGTACGGTTTCCATCGCGGCCGCTCAGCTAGTGATCTGTTCGTATATTTCTGTGTGCTGCTGCCTGCTGTGGTGATCTGCTAGAATATTTGACACATCGATGGGCGGAAGCAGTTGAGTCTAAGGGTGAGGCATTGGCAGTTAGTTTGGACATAGCGAAGGCCTTTCACAAGGCGAACAAAACGCTTCTCGCGAAGCTGCCTTCCTGTGGGCTTCCCGAGAAAATATGTAAGTGGATCAACAGTTTTTTGGCTGACCGGAGATCAAGGTCGTTGTCGACGGTGCGTGCTCCGACCTTAAATCTGTCAATGCTAGTGTCCCCCAAAGCTGCGTGCTATCACCGACACTATTCCTTCTGCATATCAATGACATGATGCGAATTAGCAACATACATTGCTATGCGGATGACAGTACTGGTGATGCTATATACTCCGGCCAAATCGATATTTCTCGGGAACACGTCGAAGAGTGTCGAAACAAGCTTGTGTTTACCGATGTCTCGGAATGGGGTTGTCAAAACCTGGGCACTTTTAACCCCAAGAAGACACAGCTTTGCGTGTTCACCGCAAAAAAACACCCTTTGTTATATCACCTCGATTTGAGGATACTCTCCTGACAGCCTCAGCTAAAGTCGGAATCCTGGGAGTTGACATATTAAATCGATATGTCAACTCCCAGGATTCCGTTCAGGTTACGTTCAGTTTCGCGTTCATTTGGAAGGCAAGGCTAAACTAGCGTCCAAAAAGCTAGGTGTGCTCAGCAGAGCGAAACAGTAATTTTTGCCGGCCCATCGCCTTCAATTTTATAAGGCACAGGTTCGGCCTCACATGGAGTACTATCTTTGGGCCGGAGCTCCCCAGCTTTTTCCTCTTGATCGCATTCAGCGTAGAGCGATTCGAATCGTTGATGACCAGGCTATTTCGAAACAGCTTGACTCTCAGGCATTGCGCAGAGATGTAGGTTCTCTCTGTGTCTTTTATCGTATATATGATAGGGAGTGTTTCGACGAGTTGTTTGGATTAATTCCTGCCGCCGTATTCCACCATCGGACATCGCGTCAAAATTTGAAGTTCCATCCTCACCATCTCGATGTCTGGAAATCCATAACTGTGCGATTCTCCCGACACTTTTTACCTCGCACTACTCTGCTGTGGAACCAAATACCGACAGGGGTATTTCCGAACGGATACGACATAGGGACCTTCAAGAAAAGAGCTTACTCATTCTTAAAAGGCCGGCAACGCAACTGCAAGACCTCTGGTATTGCAGATGTCTATGGGCGGCGGTGATCACTTACTATCAGGTGCACCTCTTGCTCGTTTGCCCCTATTCTATATATAAAAAAAAATACTCGTAATAAATTTTATTATAAATTTGATGCTATAACGAATGTCAGAGAAATAAAATTATTCTTATCTAATAATAAGTTAAACTAAATTTAACGCAGTCAAATCCAGGAGCAGGAGCTGATCGTTTTATCGTAGAGAGATTTTAATTTTAGAAAAGTAAGAAAATTTAAAACCTAACCTTTCTTTTGAATCAAAAATGAATAATTTCCATCGGAACTTAGCGGAATTGATGTAAAAATTATTTATTTTGAAATTGAAAAATAAACTAAAATTTCCAAAAAAAACGCTTCATAGATTTTTGGAAGCTAGTAAGAACGTAATTTGATCGGGATTGAATATTGCCATTACATACGATACTTAAATATCATCGCTAATCGCCTAATTAGCTTTAACTGCCTCTCGATCTAGGGGTTAGCCAATTCGGCTCAAACATTAAGTCCCGGTTTCGATCTTCGGGTCGGGAGAAAGGGTTATTAAGGTTTTTTTCTAGTCGATAATCGTTATCAGGTCGGTAAAATGCGACGAAGGGGATCAATATTTATCTTGCTAACCGACAAATATTGAATCGCAAAGAACCAGATAATTGTAGACTTTCAGTTCACTGCTACTCCGCAATGTAAACTAAACATCCACAGAACTTATTTTTAATATTTTACCGATATTTTTGTATTTGAGATAGACTTAAACCTCAAAAAATATTTGGTATAATAAGTGTCTGAATATCGGAGAAATCCAATAAACTAAATCTACATAAAATATTTACTGTTTTTCCGATATACTAGATCTTAGAAGACAGAGACAACTAACACTATTCAATGTCACGTAAAGAAATAAAGACCATTCGCAAATACGAAATTGCTGGTAAACAATCTAATATTTCAAACGAACACAATGAGATGTTAACATAATATCGCGTACAGTTGTTGACGTAAAAACACCCAGTGAATTGTGCTTACATAAAAGAACCCAAGGCACAGCAATCCACTGTATACGAGACGCAACATGATTGATGAAAATGCTGTTTAGATAACGCTAAGGGGAATACAGTGTATCGCATCGATGCCTCTTGTGTCTAGCCATTTTTATAGCATTTCTTCATATAATCTGGAGTTTTTTATTATAACGTGCATAATAGTTTAACAAACGTGTACTACGTTTACGTTACACAACTTTTTCAAATAGAAAAGACGTACTGGATTTTAACCAGTGATTTTTATCTTTATTGGCGACCATAGACTAATATATGGGCTAAGATTCTCTTACTATAGTGTCGCTTGTTCAACTTGATATATTTTTTAGATGTCAATTATATCGAATGTAAGCACATGTAGCACTACGTGCGTAGTGCGTACGCCGTACATAGTTACGATTACAAGATTTAAAATACATTTATTAAAAATCCGAAAGTAACTTTCAAATAACATTAAGAAGCTAGTAAGAATTAAGAAGATCTTACCGCATTTAGAGGTTGATTGATTTTGCCGATATTTCGGCAAAATCAATGATCATGCCGTTACTATGATCATGGGGGAACTGAAATGTTGCGAATAGTTAAAATATTGTGAGCAGGCCAGCTATCTGCAGAAAACCTACTTACACTAGCAAGTATCTTCACGCAACCTCTCATCACCCGCGACATCTTCAAACCGTTCTTTTCACACTCATTAATTGCGCATGTAATCTATGCAATAAAGAACATCTACTCAAAGAACTGAAACACGTATAAGAGGTTCTACATAAAAATGGTTAGAAAGCAATCGAACTGGATCCAAAAAACATGAGAACTATTACATAAAGTGTAGAATGTCAAGCCACATAGATACACCTTATGTTAAGCCTGCGCCGAGCTAATCTCAAAATATATGCGATCCTTAGATATCTTGCTATATCGTCATTATAAGAGATTCAGCTATGCCATTCATAAATAAGATACTAAAGGATTCACACCATAAATTATACAGCTTGGAAATATGATACCTTGTAGTTTCCTCGATAGAAAAATTCTAAGTTACCTCTGAACAAATGAAAAACCCTAAGCATGGCGCAAATACTCAACGGAAGGTTATCAGTTTTTAAATAATGGCAAAACATGTTTTCTATAAGTTAATGATAAAAAGCAAATATTAAAATCCGTACTCATATCGTCCATCCTAGCCAGAACCATCACGCTTTCCTCTGTCCCGTAGAAGGCCAAAATATCGATTCGCTCTAAATAAAAGCAGGGTAGCAAAAGCTAAAGGTAATGGACAAAGTAAAGATATATATACACACACTTGACGGCAGAATTAAGTACCTAGCGAATTGTCGCACACAAATATCCATCCACCCTATCCACTTATAACCGCGGATTATTTTCATTTGGAATTAGAAGTAAATTTGCTAACATAAAAGGCGATTAAAATACATAGTCTCACCAAGTAATAATCGCTTCTGTCAGCTTAAGTTCTTCGACATTTTAATAATGTTTATTTGAAAAATATAGATATTACTAAGAAAGAATATTCTGACACACATAGTCTAGGATTATTTTATCTGATGAACTTATTTCTTATAACTAACTACCCAACTTTAAGAAGGAATTTTCGGTGCAGATTGCACATTATGGCTAAATAGTGGGCAACATCTTTAACATCAAAATTCCCGGGCTGAAACTGCTTGAACCAATTTTGTGCCACTTGTACCTTACACAACATTATGTTCATAAACATCAGAAATAATTTTCGCGGCTTTTCTCTCGCGCATTTTGTCCTTTTGATGTGAATACGTCTTTGCTTTCATAGTAGGAGACAGTTAAAAAAAAATGATGGTAACAAAATCATGAGATACAATTTGGTGCAACATATTTATCATCAACATCCAAAATCAAATTACACCATTGCATTCCTGAAGAATCAAACAATTTCATAAATTGAAAGTAGACTGTAGTGTGGTGTAGTGGAAGGGTAAGTGCGCTCTGAGATCATTTCGCTGCGTTACAGAATTTGTTACTTGTAGTATCTTTTTACCTGAAGCAGCTACGACGACTAATAAAATTCTGTTCGACAGCTCTTATATTTAAATATTTATCGGTCGAGTAAAATAAAAAACTTAGTTTTGGGATATCTCTAAACTTGATTACAAGCGGGCATGGAACTATAGCCAAGGCTTTGTAAATTCTGGTAAAAATAAGAAAAAAACTAGATCACTTGGTTCAGAAACAATAGAAATATTTTTCCACCGGCAGAGCGGTCCCCCCGCTCTTGACTTTAACAAAAATTAGCGCTTTAAAGCGTAATATTTCACAAACCGACCCCTTCATTGAAAAACTTATTTCACAAACCAGCAATATTTTCATATACTTAACCGACGATACCAAACACATCCCCACTTTACGTGTATATAAGGTTCCCTAAAAATATTTTTCGAGCTTAAATATTACCACTTCATAAGTACCCACTTCAGAAGTGGGCCAAATTTGGACCAAATATCTTTCTAGTATGAATAATCTCTGAGCTAGACTGTGGACGGATGGACATAGCGAAACTATAAGGGTTCTTAACTTTGGAACCCTAAATATGGGCCATTTAATAGAGGTTTCAAAATACTTATTTTACGTCTATGAAAATATTTTTGATTGTTCATTTACAAAAGTTACCGTTGAACGGACCCGACGCTTGATGACAGAGCCGACTATCTGTCGCGAATTCCGTTCGGAGACGTGCGGAACAGATCAGAGCCGTCCAGAGCAATTCAACCACCTCAAAACGTGGATGTAACGGAAATATGAACTGTAATTCTTCTTTACACATTCCAGTTTCTTTTAGTCATTGCAAAATATATTTCCCCGTGTTGGTTCCGGGCTCCTTTGAAGAATAGACCTATTGCCGTTCTGCCAGGCATGTCGTAAAAGGCGACCGACTGGCTATGCAAGTCACTAACATCGTAGCTACTAGGTGGTGGAGTTCTGCATTGTCTCGCCCGGGTCTGGTACCACTGACGCTATTCCTGCCGCAATAGCGTCAGTGCTTGTCACTGTCGTGTTCCGGTTTGGAGGGTAAAGTAGCCGGTAAACTTATGCATGTGGCATTGGACCTCGCCACAAGATAGCAACGCACCATTAACACCTTTGGTGTCTATAGTCGATGGTTGACCCTTTCCATCAGGAGACCCATCTGCTTGTTTGTCATCTTATGATATAAAAAAAAAATGCCGTCCGGTTCGGGCCTTGGCGAGACGGTCGATCTGACTCATTAGTGAACAAACGAGTCAAGCTCTATTAAGACAGGTTTATTGACACAGATGAAATGTAATAATTTATTTTAAGTAAAAAATCTGTAAGTCGTTAACCCTGCAGGCCATCCCTGAAACTTCCCGCTAAATTAAGATATTTTAAGCTCAAAAGAGTAAAAACTATAAGCATAGATTTTTTTCAGTTCAAATATCTATTTTGTTAAAAATGGCAGTATATTGATTTTTGAGAAAGTGTATATTTTGGAAACGATCCCAACTCAATTTCTGAGATCTAAAATATTGCTTTAGCTTAATAATCGATAGGTTGAAAAATTTCAAAAAACATTTTTTTCAAAAATTTTCGTCACTAACGAATCAAACTTTTGAAATTTAGATTCGATTTTGATTTTTGAAAACGCATTCGGCGTAGTTTTTTTAGTACCTACTAAAATATCGTAGAATGCCAAAAAATGATTGGTTGAAAAATGTTGAAGTTCTCTCGAAAAAACACTTTTTTTTTCAAAATTTTTCGTCAACGATTACGCCCGAACGGATAAACAGATTTAGATGAAATTTATGCATTACATGTAATTTTTTGAGGAATAGAGCTGATTAGTTTTTGTACTGAATCGGTACATTAATCTAGAAGTTATATTAAAAAAATATAAAAGTTTTTCAAACGTTCAATAGTTATGAGATCTTTACATATACACATACATACAAAAATACATGCATACAGACATACTGACATCATCGCGAAAATAGTCGGAAAAGGTTCCTAGGACCTTATAACGTGGACATCTGGTGAAAACTCGATTTTCGAAAATCGGGGCAAAATCAGTAACTTCCTTATTTAGGTACATACGAAGCGGGAAGTTAAAAAAATAATAAACTCGTATATTTATTCATAAGCAATAATTTCGTTAACTTTAGAACAATAGTTCTATTAATTTCGCCGTGTTGGTCCCGGCCTCCTTTGTAGAATAGGCCAACCGCCGTTCTGCCAGGCAGGTCGTAAAAGGCGACCGATTGGCTATCGAGTCACTACCATCGTGGCTACTAGGTGGTAGAGTTCTGCATTGTCTCGGCCGGGTCTGGTACCACCGCCTTACCTATTCCTGCCGCAATAGCGTCAGTGCTTGTTGCTGTCGTGTTCCGGTTTGGAGGGTAAGGTAGCCGGTAAACTTATGCATGTGGCATTATACCTCGCCACAAGATAGCAACGCACCATTAACATCTTTGGTGTCTATAGGCGATGGTTGACTCTTTCCATCAGGAGACCCATCTGCTTGTTTGCTATCTTATGATATAAAAAAAATAAAAAAATTTGTACTGGGTTTCAGTTTTCCGCAAATATCGATATAATATAACGGCCTATTTGGCTTATATAGCTAAGATACCTTTAACTCGCTTGTAGTAGCAAAGAAAATCCCTATTAAAAATACAGATTGTACTCTGTACATATGCTTCATGAAAAATGATCACAAAACTCTGTGAAATTGCTGTAAAATGAAGAGAGCAACATAAATCATATGTCTCACACAATTCCTCTGCTGTCTCATTTGGTAAGACCACTAAACCACTGAAACGTTTAATGTGAAAATAACAGTTCTTGTAGCTTAAATATACAATTTAATATTTCATGTTAAACTATCTCTTATCCCCGATTTTATCCATGTACAATTTTATGTTATCTGAATATCTTTAATGAGGATAACCTTTATTCTGGCATGCAAATATAATGAAACAAAGCCTTAAATCCAAGCTCTCTCTGTGTGTGTGTGTCCATCTACCTGAGAAAACTGCGCCTTAAACAAACATAACCTATTTATATATTTATAAAATACGTTGTTTTGTGCACGTTATATAATATAAAAATAAAGGTGATTGATGAATGTCCATATAAAGTTCCCTTAGAATCCAACACAAGTTCCGTTTGTCATAAATGGAAAAAAGTATTAATTTTATGACAGAAAAAGCTTTACTTGTTTAAAAACATTGACTTACTTATTAGTAAGTCAATGCTTAAAGATAAGAAAATCTAAGGAGTTCACGACTTCCTTAAAGTTAATTTTTAAAACGTACTTACTATTAAAAAATCTATTGAATTCTAATATAAAATTTGATGATTCCGATTCAGGTTATATTCTTGAGGCAGTTTTAAGCCGACTTTGTCAATCCCCTTTAATAAATGATGGGTCATTTGATCAATTCTTCGCCTTTTACGAACCGTTTGATGGAAAGGCAAATGATCTATTTGTACTTCAAAAGAAACCTAAACCAACTTGAAAAACATCGATTCATGAAATTGTATCAATGATAATTATTGATTGTTCTTTACAACTAATTTCAATTTGAAGATTTTCCCGATATTGGTCCCGGGCTCCTTTGAAGTATAGGCCAACTGCTGTTCTACCAGGTAGGTCGTAAAAGGTGACCGATTGTATATGCGAGTCACTACTATCGTGGCTACTGGGCGGTAGATTTCTGCATTGTTTCGCCCGGGTTTAGTACCTCCTTACCTATTCCTGCCGCAATAGCGTCAGTGTTGGTCACTGTCGTGTTCTGTTCTGTTCTGTTTAGAGGGTAAAGTAGTCGGAAAACTTATGCATTTGGTATGATAGACCTCGCCACACGATAGCAATGCACCATTAACATCTTTGGTGTATATAGGCGATGGTTGACTCTTTCCATAAGGAGACCCCATCTGATTGTTTGCTATATTTTGATATAAAAAAAATTAAAATTGCATACATTGCTATTCTCGTCAAGCAGCGCTCAGAATGTTTTATGGGTGTAGAACGGATCAACATCCCTGTGTGAATTTATTAATTACCTTGAAATGACATCGCATTGTTCACCAGGAATGGTTGGTAGAATAAATCGAATCATGTTTACTATGGTTTACTACGTATCGTATATGCGTGATAAGAGCGGTGGTGCTTCTTATCACTACATTTGCCAACTTTAACAACTATCAGATACTATTATGTCTTCCTTCCCCCTTCCTCATTTGAACGATTGTCATGCAAATCCAACTTTAAAAATAATTAAATCGTATTTTCAAACGGCACTGGTTGAATGGTTGAACGCCACGGCTGCTAGCCAGTCTTGCTACCTATTTTTAAGTAAATCGTAGTTTGATATCAATTTCGAGTATTTTTTATTTTTAGTGTTGACACTGTGTTGACCCAGGCCTTCTTTGAAGAATAGGCGATCTGTCCTTCTGCCAGGCAGTTCGTTAAAGGCGAACAATTGACTATACGTGTCACTAATTCTATAACGTCTCGCCTTTATTTTGGTTCACCGCCTTACTTATTCCTGCCGCTAAGAAATGAAAACATATCTATATAATAACCGTGCCGTTTATAAATCCCCTTTGTGGTATCAGGCTCCCTTTGAATTCTACAACGTCTCGCGCGGCTCTGGTACCTTACCTATTTCTGCCACAATAGCGTCAATTCTGGTCACTGTCATGTCCCGGTCTGGAGTGTAAGGTAGCTGGTTAAATTATGTATGTACCATTCCGTCACACGGATAGCAACGCACCATTAACATCCTTTAGCGACCATAGGCGATGGTTCTCTTTCTATAAGGAAAACTAAAAAACTTATTTCTAGCATTCCTTAGTTTCGTGTCAGCTATTTTACATACATAGACTGCGTTTAATCTACGCAACCCAGGGAAGCTTTTGCCAATATCTTGTTATTTAACGACACAGTGAACTGCAAGCTGACGATATTGGCTTTGGCCCAGAAGTTGTGTACTTGTTAAGCACTAAGGTTCTTCATTATCTATCTTGAAACTTCATTCTTATGAAAGACGACTTTTAGAAGAGAGTATCTTGATGAACAGCATGAGTGTATTTTTAGCAGAAGCAGATGACAGTTCTGATGGAAAGAGACTAGCACTGCCTATAAGAGCCAAAGATATTGATGATGCATTGCCATCCTTGTGGCGGGATCTTAATGCAACATACATAAGCTTACCGAGTACCTGACCCCCAAATAGGAACATGAGAGTGACAAACACTGACCATATTGCGATAGGAATAGATGCGATGCTATCTCACCCGAGCGAGACAATGCAGAACTCTACCACCTAGTAATCTCTACCACGACGCGGTATACGAGCGAGTGGGTCACCTAATAAGAAACAGTCACCACCACAGTCACAACTGCCTATGTATATCTGCAATACAAAATGCCAGTTTGTAATGTGATGCCGGCTTCTAAAAATTTTAACCCTCCTCTTAAAAATCCCAATATCAAATCTACTCGGAGTATAGTGAAAAAATCGTGGTAGACGATGTTAGTGGCTGGCAGAGCCAATCGTTCGTCTATCAATCGATAAGTTCTCACTCTTAATCTATAGATGCGTGTTATCATCATCCCAACTTTAGCCTGCTTACTTCAACTGTTACACAGCCCTTGATCCAAATTTCATCCCAACTCTTTGGTTTTTGCTACATTTATCCACCTCTTTCCTGCTGCGTTGAGGAAATTACTGGCAAGGGGCCTACTTTGTGTCATCCAGTGCAATATCACGATTCAAGAACCGCCGTCACCATTCGGTTTTCTGGTAATGAGGTTTACCTTACTATTCGCTTTTTTTCTACAGATTTTGTCAGTCAGTTTTTTCTTTACGGTAGATATATATCAGCTATCAACAAAAGTATCTGGAATATATGGATGATTTGTGTATGGTTCTAGATTGCGTGGAGTTTGAGTTGCCACCGTTATTTAGATTAAATACAGTGCTGTTTTATTTAGATCATGTCTAGTGTGTATTGCGAATTTTTTTAATGGACAAAATTATAAGATAAAGAGTTTGTCTTAAATTTTGCATCGCTAATGGAATCCCATGTTCGGAGTTACTGAAAATGTTACAGAAGGCTCACGTTGAATATTTTTTATCAAAAACACGTATAAAGCATTTAAAAGCGGTCGATATGGTGGAGGATTTGCTTTGCTCTGGTATGCCATCAACGACTTCAACTGAAGTTAACATCGCAAAAGTGAAGGAAATAGTGACTGAACCCTCATCCAATTGACAATTGACAAACCTGATCCGTTGGTTTAGTTTAAAAGAGATAGTCGCTGTACTTTTGGTGTCTCGCAAGTCTCCGGATCGACGATATTACAAATAATCATCTAAACCACTTGAACCCAGAAGACCTGAATTTTCACCAAATACTAGATCACAAAATAGTCGCTGAGGACATGCTAAAACGAGCCAATTCTGACCCAACATTCATGAAATGCATTATTTCTGGTGACAATACTTAGGCTTTCGAGTCTGACATGTAAACTTGTCAATTAGCTTCGGATCAGCAACCGAAAAACCACGTCAAAGTCGATCAAAAGTCAAAGCCATTTTGACTGTTTTCGTTGGCTATTGCAATGATTTGTGCTCTAAATTCATGGCGGAAGGCCAAACAATAAATAAAAAATATTATTTGAGCTTTTCGCGGCGTTATGAGAACAAATTCAATGATAAAGGTCACATTTGTGAAAAGAAAATTCATGGATTTGCACCACGATACGCCCCTCTGCACAAGGCTAATATTGCACCACCTTATTCACCAGATATGGCTCCAGCCGACTTCTTTTTCTTATTAACTCAAATTACCACTTGGATGCACCCGATTTCATTCGGTATAAGACATAAAGGAAAATTTTAGTTATATTTTTTTTACTGCTAGACGGTGTTAGTATTACATTAAGTTATTTTTTTAAGTATCATCACGCCCGGTTACTTTGCAGGGTAGGCAGAGTAAACCAAACACCTATAGAATTTCCGGTTCACTGAGATTCACCGGTTTATCGGTTGGCGAGATAAGTGGTGATCCTCATCGCCGCATTTACCGACATATTAACGATTATCGACTATTTCTAGCGATAACCGGAACTGACAGTTTAACGTGCTCGTCCGAGGCACGAGAGTGATAACACATCACTCCGTCAGACTCCGAGCTAATACTGAGATTTTAGATTTTCGAGAAAAAGTACGATGACAATAACTTCCAAAAGGACGGATCGATTTTAATATGGTTTACGCCATTTGACGCTGTTTTTTAAGAAAAAGAGCTGATCAAATATTGAAATAAATTGGTACATTAATCTGGAAGTTGTTTGAACTAAGATTTTTTGAAGTTTCAGTGACCAAAGAAACGGGCTGAACAGACTTAAATTTTTTTGAAATTTAAGTTTGTATCTAATCGAAATCGTCAACCGTGTTTTAATTGGATAAAGTAATTCAAAACATTATGTATGTATATGCGTTATATACATACAAAGATGCATGTACTACAATAACACACACATACACATACATACAGACAAACCAACGTCATCGTAAAAATAGAAAAAGTTTCCTAAGACGCCAATGTCTGTATGTGGCGAGATTTAGATTGTTTTAGGAAAAAAATTCTTAAAACTTAACAACTTAAATATAGAAATATTCGAATCGAGTGTAATAACTGTGCTTGTTTAATGAAATTATTTTACAACGCATTACGCGATGTGAGAGTAGTTCATTACTTTCATAAATCATTACTTTTGACATATTAAGATCAACATTCGATCCTTTAATTCTCTTGTGGACATTATATTTTGTAATAAATTTTGGTTCCCTTTTAAATTTTAACACGTTTTGTGCTTAAATTTTATCTATGCCGTAAATTATAACTTGAGATTCTATTTTTATATTTATGAAGTAAAGGTTTCATATAGTCGTATATTCCTGTTTTTCTGTTACGTCACTGAAGAAAATAATAGATTGAATTAAAATTATAATTTTAATTCGAAATTTAAATAAATTTTTCGGGATAAAACTTATCATAAAAATTTTTTCGGGAAAGGGGAAAACCGTATTGAATTATTGTTCTTGGAGCTGATATTCATGTAGCGGTTCTTCAATATACATAAAAGAAAAATGAAGTAAATCCTAAATTGCAATATTATAATTATTTATCTTATTATATTTATATTGTTATATAACTCTATACAGATTGAAGGTGGATGTTTAGTTTTCGATTCTGGTACCAAATATGTAAAAAAATTGGCACTTGAATTTTGAGTTAATTATCCAATAAAAATATATCGAAGTTGAATGTTTAAAACAGCGGTTTACCGCCGCTGCATGTCGATCAAAGTGCGCGCTACACTCCATGCAGTTAAGCAATTTTCTCGTTTTATTATATTTTGTTGGTTGCATATGAATATTATTAATTCCTTCAATATGTACAGTATTTTACTAGTCAACCTGTATACAAGTTTCAGTAGTGACGTCACCTCGATGATGATCTTCCTGGCATTAGTTGGCACGCTGGTTCTATGGCTAAGCTTCTCAGTGGTACCGATCAGCGGCGCCACATTTAACTTGTGAAGAATGACGTGAACTTGTGAAACGGGGCTACATAACAAATTACGCACGCAGAACACAGAAGCGTCTTGTGAAAGGAGACAGATTTGTCTGGCCTGGGCCTGCGGTGGTACCAGACCTGGGCGAGACAAAGCAGAACTCTACCACCTAGTAAATGGATTTTAATTACTGAGAAATTCGTGGACAAACATATATACACTAAGGAAATTTAGTAAACGTACTAGGCAGCTTACATTCGCCGTGTTGGTCCCGGCCTCCTTTGAAGAATAGGCCATCTGCTGTTCTGCCAGGCAGGTCGTAAAAGGCGACCGATTGGCTATCGAGTCACTACCATCGTGGCAACTAGGTGGTAGAGTTCTGTATTGTCTCGCCCGGGTCTGGTACCACCGCCTTACCTATTCCTGCCGCAATAGCGTCAGTGCTTGTCGCTGTCGTGTTCCGGTTTGGAGGGTAAGGTAGCCGGTAAACTTATGCATGTGGCATTAGACCTCGCCACGAGATAGCAACGCACCATTAACATCTTTGGTGTCTATAGGCGATGGTTGACTCTTTCCATCAGGAGACCCATCTGCTTGTTTGCTATCTTATGATATAAAAAAAAAAAAAAAAAACATAGATTATTATACACATATATTATCCAATTCCAATAATATTACATACATACGAGTCAAACTGATAACCTCTATTTTTTCATTAGTTGATAAAATTGAAACATTTTCTAACAGCTAATAAATGTATTATGAACCATTGAATAAAATATTCATAATAATATAAAGCAATCATGAGTTTCTATGTCTTTTGCGTCGTGATGCGGTTTTGCAAAGAGATTGGAGATGCAGAGGCGTGATCCGAATTACGGAATTCACGCTAACACTCTTGAATCAAATTTGAATATGAAGAGAATAATAATGACAGACGCTAAAGAGGTGGTTGAGCCTGAAATAAAAAAACGAATAAAGTTAAAAAAAATATATTAAAACATTGCTTTAAGTCGTAATGATTAGACATTTTTATAATATGAAGATGATGATGATGATAGAATATGAAGAGAATAATAATGACAGACGCTAAAGAGGTGGTTGAGCCTGAAATAAAAAACCGAATAAAGTTAAAAAAAATATATTAAAACATTGCTTTAGGTCGTAATGATTAGACATTTTTTTTAACTATTTTTAATATAAGACAATCGAATCAGTAACTTGCTATAATCCAGATTGTACAGGCAACATTACTTCTTATATGCGATTGGTCGATGTCGACCAATCGCATGCTTTCATGATCTACCAATCGGAGCATACAGTTTTGGGCGCGAATATTCTGTAATATCAATCGAGCGGCGGCGGTGAATCGATTATTTTGTAGCGAACCATTGTTCTAAGTAAGTTTGAAAATGAAGATATTGTAATATAAAATGTAGAATGTAGATATTAAGTAAGTACCTATGTGTGCATAAGTATACCACAGAGTTTATCAAGACGGAGTAATGTAAGTAATGTAACTATGAAAGTAGGGATTACCTGATGAATGCTGGAATAAACGATTGTATAAGTATACTACAGAGTTAAATTTATAAAATAACTAAATTTGCCCGCGACTTCGTCCAAAATAAATGTCTAAAATAAAACCCGGGGTTTAACCCGCATAGTTTTCGTTACTGTGGTATTTTTGGGATGAAAACTATCCGATTTCTATTCTCGGGTCTTAAACTATCTTTGTACCAAATTTCATCCAAATCGGTTCAGTTATTTAGGCGTGAAGAAGAGACAGACAGATAGACAGAGCTAATTTCGCATTTATAGTATTAGTATAGATTAATTATTTTTTGCAGACGCAGCCTTTTACAAAAGCTAATGCAGACCACATTTTTAAGTCAGTCAAAATATTATATTAATTTCAATGTTGTTGTTCCGACCTCCTTCGAACAATATATTATCTGCCATTCTGCCACGCAATAAAAAGCAGAAGATTGTCTAAACATGTCACTATCATCGTGACTACTAGGTGGAAAGTTTCGCAACGTTTCAACGGCTTTGGTGTCCCACGCCCACCACCCCACGGATTAAACTGGATAAACTTTTTTAGGTTGTCAACACCGTGTCTATAGTTGGTATCACCGCTTTCTTTTTCGCCTTTTACGAACCCAGACCTGGCAGAATGGCAGATGAGCTATTCTTTAAAAGGGAATCCAAACCAACACGGGGTAAAGTGCAGTTGCAATAAAATCTCCTTGGTTGTACTGCTTGTATCTGGCTGGTTTTGGCACCATTAAACAGATAATAATATTTTAATATAGAATACATACTCTGTAATGTATCCTATCTCAATCTCTCGCCTGCTTAGATAATTCTATTTATACATATAATTATGTGTTTGTTCCTCTATCGTGACGCATTTCCTTTTTATCGCTTTTGAAATCACAACCATCCTAAAGGAGTTTCACTTAAAAAGCCATTACACACACTACCATATATTTGACATTGCGTTTGATACACACATAGATATGTGTAACATATAGTACACATATAATAAAAATATATGTGTATTATATGATAAAATACACACACAATAATAAAATCAGAAAAAAAACACATATTTTATTATATTATAATAAAATCGTAGGAAATTCAAAACTACATTGAATATTTATTTAAAAGTAAAAGTAAAAAAAAAAGTAAAAAATAATAAGTAAAAAATACTTGGGGCGTGATCTACAATCGATATCGAAGCCAAAAATATAGTTTTTAGAATTTTTGTCTGTTTGTCTGTTCGTCTGTTCGTCTGTTCGTCTGTTCGTCTGTTCGTCTGTTCGTCTGTTCGTCTGTTCGTCTGTTCGTCTGTTCGTCTGTTCGTCTGTTCGTCTGTTCGTCTGTTCGTCTGTTCGTCTGTTCGTCTGTTCGTCTGTTCGTCTGTTCGTCTGTTCGTCTGTTCGTCTGTTCGTCTGTTCGTCTGTTCGTCTGTTCGTCTGTTCGTCTGTTCGTCTGTTCGTCTGTTCGTCTGTTCGTCTGTTCGTCTGTTCGTCTGTTCGTCTGTTCGTCTGTTCGTCTGTTCGTCTGTTCGTCTGTTCGTCTGTTCGTCTGTTCGTCTGTTCGTCTGTTCGTCTGTTCGTCTGTTCGTCTGTTCGTCTGTTCGTCTGTTCGTCTGTCCGTCTGTCCGTCTGTCCGTCTGTTCGTCTGTTCGTCTGTTCGTCTGTTCGTCTGTTCGTCTGTTCGTCTGTTCGTCTGTTCGTCTGTTCGTTTGTTCGTCTGTTCATCTGTTCGTCTGTTCGTCTGTTCGTCTGTTTGTCTGTATGTATGTCCGGGGTAAACTCAAAAAGTACTACATGGATTTACTTCAAATTTTGCATGAAAATATCATATAGGCTACATATTATCACGCTATCACCTACGGGGGAGGAGATGTGTGGAGTAAACGAAGTCCGCGCGGACGAAGTCGCAAGCAACAGCTAGTAGTATATACAGGTTGACTGGTAATAGATTATGCGTATTGAAGAATAGGGTATGGAGGAATAAGGATAGTTAATGGTCATAACTCATAAGAATATTGCTTATTTACAAAGTAAATCTTAACAAGATAAGTGGTCATATTAAAAAAGTATGGTCACCACACGTTGTACTAACGGGTGAAGTCGCAAGTTCGGTAAATTGCTGCTTTACAAGCAGCAATTTACCGAACTTGCGACTTCACCCACACAATGAACACCTACAACGGGCTACGATGCAGCATAATGTGTAAACATTCTAAACGCTTGACTCGATTGACGTTTTGTTACGTGAATCGGAGTCGATCCTTTGATCAAAAACATGATCGAAGCCTGGACGCTAAACAATGTGATAGCCGCCTTATGAACGATGCAACAGCAGAATCTATATATATAATAAAATCGTAGAACAGTCAAAACTGTACATTTGAATATTTTTTTAAAAGAATACTAGGGGGGGGCGTGATCTACAATCGATATCGAAGCCAAATATATAGTTTTTAGAATTTTTGTCTGTTTGTCTGTTTGTCTGTTTGTCTGTTTGTCTGTTTGTCTGTTTGTCTGTTTGTCTGTTTGTCTGTTTGTCTGTTTGTCTGTTTGTCTGTTTGTCTGTTTGTCTGTTTGTCTGTTTGTCTGTTTGTCTGTTTGTCTGTTTGTCTGTTTGTCTGTTTGTCTGTTTGTCTGTTTGTCTGTTTGTCTGTTTGTCTGTTTGTCTGTTTGTCTGTTTGTCTGTTTGTCTGTTTGTCTGTTTGTCTGTTTGTCTGTTTGTCTGTTTGTCTGTTTGTCTGTTTGTCTGTTTGTCTGTTTGTCTGTTTGTCTGTTTGTCTGTTTGTCTGTTTGTCTGTTTGTCTGTTTGTCTGTTTGTCTGTTTGTCTGTTTGTCTGTTTGTCTGTTTGTCTGTTTGTCTGTTTGTCTGTTTGTCTGTTTGTCTGTCTGTCTGTCTGTCTGTCTGTCTGTCTGTCTGTCTGTCTGTCTGTCTGTCTGTTTGTCTGTTTGTCTGTTTGTCTGTTTGTCTGTTTGTCTGTTTGTCTGTTTGTCTGTTTGTCTGTTTGTCTGTTTGTCTGTTTGTCTGTTTGTCTGTTTGTCTGTTTGTCTGTTTGTCTGTTTGTCTGTTTGTCTGTTTGTCTGTTTGTCTGTTTGTCTGTTTGTCTGTTTGTCTGTTTGTCTGTTTGTCTGTTTGTCTGTTTGTCTGTTTGTCTGTTTGTCTGTTTGTCTGTTTGTCTGTTTGTCTGTTTGTCTGTTTGTCTGTTTGTCTGTTTGTCTGTTTGTCTGTTTGTCTGTTTGTCTGTTTGTCTGTTTGTCTGTTTGTCTGTTTGTCTGTTTGTCTGTTTGTCTGTTTGTCTGTTTGTCTGTTTGTCTGTTTGTCTGTTTGTCTGTTTGTCTGTTTGTCTGTTTGTCTGTTTGTCTGTTTGTCTGTTTGTCTGTTTGTCTGTTTGTCTGTTTGTCTGTTTGTCTATTTGTCTGTATGTATGTCCGGGGTAAACTTAAAAAGTACTGCATGAATTTACTTCAAATTTTGCATGAATATTACTTATAGGTCGGGTCAACATATAGGTTATATATTATCATGCTATCACCTACGGAGAAGAAGCTGTGCGGACTAAACGAAGTCCGCGCAGACGAAGTCGCTGGCAACAGCTAGTATGAATAATAAAATCATAACATATAATTATTAAGTCAATATTAACGGAAATTCTTTTTGTATATCAACTTAAAACTAGCCCATCTCATTGATATAAGTAGAATATCCCACAATTTAGATACACTCAAAAAAAGAGTTGGAAACAAAATGTACAGTGAAGTGGAATAGACAGAGCAATAAGCCGTACATGTACTTTTGTAAAACTTTCAGATATGGGTTACCCTAAACTGACAGTCGAAAACATTAAAGTGGAAACCGCAAAATTTTGGCAGAAAAGAAGGGAAAATTACATCCATTGTTGTCTTTCTCTACAGTTATAATAACTGTAGTGTTTTTTTACTTACTAGCTGACCCGGCAAACGTTGTTCTGCCATTTTAACTACTCTTATTTTTTTTCTACATTTTCTCACCTTTTAAACTTTCCCTGGACCTCAACAAATAATTCAAAACCAAAATTAGCCAAATCGGTTCAGCCGTTCTCGAGTTTTAGCGAGACTTACGAACAGCAATTCATTTATATATATATACATATATAAAGATATATAGATTACTAGTTGACAGCCGACGCATTATTGCCACGATAAAGCTCTTTGAAATAATCTAAGCGGTATACGTCAAAAAGGTTAAGGATCCACAATAAGAAAAAACAGGACTTTTATTGCTTTTTGGACGCTAAGCAAATAATAATCCATCAGTCTGGCGATCTGTAAGTTGTCCAATGATTTTTTAAGTTTTTACTATTTTTTCCTATTTTTAGGTTTCTGGTATGTAGGAAGATAAGAAAATTACTAATTTGGCCCCTATTTTCACTATGACTTCAGCATGTCTATATTTGTGCGTGAGTATGTGTGTATGTAAGCATCTCCTAGTTTTTGAACGGTTTGACCACAGAATACTGCCTCCAGTGCCGAAAGACCGATCGAAACGTAGTTGATGGCATTAGATTGGATTAATCTAAACGTAGACTTTCTGAAACCAATTCAGTCCAGGAGATTTTGTCAGCGAAACAGTATTTTTTAAATATAACTTCCAGATTATTGTACTGATTAAGTACAAAATCTAATCATCTCTTTTCTTCAAAAAACTACGTTCTCAAAATCTCAACAAAATCAGTTAATCCTTTTGGGAGTTATTGTTGACGAAAAATTTGGAAAAAATGGTTTTTTCGTCATAACTTCACAATTTTTAAAGCAACCATTTTCGACCGTGTACAATATTATTATAGTACTTGAAAACTAAGTCATATTCAGTGTCAAAATCAAAATCAAATCAAGTTTTCACAAGTTACAGCTTCTCAAATAGTAATATTTTGTTTGTTTACAGCAACTTTATTTAATTTTTTTTTAAATAACTTTCAGGCTAATATACCGATGGACTTAAAAATCAAATCAGATTTTCTTTTTAAAAAACTGCGTCAAATACAGTATATTTGATCAAAATTGGTCGATTTATTTGGGATTTATCAATAACAAAATATAATAAAAAATGTTTTTTAATATTATTTTGACATTTTTCAGTCTAAAGATTATGTAGCTAAAAAACATTTTAGAATACAAAAATTGCGTTGAATGCCATTCGAAAAATCTAAATTGATCATCGTTTAAAAATATGTAAATTTTCAAAAATGTGGTTTTTCCTTTTCAATTATAACAAAATTTAGATTATTGAAATCGGAAAAATCTATGCGTAGGCGTAATTTTTTTTCTTTAAAATGCCTCAATATAGCGGGAAGTTTCAAGGATGATCTGCTGGGTCAACCGGTTTACAGATTTTTTTAGTAAAATTGATGTGTAACATGTTTTACGATTTGAACGTGTCACTAAAGCATAAAAATTTAAGTCAGGCATTGTTGAACAGCAATTGACTATTGTTAACAACTGACTGTTACTAGACTACCCTCAACATATTTATTGTAATTCTAAAATTTTGTAAATAAAATATAAAAAAAACTACAAAACATTTCATTTTCTTTTGAATGGAATTGGTCTAGCATAGTAATAGTGAAAGGCAAAAAAAGGTTTTCTTAAAAAAAATTGGACAAGCTACAGATCGCCAGACTACCTTTCTGACGGTCCCCGCTTGAATTAATACGTTTGCTTGTAAAACACCAATAATAAGGTAATTTTTTAAACTTCCCGTTGGTGCAATAATAAGATGAACGTCATAGAAAGAACAAAGCTGGCATCGTTGTACTGTATCGTCACATCGACTCCCGTGCGTGGTAGCCGAAATAAACTGAACATCTGTAGACTTTCTGGTTCTCCACGTTTTATCGTTTCTTTGGTTGACAAGATTAAGTTTGATATCCTTTTGCCGTATTTTACCGACTTTTTATAGAAATCGACGAAATATAAACAAGTAAGCTGCCAGATGGAAAGCATCCACCACTGCCCTTGGAAATCAGCAAAAGGAGATAACCGCTAATGTGATACCAACATCTAAGGAAACTCTTCTTCAAAATGCCCATGTCAAAGCTTCTTGTGAAGGAGATTGTTCCAGAATGTGTACGTACTGCTTGAGTTAGCTAATATTTAATGTAAAAAAGATTTGTTACGTAAGTTTAAACAATGTCATACGTACTACTGGAAGCAGAATTAAGTAGGGCATTTTCGTAGGTCCTCAAATACCTAAATTACCGTAGTGCAATAGCAATCAGGCTTAACCTGATTGTAAATGTCTCATTTCTTAGTAGTTTTTTGCTTTATCTTTACGCTGTCTCCTGCTGTAAAGGGAGGGAAACTGGATGTATTTTCCTTCTCCTCCTATACTCTTCTAATTAAATTTGATGCGGGTTCCAAGACAGCTTAGCTTTTCCCCAGGGCACCCTGAGCTCGCGACTCAGAGGTTATCAGGAACGTTGCCGCTGTTAACGATGTTAAATGCCGCTGTTAAAAAGGGTATTACAATGTCCTAGAAACAAGAATTAATCCAAAATGAAACTTGTACCTAGAATTATTTAAATTTTTAAATTATTGTAACACATACCCACATTTTAGTTCATTGATAATTTTGAATGCCAATGTCAAAAATAATAATTATATAATGTTAGATAAAAATATTAGTATCAATGATATCAAACAAAGTCAAATGTATCACAAGAAATTATCATTAAAATCATGTCATCAAAAATGTACCAAAATGTAAATGTCAATAATAGTCATTATTCACGCCAAACGTTTTTATCATTAACATTTAATATCATTATAATAGGCTTTCGGTTGGTTTGTAATCATTTACATTATAATCGGCTTTCCGTTCGTTTCATTTCCAAATTAACAGTAAAATCTTCTAAGAAGAAAACGCTGTCAAGCGGAGCAGCTTAACGGCTTCAATCGCGGTTGAGTCGTTGCAAAACTCCTTCAGCTAAAAAACACCATTCTGATTTTGCATCCGACTGGCTCCTCAATTTTCAAAAATTCACTCGATCTTGTTTAGCTCAGATTCGAGGTGCTAAATGCCTTGCTAAATGAACCTTTTAAAGGCTGCTAACGTCGACATAGTCAATCGTTACCGCTTAAAGGCAACTGGCAGTCTTGATATTTGCGCTAACAAAGAACGGCAGCAAACGTGTTTCTGAAGTCCCTGTACTTCGAAATTGGAAAAAAACATATCACCCACAAAGTGTATAAACAACTGATATAGCAAAAAGTTATTTTTGACCACTTTTTTTGTTTTGATCTATTATGACAACACAAGCCTTTGTAATTAACAAAACGATGTTATCGACTAAATTATGTGGTTAAATCTCTTTATAATTTCGAAGGGTAATTTCCAATGTAACAAAATAGGCTAGTTAACTAAATAAAAATTAAATTTTTAAATGAAATAATTAGTTTTTGGTTAACATACCTTATTAGGTATGTTAACCAAAAACTAATTATTTTTATTAAATGACGTACTAATATATTTGTAATAAAAATTTTGTATTTTAAAATTGAAATTAAAATTTGCCGCTATAACGTCTGGACTGTCATGGCGTCGTAATGACGTCACGCCGTGGTAATATCTAAATTACATACTCTGTGGTTTCTATGAAAATGACAACATCAAGATGACGTTTTGCCACGGTGTGACGTAACACTTCCATATGGGCGTTTACTGTTAGTGACTTAATGTCTATTTTTGCATAATTTATATGTGAGAGCACTGAGCTCATCATCTTGTTTAGTTCAGTTTTTGTACTATATAGATGAAAACATTATCAAAATGAATTAACGCGTGTACGTGTATCTAACACCTGCGCGGCGACATAATCTTAAAAATATTAGTAGTTCTTATTTTTTATAACAAGTATTTTAGTTTTCTTTTTATATCCATATCATAATTAATCATTAAAAACTACGAAATATCTAATTTATTCGTAGTGGGCACAAGACTATTGACCTTTGTAATCAGTTGAGTGTGAACATCTTAAAAGGAAATTTTAATATCAAAAGTCAACTTCAGACTTTGAGCAATTACCGAGCTCTTATTGGTGTCTTCTTTTAATTAGTACTGAGTAATTTGCGCAATTTTTTACAACGTAAGATTCTAAAGCCATCAAAATGACGCAATTAAAAAATAAAATGCGAGTGATGAACAAAAAGTAGCCTGAACTCCATAAAAATATACTAAGCAAAAGTAAATTATTCAATTAAGGGTTGCTCACAAAGGAATAGCGTTAGGTCGAGAGTTCATAAAGACTGTGGAATTTCTAATGAGAAGCGAATCAAGTGCATCAAAGTAGCAAAATGCAAGGATAGCAATCTCTTTATTACTTTAAAGCTTACGAGATTACCTCGAAATCCATTTATTTTGACACGATAGACTACGGGACTCATGTTTCGGATTTACTTTTTATAACATAGAAAGAATTTATTAGCGAGCAACTGTATGATTTTACTATGTAAAATCATACTAGCTATATGCCACGGTTTTGTTTACCGTATAATAAAAAGCAATTGTACATTTTAAATAGCCCTTCAATATGTTACGCAGTTATTTGACAGTAATTTGATTAACCTTGTGGCCTAGTGAATAACCTATTTGGATTAGATCTTTAAGTCAAGGGTTCAGTATACGTTACCTTTAGATCCTCAAATCGACTTCGTAACTTTCTACCTTTCTGTGCTAAGATGTCTTTAGCACAGACTTTATTACTACCGATCCTAGATTATGCTGATACAAGAGCTATATCAATTTGACCGTAGATCAACTTGATAAATTAAAACGCCTTCAAAATTTCGCTATTCGATTTGTGTTCGCGCTTCGCATATATGATGTTTCTTCCTTTCGTGCTAAGCTCAATTGGCTACCCGTTCGTCTTCGTAGGAATGCCCATGGACTTAATCTTCTGTATAGTATACTTTATGACCTCAAAATTCCTTCTTATCTGAAGGTGCGATTTACATTTTTAAATAATCAACGTATTTCTGAACGCTCATCCAAACATTTGTTATTAAAATTTCGTCGGTATAATTCTAAATTTGATAAATGTTCTTTCTTTGGCTAAGCGGTTAAACTGTGGAACTCTTTACCGGTAGATATATTAAGGCAAGCAAAGAGCAAGACTAGCTTTAAAAATATGGTCCAGGAATTTTATTTTAAATCATGTTAGGAGCTAACAGGATAAATATTCACTACAGTGTATAAAAATATAGTTCTTGTTATTATTATTTTTTATTTTCTTAATTATGTTAAGTGTTAATTTAGCTTTCATTTAGCTTTGTGATGTAGTATATATTAAGAAGTTATACCTTGTGCTAGTCTTCTTTTTATTTTTTATTTTGATTGTCTGGAAGAAATCGCTTGTTAGCGATAAGACTATCAATTTGTTAACTTTAAAATGTATTACTAATTTAATCTTTCTTTTGTACAATAAAGAATATTATTATTATTATTATTCAATACCCAGGTCAGGTAAAAATATTGAAGCTTTTACACAAAAATATAAGCTGCAGTGCGGAGTTTGTAATTGGTGTGCTAGTGCATATGCTTCGCACGAGCTAAGCTGTTGATTCTAAAGAACAAGCATACATACACACTCGCACACACGCAATCACACATTTGTGCGCACACATGCGTATATATATATATATATATATATATATATATATATATATATATATATATATATATATATATATATATATATATATATATATATATATATATATATATATATATAAAAGTAACGCAATAGTACAATGTTTTTTATAAAAAATACAGTTCTACTGTTTCATATTAATTATTGCGAAACATTAGAAGTATATTTTATAAAAAATATTAAATTGTAACTTCACCATTTAGTTTCATAACAAACAATGAAAATTTTGATAGGATATTTCAAGATACATTCAATAACAATCAATACGTTTTTAATAACAATCAAAAATTTTTTATAAAATTAGCCTACAGTAATAATGTTACGACTAATCGATTCAAAATTATATATTTAGTCTAATATTTAGCTTATTCGTGATTATAAGGTGCCGAGTGCGATTTTCGAGGCGAGGAAAATAATTATTGAGTTTTTTTCGAGAAACAATCTCAGTAAGAAACTCGTTGACTGGCGCTGTTGCACTACCACATCCGTACCTCGGATGAGCTTTGAAAACTGTTAGTCCATATCTAGGACTAAGTAATTGGCTAATTCAATGAAAAATATATATAATATATATCAATCACATGTATGTATAAAAGCTTTTTAACTAAAAAAAACAGCAAAAAAACTTAAAAGCAAAAATAATAAAACCTTGCATATTCACCTTAATAACTTGGTGCATAAGCAAATGTGAAAATTTCCATATGAGTATTATATGTATGTATAATATAGCCTCCTGGGTGAAAACTGACTTTAAAACTTACTGCTTTTATCGGGCATTTTCGGCCATGGTTGTTATTGAAAATCGACGTTGGGGTTGTCATATAATCCCAATATAAATGTTGAGTGGTATCAGTATGCTATTTTGGGATAATGCACCCTACTACATGTTTAGTATTTTTTCATTATTTGTATATCTGTTTCTTTTATGTTTGTTTGTTTGTTTTTATATCAATGTCGTGTGCTTTTAACCGTTCTTTTGCCCATTTCTTGTGCTGTGCCCATTTCATCAGATTACTATTAATAACTGAAAATTATATTGTTCCCATAGGATTTATAAAAAAACAATCACGCAATGAGACGTAAAATATTGCCAGAAATAAAATATCATCTGGAACTGTTTTCCAAAACGTTAAGGTCTATTTTGCCATGCACATTATATGCATAATGTAAGCGTGACTGTGCACCTACATAATTGTCACGTTGATTCAAACCGTTTACCGATGTGCTTATGCAAATACTGGACCGTATTGAGACTTACGCATCGTTGAATATCGATTGGTCTGTTAAATAAATATGTAATTTACATAAATACTGCGACAGTATCAATTATCACACTACATTCAACTGTAATTTTAATTTTAAGTAATGTTATTAATGTCACTGAATTCTACTATCTTATCTATTTATTTATTTTATTTCATAATTCTTAGAATAACAACACAAGCAGGTGCCAAGCAGTGGTTGGGTTCCCTTGAAGAATAGACCATAATATGCCAGTTTGTCAGGCAGTTCGAAAAAGGCTAAGGTTTGGCTATATGTATGACTACCGTTATGATTATTAAGTAGGTTTCTACAACGTCTCGCCCAGTTTTTGGTACCAACGCATTATCTATTCCTGCCGCAATAGCGTCAATGCTTGTCCCTGTCGTATTCCGGTTTGGAGGGTAAGGTAGGAGGTAAACTTATGCCAGTGGAATTATATCCCGCCACACGGATAGCAACGCACCATTAACATTTTTGGTGTCTATAGGCATTGTTTGTCTCTTTCCACAGAAATACAATAAAAGGAGAATACTACTTTATTACTTAGTATACCTCCACGAAATTAGTGTATAAAATTTAGTCACGGCGGCAAATCGTGAATGTACCAATAAAACACCAAATCGCAAAAATCTTAGGCCAATATTTAAGTATCTGTTTTTTTACAGATTCGGAATCAAAACTGAGTACAGTCACGTACATTGAAATACATGGGGCACACTAAAAGTTTTGCACTTGTAGCTAATCGGAACTATTTGAATTTCAAATATTATATTTTTAAAACGTTGCAACCGTCTTAGTAATAAAAAAAACAATTGGCGGGAAATGATTTGTCAATTGTTTTTTTTATCACACATCAAAGTTCTACGTACGCAACGAAAATGGAATTAATTCGAAAAGATTTCAGAGCGATGATTTTTTATGATTTTATAAGTTCTCTTTCTCTGCAAGACTGTGCCGCTCGTCTTCAAAAATTTTTTGGGAGAGAAGCACTTTCAGCACCGTGAGGCGATGGTTTGCTGAATTTGAGAGAGGTCGAGTTTCTTTATATGACGAATTTCGTGAAGGGCGGCCTTCAACTGCCGTCAACGAAAATAATGTGGCTACTGTTAAGCGGTTAATTGAAGAAACCCCCGGATTACCTATGAGACAATTCGAGGACTATTGGGGATTGGTATGAGCCAAATTCAGAAAATTTTACACGAAGAATTGAAAGTTCGGAAACTTTGTTGTCGTTGGATCCCTCATGAACTGACAGCGGAGCAGAAGCGTGCTCGCGCGGAATGGTGCTCACAGATGCTACTGAAGTACGACCACGGACATTCTAATGCTGTTTATGACATTGTCACAGGAGACAAAACGTGGATTTATTGTTTTGAACCCGAAAAAAAACAGCAATCTTGTGAATGGGTGTTTGAAAATGAGAACAGACCAACAAAAGTGAGACAGGCGAGAAACATTAGTAAAAAAATGATCGCGTTTTTTTTCTCAGCTACGGGTCCCATCTGTACAATTCCACTTGAAGATCAAAAGAGTGTTAATACCTTTTGTTTACTTTTTGTTTACCCAGGGTGTTAGAAAAAGTTCGCGAAAGACGACCCAAAAGCCGCATTCTCCTATACCATAATAACGCTTCTTCACACACGGCCAACAAAACAAAGTCATTTTTAGCTTCCGAAAAAGTAAATCTCGTGCGCATAGCCCCTATTATCCTATATTTATAAATAATCTCTTAACACTATTTTTCTCGACGTGGTAGACAAAAAAAAATTAAATAAATATTCTTACGCCATTTTTTGATTACACACGGGATGAATGCTGGCTCAATCACCATGTTTCCTAATTCTTTATATCATTCGCTACGGCAACTGTTATCGCCAAAACGTTGGGATTGATACTTTGAACACTGAATATCGTCGGCACTTGGTAAAACTCCATTTAACTTATATTTATATTGTATTAAAAGCACTTGTACTGTTTTACTCGGATTCAATTTATAATGGAAATCGGTAATAAAGAAATACACTTTCTAGATTTAACTATTAAAATAGAAGAACAAAAGCACCATTTCAATATTTACAGAAAAGACACAATGTGTCTTTTCTGTAAATATTGAAATGGTGCTTTGTATGTCATACACAGACAACATCATACCAGCGGACTAAACATCCACCCAACCATAAATATGCAGCATTTCATGCGATGGTCCAAAGATTGCTGACAGTACCATTGTCAAACAATAATTTTCAACAAGATTTAAAAACTATTAAAGCAATCGCGGTAAACAATGACTACAAGTCCCAAATGTAATAATATACTCTGGCCACAGCAAATGCAATAACAAAAAAGAGAAAAAGTTTATGAGGATACCATTTTTAGGTAGAATTTCACATACCTGCGCAAGATTAATTAAAAACTACAAGCTAGCTTTCTACACACAAATTCTCTTAAAAAACTACTGTTTAATAATATACAAAAAATCCCACAAATGGCCAAAAGTGGAGTTTACCAATTAAAATGCAGTGACTGTGATGCCACCTACATAGGACAAACAGGCCGATCTTTTGCAGCTAGAATTAAGGAACATGACAAGAGCTGACGCTTGAAAAAAGGAGATTCTGCATTCGCACAACACCTTATTACTGAAGGCCAGACTTTGATGTTACAAGGGATATAAAAACTATACACATATGCGATAAAGGGAAGAAACTTGACGCTTTAGAGGTATTAGAAATAAATAGACTTAAACATCAGACCCAACTACTAAATGACCGCAGAGAACTAAACGTATCTCCTATACTGAATATTTTTAATGATTAATGTATAAGTTAATGCTTTTATTTTTTATTATTATATTTTTGTTTTTTATTATTGTTATTACTTTATTCTTTATATAATTTGAATTAATAATTACGTATAATTGACATTCAATAATGATAATTTAATACTAGAATTTTGAATAATTATTTTATATTAATCTTATATGGGGATATGTATCACGACATTTAATTATTTTAATTGACATTAGAATCTATATGATATTTTTACATATTAATCAATCCAATTACTTTGTACTATTGACATTGAGATACTATTGAATTAATAAGCTTAAAAGGGTAATTATGATGTGTGGGTATCACCGATATTGTGAAATATAATTTTAAATTAAAATGTTAATACTACCTTCAGTATATAATGTTAATTGTCAATTGTACTAAACAATAATAACTTTTGCCCTGATGATGCGTTAAAACGCGAAACCGGTTGGTTTTAATAAATAAAAAGTTAAGTAAAACAGTACAAGTGCTTTTAATACGATATAAATATAAGTTGGGATTGATGTTGGGGTGTAATTTTTCTTAAAAATATTTCAGAACAGTGTTTCAGAACATATACTCTTTGTAATTATATTTAACATTTAGTTAATATTGTGATGGATAAGCTGTCGTCGTTAAATCTCTTGGGGCTCATCAGTAACAAAATCTAACGAACAAGATGTTGGAAGATATAGCCGAAAACAGTGTACCTGCGCCATGTTTCAACCTTGAAAGTATAAAGACCAAGGTTGAATAAATATGTATTAATTTTATAACTGTCCATTTTAAATATATTAAAAATGTATAAAAATCTATTTTAAGTATTAACGTCAGCGCACTAACACCTATTTTTAACATATGAGGTCCTGCGTTCAAATCCTAGATCGTGCAATTCGTTCAGAATACATTTTTTATATATCATATTATAATAGTAAACAAACTGATGGCTCTCTTGATGGGAAAAAATAACCATCGCCTGTAGACACGACAAGCATTGACGCTATTGCGGTAGAAACAGGTAGGCTGTGTTAGAAATATTAAACCCTAACATCCAAACTAGAGATGCCACTAATATTCGGTTATTGTTCGGTATTCTGCCGAATATCGAGAACTATTCGGCCGAACAACGAATACCGTGAGAAAAAAACATATTGTTCAAAAATGAACTAAGTAATTTTACCAACAAGCAATACAATTAATGCTTATTACGAGTAGCAATATACTTAAATAATGAAAATAAATTTTTAGCATTTCTTGATACAAATTATTATTTGGATAATCAGGTAGAAAATATTTTTAACAATACAATACAAGACTTTAAGTTACTGTATGTAACCGCCATAGACTAGCATCGACCTATAATGACATGTTAGTAGATAGGCGACGACTAGACCGCACCGAAAATTCGAAGCTTCTTTCAAGAGCTTGGCCATTCGATATTCGGCCAAATCACTATTCGTGTATCTCTAATCCAAACTCTAAATACCCAAACACCTTAATAGTCAACATACAAACAACCAAAAGTTAAAACATTCAATCAATCAAACATCGAACGAAATTTCGAATTCATGTTATCAGGAAAATGGCAAAAACGTTGTAAAATTACACGAAGCAATTATCACAAGCAAAAACTCTATATTAAAGTCGAAACAACTTTACACAAGAACAATATTATTACAGAGCGTTAATACCGAACTACATTTCTTAACTACCTGCGGAAATGTCATACATTTGCTTCTAAACGTCAACAGGAAGCAAACGCCGGCGGGGTTCGTAGAGACAAAGGAATATTGCATTTACCTGCATCGCTTTTGGCAACTACTGCGACTAGAAGACATAATATACGTATGCACCTCATTTTAACAATAGTATGAATAATAATTTTATTTAGAACCACAACACTACAGTTTATTTGTTAAAGTAATATTTGTTTAGATTTTATTCATAAATTAAAAAGTAACTTTGTCTGTCTGTCTATCTCTTCTTCACGCCTACATCACTGATTTGATTTTAATAAAATTTGGTACAAAAATAGTTTGAGACTTGAGAAAGGACATAGGATAGTTTTTATCCCGGGGATTCACGAGAACGGGAACTATATGTGTATAACCCTGGGACTTTTATTTTAGAAATTATTCCACGCGGATGAAGTTGTGGGCACAGCTAATATGCTATATGCATCTTAAGGATGAAACTAATTTCCGTGTAATTACGAGACCTTTTGAAGATTAAACCAACTGCTTTACTACCAGGCATATCATTGAATGCAAAAGAGGGAACGACAAGTCAAATATCGTGACTACTATGTACAAGTACAGTAAATTAATTAGAATGAAACTTTGTCCGTCAGTTCATTTGCAAATAAAATAACAAGTTTTAATAATATGCTTTTATTCCCTTTTGTCTCACAAGCAATAATCGCGATTAAATACGGGAGTCACATGCTACTTAGCCATCCGACAATTTTGTTAAGTGTGGAGAACTTAATCATCTACTAATGTAATAATCTATAGTGCCTGGATGACCAAGCTAGTTATTTTTGTTAGGTATTCTTTGGTAAAAACGAGGTTTCTAAAAATTAAACCTAGCTAAATCGATTTATCGCCCCTGAAACACCCTGCATAATAAATTTAGAATCGTTTGAGCCGTTGCGTCCGGTAGTAATTAAGTACTATATCTTAAAACCGATGTACTCTGGCAATAACACTGTTTAAGGGTCTATATCCAACATTAGATAGGCATTGAGACTTCCTCCAAAATATGTTTGCAAGCTCTGAACTCAATAAAATATTTTTTATTTTATTTAATTACCCAATAAATATGACTTATTTAAAAAATAAATTAAGAACAAATACTTGAACCGAAAAGATCCAATTGGGTTCGTCATATTGTTTATCTTCATTATAATTTTAACGCAAAACACACAATTAATATCTTTGGTGTCTACAGTCGGTGGTTTTACTTTCCATCAGACGATCCATCTGCTTGTTTGCTATCTCATGATATGAAAAAGTAGTATATTATTTTCGAGATATAAAATAAAATCACATTCACCTCTTACTTTGCTTGATACAGGTAGCCTTACACTTACTGATTACTTGTACGCAAGAAATACGTGAGACATTTGTACGAGATTGGAATTACTGCGTTAATAGAATAAGAAAAGCGTCAAGGGACTAGCAGTACGAGAATACATTTGCCGTCCCAGGGTCAGCCACGCGTGAATTTATGGTCCAATTTATAAGAACCGGCGGAAATACAAATTATATCAAATAATTACGTTTGTTTACACTTTTAAGTCTGACTAGTGTCGGCAGTGACTTGATAGAGCTCCACAGTACGTATTTACATACACTTAAAAACACTTGTACTGTTTACATAGTAGGGATAGTCCTGAAAACTCGACCGTAATACTAGAGAAAATATATATCTTAGACAAATTATGTGTATAGTATATAATTATGTAATAGCGTTATTAATTGTATTATTATAAATTATGACTCAGTTCCATCATAAAAATATATTAAAATTGCTCAGATTTGTAACAACAGACAAATGAAATTAACAAAGGAGTTTATACGTGTGTGTGTCTATTGCAGTGTAAAATATTTCAATGCATATTAATGAAAAATATTAAGCTTCCGCTTTCAATTAACATAAACGTTAACTATGCGAAATGTTATCCGCTACAGACCATGCAATAAATATATATATTATATATATATATATATATATATATATATATATATATATATATATATATATATATATATATATATATATATATATAATACCACCAACGGTTTTCTTACTGGTTTAAGAAAGAAGAATTGAATAAATTCACTTACATCGTTGAAACATTTACACATTTTGGTATTGTCAAATTAAACAGTGGTGATTACAGACTAATATAATAATATTCACGGGACAAATTACACTTACTGATCTAACCCCAAAGTAAGCAAATTATTTGCTTGTGGTTTGGGTGTTAGTTAAAGATACTAATACATAGAAATACATATATAAATACTGGAATATATTTAATAAACACCCAAACCCGGAAATACAAACATTTATGCTCATCACGCAAATGCTTGTCTCCGTCGGGGATCGAACCCGAGCCCCGTCGATTGCGTAGTCAGGGCCGCTAACCACTCGACCAACGGGGCGGTCAATGCATTATTGATGCCTCAGCTTGGCCTCAGACCAGCACGCAATGCTGTCGGTCATCTGCAAAATGGGATCACTACCTATCTTGCCAACTAACAAAATGGTGAATAACCTGAAACCGTGAACCTGAAATTCTATAGCAGGGTAAACAGAATAAGCCGAAACTGACTCTGCTTGTCGTACAAGGGAACCAGCGTAATATAAGGCTTTATTTAGTAGAAAGAGACACACTCCACCCATGTCGTGGTACTCTTCGGAACGATTTTGAAGCGCGTGTGAACATTCCGGGTAGAATGTAACTTCCTTGGTTACAATTTAATGGTATTAAAACCACCCAGTTACATTCAGTACAGCCAAACAGGTTTGATTACTAATAATACATTCAAAATACGAAAATACTTTTGCCCCGACCTATTTAATACTACTATTAATGAAACTTAAACCCAAGTGGTTCAGTAGTTTAGAAACAAATTGGCGACAGACAAACACATACCTATATTTGTTTTATTTATTCGTTACGACCAAAATAACCTGTAGAAAATTGTAACATATTCATGTTTTACAAATTTTTTCAATAAATTATATCAACAAAATACTAATGTAACAATGATATATACTGTTATTATGTTTCATTTATCCATATTGAAATTAAGAGATAATCATAGTGAAGTTTTTTTTTTTTTATATCATAAGATAGCAAACAAGCAGATGGGTCTCCTGATGGAAAGAGTCAAAAATCGCCTATAGACACCAAAGATGTTAATGGTGCGTTGCTATCTTGTGGCGAGGTCTAATGCCACATGCATAAGTTTACCGGCTACCTTACCCTCCAAACCGGAACACGACAGCGACAAGCACTGAAGCTGACCTTCACCCATCTGTTTACCGAATGAAACATTTTTATTATCAAATTTCATACATAGACAAATATGTCTTGCATGTATTGCCTATCAAAATATGTTCATAGCTAGCTATCCTTAATTAATTTTTTTTTTCACAAGTTCCTCCCTCTTGAATGCCGATCAAATGTTATTGCTATTAAAAGTTTTAAACATGTGGAATAGGTCTGTGAGGTATTGCCTACGTGTTTACGTTCATGGCTACCAGGTAAGCAGGTGTAAACATGTAAGTAAATATAACATAAACACGTAGGCAATACCTCACAGACCTATTTTATATGTATACATGTTTAAAACTTTTAGTATCAATAACATTTGATCGGTAAACAAGTGGAAGAAACTTCCTAAAAAAAATTAATTAATATTTTTTTAATTAAGGATAGCTATGAATAGATTTTGATAGGCAATACGTGCATGACGTATTTGTCTATGTATGAAATTTAATAAAAAAAATGTTTCATTTGGTAAACAGATGGGTGAAGGTCAACTTATATTCGGATCTCGTACTATATTGCGGCAGGAATAGGTAAGGCGGTGGTACCAGACCCGGGCGAGACAATGCAGAACTCTACCACCTAGTAGCCACGATGGTAGTGACTCGATAGCCAATCGGTCGCCTTTTACGACCTGCCTGGCAGAACGGCAGTTGGCCTATTCTACAAAGGAGGCCGGGACCAACACGGCGGATAGTGAAGTGATTCTTTTTTTTGAATCTTTCATTACTGGTTAAAATCAAATCGTGTAAATTTTTTTACTAGTTTTAAAAAAATATATATCCGAATCGGCTGCCCCTAGAAAATATGAGATCCATACCGATTTCGTGTTCTCTGATAGCGTGTATTTGATTTATTTTACTTTGCATCTTTTAGCTTCGCAAACATGAGTCATGAACAATAACGCAGTCAAAATGATATTAAATCTGTTATTTTTAAATTAAGTTGTAGGTACACTAAAAGAATTATTATATTCATTCCGCTATCACTATTATCACTGACTATTTTTGCTAAATATATTTTATTTAGAAGCGGCGAGTCACTTCTAAATAGTATATAAAACCAGTCGTCTCTATATATAATAGAATTTTTTTATTAAGTTATACGTACTCTAAAAGAAATATTATATTCATTTCGCTATCACTAAGGCCACTGGCTATTTTCTCTAAATATTTGGTTGGAGGCGACTCGTTTATTACATTTTCTCGGACGGCGTTTCTACCTGCACAATTTAATTGCGCTCTCCACCTGCGCTCGAATTCCTTTATACCTATACCTTTATTATACATGGAAATTGGTCTCAAACGAAACCATTTTTATTAACAAGGGTATTTTTAGTAAGTATACTTCTGCCTTCAATTACGAAATCTTTTTGACTTCTGAACTCAAATGTAATTTCTTGAAGAAAAGAATATACTTCTCGCTGTAATTTATTTACTTTACATTGATTATATTTGAAGTTATAAATAAATAACTTTTTTACGATCATAAAAGTCATGAAGATATTTTCGCATTCTTTAATAGATTTCTTTAACTGTTTATATACTAGTATTACTAATTTTAAAAATTCAGTGCTCGTCACTCCTGTGTTCCTGACATTAACTGTCTGACCGTCCTAGATCAGGTAGTTGGTAAACTTACTTATTAGCTTATTTAGGCGTTACTTTGCCTAAATACATTATAGGCATTTTTTGCAGATATTTATGTGCGATTACTGATTACTTAGTGCTAATCACATCAAAAAATCTGTGTAACAAATGAAACAAACTCAACAAAAATTAGAAAATTATAGAAGACTCCAACCGTTTCGCCGTGTTGGTCCCGGCCTCCTTTGAAGAATAGGCCAACTGCCGTTCTACCAGGCAGGTCGTAAAAGGCGACCGATTGGCTATCGAGTCACTAACATCGTGGCTACTAGGTGGTAGAGTTCTGCATTGTCTCGCCCGGGTCTGGTACCACCGCCTTACCTATTCCTGCCGCAATAACGTCAATGCTTGTCGCTGTCGTGTTCCGGTTTGGAGGGTAAGGTAGCCGGTAAACTTATGCATGTGGCATTAGACCTCGTCACAAGATAGCAACGCACCATTAACATCTTTGGTGTCTATAGGCGATGGTTGATTCTTTCCATCAGGAGACCCATCTGCTTGTTTGCTATCTTATGATATAAAAAAAAAAAAAAACGCGCAATGTTCCTCTCTCGTGTTGTAGAAGAGGTGCTACAAAACTTCCCATTATTTTTCCATGTTGGGCCAGACCCTTTCCTAACACAACGTATTTGTTGACAATTTAAGTTTAAGCCCTAATAATGCAGTGAAATGCGAAACCGGTTGGCTATTTAAATAAAAAAATATATATTATATACAATTAGTGAATTGTGAAACAGTACAAGTGTAAAATTTAAAACAATAATTATGACGGAGTTTCACCAAGTGCCAACGATGGAAAGTATAAATTATATAAAAATTAGCTATCGCCTGAAATTCTACCATAGACTAAATAATAAAATCTCTTTTAAGTTTGACATCTGACTTTAGCCGTAAAGAAAATAGTACGCATGTGTATGTATCCTTCCCTCGTCGATAATATCATGTATGTCACATGAGTGTAGTGTATAATGTTTATTTTTATTTATTTGATGTATTTCTAATGCAAATTATGAAAAAAATATTAGATTTCTGCAGTCCTCCGCAATGTAAACTTTAACTGTGCCAAATTTCATACTTCGATCGCCCAATTACCATAAAAAGGGGTCCAAAGTGTTGGTGGTACTAGGTGGTGGTAGAGTTTTGAATTGTCTTGCCCGGGTCTGGTACCACCGCCTTACCTATTCCTGCCGCAATAGCGTCAGTGCTTGTCACTTTTGTATTCCGATTTGGAGGGTAAAGTAGTCGGTAAACTTATGCATGTGGCGTTAAATCTCGACCACAAGATAACAACGCACCGTTAACATCTTTGTTGTCTCTTTCCATCAGGAGACCCACCTGCTTGTTTGCTATCTTATAATATAAAAAAATAAATAAACCATCTGTCTCCTTATCAGACCGTGCGTACATGGCCAACATTGGACAAATAGGTATGTCACTATCGCTTTTAGCACTAGACAGTACAGTTTTGCTACGTCTCGCCAGACATTTCCTGGCGTCACTCATCATTATTTTATTTCAGTTGGGGGATATAATAGCTGGTAAACTTTATATGTAGCATTACATACACGCCACACGGACGACTAAGCACCTTCAATATGTTTGGTAGATATCGGCAATGGTTGTCTCTTTATATCGTGCGACTCATCTGCTTCCTTTCTATTGTATGTTACTATATTATATGATATATAACACACCACAGTTATATATAAACAATATCCGTACTTCATACAAGTTTCATTTCACAGTCGAAGTATTTTTAAAAGAATAGGGCACCAAAGGTCGAACAATAATTTCAATTACAACTCAACCCGAAGATAATAATGCAACTTCATCATTATTTGTGACATATTTTTAATGGTAACGCCCATCCATAAGGCTAAGTTTTTTTACATTATGTCAAACTGGGCAGTGTCAAAGCCTCGATGCTATTGCGACAGAAAAGCTTTAGGCAAAGTGATATTAAACCAGTGCGAGACGTTGCAGAACTCTACCATCTAGAAGTCACGAAGTTAGTAACAAAATTAGCCACTCGTTAAAAAAACATCATCTTCAGGCATAAAAGATGTTAACTGTTCATTGCTAACTGAATGGCGACGATGTAATACCAAGAGCGTATACTGCCTTCCTTACCATTCAATCTCGAACACGATACGAAAGATAAAGGCGTAATACCAAACCCAGACGAAACGTATTGCTTCCGGACTCCTTTGCAGAGTAGGCCAACTGCCGTTCTACCAGGCAGGTCATAAAAGGCGACCGATTGGCTATGCGAGTCACTACCATCGTGACTACTAGGTGGTAGAGTTCTGCATTGTCTCACCCAGGGCTGGTACCACCGCCTTACCTATTCCTGCCGCAATAGCGTCAGTAGTTGATATTGTCGTGTTTTGATTTAGAGAGTAAGGTAATCGGTAAACTTATGCATGTGACATTTAACCACGCCACAAGATTAACATATTTGGTGTCTATAGGCGATGATTGTCTCTTTCCATTAGGAGACCCATCTGCTTACTTGCTATCTTATGATATAAAAAAACGTTACAGAACCCTACCACTTAAACACATTAATTAATATGTACACAGTAAACTGGATACTGGCAACATCAAAGGCTTTATACCTACGTAACAAAATATTTGCAATGGCGGTGTATAAATAAATAAACTTACTTTCACATTAATCATAACACAGATTGCATAAGTTCGTATTGGAATATTTTCCATTAAAACTGCTTGGTTACCTGACGTATTTACCAGTTTATTTAAAGTGTACACTGAAATGTTTGCCAAATGAGGAAAGAGTTGCTGTATTGAATATTGATGAAGAGTCTACAGAGAAATTAATGTATGGCTTTTATTTGCTACTCGACAACTGAGTTAAATATTTGTTTGAATATTTATTTTTTGTGATTTACATATTTTTTTTCGAAATGAACTTAAGCAGTTGGTTCAAATGACCGCTACTGCGAAACCGGACTTTTGGGGCGAGCAAAGTGCTCAGCCAGAATTTAAGTTAGGTGGGCTAAGAGCCTGCCCTAAGGGTGTCTCCTGTGAGACCGAACCTCGGCTTAGGGCAGTATCTTGACTATTGGTGGGAGAGTAAGTGGCATCAGGATTTCGACTCGCCAAAGGCTCCTGACCGGAGTCTCGAGTGTTTGCGAGTCGAAACAATGGGCGGGCCGAAACTATGACTTTGACGTGTGACAATTATTAACTACTAGCTGACCTGGCAAACTGTTCTGCCTTTTTAAATACTCTTATTTTTTTCTATTCTTCCTCACCTTTTAAACCTTAGCTGGACTTCAACAATTAATTCAAAACCAAAATTAGCCAAATCGGTTCAGCCGTTCTCGAGTTTTAGCGAGACTAACGAACAGCAATTGATTTTTTTACACATAGATAGATAGCAACCGCAATTACTTTTAATAAATTTATTAAACTGTTAAAATGAAAAAATATATATTAGAAATATTAATCAAAAAGTTTAAAATCTATACAAAGTCTTATTAATAAAATAACGTGCCACATACTCCGACGTGTTTTTTGGGCCCCTTATACAAAGATCACATTCGTCCCATTAGCTTTACTTCCAAATAGGTCGTTAAAGATTGACCAAATGTGCCACTACGATGTGACAACTAATGTGACATTTTGCATTTTTTTTCTGCATTGTTTCTACAATGTCTCGCCTGGGTTAGATGCTACCGGTACCCCGCAACAGCGTCGATGCTTGTCACTATCATGTTCCAGTTTTGTGAATAAGGCGGCCGGTAAAATGTGTATGACATGTACCCTTGCCACACCGAAAACAACATTAAAAGACATGACATTATTGTCCTGGGCGAAATTATTTTAATAACAGTAATCGATCATATAACAAAGAAGAATTAAGGGAGATGGTCGTAGGTCTGATTCTAGCGTGTCAACATTTTTCTTTGTTGTTTTTAAAGTTTTTCAAGTTTCCCAAGCACGGGGTGAGTGCTATAAAAATAAAAATAATTAGAAACCAAAATATATTTAAGTAATTCTTTATGTAATTAATATTTGAGAAGCTTTTAAATTTCACTTTACTTATGATTACTGATTTTTTAATAACATAGAATAACAAACAACAAATATGGAGATGCTTCGCCTAATTAAAACACACATCTATCTCATATAGACACTAAGTAAGTTAATAGTCTGCCGTCTGTGTTGCAGATGTAAAGTCATACCTATTATGTATTATTTTAACACTAACACATAATAGGTATGATATTTTAATTGTACATCTTGATACCAAAGTTTCTGAATAGAAGTGCAAGAAAATCTATTTGATGTAAATATTTATAAAGCTACAATATAAACAGCTAATATTTAATAGATTCAGGCGTTACTTTGCGGAAATCCATAATTTAAAGGAGAAATCATGGTATTTAATTTGCTTTTCCGCGAAATGTTATATAGAATTGCTGTGATGCAACAGCAATGAAAGGTAGTGTAAAGAATAGGGAAAATTAATGCTTCACCCTTCATAGAGTGAAGCGCTATTTGACTCTCCTGAAGATGCTTCGGTCGCGAAGTGAAACGTGTGTTGAGAACATAACTTGTGTGTTATTGCCTTTGCTTCTGACGTAGAAGAAAGTGTCGTGGAAGTGGGTGGACTTTTGTGCCGCTTTAGTATTCTATAATTTCAGACTTTGGATAAGTTTGCCCTATTTCTTACACCACCTTTCATTTCTGTTGCATCACAGCAGTTCCATATAACATTTCGCGAAAAATTTGCAAATTAAATTCCATTATTTCTCCTTTAAACAGCTAATATTATTTTTATTTTTTCAAATATTATTTGCGGTTTATAGCAAACGAAATTTGACCATTTGACATGAATTTTTGTGCTTTAGCCATAAAGACAGCAAAAAATTAATGTATGGAAACATTCCTAGCGCTCAAAATTGACTTAATTTTTGATTGTGCCGCGTTAATGCAATTGTACCTCTAAAGGAATGGTATTATGCTCAATGAAATAAGTTAATTTTTGTTGATTTTTTCCAGTTTGAAGTACAAGATGCTCTCTCTATACACTAGTGCCCTTTTGGTCCCAGTCCACAACACAGAAAGTTATTTGGAATCTTTTACGCTTACAGCAATACGTCTATGGAATTATCTTCCAAATTATATTCAAGAGGTTCCATCAATAAATATTTTTCAATCTAGATCAGAAAATCTATATAATAACAACTTTAAGGTTAACTGATAGAAAATGTCTTCAGACGTTAAGTTCACCTTTTGTACATTTTGTGTAATAAATATTTCAAATAAATAAAATTTGTTGAAAATGGCAAAATCTTACAATTAAAAAGCTGTATGTTCCAAATTTATTCGATTTTATCAGTTTTAAGTACATATTAAAAATTATAAAATATTAAAAATCGACTGGTTAAAAAATTAAGTCAAATCTTTCATTGCTACCTTTCATATAGCACCCTCTCTAACTACTTTTTCAGTCCGTCAAATTGTTGTTCTTATTTTAAATTTCCGCACCACTGATTTAAATATGACAATGCGATGTTTACCCAATCAGGAACGAGCATTGATCATACCGCCAATCATTATTACATGATGGCTCACTTGATTGTAATAAAAAAAAAACTAGCTGTTTAAAGAAAATAAATGTCATAGGGCCGTTTATGAAAGACATTTTGTTTAAGGTTACAAGTCTAGAGGTATTACTATGTCGATGCACAAAGGTAATAAATAGCATACATGGGCATATATTATCATGTATGTCAAATAAATATTGTGTGTATTATGTTTATCTTTATTAATTGAACTATTTTTAGTGCATATTATTCAAAAATAGTAGGTTTCTGCAATCCTCCGCAATTTAACCTTGCCAAATTTCATGCTCCATCATTCGCGTAATTTTTGTTAAAAGGGGTAAAAAGTTTTTGCTTCACGTATTAAAATATAGATAAACGTTTACAAAGCGACAAAATAAACCATTAACTTACCTAACTTTGCTTTTATAAAAAAAAAAACAATTTATATTCACTTATAACTTTACATCCATTTCCATTATATTTTTTTATTTACAAGTAAAATAAAGATAGTATAAGTTTAAAATCACATCTATAAACGGTACCCAATTAACTCTGAAATCCGAATTTTACACAACTTGAAATACGTAATGGAAATCAATTTTCAATACAATATCAGCTGAAACGGAACTACGAGGGTGTATACGGCTAGAGATTTTAATATTTTTGTGGAGGTCGGGACATCTCACCCACGCTTACATGATGAAGACGCTGCACGGTAATAAGGAAAATTTTTTACTCATGTCTGCAGGCCTCGTAGCAACGTTCCAACAGGGCTGGCAGGTTCCTAAAATAGTTTTTTTATATTTTTTTGTTTCACATTTCATCGAGATGGTATTATTAAAGCAAATCGGCATAGAGACAAAAGTAGGTTTTCGGCAACATTGCAACATTTCAATAAGGTTGATATATTTATAAATTCGCTTTTTTTACTTTTTGACATGTAAGTCATTCCTATTTTTTTTTTCAGAAAGCTCGTTTATTAAGCCTTTTTGATATATTCGCAAGACTCACGAATACTGATCGTTATATCTTACTTTCGACATTGCTATTACTATATACTTTCGACATACCAATTTATCACGAAATACTTAATCAATCTTTTAGTTCGTGATATTAAATTTTGCATTTTACTTCAGTTGCAGATCAAGCTTAAAAAACTTTTTCTACATAAGGGAGTTATTATAAACGTCAGTATATCGGAAACTACGAGTCCAATCATAAAAACACTCACAGATTACATACCAACCTTTGAATTCAAATTAAAATATCTCGATTTGAAAATCGCGGCAAAACTCGTATGAAAAATATGAAATCGAAAACAAGAAAATTGCTAAAAAGTATGTAAAGGGGTTTTTCTTAAAACAGCATGTTTTATTAATTATATTTTATAGATTTCTAGCTGCAGTATTAGTTTTTGGCGAATCCTACAGGATCACCTAATTTTTCCGGGATAAAAATTAGCTAATGTACTATTCAAGATCATCTTCTAGCTGTGTGCCAAATTTCATTCAAATCCGTTTCATAATTTTTGCATGATTAAGTAACAAACATACATCCATCCATCCAAACATCCAAACTTTCGCATTTATAATATTATAATTATAATTAAAATAAAGATTGAATCTTAACAGTCTCTTATTATAATTGTATTGTGCCAACCCTATATAGGAATGGAGAAGTAGGAGAAGTTTCGGAGATGTTAATACTTCCCGCAGAGGTTTCTTGCACATTCATTTCGAGTGAGACGCATTGCCAGTATCTACTCAACGCAAAACGACGTCCCCTTGATGTTTACTTTCTCCTTATTTTACAAAGCTATCTGCAAAATTACGATCTTTTCGATGGAAACCAATACCCCACAGAACAATGCTCGTCGCTTTTATGTGAGTTTGTGCATTGAGTCGCTGGATTGTCAATGGAAACACTGTTTTAATAGGTATGGTTATCTAGACAATGCAAAACTGAAGTATTTGATATTTCGTGCAACATTTTTGTATTTTGTAACTTTTAATGCAAACAGTAAAAATGCATCAACTGACTTTAATTCTTCTATTTTTTAAAATATCTATGTTCAATCTTCACCATTTTTAAGATACTACATTGCTACTACATGTGAAGATTATACGTCCATATTACACTACACGATAAAACTATTAAAGTAACGTAATTTACTATATACAATAATTTAGCTATTTGTAAAATATTTAGCTTACAAGCTTTCAATACTAACCCTGACTCTGATATCTGTGGCTTAAAAGCATTATCAAGCCCTTATCATATCCTATAAGTACCTATAACAATTCTTAATTCAATGTGCTAGTACCATGAGCATATATGTTATATAAGATAGTCAAAGGCTCATAAAACTATTTTTGGATAGACTTAAAGATAATGTCTATCCATACTTCCATATCCATAATAATATTATAGATAGGAAAGTGTGTGCGTTTGTTTGTCCGTATTTCACGGCAAAACGGAGCGACGAATGATTTTTAAGTGGAGATAGTTGAAGGGATGGAGAGTGACATAAGCAACTTTTTGTCTCTTTCTAACCTCCCAACGCGAGCAAAGCCACGGGAAAAAGATAGTACCTTATATATCAAACGCGGCTGTAAAGGACAAAAAAGGACTGTTTTTAATAACAATCTCAATCTAGTCAATGCAAAACTGAAGTATTTGGTATTTTATCCAATATTTCCGTATTATGTAACCCTTTAATTTATACAAAGTAAATTACAATAACCGTCTTTGATTCCACTGTTTGTAACTAGGAATTTCAATGTTTAATTTTTGCCAAGAAGCGAAAAACTTATTGACCAAATGCCTACATAAATAATTTTTGATGTTTTCAGAGAAGATGCGAATAAAGAAAACTTTTGTTAATTAACATTCGCTTAGATTTATTTTTAACGGAAATCATTTCTTGGAAATTTTCAGAATACACCAAAATCTTTTCAAATGTTTGTCATTGTTATATTCTAATACTTCAAAAAATAATTATATGGGAGTTATTCGCTTTAAATGCCGCGTCCGCATCCAGAAATTGACTCGTCGAGGCCTATTTTCAGCGTATAATTAAAATAATAAATAATAGAAATGTGGTTTCGGAAGTTAAGACATTTTTATTGGAATTCTCCTCGTCTTTAAAAACCTTAATACATTTTCTTTTATTTAAAAAAATGTTTGTATTCTTAATACCTTACCTTTACGTATATAACTTTTGACATTTTTATGTGATATAAACGTTTTTGCACATATTTTTAAACATCATTCTAATGATGATGATTGAATGAGTCATCGTACATATACTTACGACCATTATCTCTCTAGACTTTGTAGTCTAGTTATATAGTATAGTTGTCTATATCATAAGCAAATAATTAGTTCTAAAATTTCAAAAAAATTTTTTTGACATGAATGGATTTGAACCAGCTACCTTACCTTAAAGACAGGCAACGCTCTGGCGCTGTAAAAATTTTGTTTACATTGCGGTTGGATTAATTGGTGTAATTTTCCCAAAAATATTTTTAATTTTTAGCGGACATAGTATCCCACATCTTACAATATTTTAGGTAGGTATCTACCTAGTTTCGGTTCAAGAAATTGACTCTCGTGCCAAACAGACAGCGGAGGCATAAAAACAAGGTACCATTTATCGCCTTTCTATCCTGTTATAAGACCGGTCAAGTTATGGCCAAAAAATAATATGATCGACTTTTGTCCAAGGAGTGCAAACTAGAACTAGATATTTAATACAGAAGCTAACTCAATAATAAGACAACAAACATTAAATACCTGCAGGGCTACTCTTGAAAACCGATTTCAAACTTAAACGAATATATAATGAATTTTGACGTATTTCGTACTCTGGACAACCATATTTAATTATTGGATTCGGCGACAGCGCCACATACCCATTCGAAATTTTTTGGAACTACTCATGATTGCTATTATTCGTTATTTTGTTTAAAACGGTACTCTTGACGTACTTTTGACATCCAACGTAGGATTTGAAACTTGTTTCATTATTGTTTAAAGACATGACCCTGAAGTTAGCGGACAGCAGACAAAATAAAATTTCAGATAGGGATATCTAGAAGCGAAATTAAATTTTTCGAGTTTACCAAATTATAAATGGTTTGTCGTTGACTTACCTACAGATGATAATAAACAATTTTTTTTTTTGCTAATAAAAAATTTTTTACATTAAAAATTAAAATTTGGGAAACTCTCACCGTGTTTCCTATCGTTTCATAAATATGAAATTTTCAAATTTAGTTTATTTTTAGATCCAAAAAAGATGATTTCAGTTAGTTTTTTAAATTTTGGCTTAGGTCATTCTGGGACGTATATCTGCGAGTAAAATGATTATTATTAAAAAAAAAATAAAGGTCACCTTTTCGTCTTTGAAAAATCTAAAGATGATATTTTTTTGATTTTAAATTTGTTAGTCGGATCGTTAGATATCCTTAATTTTTTATTTTTTTGAAAATTTTGGTGCCGGATATCAAAGTAAAAAATAATCAAAATCAAAATTAAAAAACTGTCATGTTTTCATTTTTCACGAATCTAAAGATGATTGATCTCGGATTTTTTATTTTCTTATTTATTTCTTGAATATTCTTATAAAAAATAAATAAGAAAATAAAAAATCCGAGATCAATCATCTTTAGATTCGTGAAAAATGAAAACATGACAGTTTTTTAATTTTGATTTTGATTATTTTTTACTTTGATATCCGGCACCAAAATTTTCAAAAAAATAAAAAAATAAGGATATCTAACGATCCGACTAACAAATTTAAAATCAAAAAAATATCATCTTTAGATTTTTCAAAGACGAAAAGGTGACTTTTATTTTTTTTTAATAATAATCATTTTACTCGCAGATATACGTCCCAGAATGACCTAAGCCAAAATTTAAAAAACTAACTGAAATCATCTTTTTTGGATCTAAAAATAAACTAAATTTGAAAATTTCATATTTATGAAACGATAGGAAACACGGTGAGAGTTTCCCAAAATTTAATTTTTAACGTAAAAAAATTTTTATTAGCAAAAAAAAAAAATTGTTTATTATCATCTGTAGGTAAGTCAACGACAAACCATTTATAATTTGGTAAACTCGAAAAACTTAATTTCGCTTGTAGATATCCCTATCTGAAATTTTATTTTGTCTGCTGTCCGCTAACTTCAGGGTCATTTAAAGACTGCTTTTTAAAACATACTTTTTACTTAAAAATTTCAGTTTTTTGTGCAAGTTATAGTTTTCACAGCCTGTACTATTACCCCTCGTTTACACCAAAAAACATGTTTTATACTTGTTTTATACACAACTTGTAGAATACTTGTCAAAACATAATCATTTGTTTTATACATGTATTGCAACTGTCTCAAACATATTTTCGTTCACACTGTGTAGCCAACAAGTCTTTATACAAGTATAAAACACACTCGCGTTTACACTTGTGTCTAAGACATGTTTTTGATTTGTCGGATACATTGACAGCGTTCTCATCTACGAAGACCTGTCGTGTTTTATACAAGTATTGTTAATTTTATTGAAATTTCTGTATACAACTAGTTGCAAACATGTTTTATACTTTATCCATGCTTGATGGATAATGTTTTATACTTTTACAAAACATACCGCTCCTTTCATCCTTTAGTACCTATCTAATTGCATATTTTCCTAAATTTATATCATTTCGTAATATTATGTTAATTATTTTGTAATCTTTTTATTATTGTAATATGTTTATTATTTTGAATTTCATTTTTTGAATGCGAAGAAAACTAAAGTTCTAGTATTTGAAAGAGAAGCAACCAGAACGGATGTAAGAGTTTTGGTCGATGATGTAGTGTTAGAACAAGTGGAGATGACTGTGTATATCTTGGATGTGCTTTTAGCAGGGATGGAAGGTACATCGGTGATGTTGAAAGAAGAGTGTGTGCAGGGAACAGAGCGAATGGAGCGTTAGGGAGATTACTTAAAAGCACAGTTTTAAGTCAGGGTGCCGTCTAGCCCTGCATAATTATATGCTTATCCCAACGCTATTATTGTGTGAGAGTTGGGTATATCAGAAAGGGCATGAAAGTCGAATCAACGCGGTTGAGGTAAGATCGCTGACGAAGAATATGTGGCGTGACCCTCGCGGACCGGGTTCGTAACGTGAAAATGGGAGAGAAGTTAGGCTTGAAAGAAAGTCTCGGTGTAAAGATGAGAAAGGGCATTCTCCGTTGGTTCGGATATGTAGAAATAATGGTAGACGGAAGGTTAACAAAGCAGATATTATACAACGCGAATGTGGAAGGATGTAGGTACTGGGTAGAGCCAAGACTGACATATTATGATCAGATTGTTCTAGTACTGTCCGAAGGAGTCAAGAGTTTCCGCAACCGGCGTGTGTATATGAAGAGAGTAATGAATGTGGAGGAAGCGAGACTAGCCTGCAAGGATCATGATGAATGGCACTCGGTTCTCTCTGCCTACCCCGTAAGGCATCTAGCATGAAGATATGCACGTACTTTTATTGTATAATACAGTGTACACTGCACCCATGAACAAAAAATTCCTCAGTATCTTCACTTTCCATTGTGAATGTTGTGTTAAACAGCAGTTAATTGGGCACCCAGGACTTAATAAAACTACAGAATGGCCGATTGATATGTTCCAGTTATAAAAGAACTAAAATAAGTATATTATGTGAGATCATGAACAAGAGGCAGGCAACTAGAAGTTCACAAATAATTTATCCAACAATTTTTGTATTACCTACCTACAACAAGTTTCATACAAATTTTGTCTACATGTTTTATACAAGTTTTGTATAAAACAAGTTTAATACAAGTTTTGTCTACATGTTTTATACAAGTTTTGTATACGACAAGTTTCATACAAGTTTTGTGCACAACAAGTTTCATACAAGTTTTGTATACAACAAGTTTTATACAAGTTTTGTAAATGTATTCCAATGTGAACAAGAAACGAAAACATTGCATAAAACTTGTCAAATACATGTATCATACCTTGGTGTAAACGGGGGGTTATACAACACGAAATGAAATACCAAAATTTATATATACTCCATAGATAGGTAACAGTGTATATAGATATACTCAAGATCTCATACCTAAGAAGAAATGAGTACCTATTGGACCATGAGATATGCAGACAAAGACATTTTCATGTCTGATGATGAATTCATTTTTACAAGAACTTGAGCTGGATCACATTGACGGTATCCGTGTGGCTATCGTACGGCTATATGATCGGGAGGAATTCTTAAACAGAAGTCATTTCCACTTATGACTAATATGAGTCCATCCACAAAATGGGCAAATAGGAAATACAAAATTCACTATATTGAATTATAAAATATATCTATGTTACTTGTTGTAATGACAGCATCTACCTATATGGTAAATTTCTCAAATATATTTCAATTACAAACATAGTTTTTTTTTTCCAATCACATATTTTCATACGAAAAATAACAAGTAAAGGCTCTCTTATTGGTAATACAAAACCGCCACATATAAACATGCATCATCATAAGTGCTACCAGTGCAGTGCGTTTTATATAATACTGCTTGTTTATTGCATTAGGTTATTAGAAATTGTTTACTTTTTAAAACAGAAAGTATTGTACTGGCCGCTGATATTAGTGAGGCAGTGGCAATAGCAGTGGTAATCATTTGAGTTGGATACTTGTTTAACTAGGTATGTTCATGTAAAAATACATATAGTTCTTATGGAATATAATGTTGACATGAAGTTTTTGTCAGCATTTTATACCTGAAAAAGTATATGATGTCTACACAAAGTAGATATATTTTTAGAGGAGCAACCTATGTACTATTACTTTATTTGAAACCTTTTAAAAATGTTCATAAAGGATTTCATTTCTAATGGGTAAAATATTAGGAAAATATTAATTTATTATTACTTTCAATGCTAACATGCAAAATGGGTTGGTGTAATTAAATAAATACAAAGCACACAAATAAACAGTAATTTATTGACTATTTAGTTTTTGGAAGCCATTTGCAAGGTATACATGTGTTATGTCATGTTTATATTTAACAGGGGATTCAGGATATACACAAAAAATAAAGGACTGAAAACATTGTAAATGCTCCCAGAGATGTAGCCAAAGAAAATTATACTAAGCTTTACCATTTAGAAAGAAATATTGTGGAAAGGTGTATTTTTTTATATCACAAGATAACAAACAAGCAGATGGGTCTCCTGATGGAATGAGTCAAAGTCAAAGGTGTTAATGGTACGTTGCTATTTTGTGGTAAGATCTAATGTCACATGCATAAGTTTATCAGCTACGTTACCCTCCAAACCGGAATACGACAGTGACAAGCACTGACGCTGTTGCAGCAGGAATAAGTAAGGCGGTGGTACCAGACCTGGGAGAGACAATGCCGAAATCTATCACCTAGTAGTCACGATGTTAGTGACTCGTACAGCCAATTGGTTGCCTTTTACGACCTGCCTGGCAGAACGACAGTTAGCACATTCTTCAAAGGAGCCGGGGACTAACACGGGGAATATAGAAATTTTAAAGAATAGATGGGATCTATATAGACATAAAAAGTTACATTATCATCATTATGTAGCAACATATAAAATGTGTTTTTCACACAGGTACCATGTAGGAGCACAAGAATATGTTCTTATGACAAATTTTTGAAATTTTCAGCTTTTTCTACTATAATATGCATGTTTTATATAAATGAACCTTCCTCTTGAATTACTATGCCTATTGATAATATCCACATCAAAATTGATTAGGTAATTCAAAAGATGTAGGCGAACATACAGCAGAGTGACTGTTATATATGGTATGTAAAGATATTTATCTTTACATACCATATAAAACAAGGTCACTCCGCTGTATGAGTGACAAATAAAAACTATTTTCTTCACTCTTTGATAGGGTTATTGAAGAGAGAATTGGGGGAATGAAATGATTTTTCACAATAGCAGCGGTCGTACATTTGAAGTGAATTTGCACAAATGTGGCAACCTGCACAAAATTTTGAACACATTTCACCTTTGAACGCTTTGATATGCACTAAAAAACCAAAAGCACGTGGCTAATGATAAACGTTTGTTCAAATTTTAAACACATTTTCAAATTTCCGTGACACACATAGCAATCAAACATGACGTGTTCAAATGTTTGAAGCTAAGTCTGGCGCCGGTTTAATAGAAATAAAGTATGGTTTGACAAATGATAAGCAGTTAGTTTACAATTTTAAAATAAAAAGTTAGTTTACATTTTTATAATATTTTTATTTTATTTAACACTGTTATATCATATAATACAATTTTTTTACATTATCTAACATTCTTTGTTTAAATTAAAATAAAAACTAGGTAAAGTAAATAAATATTTACATATATAAAAAATCTTTTTTATATAAATCATAAGATAGCAGACGAGCAGATGGAATGTAGTTATCCTTACTAGTCTATAAAGATAATCTATCCTAAAGATAATCTTTATGTATTGAAACACACACATCACTCGTTAAATTTATCATCATTATGGCTTTTAAGAAAAATTGTTCAGAATACAATACAGTAACAACTTGTAGTGAATGTCAGTGCTTCATAGGACACTTTGAAGGGTACTGGTATATCTGTGGCAGAGTTTCTTACAATAATCAGCATTAATTTTGTTTAAGCTCATAAAATGTATGGCATATATTGTGGCTGTCCTCCAGAAGGTAATATCTATCTTAACTCTTAAACAACAGTCAAAATAAGATTTCATCATTAGATCAACTACTAAAGGAGCAGTAAGAGCGTGCAAGATAGTCTGATAGGCAATTTCCGTTGTAAGATAACAATACTAGCCTAATATTCCCATATATAGTGATTTATACAGTCAAGATTTCTCGTTTTTGTGACATTAGTATTCTCCTGATTTGTAGCACATTAATTTTCGTAGGAATATGTGTTTATCCATAATCTTGGTTGATACTGTTCGCAATGTAAATACACTACTCTCTACGATAGTAGGTAGCATAAGAATAATAGTATATCACAGTTAAACAAGTCCATGATATTTAAATCTTACAATTCTTGATTTCGATATTAGTTCTTACACTATTATATTCGACATTTTAATATAAGCACACATTTTAGATTTGCTAAATCGTTTAGAACAATAAGAATTTCCAACTGACACAATAATAAATAATATTACACCAAATGTCAATTTGTTGATGTCAAAGAAGAAAAACTGTGTCCACAGTATGGCATAGATTCCGGCATTTTGGCCATGTTTTTCGTATTTTGTATATTTTATTAATTGATTTTTTACATATAAGTAGTTTACACATAGTATATAATGTAAAGCATTTTTTCAAAGTTAAGTGGTCATGAATGTGTATTTTATTAAAAATAATTCATATTTCTGTATCTATACCAATAAATAAAATTGGAGTGTCTGATTATAATATTAAAATAGCCGCTTTTTATTAAATGTATATGAATGTATACACGTTATATGTACCAAAATATAATTTTTCACAATTTTCGTCTCTCTCTGTCCGTCTTCTGTTTGTTCCGGCTAATCTCTGAAACGTCTGGACCAATTTTGACGGGACTATCACTGGCATATAGCTGATATAAAAAGAAGTAACTTAGGCTAATTTTATTTTAGAAAAATCTCCACTCAGTCGAAGTCACGAGCACAGCTAGTTAATAATAATTACCTACTTAATATTTTGTTGGAATGAACTTAAGTACAAAGTTTATGTTTGACCATTTTATTGTAAATAAGCAATAAAATTGAGATTTAATATTCAGCATAATAATAAATAAGTCATTCAGTGACACTATAGTGTATCCATCCTAAAACGTTACTATAAATTTTGTATAACGTGCAGGAAGTGGTGTCCCCACTTGTAGCATTAATCATTTTTTTATATCATAAGATAGCAAACAAGCAGATGGGTCTCCTGATGGAAAGAGACAACCTTCGCCTATAGACACCAAAGATGTTAATGGTGCGTTGCAAAGTTTACCGGCTACCTTACCCTCCAAACCGAAACACGACAGTGACAAGCACTGACGCTATTGCAGCAGGAATAGGTAAGGCGGTGGTACCAGAACCGGGCGAGACAATGCAGAACTCTACCACCTAGTAGTCACGATGGTAGTGACTCGATAGCCAATCGGTCGCCTTTTACGACCTGCCTGGCAGAATGGCAGTTGGCCTATTCTTTAAAGCAGGCCGGGCCGGGACCAACACGGCGTAATATGAATTTTTATAGATTCTTACATCGTTACTAAAATATTAAGAACCAAAATTTGTTAAAAGATAGAAAGATAGAAACTAGAAGAATTAGGAAAGAGTAAACAGTATCCCCATCTGAGATACACATAATAATTATGTTTTAGTTTACAGTTATAACCATGAATTATACCGTAAAAATAAAAAGAAATAAGAAATATTTTATGATAATTTAAACGCGGTAAAACTGCATAAACTTACTTTCAATCTTGTGTAACTTTGGAGCCCTGAGTTAGGTTTTCCCCCAGTTAATAAGGGACCAAACTGGAAATATATCTCCTTTAATTTTTTAATATATCTACTACCTTTGTTTAAGAAACAAAAAATATTTTTTGCAAACCTATCTACATAATAATATGACGGATTTAGGCCCAAACATACATTAAAAACATATAAACATTTGAATTGTATCAATTAACAACAAATATCGTACCTAATACGTAAAAAGACAAGGCGGAAAATGTGGCGAAATTGCTGTGGTCTGTGCCATACGGTTAATTACAGCTCTGACTTGACAGTTCACAACAGATTAAAAAGTGAGCAGCGAATAATGTATTTACTATATGTATTTTTAAATTAAATATGTACTTTTGGGAATAATGAAGCAGAATTATAAATCGTTTAAATACTTTTCACATCATGGAATCTTATTTATAATTAAAAAGGCACAAAATATAAGTTAACAATTTTTTATATTGTACCGATTCCTTAAAATTTGTACTTGTAACACTAGCTTGACGTGTAACGATGATATCTATTTTCAATAATTAGGTCGTTACTATACTGAATCAATGTGGGCAATATTGGTTTCAAGAGTATCGTTTGTTTGACGATATTCGAAATTTATTAATTTTATCAATATTGGTTAAAGATTCATATTGTTTTCAAGAGTAGGCCTGCTGGACGGTAATTGCAGCAAAGCAAACGAATGTAATATGATATATTCAACCACATATTGATACAATTTGTACCGCAAACCTGCATCGTTTAGTACAAACAATATAGTATTGCATGATACAGTAGTAATTTAGTTAATCCTCATTTATCCATATCCTAGCTTTTGGCCGCCGTTTCGCCCGCGTTATTTTGGTATCAAATTTCACCCCCTCCTTGGAGGCATATTTCCAAAAACAAATGACGCACGATTTTTTGTTAGTCACAAATAATCCGTATACCAATTAGCTTTCTACCTTAAAAATTGCGGAATGCTCCATACAAAATTCCACCCACCATTTTAGGGAAGTGGGGGCTTAGAAAGAGACGAAAAGTAGGCTATGCACTCTCCATCCCTTCAACTATGTCCACCTAAAAAATCATGTCAATTCGTCGCTTTTTTTGCCGTGAAAGATGGACAAACAAATACAAACACACTTTCCCATTTATAATATTAAGTATGGATTAAACGTGAAGAAAAAACGTTGTACTCCTTTTTAGGACAATCATACAAACGGTCGAATATGAAAATTGGCACAGTTAAATTTACATTGCGGAAGACTGCAGAAACCTAACATTTTTAAATAATATGCATTAGAAATACATTAAAATAATAAAAATAAACTTTACACACACTACATTCATTTGATATACCTAATAATATTTTATTTTTTATATCAATACATAGCGAACAAGAAGAGCCGGCTGTTATTTTTTTCATTTCTCCATATCTACTGGATCGAATCAGCCAGCAAGTCTTAGGTAGGACTCAAATCAAATGCTGCAAACCGCAATTTGATCGATCATATGATAACAAACAAGAGATGGATCTCCTGATGGAAAGAGAAACCATCGCCTAAAAACACCAGAGATGTTGATGTTGCGTTGCTATCCATGTGAAGGGATGGCAATGCCACAAGTATGAGTCTACTGGCTACCTTACCTACCAAACTGGAACACGACACAATGACTATTTATACTATTGGCCATACGTGTCACTAACATCGTGACTACTAGGTGGTAGAGTTCCTTAATGTTTTACCTAGGTATTTAGTACCATCGCCTTACCTATTCCTGCCGCAATAGGTCAGTACTTATCACTGTCGTGTTCCGGTTTGGAGGATAAGTTCGCCGGTAAACTTTAATACATGTGGCATTAGACCTCGCTACAAGATAGCAACGCACCATTAACAAACATATTTGATGTCTACAGGCGATGTTGTCTCTGTCCATAAGGAGACCCATTTGCTTGTTTACTATAAGATAAAAAAAAACCATAAAAATAAATAAAAAATCAAGCTTCTGTCTGTGATTTTTTGAGTGCAAGTGTGCTATTCTTACGATACTCATACGTAAACAACCATTTTTTAAATTTCTGTCTGTCTACCTGCCATTCTTTTTGACGAGGTCTTTTTGACGAGACTCTGAAATAGCTAGACTGAATTTGATGAAATTTCACTGAAAGATAGAAAAGTTTATAGATAAGGACATAGGCTACTTTTTACCAGAGTCTGCAAAGCAAGTAACGGTATTATATCATGCGAACGAAGTCCCGAATAGTAGCTAGTTTTAAACAAATCTTACTGCAATATAATTGAATGGACAAATTACACATAGTATTAAGACCGTACTGGCGGCTTAACACGAGTCTCCCATATGCAGGGGAGCTAAACTGTAGTCGCCTCGCTCAGCATGCTGATTGCATTGTGGTATTATGTTGATCCCTCACTCGCCACTGCACCCTTGGGACATAGAAGTGATCCCTTTGAAAGGGGATGACGATATTTATGTTATATTTTTAAAACTCAATTTTAGCTGTGATAGTTTTTTGGTAAATGGTTATTTGTTATTGAAATGAAATATTTGTCCAAGTACCTGATAAGTACTAAAAAACATGTCCTTCTATCCTATCCTACTAATATTACAGCGTAATATTACTTTACGTTATTCAAACATTTTTATATATTACGTTATACAAATATATTTATTAATAAGAATTTGTGTGAATTTTAAACTTTTTGATTATACCCCGGGTCCCAGCAACAATTTTTTTGGATTAACAACGAGCTGAAGCAGCTTCGTTTTGACGAGACGCAAATATTTTCTATCATTGAAAAATCTGGAATCGGATAACTTACAAAGTTTGGCATTGAACATTTTAATTCGTGATGGAAAAATATTTTATTAGAGAGAACTACCGCGGCTCTCGTTGAGTGTAGCAGTGCTCGTGTCTCCTGAAGATGCTTCGCTTGCGAAGTGAAACGTGCGTTGAGTGCGTAAATTGTGTGCTTTTGTGTTTGGTGCTGTTGTGGTATAAAGTGCGGTGGTTCAGACCTACGGTAAGTTTGTTCCATTACTTGCAACGCTTTTATATGTTTTCCTTTTCAGTGACATCGCAAAGGTACACATAAAAGTTCGCGGAAATTTGCAAAATAACTAGTTTTCTTCGTCTGTGTGCCCACTTAAAACCATGAAATCTCAGGCTCGATTCATTGGCTTAATAGAAAATATTTTGAAGTTCTTGCGGTATAAAAATATGTAAAACTAGGGTCTAGCATTACAATATATTTGTGCGTCGGAAAATATGCAAATATGTCAATGGAAAATGATATGCATTAAAGCAAAAATAACATCCATACCTTAAAATGTGGTAAATATATCTTAAACGCGGATATACCGTAAATTGCAGAAAAATAAACGTTAAACGCGGATAGAAATATCTGTGAATTTACTCTGGCTGTTCAGGACTCGACACAGGACAAGACAGAATATAAATAATTTTTCTTAAGGCAATTTTATAACGATGTCGTGACATGGGACATTACCAACTCCTCCACAAGATTAATAATGCACCATTAACATCTTTGGTGTCTATTGGTTATGATTGTCTCTTTCCATCAGGAGAACTATTTGTTTTTTGTAATTCTATGATATAGAATATGAAAAGTTTGATAGATATTTAAGTAAATTAGGTTTTATAAAGGTCTTCTAGAAATATGTATTTCTGCAACGTCTTGCCCGGGTATTTTGTATAATCGCCTTACTTATTTCCACCGCAACAGCGTCAATGTTTGTTATGGTCGTGTTCCGGTTTTGAGGGTAAGGCAGTCGGTAGATTTATGCATGCGGCATTCCCATCCCGCCACTCGGATAGCAACGCACCATTCATCATATGTTTGGTGTCCATAGGCAGTGGTTCCATCAGGAGAGCCCACAGCTTGCTTGCTATCTTATAATATAAAAAAATAAAATATATGTTTATAAAGTTCATGGCAAATTTTTTAAATTTTTAAATCGTATCCTTACGGTTGTTTGTAATTATACAATATAAAAAATTGGTTAAGTGCGTGTCGGGCAACGCACAATATAGGGTTCCGAATGCCTATCACAATAATGTGGATTAAGAAGAAGGATTTTATTATTTCATACTATGAATATTTAACCTATTTAACGTCAATGGCGGATAGATCCAAGTGCATTTTATAAGTTGATCGACTATCACTCAAAAACTTGCGTTGAGTAGTTACCCTCTAAGCCATGATAGTTTTCCTTTTAATTTCATTATATTTATTAATACCGTGAATTTTTTCTACCCTTAAAGACAACTTTTTGACTGACAGAGGGTGGGGACACTTGACGAATAAAAATTAGCACTTACTTCACAAATGACTCACTTCATCAAAAAATAGTTCTCACAAACACAAAATATTTTTTTAAACACCTGTCCAACGATACCTCACACTATAGGGTACGCGAGAAAAAAAATAATATCCCCATTTCACATGTAGAGAAGCTTCCCTACAAAAAAAATCAAAATGTTATGTTACCATTTCGTTGCCGCGACTAATATGTATATTCATGCCGAATAACAGCATTCTAAGCTATAAAGTATAAGTACTAAGGATCTTTGAGCGACACTGCGGACGGACGGAAGGATGAATGGACAAAGCGAAACTATAAGTTTACCTCGAAACCTTAAAAAAAGTAAATTCTGATTTTATTTGCTTACGCGAAATAAATAAATAAAAAATATTTCCGGGACAAACTACACTTACTGATCTAATCCCAAAGTAAGCAAATTATTTGCTTGTGTTATGGGTATTAGTCAACGATACTAATACATATATAAATACAAGAATATATTTAATAAACACCCAAACCCGGAAATACAAACATTGATGCTCATCACACAAATGCTTGTCCCCGTCGGGGATCGAACCCGAGCTCTGTCGATCGCGTTGTCAGGGTCGCTAACCATTCGATCAACGGGGCAAAGTAACATTGTAAATCACGTTTAACTTGATATTTATTTCCAAAAATTAACTGACTTTTGGAAATTTGTAGCTACTATTGTAACTATTGGATACATAAAAATATTTAATGTCTTTCCACCATTGATATAAAATATATCAATGCTTTCCACGTATCCTATAATTTTAAAACTTTCGGTAAATATGAATGATTAAATATTCCTTTACATTTATGTATAATAATTTATTTTAGAACTTGTCGTATCTCTTAACTTGGTAATTCAATTAAATAATAAATAATTATCACTGGACAAATTACACGAATTGTTATTATCCCAAAATATGCAAATTATTTGCTTGTTTTATGAATACTAATTAACAATACATAGAAAGATCTATATAAATGTAGAAATAATATTTTTCTAATCACTTAGACCCGCAGATAAAACATCCATGTTCATCACCCAAAAGCTTTTCCCTATCGGGAATAGCACCCGAATTTCGTATCGATTGGCGTTGTTAAGTGGTTAACACTCGATTTGTATGAATTCAATTGTATTTGCACAGACATCATAAATAGAACTTTTACTCATTAACCTTTCTTATTTAACTAGCTACACTTTTTAACTACTCAAATATCAAAAGCCATTAATGAGGGAATCATGATCCCACTGGAGTTTGGATTAAACAAAATTGAAAAGCCGATATCGTTTTAATGAAAGTCGTCATTGAATATCGATAATCGATACTTATTCAGTATTTTGTGCACGGCACCATTTAATTACATTGGATACAGTATTATCATATAAATGAAATAGTCCAATTATAATAACTATTAAGAGCGTTGCAATAACTAGGGACTATCTTTTGGCTCAATTTAGGTCCAGGTTTTGTAAATCTGGATGACCATAGGTTTTGTAAATGTAGTAGAATTATAATCTCACAATTTTAATTTCATGACCGTCTCTGTAGGTGGTCTAGTGATTCAGTGTTGGTGACCACTGACCACATGAGTTCCTGAGTTCGATTCCCGAGTCGGGAAATTCAAATATGCTTTTTTCAGTTTTTTGATAAAAATAACGTTGCCCGTGATTAGCTAAGGGCCCGGTTGGCTTGCCACCTATCACATTGTGGGACTGAATATCTTCGGCTAATCGTAGTTACATTGTTTGTACCTCTGCCTACCTCTTCGGTGATATAGGCGTGAAAATACTTTTTTTTACATTTTTTAATTACATACTTTCTTATATCATAGAATAGCAAACAAACAGACAGCTCTCCTGATGTAAAGAGATGACACCAGATATATTAATAATGCAATGCCATGGCGAATATACCACATACATAGGCTTACTGGCTATCATGCTATACAAACTGGAAACAATTCCGTGACTAGCACTGATGCTATTGCGGTAATCAGTAAGCTGGTGGCACTAGGGCTGGGTGAAACGCTGCAAAACTTAACACACAGACACACACACACGGACACACACAGTGGTGTCACGTCTGGCCATTTGTTAGTATTTTACGAATTGCCTGATACATAATTTATTCCTTAAAAGCAGCCCGGATCAATGCAAAGAAACAATCTGATAAAGCAAAATATGTGAAATATCTGCACAAATTGAAATGTTGTTATAATAATACTATATATGTTATAAATGTGGAAGTTTGTATATTTGGATGTTTGGATGGTTGGGTGTTTGGATATTCGGATGTTTGGATGGTTCTTACGCATAAACGGCTGTACTGATATGTATGTAATTTTGCACAACGAAGACAATGACCTGCAAGAGCACATAGGATACTTTTTATCCCAAAAAAATAAGTTGTTTCATGGAATTCACAAACGTTTATGGTGCGGTGGGTTACAGGGTAGACCTAGTATAGAACAGGAATTGTTAGAGGGGTTGAACAAATTATGCAAATGATAATATAATTACTTTAAAAACAGCAAAGAAAAATATCGACACGCGGGATTTGAACCTGCGACCATTTCCCTAAAGCATTTCCCGGCTTTAGGGAAATGGCCGCAGGTTCAAATCCCGCGTGTCGATATTTTTCTTTGCTGTTTTTAAGGTTTTTCTAGATTCCCAAGCACGGGGTGAGTGCTATAACACAAAAATAATATAATTACTATTTAAAAACCTTATTATTATAGTACTAGCTGTTGCCAGCGACTTCGTTCACGCGGACTTCGTTTACTCCACACTGCTCCTCCCCCGTAGATGATAGCGTGATAATATGTTGCCTATATGTTGACTCGACCTGTTAGTAATATTCATGCAAAATTTGAAGTAAATCCATGCAGTACTTTTTGAGTTTACCCCGGACATACATACAGACAAATAGACAAAAATTCTAAAAACTATATTTTTGACTTCGATATCGATTGTATACCACGCCCCAAGTATTCTTTGAAAAAAAAAATTCAATGTACAGTGTTGACTTTCCTATGATTTTATTATATGTATAATGTATATGGATATACAGCCTGTTAGGTAAGTCGACCTAAACCTTGAAGTGGGTAATAAGGTATTTGATTTTCATTCCAAATAAACAAAAAAAACATACCCTTACATTTCAATCCTCATTATCCAATAAATTCATAATTCATACTCACCAACACGTTCGAGCAGTATGTGCGGTACATATCGATAGATAGATAAATAGGTAGTTACGTAAATAGGCAATAAATAGGCGGTATTTACCTAAATATCTATCCATGTGTGCGGTAACTGTGCAAACTCTTGGTGCGTATGAGTTAGGAATTTCTTGAGTTATGTTAAAATTTAAGGGCATTTTTTATTTTTATTTATTTGGAATGAGAATCAGATACCTTATTATCTCCTTCGAGGTTTAGGTCGACTTACCTAACAGGCCGTATAGATATAGTAGATATAGATATAATATTTTTTTTATATCATAAGATAGCAAACAAGCAGATGGCTCTCCTGATGGAAAGAGTCAATCATCGCCTACAGACACCAACGATGCCATTGGTGCGTTGCTATCTTGTGGCGAGGTCCAATGTCACATGCATAAGCTTACTGGCTACCTCACCCTCCAAACCGGAACACGACAGCGACAAGCTCTGACGCTATTGCGGCAGGAATAGGTAAGGCAGTGGTACCAGACCCGGGCGAGAAAATGCAGAATTCTACCACCTAGTAGCCACGATGGTAGTGACTCCATAGCCAATCGGTCGTCTTTTACGACCTGCCTGGCAGAACGACAGTTGGCCTATTCTTCAAAAGAGGCCAGGACCAACACGGCGAAAATAAAAATATAGTGAGAGCTAATGCACGTTGCATTAACGCACATTGTATTGCCTGGACACTTGTACTATTATTTATTCTGTGCCTAGACTACGTACGTAGCAATATGTGACGAAAACACAGAATAAGCGCTTATTTACGCAATTTCTGACGACAAGAAAATTTCCAAGATGTCGATACTAAAAACATCTAAATTAATAATATCACAACCCTATTTTAGGACAATGTGGCTATTTCATACATAACAGCTAACAAATTATAGACCTTGTACTAAGTGTTGACTCGGAGAGAAGTTGCGAGTGCAGATCCTTGTCGTGGCAGGCGCGGCCGAAACAGTTGCTAACTACTGCTGTCTTCTAATATTAGAGCCGTTAATACTATTATGGACCAGAAGCATACATTATTTTATGTATAAAAACAGAAGCTTCGATAGCACTTTTGACATGTCATTCTTGTTTTAATTTTGGTTAATGGATAATTCTTGAGGAAAAGTTTTTTAATAGCGACGTTTAATATTTCAGTTAATAATTATAATTTATTTCTATTCGACTGTCCCGTTAGTATGGTGGTTATCGATACCCACTTCGCGATGGATGGTGCTCGGGTTCAAATCCCGACAAGAAAGCGTTTACCAAACCTGATCGAGAGGTTGGCAAACTCTACCACTTAATACGTAGTCACAAATCAGAATGTAATTGACACGTAGGTTTTAGCCTTATTTTGCCTTGTCCAGCAGTAATGGTCTAGATCAATTTTCTACTAGTAGTTATGATATCATATTTCGCTAATTATTATTGATATTTTACGGACTGCCTACAGGAAGTCAAATTTACTATTCTTTTAAATGGTGTTCAGCTTTCTTTACATGAAGCCTCCCAATTCACGTAATTGAGTCAAATCGCTTAGGGCTCTCACACACATAAACACCATAGAACGTCGAGACGTGCTACGATGCGGCATAATATGTAAGAAAATGTGTAAGTGTCTTAAATGCTTCGACTAGCTTGCCGCTTGATTACGTGAATTAGGCCCCAGAGCTTACAGCAGAAGTTATACTCCGTGTTGATCTGTGCCCCCTTTGCAGATTAGACCAACTGCCGTTTTTGCCAAGCAGGTCGTAAGAGGCGACTGATTAGCTATGCGTGTTACTTCCATCGTGACTACTAGGTGGTTGAGATCTGTATCTAAACTAAACTACTAAACTTTTGTAGGTGATATCCCTACACCAACACACGGAGAGCACCATTAATATCTTTGATATCTATAGGCGATGATTATCTCTCTTCATTAGGAGAACCATCTGCTTGCTTGCAATCCTATGAAATAAAGTTATGCGTAATAATGTATACGCGTGAAAAGTGAAACACTTTTATACCACATCACATAGAATAATAACGCAATATTTTTGCTATTTTCTACTTCACAATAAGCATTATGGCGCGTGACGCTCGAGCGTAACAGCAAAGTGGACGTTTTTTAACGTCGCTATTAAAGGAGACTGATACCGTTCCATACAATCTTGGGCCCTCTTGTAATAGGATGAAAATTATGTTAATTAATAGCAAGTTTAACATTATATAAATACTGAAAAATTTACAGATTTTAGCAATCTGAAAACAGAGATATAAAATATTCACTAGAAATAAGGTTACGATGTACTACGGTATAGTTTAACCGTTTACTATTATATGAACAGCTGATACTTATAACACAGGCAACTGTAAATGTTTCACATTTATAAATTGACACAATACTAAAAGTCTAAAACACAGATTTTTGGAAATCACAAATTAAAGGATGCCTCCCTGTAGCTACGTACGTAAAATCTGTGCGTAAAATAGCGATAAGCGAAGAGTGAAGTCCGCGACTTGCGACTCTAGCGAGCCGTCAGTGATGTCAGTTGTAATTGTCACTTTTGACTATATTAAATCCACAGACATTAAATCGTATGAAATTCGATGTAATGTAATCAATCAATTAAAGTTTAATGTCATTTTGGCTGCGTGGAAGGACAATCCTGTAGGGCTTAGACTTATATAAATTACGTGTCACGTTGTTTGTCCGCTATGGATTCCTAATATGAATGGCAAAACGACGTTTGCCGGGTCAGCTAGTAAAAAATAAAAATCATTATATTATACACATAAATTTCATTACATTAGTCTTACAAGGTTAATATTACTAGCGATTGATCTCTTTTAAGTTTGACATACTTTAACTCATAGAGATATTGAGTACATGCTTAAAGCATTAACTGACCTTAAGTGTAAAGAAAATAGTATTCATATATTATTATGCATTAACTACTTCTAATGCATTTTCTTTAAAAATATTATTAAGCTATTGCATAGCTTCTATCGCGGGCCTTGAGCGTGGAGACCGAATCCAGAAATTCCGTAACGAAAAAACCTAACACCACCCAATCCGACCGGCACAGCGGTGATACTTTTTAGTTTTTCCATCTATCGATAAATACCAGAACTTTTAATGACTTTTTGAAATATCACGCTTATCTCTTTAGTTCAGCAACCCGCCCTTAGGTGGCATTGGTTGTATTGGAAAACTACCTTAATCATATATATATATATATATATATATATATATATATATATATATATATATATATATATATATATATATATATATATATATATATATATATATATATATATATATATGATTACGGTATATATATGTAATTGTAATTGCATAAGTTGATAAAAAATGCTATGCAATAGTTTTACCGCGGCAGTCTCCGAGTGCCATACGTCTTTTTTTTTACTCCACCGTTGGCACAATTGTCTTAAAAAGTTTTTCCTTTACGTATTAATATATAGATTCTTAAACAAACATGCTTACACAACTTACTCTTCTGTTGTCAGGTACTGCGGATACCATTAATAATATGAACCGCATGATAAACGTTGTACTATGAGTTAGTTGATCAAATTTGGACGTTCGAAACAGTTGTTTTATTCCCGCAGGGGACGATTGCATCGCTGACGGGAAGATAAAGCTGTAATCACCACTCAGGGAATAAAGTTCGCTACATTGAAGCGTCATATTTATTGGAGGGGGAATATAGCGCAATTGTAGATATTGCATTTGTTAATGTAATTGTTTCTAAATGTGGACGTTATGTTTTTTATATTACTTTATTAAATAATAAAATTGGATAAATTAGATCCTCGTATTAAGTAATATATTTAATACTAGTATGTACTAGCTGTTGTCCGCGACTTCATTTACTCCGTACAGCTCCTCTCCCGTAGGATAGCGTGATAATATGTAGCCTATATGTTGATCCGACCTGTTAGTAATATTCATGCAAAATTTGAAGTAAATCCATGCAGTACTTTTTGAGTTTACCCCGGACATACATACAGACAAACAGACAAAAATTCTAAAAACTATATTTTTGGCTTCGATATCGATTGTAGATCACGCCCCGAGTATTCTTTTAAAAAAATATTCAATATACAATTTTGTCTTTCCTACGATTTTATTATACGTACCTATAGATGTTTAGACCTTTTTAATGGTCGGCATTCAAATTAGGTTCAATTTAGAAATTCTATTGATTTATTATTGATAACTTCCTAAAATTTTTTTTCGAAGAAAAAGTGGTCAATACCACTTTAAATGTAGTGTTTATATTTAATACTAGCTGTTGCCCGCTACTTCGTCCGCGCGGACTTTGTTTACTCCGTACAGCTCCTCCCCCGTAGGTGATAGCGTGATAATATGTAGCCTATATGTTGACCCGACCTTAAAATTTGAAGTAAATCCATGCAGTACTTTTTGAGTTCACCCCGGACATACACACAGACAAACAGACAAACAGAAAAAAAATTCTAAAACCTATATATTTGGCTTCGATATCGATTGTAGATCACGCCCCAAGTATTCTTTTAAAAAAATATTCAATGTACAGTTTTAACTTTCCTACGCCAAAACCTTTTAAAATGCAGCGGGCTACACGCTGGAGCTAATAAACTATATTTTACTGTAATGTTTATTTACGTATCACCGCCTCACCTATTTCTGCTTGTCACTTTCGTTTTCCGAATTTAAGGATAAGGCAACCGGTAAACATATGCATGTGGCGTTAAGACCCCGCCATAAGGATAGCAATGCACCATTAACATCTTTGGTGTTTATAGACTATGTTTTGTCTCTTTCCATAACGAGAGCCAACTAAATACTTGTTTGCTATATTATGCGCAAATAACATAAACAAAGTACTCTATTATTATAACATATATTTTATGATATTTGGCACTTAAATTATAATCTAAACGCAAAATATCGTACACTAAAAAAAACTTAAATTTTCCGTAAAGTTGTATTAAATGGTGGTAAATTGAAATATGTACTTTAAGTATTGGAATTTAACGTATTTTTTATTCATAGTATCGCTTAAAAACTAAATCCCTTTGTCGACGAAATGCTTTTTCATTTACAAATTTTATGGCACCACTCTTTAAATACTTTTACGAGCGAAATATTCAGCGGCTGTTCTAAAATTTATGCTATTTCAAGTATAAAATTTACGGGCATACAGGACATGCGTGGGATTTTCTAAAACGTTGTACATCTTCCTTATTTATGTTTACGTTACACCACACTCGTCTCGTGTGTAGTTCGGATTCGTTTATCGGATTTCGAACACGTTTCGGTCGAATCCCATATCGGTGGACTTGATATATAAGCGTGCCTACCCTCGCTGAATTATGAGGGAAAAAATTGCCATAATACTTCGTGTAATACGAATAAATTTGGAATATTCAAATGGGATTCCTTAAATTGATCTTTTTTGGTCAACGTGATAAATTGCAGAATTGTTTTTATCGGGAGAAGGGATCAGAGAGATTGCTGTAAAATTGCGTATATACGTTTTTTCTTAAGCTTCTTTTTGACATCATCTGATATAGGTATGTGATTTACATTTATATAATCACAAAATGGAATTTTTTAAAATTAAGAATAATTATTTCGTTATTTCCGTTTTAACAAGTTTTTATTAGCTTGGTTCGTATGTTTGTACTTTGAACATGGATTTGACGTACCTACTTTAAACCGGCGGATTAATTTGATACTTTACAGTCTTATCAAGGAACGATGACAATGCAATAATATATATAGTTAGTTCTGTTATCCTTACCAGGATGTTCAGGATTGGTCGATTTGTTTTTCTTTACTCGAGCAGCTATTTCTCTACTAAAAAGTAAAAAATAAAAATAGTTGAAAAAACTAAAAAACACACTTCTAAAAACCAAACCAAAGAATGAAAAATAAATTTAAGAATAGTGTTAATATAAAAAATGTATTCCATTGTAAAAAAACTTGGGGTGTATGGTGTCAATATCTTAAAGAGCACCCCACGTTTTTTGTATAATGCAACATATTTTTTTCTTACTCACATTATTGTTAATTTAGTAAATTTATTTTTTATTCTTTAGTTTGGTTTTTATAAAAGCATGTTTTTTTTAGTTTTTTTAACTGTTACTTTTTATACATTGTTAAATTACAATAATTAATTTCTTGTTCAACCGTTCGCCTTGAATCGACATAGAGAAAAGAATGATCGATCGATAAGAAAATGTACCTTAATATTATTATTTTACACATTTCCAAATATAGAAAAGATACACACTTACTACACTGCCATCTATTGATAAACGCAGAAACTAGATCAATGATCAGTATAATACATTATCTAGTATACTGTTATCGATGATTTACAAATTAAACAATTGCTCTTGAATGAAATTAAAGACAAAGCTAATCTAACACAGGCACGACGCGACGAGCAGGAAGACACATTATTTGCATATTTCTACTTTAATCTTTTTGTCTAGATAATATTTTGGTGATTTTTTACCACATTCCTGACACATTAAAACCATTATTAATTACACACAATTTTACGATATAGTATAAAAACATATAAGCTTGCTTTTTACAGATTAAATACTATCAATTAGTTAAAATAAATGGAACAATTTACTCGAACAAAAACAGGTGTGGCAACTTCGTAAACTCATTTTTTTATCTCTGCAAATAAAGATAAGAATGATATACGGGGTTATCTTCTGATAGAGACACAGTACTGACTCGAACTTCTGAGTGGACAGAACAAGTTTCAAGGGATTGTTTGTAGTGAAAAGTGAAATATAAGTGTCATGGCTGGTTTGGGTAGAAGCGGCCAAGGGCCCGCGGTTGGGAAATTGGAATCGCAGATTTATTGCATCAAATATACTTTGTTCTGCTTCAATGTTGTACTTTGGGTGAGTACGTTTTCATAATAGGTTTTAACCTCGTTTATCTAATGATTAGCTAGAAACATAAGGATTGATTCTGGGTTAGGTATATCTATATTAATATTATAAATGCGAAAGTTTGGATGTTTGGATGGATAGATGGATGATTGTTACTAAATCACGTAAAAACTACTGAACGGATTTGTATAAAATTTGGCATGTAGGTAAATAATAATCTGAAATAGTATATAGGCTACTTTTTATCCCGGAAAAATTAGGCAATCCTGCGAAATTCACCAAAAGCTTTTATAATGCAGCGCCCTGCACGCTGCAGCTAGTAATGTTATAACGTTTTTCTGTTGAATATAATCTAACGAGGAACTCCTTAGATATATTAGTATAATCTAAGGAGGAACTCCTTAGATATATTAGTATAATCTAATAGGATCTCCTTAGATATATTAGTATAATCTAATAGGATCTCCTTAGATATATTAGTATATGTCTAAGGAGGAACTCTTTAGATATATTAGTATAATCTCATAGGATCTCCTTAGATATATTAGTATAATCTAATAGGATCTCCTTAGATATATTAGAATATATCTAAGGAGGAACTCCTTAGATATATTAGTATAATCTAAGTAGTTCCTCCTTAGATTATACTCAAGTAGTATACCGAAGTTTGTTACTAGTAATCTTAGAATATTGACGAGAGTTATCATTCATTTTGTCAGCCCATAAACTCGTCAATACTTGTAAATTTAAGTGAATTTCAACGTTCCGTTCACTCTTCTTCTCTGCTATAATATTTTTAGAGTTCCGTACCCAAAAGTTGACTGATAGAACCCTATTAATATGCTTCTGCTGTCTGTCTGTCTATGGGTCACTGAGCTCTATCTTCTAAGAAAAAATAAAACACATGTAATTATCACAGAAGGCGTGACATTAGCTGCTATCATAACAAATAATAAATAATAATAAATAAAGACCCTATTTAAATAACCTCATTACTATCGCGCAGTGGTACGGAACCCTATGTATGCGAGTCTGATTCGCACTTTACCATATGCGCTGCACGCATCCTACAAACTACATTATAAATGTTGCATTATGAAATTTAGCAACCTTGTATTATCTTAGGCACAATTGAGTAGATTTTATTTCTTTGTTTTTTAAGCTCGCCAAAGACGTAGCTATAATATATGTTAATATATTGAGATATATATTACAATAGCAAGCTGCCACACATGGGAGCTATGCTATATTATATATTTTGTTTTCACTCGGTCTTCGGTAAAATATATATTAATGTGCCAAAATATATCGAGATATATTTCGCCATATTTTGGTGACGTCATAGAAATATATATTAAAGCTACATGTGCGGTCACTCGAAAATTTATCTATATAAAATATATCATAATAATCCCTGTTATGATTCATCATATTAATAAATATTATATATTCTACACTTTTCATCGTCGGCACTTGGTGAAACTACCTTGCGAAGTTAGTAACTGTAAATATCCTCAGGGTATTTAGAGTTACTAACTACCTTGGGTAGTTAGTAACTATAAATGCCTGGGCATGCATGTGTAAACGAAACCGGTAGGAAATTAATTGTAATTACCTTATTGTGAAACAGTACAAGTGAATTAATTAATGAATATATTTATACAAATAAATAAAATTGGAGTATCTGTTTTTAATATTTAATAAAATAACCAGTTTTAACTAAATGCATATGGATGTACACACGCTACACATATCAAAATAAAAGTTTTTACGATTTTTGTCTTTCTGTCGTCTATAAAATCATAACATATAATTATTAAGTAAATATTAACGGAAATTCTTTTTGTATATCAACTTAAAACTAGCCCATTTCATTGATATAAGTAGAATATCCCACAATTTAGATACACTCAAAAAAAAGAGTTGGAAACAAAATGTACAGTGGAGTGAAGCAATAAGCCGTACATGTACTTTTGTAAAACTTTCAGATATGGGGTACCCTGAACTGACAGTCGAAAACATTAAAGTGGAAACCGCAAAATTTTGGCAGTAAAGAAGGGAAAATTACATCCATTGTTGTCTTTCTCTACAGTTATAATAACTGTAGTGTTTTTTTTACTTACTAGCTGACCCGGCAAAAGTTGTTCCCAAATCGGTTCAGCCGTTCTCGAGTTTTAGCGAGACTTACGAACAGCAATTCATTTATATATATATATATATATATATATATATATATATATATATATATATATATATATATATATATATATATATATTGTTTCCAACTCTTTTTTTGAGTGTATCTAAATTGTGGGATATTCTACTTATATCAATGAAATGGGCTAGTTTTAAGTTGATATACAAAAAGAATTTCCGTTAATATTTACTTAATAATTATATGTTATGATTTTATAGACAGACAGAAAGACAAAAATCGTAAAAACTTTTATTTTGATATGTGTAGCGTGTGTACATCCATATGCATTTAGTTAAAACTGGTTATTTTAATATTAAAAACAGATACTCCAATTTTATTTATATAGCTATCATATATATATATATATATATATATATATATATATATATATATATATATATATATATATATATGATAGCTACGTATGTGGCTGTAAGCTGTCACCAAAAAACGTAGGAAATCATTAAAAAGCACAAAATTACATCAGATGATACTAAAAATATTTTTGAACACTGCAGCAACCGACTTCCCATTTCGTATGTCTCCGGAAACCTGCATCACGTACCCTCTCAAACAAAAAAAATGAGACTACACGGAGAGTATACCCTCTCAAACAAAAAAAATGAGACTTCACGTAGAGTATACCCTCGCAAACAAAAAAAAATGAGACTACACGGAGAGTATAACCTCTCAAACAAAAACAATGAGACTACACGGAGAGTATACCCTTTCAAACAAAAAAATGAGACTACACGGAGAGTATACCCTCTCAAACAAAAAAAATTTCAAAATTAGTTCATAAATGACAGAGTTCACCAAAACAAATAACCAAAATAATGATCTCCTTTTAGGAATTTGGTAGAAAAAAAGAGTGTTCATACAAATTACGCCTAGAACCGTCGCATGTTAATAGATGTTAACCATTTTAAAATACATTTGTTATTACTTCTGGCAACTAAATTGTATCATGGACAATTTTTTACTTTTTAATTTGTAAAATTTTTTTAACAAATGATAATAATTTATTACATCTTCTTAATAACCAGTTAGGTACGTTAAGTGTAGCTACTAGATAGGTCGAAATTTGACCATAGACTAAAAACTAAAATCTAATGCAATTTTGACAATAGAATTTATTTAGCCGTAAAGAAAATATTTTACATTTGTGTATATTATTATATATGTCACATGAATAAAGTGTGTGCGTTATGTGTGTTTTTATTACTTTAATGTATTTATAATGCATATTTAAAAACATTAGGTTTCTGCAGTCCTCCGCGATGTAAACTTTAACTGTGCCAAATTTTATACTCCACCCTTCGCGTATTTATCTTAAACAGGGGTGTAGTAGGTAGATAGGTAAATTTTTGCTTCACGTAATTAATAATATATTGATATCGGCAACATGGATTTAAAACTTGATTATATCGCTTATCAAAAAATTACATAATTTTAACAATTTAAACGTTAATAGATGAACTTTATAATATAAAGCAAAATATTTAATATCACAGATTATATAATATATCGCTTGCTTTTTTAGGACGATATTAAAGTTATCTTTTTTATACAACCATGGGCGTTGTAGATTTCGACTATTCGTAATTGATACTTAATATTTTTGTTAAAAATTTCGCATCTTACATATCCATTTTTCTAAATTATTTAGATTATAAGAAATTATGCTCATGTGCTAAACGTTGTAAGTCAATGCATTACACGGTATTGCAATGCGTTGACTGTGTCGTATCTATAGTTTTTAAATTTCTTGTAAAAAGTTATTTTTTATAACCTTAAATCATTCAAGATGGAATATATTCTTGATTTGTAATGTAGATACCATTAGACGCTTTCTTGCCTTCTTCTTGTTGATTGCTAGAAATCATAAAGATTATAACTACACTACGCTAAAGATTAGATACTAAAGAGAAAAAAACTGAGTGTCATATGACGTTGTCATAATGCGTTGACTGTGTCATATCTACAGTTTTTAAATTTCTTGTAAAAAGTTATTTTTTATAAGCTTAAACCATTTAAGATCGGATATTTTCTTTATTTGTATTATAGATACCATTAGATGCTTTCTTGCCTTCTTCTTGTTGATTGCTAGAAATCATGAAGATTATACCACACTACACTAAAGATAAGATACTAAAGACAAGAAAACTGAGTGACATTTGACGTTGTCATAATGCGTTGACTGTGTCGCATCTATAGTTTTTAAATTTCTTGTAAAAAGTTGTTTTTTATAACCTTAAATCATTCAAGGTCGGATATCTTCTTGATTTATAATGTAGATACTATTAGACGCTTTCTTGCCTTCTTCTTGTTGATTGCTAGAAATCATAAAGATTATACTACACTCCACTAAAGAGAAGAATACTGAGTGGCATATATCAAGTCCCTACAGATTTGCCTCGTATCCTCTTCATTCATAACCCACTTAATACAAAAACTCTAGTTTCGTAGTCTCTTGACACCATCTACAGACAGCACCTTATCAATCATAATATGTCTATTGATCAATATTTAATATTCAATATATTTTATTCAAAGTAGGATATAATACAATCACTTTTTGAAAGTCAGAAAGATAAAATTGGGTAAAACGTTATACCAACTTAAAATTAATTTGCTATTTGTAAAATATGGTCATAAAAAAAATTAACATCATTATACATATAGAGAAAAAAAACAAAGCAATGTCATTCTCAACTAATTATCAAAATAAATTATTAAAACTTGGGATAAAATAACAATATCAATATCCACGTCAGTTTATAATAAATTAATAAATTATCCTTACCCGGTACCAATATCCTTTAACATTCACATCGCATATCTGTTTTCTTAAATTTCCTTCTGCCATTTTCTCTACATATCCGGGCCATACCTTCATACAAATATAATAAACAATCTAGGTACTATTACAATATCTTGCACATATTTTAATATTTCAGTAGTAATTGATAATTTCACCTGAAATAAAGGGCCTCGAGTAATACGTTATCGCCAACTGATAAACCATTTGTCCTGTTTTCCGAGAACGCGCTCTAGTCATAATCTGATTCATGCGTAAAATATCAAGCAAACAATATATGGATGTAGCTACATATTACAACAAAGAACAAATTGTTGTTTTTTGTAGCTTCAGATAACTTGCACTCGGTTACAATATTTCTGCTATTAACATATTCCTGCCGTCGTAATATCAATGCTTATCACTTTCGTGTTCCGTTTGCAAAGATGATCGATGAACCAGGATATATAGCTTTAAAGTTTGAATGCATATACAGTAATTTCATAACAGAATTATAATAGTTTCATACATTTAAGCAATTGTTGCCTTGAATCATCTGGAGGGCATCTACTTACTTGGGCTATAAAGAATTGTCCCCTTCCCCATTATATATACGTGGTGTTATAAATATGCTTGTAATATTTGAAAAATTCGATAGAATAGAATATAAATAGAATATACATTTAAGGTATATCTAGGGTCAAGAAACAAATTTTTCGCACTGAGATGTTCTGTTTTTAGTTTCAAGTGTCTCTGTAGGCGTTTGTCAATGAATAGATTTAATTAAAATGTTTTCTTAAATCCTACGTTGCTATTTTTTATTAATCAAGCTTTATACTAACTCAAGATAGGAAAAGTGATCACGCCATTTGTCCATGAGTAGTTTATATTAAAGTGGAATTATTGAACAAAAGTCTCCCAAGTAGGTACTGACTATACTAATAATAAATTAACATGTTATAAAATTATCTATAGACGCTAATTGTTTTTTTTCATCAAGTGAGCCATCTGATTATTTCCTAATCTATGCCACAGAAATATTTAATATTGCCAAGGCGCAGACTTAAGTGATGGCACTGGGTACTTATAATAAAAAAGAAAATTAATATATCGCTAATCCATACTAGTCCATACTAATATTATAAATGCAAAAGTCTGTCTGTCTGTCTGTCTGTCTGTCTGTTACGCTTTCACGGCTAAACCGCTGGACCGATTTTCATGAAATTTGGCATGGAAGTAATTGAAGAGCCGGGGTCGAACATAGCCTAATTTTTTTTCAAAAATCAATCTTTAAAGGTTGAAATAAGGGATGAAATTTGTATGAAAAGCTATCTTGACGACATGTTAATCAACTCGCGGGCGAAGCTGCGCGGGCCAGCTAGTCAAATATATGTGTAACATAATTTTAAATTGAGAGACTAATTATAACCCTCTGTAGTCTACGATTATTTTCCAATACTATATTTTGTATCTGTAGACAATGGTTTTTTCTTTTTGTAAATAGTCATCATTATCGTGTCCTAAACCTTTTCCCATTATCTGGAGTCTACTTTCCTCGTCTGCTTCGTCCATCTTCCTCTGTTCTGAGCAGAAGCGACGCCAATATCACTTTATTCTACAATAAGACCGTCATCGACCAGCTGTCGGGGTGTCTCCCAAGGCGCTTTTTATAAATAGTGCTATATTTTGTTAATCAATGCCATATCAAAATCTTATAATTGTTTAAGGCGCAGTACTTAAACCATCGTTAAAAAATCCCGTATACTACACTGAACACTTAAGAAAACAATTTATGCGCCGCCAAATAAACAAATGGCTGGCTTAAGAATAAATAAATTAATTATGGCCATTCGACATCTACGATTCTTTTACAGTAATTTCCTTTGTGTTTCTAAACGATGGTTCTCCATAAGCATCAAGAAAGCTATCTACTCGTTTCTTAATCTATGGCAGCGTTTCCCATTTGCCGGGTCGCGACCCGGTACCGGGCCACCAAAAAAAATTACCAAGTTGCAACATTCCCGCCTTACTTTTAAAATATTACCTACTATAGATCGACGCAACGCGACGCGACAAAATAGGCGACATCAAAGTGTGTAGCATCAATTAAAACTATTATTAAATATTTATTATTTCACCTAATAAAACCGGCTTGGGTTTAAAAATATTAAGTGGGTCACGTAGGGGCAGTGTGAAAATTACCGGGCCATATCAAAACAATGTTTGGGAAACACTGATCTATGGTATATAAAAAACTCAAAAATTACTGAGGCGCATAACTTAAGCCATAGTACCGTAGATTAGACTCGGTACTTACAATAAAAAGACAATTTATGCACCGCTAACCAAACAGATGGCTAACATAACTTTAAATGGACAGACTAATTATGGTGTCGAGCTCGGTAATTTTGCCGAGAAGGGTAACCCCGTTGAGTTATCTGAAGTAGACATTAGCAGCACGTGGCGACGGTACTAAATCGTCTTACCCGGGTTACTCCACACAACTTGCTGCCCGATACAGCGAATATTAAGCCCGACTAACTAGGAAAATTAAACCTCGTATATACTGACAGTTTTATTAAATTATTTGACGTAAGTTGTGCTTCGGGGAAAGCGAGATTAATGCTCGGTTCCTATATCAGTAAAATGACTCGTTTTAGTTACAAGTACATTTTCAACGAGACTCAAGAACTCTTTTTATAAATGTCAAATCTATTATTACATATAATAAAATCGTAGGAAAGTCCATCTATGTCCGGGGTAAACTCAAAAAGTACTGCATGGATTTACTTCAAATTTTGCATAAATATTACTAACAGGTCGAGTCAACATATAGGCTACATATTATCACGCTATCACCCACGGGGGAGGAGCAGTGTGGAATAAACGAAGTCCACGCGGACGAAGTCGCGGGCAACTGCTAGTTGCAAATATGTAAAGAAATTGTGGAATGCCTCGTTATAATTAAATTGGTTGCTAATGGTTACTGATACGACTGACGTATCGTTGATTATAGAAACCAAGCATTAGTCAAAGATCGTACACTTTAAAATCAACTCATTTAACTACCGCAGCCTGTCTGCGTGATTAAATTTGTTTTCGCAACTTAGTACTTTTTTTTATTATTACGGTCTCGAGCAGCTTCGTCCTCATAAAGTAACATATCATTAGTATAATCTTTCACACAAACTTTCTTTCCCTATTTCACCCCCTTAGCTATATGTTACTCTACTCGAGCAGCTTCGTCCTCGAACAGAGTAACATATCATTAGTATAGTTTTTCACACAAACTTCCTTTCCCTATTTCACCCCCTTAGGGGTTGATTTGAAAAAAGTAAATAGCTCATATTTAACCCCGGTTCTTTAACTATCTCTTTTCCAAATTTTATCATAATTAAGTCGCCTCTGTGGTCTATTGGTCCGGTGTCAATGATGGCCACATGAGTTTTCTGATAAAAACAACGTTGCCCGGGATTGCATATGTGCCTGATTGGCGATAGGGTAGACGTAAACTATACACCATGTAAGGGACGGTCTACCGAAAACTGAAACCATAGATTTGGACCTTGATTCTGAGATGAAAACCGTTGGAAATTTGTATGGGAAAGTTTTGATTTTTGACGAATTTTTTAACCTCAAATTTGCATAATTTGATTTATTCTAATACTCTACAGGGTTTTTTTCTGAAAATATGTGAAATTTATGGAAATACACAAAAAATCAAAATATTATGCGCCACACGCCGCACAAAATAAACGGTTGATGCGAGAGTTTCTTACAATTTTTGTCTCAGTCTGTCTGTTTGTTCTGGCTTATCTCAGAAACGGCTGGACCGATTTTGACGGAACTTTCACTGGCAGATAGCTGATGAAATAATGAGTAACTTAAGCTACTTTGATTTTAGACTAGCAGTGCTGGAGACATCGTCCGCGTGGAAAAAAATTTAAAATAAAAGTCCCGGGGTTTTGTCCGCATTGTTCCCGGTCTCATGGGATTTCCAAGATAAAAACTATCCTTTATACTTTGTCGGGTCTCAAACTATCTTTGTACCGAATTTCATTCAAATCGATTCAGTGGCTTAAGAAGAGACTCTTTAAGAAGAAACAGACAGACAGAGTTACTTTCACATTTATAATATTAGTATGGATATTTTTCCACGCGGACGAAGTCACGGGCCCAACTAGTTTATAATAAAAAAGCAACTCATGTACCTAATCGCTAATAATATGTTTAACTAATTTACATTTATATTAAAAAAGCAACTCATGTATTTAATCACTATATAATATATATTTAACTAGCTTACATTTATATTTAAAGAGCACATTCATCTAAAATAACACCCTCTGTAACATTAATTAACAATGTACCACAAGTAAGCTTTCTTGAAAATACAATTTACAAAAGCTTAAGTTTTACTTAACTTTTATAAGAGTTACGAGAAACGTGTATTTTATTGTTTGTTATTATCCGAGTGTACACACGACTTGTAAGTGTATTATTAAATTGCGTTGAGCACGGACTTAACGTTTTAACGATTTCATAATGATGATAAAAGTTAGACATAGTTGGGGCAAAATAATGGCCCAGATATTGCAACGTACAATCTAAAACAATTTAAAGTTATTGCTATTTTTGTCTCAATAAAACGAAAGGAAAGAAATTGGATATATCGAGTCTTGACAATTTAATGTATTAAATGCATTTCTCTAGTGGACGTCTAGAGTTTTGTACCTATTTGAGAATTGTACCTATTTTAGGCTAAAAACTTAATTATGCAACATACATTAGTCACAAAATTGACTGAACTAAATTTTCGTTTTCTTTATTCTTTGGGAAGAATCAGATATACGACCCAATTAGTGGCGGATCTACTGTTCTATTTTTCATTATTAAGCACATGGTTACATTTCTAATTATTATCAAGGCCCATCAACAATATTAGCAGAATGCAACGTCATCGTTATTAACAACAGAATTGGTAGCCATAAGCGTCATATCTCAAGAACCATTATATATATTTACTTTACCCGCGGGATTAACCATTAGTATATATACATATATATACACATATATGTATATATACTAATATATAGTATTAGTATATATACATATATATAGTCGTTCTAGCTTCTCCAAAAATATGAGTTAAATGTAGTTGTTTAATGAGATATGTCGTAAAAAGCAATGTTTTTGATAAGGCGGTCATATAGCATTCAGCAAGGACCATGAAAGAAGGTCTATCAAGTATTATACCAAATTAAGTTAGGCGTACGATAGATAGTGAGATCTCGCTCTATTTCAATATTAATTTTCCAACTCATCACCATAGCCAACAGAGATTACTCAAAATATAGCTTTCTGCTTATCAACCCCATTTTCTGGACAAATGTCTAAGCTCCGAATCACCAACATTGTCTTAAATCCTTTTAACGTTAGTTAAAAAGTTCTATTTAACAAGGCTCTAACAGGTTTTGATTATTCATTTGATTAAGTTCGTCTAAGTTCAATCAAGTTGCTTCTGGCCGGCGTCCTTACACCGGCCAGAAGCAACTAAGTATGTAATTGTTAATAATTTGTTATTATCTGCAATCGCCATCAGTTATTCTTGTTAAAAATCGTTATAATATGAGAAATAGTGCGATTGCTTCTCAATCTTATATTATTCCATTGGTACACGATGAAAACCGCCGATAAACGAAAGTTATTAAAATACTAAACTACCTCGTGATTTTTTAACTTCTCGCTACGTATGTAAATAAGGAAGTTACTGATTATGGCCCGATTTTCGAAACTAGAGCTTTAACCAGATCTCCACATTTTGAGATCCTAGAAACCCTTTCCGACCATTCTCATCCGGCGATCACTATAACCATTGGAATCGATCTCAACCAATTGAACTGAATTAAATTGAACCATTTACACGTAGTTCGGCGCAAAGACAGTTGTCTGGCTTTAATGCAAAATGGTCGCTGATTCAAATCCAATCCTGTCAAAATATTTCTTTGTTTAAAATGGTTTTAGGTGAAAAGTCGAATTTATATAGCAAAATGGGGAAACCGAGTGTAAAAATAAACACGAGCATCGTCGGTATAAATTGGAGAGGGAAGTCAACGCCAAAAACGGCGGGAGTCGAGTGTCGTTCAAACCCGCCTGAACACTCGTTAAGGTGTTCTGCACAAATGAGAAATAATTGCTTGAGCCGGCCCGACGAGGTCAGTTTCGATAATTGACTTTTGGATCTTCGCCAGGAAGAATAGCTATTCGTCTTTGCAGAGCTATACCTTTGTGTGAAAATAACAAATCATTGTTATGTCAAATACTGTTTTTAGCTAGAAATGTAGGCCTTTCACATTTTTTTATAATTTGACTATTCGTCTTAGTGTTAGAAGGTTTAAAATTTGGTAATTGTGGGGTCATAAAAAACTTAAGCATGTGTCATTAGATCTCGCCACAAGATAGCAACGCAAAACATCTTTGATGTCTGTAGGCGATGGTTGACTTTCCATCAGGAGATCCATTTGCTTGCTTCCTATAAAAAGAATGTAAAGAAATGTTGTAAAATCTACAAATTGCGACGTAGATTTTACTTTGGTCATTCCAATAACGACGAAAATGAATATCCCAATGTACATTTAAAATAAATCAAACGAATATAATTGCACACAGCTTGCGTACTCTCGTTCTAAAGTTTATTTGTTGATTCTGACATTTCATTCCATTTACGAAATATATTTTTCCGCAATCTTCCTGAACGTTGAAGCTAAGTCGCAGGTCGAACCGTAAAGAAGTCACTTCTACTCATATGATTGCAATTTATACGAAATTGAAGTCTTAAACTTTTAATGCATATTAACCACATTGAAAAATAAGTTCTTTTTACTTTTAATCCAACGTTAGATTGGAATTTTCACAGTTTAAATATCGTATATTTAGATTAGCTTAGATATGTGCAATCTTTTTATCAAAGTCCTTATAATTTATTGAATTAATATACGTACCGCCCCGTTAGTCGAGTGGCTTGCAACCCTGCCTACGCAACTGATAGAGCTCGAGTTCCATTCCCAACAATGACTAACATTTTTGGGATGAGCGTAGATGTTTGTATTTCTAGGTTTAGGTAATTATTAAATATTTTTATGTATTTATATTTGTATTTGAATGTTATCTTTGACTAACACCCATATTGCAAGTAAATTATTTTGGTGATAGATCAGTTCCTGTTTTTTGTCTAGCAATATTTATAAGTCACTTCTGTGGTCTAGTGGTCCAGTGTCAGTGTTGACCACACGAGTTCCCGGGTCCGATGCCCAGGTCGGGTAATTCAAAAATGTGTTTTTTCAGTTTTTTGATAAAAACAACATTGGTTGGATTGGATAAGTGTGTGATTGGCAAAAGGTTTTCCACCTATCACATTGTGGGACTGAGTATCTTCGGCTAATCGTGGACACTCTGGTTGTACCTCTGCCTACCTCCTCGTGGATACGAGCGTGAATCTCCTTTTTTTCTTGATATTTATAAAAAATATTGTACTAGCTGACAGATTTACCCGCGACTAGAATAACAGGTCATCAATGTAAAAAATAAACAAATTTTTATCCCCTATTTAAGCCTCTCAGGGGTTGATTCTTAAATACATTCGCCGATGTTCAGCCACAAGTTTTCAATTATTTCTTAATAAAATTTCACCAAAATAGTTGAGTGATTTTGCCGTGAAAGTTTACTCGGCAGACCGACTTTCGCTTTTATAAAATAAGCTCTTCTTCGTCGGCGCGTGGTGAAGTTCCACTGTAATGCAATAATCCATGAAAAAAAAGTCACTCGCTGTGTCATTTTTGTTGGCGATCTCAGAAATTGCTGAACAGGTTTTCTTGAGGTGTTCCCCAGTAGACGTATTAGTTTGTACGGAAGATATAGGTGTATGGTTTTGTGTAAATAGGTTTTACTTTTTAGTCGGTCACTCTTGACAGAGCGATCGTTGTCACGAGCTGATCGAGTCTTGGGTCGCCAGTCTCACGGTGCGCCTACATTTCTTTCTGTTCATGGCCTCTTGTCAGCATTCATGGGTGGAAGTGTGAGTGACGGACTATATATATCAAGTTAATCTATCTAATTGAGGGGTAACTCTGGGGTAACTGGAAAAATATTTAGACGGATACAGCATTACTCCTCAACAATCAAAAGCTTTGTTTTATTTCTAAATGTTTCAGACATTACACACACATACTGCTGGCCTTAAGGGCCTTCACAGCTTCATCGGTTGTGGAGGCGAGCAGAGTCCTCAGCCAGAGACATCAGCTTTGTATGCTTGGATACAAAATTTGTTATATGCCTCAATGTTTAGTCACAGGAAAAATAGGCTACTTTCTATCCCGAGAAAATATTTTGTTCCCGTGTGATGGTCCGCTCTTTTGCCCCGCTCTAGTAGGGGTCTACGTTAGTAACTTTGGCATCTCATGCTTCAGAGAAACTTAGTATTTAATTAACATGTATTTAGCTTAAGTGACCATAACTAACGATTTTATATCATTACTAGCTGAATTAATTCAAAACCAAAATTAGCCAAATCGGTTCAGCCGTTCTCGAGTTTTAACGAGACTAACGAACAGCAATTGATTTTTATATATATATATATATATATATATATATATATATATATATATATATATATAGTCTAGCTGGCCTGGCAAACGTTGTTCTTCCTTTTTAACTTCTTTATTTTTTCTATATTTTCTCACCTTTTAAACCTTCCCTCGACTTCAACAATTGATTCAAAACCGAAATTAGCCAAATCGGTTCAGCCGTTCTTGAGTTTTAGCGAGACTAACGAACAGCAATTGGTTTTTTTATATATAAGATTATTTAGATATTAGCAGAGCACAGTGCAATACTTTCCAAAATGTATATGGATAAAGAAGCTTGTGAAATAAATCTACGTATAACATATTGTACGACACCTTATATATATTATGTCAGATGTATTTATTAGATGATGTATGTAGTCACCTTATATATATTATGTTATATATATTATATCAGTATTTGCTTAAAAACTTAAGATTCTTGCCGAACTCGTTCCAAAGAGTTGCGTAGAATAAATAAAATCCACCATATAAGATATTCAAATCCCTTAAGTGCACGTTGCGGTTGAATTGCGAGAAAAAGTCCCATTTTGAAACGTTGTAAAACTCTTTATTATTCCAGCTTTGCAGGTGTCTCCTAGGAGATACAAGGAACGGGTCTGACGGTTGTTACCAGGGTAAAACCGGGCCAACGTCACTGAAATTGCGCTATTTTAACGCAAGCACGCCTTTGAAATAAGGATTCAAATTTTATTCACAACTAAGTAGCCAATCAGACATGTAACTAAAAATAATTCGGTATATTCTTTATTTAGGCTTGAGTATTCGTAAGCACCTTGTATATAAATTCATCTTAAATATACAGTATTAGTAAAGTCATTGATATAGCAAATATCTATGAGTGATGGTTGCATTTTGCTACTTTGAGAAACATATGCTTATTTACCATAACTAGCGATCGCCTATGACCGAAATTTGACCATAGCTAAACGATAAAATCCCTTTTAAATTTGACAACACGATTTAGCCGTAAATAAATTATTATACATGTGTGTATATTATTATCATGTATGCTAAATGAATGTGGTGTACACTTAGATAAATAAAACTCTTTCTTGTCAAAGGGTATACATAATGTTCATATTGTTAATTTTACTAGTTGACTTAGCAAACCTTGTTTTGTCATTCAATTTTGGTGGGGCACTTGAGAGAAGGGGCACTTGAAGAAGAGAGAGAACTATATACATAATTGAAAAGTTTGCGAAACAGTACACATGTTTTTTATTCCAATAAGGAGTTACTTTTTTATTGAAGTTTACTTATTTTATAAAAATCCTTTCTAAAACAATCCAGCCTTAAATTGAATAAAAAATTATACATGAACCCAGTAATGATATTCGTATTTTTTATATATGATTGAAAGCGACAAACCAACGCGTATAGATACCTAATATGACACTTGAGGAGTTAATAGTGCGTCGGTAACTCAGACTATCCAGAAGAGATCTGAGGAAAATATGTGGTCTGATAACGGGACACTGTCCAATGAACAAATACGTACATGCATACGATGGACTTAACAGATAGACCCTTGTATAGAGCAAGTTTAACCAGTGAGGAAACATCGCATCACGTATTGACAGCTAAACGTACTGGAGCTAAACTCCCTAAAACTCAGTTTTTGAAAGACAGGACCACGTATGTGGAGATGTAGAGCACCCTTATACTGTCCTGAATTTCTGGAAGGAACTGGGTTGGCGGGATTATACCAAACAAGCGCAATGGCCCGTAGTGCGGCTAAGTACGGTAAAGCCCGTTTTGATAGATAAATAGATGACAAATGATTATATTATATACTTTAAGTCGCTAATCCATATCCATAGAAATATTATACATGCGAAAGTCTGTCTGTTTGTCTGTCTGTTACGCTTTCACGACTAAACCGCTGGACCGATTTTCATGAAATTTGACATGGAAATAGTTGAAGATTCCGGAGTCACACATAGGCTAATTGTGTTTTCAAAAAACACCTCCTGAAGGGCTGAAATAAGGGATGAAATTTGTATTAAAAACAATTAAGACGACATGTTAATATACTCTCGGGCGAAGCTGCGCGGGTCAGCTAGTATAATGTAATGTCATGTGTATTTAAGTTATTGCACGTGTACACCAGTTTCAGTTATCAAATAAAAATGTTCAGAAATTCTCGAAGAAAAAGTTATGAAATAACGAAAAGGTCTCTATCGTTTACAATTCCGGAAATACGCCAAGTTATCCAAACTCCTACTTAATTGTATTTCAATATAATACGGTTGCTAGGGAAAGGACAGTTTACTTAATTCTGATTTTGTTTTAAAAGGTATTTATGCTGAAGTTTATAAATTTCAGAACACCCCGGGTTTATTAGAAGTATATAACGTGACAGGGTTAGCGTGTTCGGCTTAGATTGTAAGGTTCTAGAGCCAATCCCGTAGGTAGTTCTCGAAGATCCTAAAAACTCAGTAGCAGCTCCGAGTCTGGTAGTACGTAAAGATGTCTGTCCCGGTTATCGGAAGAATTAAGGGAAAAAAACTAGGTGACGGGGAATACCACCCACCTCGCCAACTGTCAAACTGGTGAATCACGATGCACAGGAAAACCTATGAGACGTTCGGTTAACCTTGTTTACCCCGTAAGGAAACCAGCTTGCTCTCTCCCTACTTTGTTAGATAATTAGATCTTCAGATTGGCACTTTTTTCAATGACCTAATAGGTCTGTCTTAAATGTAAGCGCAAATTCATTAGAACGCGCTTTCGAAGGGATTACAGGTAGGGCTGCCAAATTTTTTTGTAGGCAGAAATGAATATCATGTGTTAAATCAAATAGCTCTCCTGATTGAAACAGAAAACTATCGCCTATAGACACTAACGATGTTACTGGTGTGTTGCTAATCGTTTTTTGGGATGGATATGCCACATATATAAGTTTACCGACTACCTTATCCTCCGAATTGAACTATGACAGTACTAAGCACTGACGTAACTGTGGCAGGAATAGGTAAAACTTTGGTACCAAAATCCGGTCAAGACGTTGTAAAACTCTACCACCTAGTAGTCATGTTGAGAGAAACACGTATAGGTAGCCGAACTACCTGACAGAATGGCAGATGGTCAATTCTTCAAAGGAGACCCGGACCAACGTTGGATATGTATACTGTATGTATAACAACTTTACATTCTACACTGTCGGCGCTTGGTAAAACTCCACGCATACTTTATACCTATTAAAAACGCAGATATTACTGCGTTTTTAATATATAAACGTGAAAATATCTGTCTGTCTGTCTATTACGCTTCCATGGTTAAACCGCTAAACCGATTTTGATGAATTTCACATGGAGATCTAAAGAAGAAAATCTGGGGCCAAACATAGGCCGACTTTTTTTATTAAAAATCGGGCGGTAAGGGCTAAAGTATTTACCGAATTTATTCGTAGTCGAAGCTGAACGGGTCAGACAGTCATTATAATAATTTTAAATTCATATACCCGTATTGTATACCCGCCGTGTGGTCCTGTTACGTTTTTTTTTATATCATAATATATAGCAAACAAGCAGATGGGTCTTCTGATGGAAAGAGTCAACCATCGCCTATAGACACCAAAGATGTTAATGGTGCGTTGCTATCTTGTGGCGAGGTCTAATGCCACATGCATAAGTTTACCGGCTACCTTACCCTCCAAACCGGGACTCGACAGCGACAATCACTGACGCTATTGCGGCAGAAATAGGAAGACGGTGGTACCAGACCCGGGCGAGGCAATGCAGAATTCTACCACCTAGTAGCCACGATGGTAGTGACTCGATAGCCAATCGGCCGCCTTTTACAACCTGCCTGGCAGAACGGCAGTTGGCCTATTCTTCAAAGAAAGCCGGGACCAACATGGCGGCGGCAGTTTGGTGATTATCTGACGCAGGGTTTCGGAGATATTGGAAATTGGTAGTTTTACTCCATTAACAAATTATATTGTTTCACAAATAACGCATAATATATTTTACATTTTAATTCACAAATATGTGAAACTAAATTCTGTGGTTTTTATTTGGCTTATTTGGATACCGACCGATGTTACCGACTAAGTCTATAATTATTATCAATTGTTTACGAATAGCTTATAATATTTGACCGTCCCGTTTGTCAAGTGGTTAGCAAACAAGACTACGCAATCGACTAGGGTCAGGTTTGATTCCCGACGGGGACGAGCATAAATGTTTGTATTTCTAGGTTTGGGTGTTTATTAAATATATCCTAGTATTTATAAATGTATTTGTATGTATTAGTATCGTTGACTAACACCTATAACGCAAGCAAATAATTTGCTTATTTTGGGAGCCAAACCCAGAAATACAAACATTTATGCTCATCACACAAATGCTTGTCCCCGTCGGGAATCGAACCCAAACCCCGTCGATTACGTAGTCAGGGTTGCTATCCACTCAACCAACGGGGCGGATCAATATAAAAAAGTTAAAGATTATTTTTTCACAAATGATATTCATTTCTTGCCTACAAAAACTTGGCAGCCCTACCTACAATCCCTCCGAAAGCGTGCTCTAATGAATGTGCGCTTACATTTAAGACAGACCTATAAGTTTCAGGACTTTGATAAAAGTGCCCTACGCTGGCAACTTTATAAAAGTTTTATATCCAAGTATAAAGTTTAACACTGATAATATTCATATATCTACATTGTAATGTTATATTTTCGTACTTATGCGACGTCATTGGTGTGCCAAGCGAGCGACGCACGGGTTTATACGACGCCATAAATTTTTAACATCGCAAAAAGTCTCTCTCTAGACTTTTAAAAAGGAGATTTATAAAATAAAAAAGAATAAAAGTGAATAACTGTTTAAAAATCAAACGCTCTCATTCAAGATTCAAGATTTATTAATTCTATTCTAATCTAATGAAGATTAGAATAGAATTAATAAATCTTGAATTTTCCGTGAATATAATTTATTATAATTATAATAGCGACCTGCCCGCGTGTTCACCCGCGTAGCTTTTGTTCCTGTGGGAATGGGTTTTAGTTTTATATACTAAAACCTTTCTCAAGAATCAATCTATCTATAAAAAAAAGCCGCATCAAAATCCGTTGCGTAGTTTTAAAGATTTAAGCATACATAGGGACATAGGGACAGACAGAGAAAGCGACTTTGTTTTATACTATGTAGTGATTTACACAAGGTTATTAATTCAAAAAAAAAACTTATGTATTTGTACGCACGTAAGAACTTATATTTATCTAAGCCACAGCTCTTTGTTGGCTGTTTGTATGCGCGCTCATCATATATCATCATTCATCATATATCAACTGCAACCCATCATATATCATCATTTTATTCAAATGCCCTAAAATAAATATAACTAAAAATATCATCAGACTGGCAAAGTAACCTAAACGAATGGCGAAATAATAATTAAGTTATTGTTTTATTTATCATCATATAGATAACCAAAGAACACTTTTTAGGATTCCGAAGTAAACTAAGAAGTAGAACCCTTATACTTTCGCTATGACCGTCCGTCCGTCCGTCTCCTTCTATAACTCTGTAATTTGGCATAAATATAATATAATAAAATATATTAACATAGAATCTTGTAAAATATTTTTAGTGTAGCTCCTCTGCAACAAAGTGGGGATATTAATTTTCTTTTCGCATACCCTTTTCTACACTACGGGGTGTAGAGTATTTTGGATAGGTATTTAAAAAATATTGAAGGTTTGCTAAATAATAATAGTTGACCAAATTATGTGGTGCGATATATTCGTCGTTGACGTTAAACAGATTAAATATTCAGTGTATGAATCCAAAAATCCTCTTCTTAGTCCGTATTATTGTACTGGGCATATATGTTACCTTTCTCTTGTATGTCTATTGATGAAAACCGCCTTAAAATACGTTGCGTAATCGATACATATATTAATGTTATAAATGCGAATATTTGGATGTTTGCATGGATGGATGGATGCTTGTTCACACAAAACTCAATTACGCAAAAACTATTGAACGTATTTGAATAAAGTTTGGCACATAGGTAGATTATGACTGAAAATAGCATATAGGCTACTTTTTATTTCGGAAAAATTAGTTATTCTCGCGGGATTCATCAAAAACTTTATAATGCAGGTGCTGAACACTGCAGCTAGTTTATAATATCTAAGCGAACATATAGCGGAACCTATTTTGTTTTAAACTATATAAAGACAAAGGAAAAAATTAACAATAGAAAATAATTATTTAAAAAGATCACAAGGTTTTTATGAAATGCTTTAATATGGCACTAAAAGTTATGTTTATAAATCATATGATATGTATATATTCATATTATATATACATATCATATGATTTATAATCATATGATATTATATTATAATTTACAAAGTAATGATATAGAATGTTAAATGACAAATATATTTTATACCAAAACATAAATTACATGGCTTGATAACAATATTTATCCAAATAAACCACTTTATAATCAAGAACGTTTCGATATACTTTTACTTTCTGAATTATTTCAGTCGAGCTTTATATTCAAAAAATAACATTACCTCTCACAGCTTGGAGTGGGCGTTACCAAGAAACGGGAGAAAGGAGGTATGTTCTATGGAAACATTTTCAACTCCATAACTCCTTTTGAAGGGCAACGAAAGCCACCACTAACCATAAATATGATATTGAATTTATGTTATATTTGTGACTTTTTGTGACTTTTTTGAATTTGGAATAAAAAGTAATTGCTTCGTGCTTGAATTGTAAGAATTATTGGCTCAGATCTTGAGGTCCCGGGTGTGACAAAAAAATGTTGTCGCGCTTTTGCCAAGAAAAAAAAATCAATAGCAGCTTGAAGGCACGATACTCTGATGATTTTTGTCACAATTGAGTTTAGGATAAAAATTAACTGCTCTGTGGCTTAGCGGTAAGCCTATAAGGCTTAGATCCTGAGGTCCCAGTTCCTTTTTCGGGACTTTCCGGGACAAAAAATACTATCCCGATTTTGTCATGAAAACAACTCAGTAGAATTTCGGAGTCTCGTGTCTTCGATTTCCTACTGAGACTTTTTGAACCAAAGGCATACATTGGGCTGTCAGCCGTGATAAGAAACAACCGAATGTTCATACAGGTCGGTATAATGTGCCGATGGGTATGACGCTTATTTCGCCAATCATCAACACGTTGAAGTCCTCAAGCCTATATACAACAAGGTTCTATAAACAAGGTATATCTTACTCGATACGAAAGCTGAAACTAGTTTGTTTAGAATTAACAGTAGAATCGTATGTTATATGTATTTTATTTAAAAAATGTAAAAAAAATTCTTTATGTAGACACATTAATTTGTTTGTAAAATTTTGTTCATTTACCTAATTATTTTTCGCCTGAATCACCAAAATTCTTGCCACAATACCATTTTGACAGTCCAAAGCCTGAAAGTGTGATAGGAAATGTTATCATCACACGTTAAATAAAAGCTTTCGCGTACAGGCGATCGGTCCAGTACATTGATGATAATTGTCACCCGCGTAGGGTGACAATAACTTTGCGATACATTTAGGTCAACCAATAACTCAAAAAGTGTTAATTATTTCTGTTTTATTAATTGTTCATGTAATAAAACGGTCGTTTTTATTAAAATAAAAAAACGCATTTTAAAAAGCCTCATTTTACTACTTCAACTTCCCCTTAAATCAAGCAAATATTTTAAAAACGTATCTATTAATATCCAAAAAATAATGACACAGATGTGATTGTATTAATCTACCATATAATGCATTTGATGATCGGACAGGGTTTTTTTAACTTCCGCTACGTATGTAGATAAGTAAATTATTATGTCCCGATTTTCGAAAGTTAAGTTTCCAACAGATCTCCACGTTTTGAAGTCCTAGGAACATTTTCCGACTAGTTTCACGATGATGCCAGTATGTTTGTATGTGCGTGTATGTGTGTATGTAAACATCTCATAAATTTTGATCGGCTTAGCCGATCGAAACGCGTTTGATGGCATTCGGTTGGATTCCACTCAACTAAGACTTTCTGAAAATTTGAACCAAGTCTGTCCAAGAACAGGTAGATTTTGAGAGTTTTTGAAAAAACCTTAAAAAAAATTTAGCGAAACTGTGTTTTTTTAATATAACTACCAGATTAATGTACCGATTGAGTACCAAATCTAATCAGCTCTATTCCTCAAAAACTACGTCTAATGCATAAATTTAATCAAAATCGGCAGTTATTATATTTTATATAGGCAGTTATATCATATATAGGCAGTTATTATATTATATATTATACTCATCCGTTCGGCAGTTATCATTACCGAAATTTTTTTTAGTTTTTGAACTCTTTGAACTCCAAAATCTGTACTTAGATATAGATTTTGCTTCTTTGAGCTAAAAATACCTCGATTTAGCGGGAAGTTTCAGGGATTCACTGTAAACAACATCTCAGGGAACCAGCATGATGACATTTGTTTCACTTAGTTCCATTGCTTGTGTTTTATGTACATACTAGCTGTTACCTGCGACTTCGTCCGCGCGGACTTCGTTTACTCCGAACTGCTCCTCCCCCTTTGGTGATAACGTGATAATATGTAGCCTATATATTGACCCGACCTGTTAGTAATATTCATGGAAAATTTGAAGTAAATCCATGCAGTACTTTTTGAGTTTACCCTGGACATACATACAGACAAACAGACAAAAATTCTAAAAACTATATTTTTGGCTTCGGTATCGATTGTAGATCACGTCCCAAGTATTCTTTTAAAAAAATATTCAATGTACAGTTTTGACCTTCCTACGATTTTATTATATGTATAGATATATTATTATATTGGTAATATTTTGGAACACATTTTTGACAAGATTTAATATGGAATGATGTTTCTTTTCTATTTTTAGTTATAAATTCACATTTTTCTACAAACCTTAAACTCATATAAAACAAATTGATCTTTGTATTTATTTAGCAAATTTATAATTCTTCTGTGGTACGGAGTTTTCTTGTAAAGTTACTCTGCATAAGTTCCACTCACGCCTCAGTTTTCATTTTATATTAGTCAAATTACGAATTATTTTGGTCGTAAACCGTGCATTAATGATAAATCCGTTTCCTTTTTCCTGTTGATGCCAGATAAGCTCTTTAATATATAATAAAATGAAAATATTACTTACGCTTGGACGTAATGTCATTATTATATTTAAAATAAAACAAATATTTGTTTCACTAGGAGCAGATTATTTCCGAAATAAAAATTTATTCTTAATCGGAACAGGACAGAACAGGTGTGCATAAATGTTTGTTTATATATATATACCTGGCACAAGTATTAAATACTTAAAAGGTAATCCATACATCTAGTTGTATATTTTGTGGCTGAAATGAAAAATGAAATAAAGGATTATTATATCCAATACCTTTAAACGAGCAATTCTTGTATATATATATATATATATATATATATATATATATATATATATATATATATATATATATATATATATATATACAACATATATATCAACAACCAACGAACAAACACCTACTGCTACCTAAGTGGCGCTAACCCGCGCAGTATCGTCCGCAGTTATAGTAACATATCGTCAATATAATCTTTCAAACAGACTTGCATCTCTTATTCTAGCCTCATAAGGGGTTATTTTAACAGAAAGTAGCCTATGTATAACTACGAATCTTCAATTATCTCCTTGCCTTACAGATAGACAAACTTTCGCGTTTACAGTACTAGATTCTACCTGCAGCCCGCTGCGTTCTAAAAGATTTTCGTGAATCCCACGGGAACATCTTTTTTTTACGGAATAAAAAGTATCCTATGTAAAAGTATTTTACTAAATGGTAAAGTTCCACAACGTTTCGCCCTGGTATTTGGTACCACCTCCTTTGTCGTGTTCTGGTTTGGATGGTAAAGTAGCCGGTTGACTTACGCATGTTGTATTGCAATCACGCCATATGGATAAAACGCACCATTAACATATTTGGTGTGTATAGGCGGTGGTCGTCTCTTTCCATCAGGAGTGTCATTTGATTGTTTGCTTTAATTTTAATAACGCTTAATGTTTAAAAAAAATCTTATAACTTATATTTGATCCAGGGTCTTCTATTATCTCCTTCCAGAATTTTATTTAAATTGTTTAAACAGCTTAGTCGTGGAAAGCGTAACAGACAGACTTTCACATTTATAATAATGGATATATTGATATTGTACAATGTCTAACAACTAAATCTATGACGTCACAGCCTTATTAGATATTTTTCTCGATAAATTCGATTAGGATCTTGGGCTATTTCAAATTTATTATTTAGCTTCAGTCACAGATCGCTTCATTTATCATCGTGAAAGCGTACATCAGCGAGTGTATCCGAGCATTAATGGCATGGCTACAACAGACTGAGCATTATATGATTTTTCCTGCAGCAAACCGTGCAAACACACAAGTCTTTCTGCGTCATTTGGCGAGGCCTTAATGGATTGCGAGCCGAGTTGTTGTCTCGACAAAGGTTTTTGCACACAAAGTATAATGATTCGTAGATGTGGCTCTTTTTGCTTTTGAGATAATGTGGCTTTGTGAGAGACAAGGAAATGGTGACGTACCCTAATTCTCACTACTTCGCGATTCTACATTAAACTGTAATACTTGTGTAGGTGCTATAATACAAAACATTGTTACAACAAAGCATATTGCACGCCACATAAGGAGAGCGTTGCGGGAGTGCTCAACTCTCAATATGTCAAGGTACTGAATTCATATTTTGCACTAATACTATAAGGTATACCATAGACCTACAATAATATTGCGCAATACTTTTATTGTTCAATAATATTGAATACACCCTTGATTCCAAACGTTCAATAACTTAATAAAATTGACAAACCAGTTCCATCAATATTTTCGTGCGAGCAACATGGCTGACGACAAAATTTATAATAAAAATTAAACCCGTTCAATCTTTCATTTAATCATTGTGCAATCTTCAATATTAACCCTAAACTGCCAATAATTGCATGTCAATATTGCACTATACGTAATATTGCGCAATATTATTGTACGTCTATGGGGCGCCTAAAACAAGTACACAGATTACGTTAAAAATACTTAACGTATCAGTAACAGTTTTTAACAGCTTCAGTATATAATTCAGTTTCGTTTAATTATTTTTTTAAATTAAATGAGCGTTATAAGGCGTGCATTTTTGGATTTTGTAGGCTTTTTTTAATCTTATGAATGAAATATCCAATTGTGGAAGTGGAGAGAGCATGAGAAAACTTTGTTTAATAAAAAATAATGAATTAAGCACAGAGTGTATGGTTTATTTAAAATCAATTTTCATAAATTCAATTGAGTATCAAGCAATGAATAAGGTACCAAAGCTTATTTATTTTTTATTTAGGATTAAAATATTAAATTATTGTCCATGTACGTATTGTTCTATTATTATATTAACCCACATATATGTAGTGGTTTATACCTTTTATAAATAAACACTAATGCACGAAGCTTCCTTTTTAGACCGTCTCGTGGGAGCATCGTAGAGGACTTAATGAAAATCAGTATTATGGCAAATATTGATATAGCATATGCTGAGATGAAAAAATGTTTAAGATTACATTTTATTAGCTTTTGTTTTTGTCTTATTCTTTTCTCAGTAATAGTTTAATTTAAAATTTTTACAACCAATATGAAAAAAAAATGTATATTTATCTACTGTAATAGTTTGTATCAAAATGTGGTACCAATAAATATTACCTTAGCTTATCTTATATCAAAGTCAGAGATTTGCATTCTAAGGCTGGGCTAGGGCAAAGTTAGGGGCTATTGAGGTGTTTATTAGGTGCCAAGTTTATAAATTATGTGATCTAAGATTTTCACCGCTACAATTATTTGAAATTCGCGTTGCTAGCAACGCAATGACTGTATGATAAAGCAAGCAATTAATTGCTAATTAAGTGCTACATGTGTAAAAAATTACAAGGCGCCTCTAATGAAAAACGTCATTATTAAGAAGAAACTAGAAGCATGAATCAGGTTTTTTAAAAATTAGGATGAAATCAAAATCAGGTAGAAAAATTATTTGACATTTAAACATTAATTAAATGTTTTTAAAAACACGCAGTAGTAACTAACAGTGATAATGAAAAGTGAAAAAATATCCCGTAATGCATTGATAAAACTGTAAGCAACACATAGTTAAGGATAAATACTGGTTCGGAAATAGGTGCTCATTAAGTGCTGCATGTTTAAAAAATAACAACGTCCCATAGTGAAATAGCATCATTATTGGAAACATACAAAAAGCAAGAATCAGGTCTTTTGAAAGTTACAGTAAAATCAAAATCAGGTATAAAAAATATTTATAATCAGGTGACGCAATTAACCTTGCCAAGGTTGGAATGCATGCATAAGTTTATTGGCAATTTTATTAGGCAAGATAAGATAAAGCTGGGGTATCGAATCGGGAATAATATTAGTTTTTAATAAACTAATGAAAGCTCTCCCACCTATGAGACTCCAACTTTAAAAATCGCACGATTGTGAATATGGTGATATGGCGATACTATGAGTACCTAAACAATAAACAATGTCATGTGACAGAAATCATTAAAGAGACATATTTCATAGAAATCATTTTCCCCATGTTGGTCCGAGATCCCTTTAAAGAAGGACCATCTGCCAATGTGCCAGGCAGTTCTCAGCAGGCCCAATTGGCTTTGTCGTGGCTTTTAGGTGCTAGAGTTCTGCATTGTCTCGCCCGGGTCTGGTATCACCGCCTTACTTATTACCGCCGCAATAACGTCAGTGTTTATCTGTCGTGTTCCGGTTTGGAGGGTAAGGTAGCCGATAAACTTATACAAGTGGACATAAGACCCAAACACAATGATATCAACGTACCATTAATATGTTGTGTCTATAGGCGTTGGTTTATCTTTCCATTAGGAGAGCCATCTGCTTGTTTGCTATCTTATGATATAAACAAGATAAAATTAAAAATTTCAAAAACCCCCGATGCCTTCTCAGACCGACATTCTGCTACATATGCATCATTTAAAAGGGCAAAACGGGAAAGGGCCTAATGATTTTTGAAAGGATCTTGCAGCATCAGGTTAAGATTACCACAGTTACTTACTCAATGAGCTTAAGGTGTATTATTGCAAAGCTCCTATTACCTCCAACTCGACTATTTAACCCTGAAAATTATATTGATCCAGAGTGTATGTAATAATATAACAATGAGACCACACTCAATAGGCTTATTTTTTTTAGTGCAGAAGTTCCATGGCCACTTTCTAGTTCAATTATCAAACCCTGCGTATCTCCTAGCAATAAAAACTAACTATATCAGCCCAATCTCTGATGGCCACCTTTCAGTTCCATCCATGTTATATCTTGGAAAATATCCGGCACATTTGATGGGTTTATCTAGATTAGCTTAGGATTTCTCATGGACTTCTTCCAGTTCTATCATCATCATCAGGACTGGGAAATATCCTGCATCAAATACTTTGGAATAAATTTACTCAATTTTATTCCAAAGTTTCCATGACCACCATCATCAGCTCTATTATAAGACTCCGGAAATCGTTTAACACTAGGTTGTTTGTTAAAACAGAACAAAGGATCCCAAACTCGATAGGTTTATCTTGCTTAGTTTATAAGTTTCCATGACTACCTTCCAATTCCATCATCAGATACTAGAAGTCGTTCAGCACCAAATTGTTTGGCAAAACAAACCGAATGAGTCCCCACTCGATGGGTTAACCTGGTTTAGCCGAGGAGTTCTCGGGTATATCTTCCAGCTCTATCATCAGGCACTGCAAGTCATTCCGTTTCAAAGTCCTTATAATAGAGAATCAAACGACACCAAAGTCGATGATGTTGCTCTATTTTTTCAAAGTTTCCATAACGTACTTTCAGCTCCATTATGAGACTATGGAAATCGTCTAGCACTAGAGTATTTGTCCAAACTGAACAAATGAAACCAATTTTGATTAGTTTATCTTATTTAATTTAGGAGTTGTCATGGTTACCTTCCAGTTCCATCATCAGATACTGGAAAACATCCAAAACTTAGGTGCTTGTCAATACAAGACAATTAAGTGCTAATTCCAAAACTCGTTTAGTTTAGGAGTTCATTGTAGTTGCATTTTGAATCTGGATTCTTGGAGTTCCAATGTCACTTTTTCGGTTTGATCTTTAGAACTTTATCAGTATGAGAAAGACCTTACTGTAACAAATGAAATGACTCCAACCGCCGCTTTAATGGCAATTTCTATATATGAGTTACAATGACACACTTACGGCTACATCTTCAGATCTTCGACATTATATATAATGGAAAGTAGACGTCATCAATAAATCCATCGAGTCCGAACTTGACCATCTTATCTCTTTCTACATTCTACACGTGAGTTTCAGTAGCAATTTTCTGTTCCATCTTCAGATTCTCGTCGTTATCAGTAATAATGAAACTTAGTACTTATAGCAACAAGACCAGTGAGTCTAAACAAGGTTGTCTTGTTAAAACTCTGCATCAGAGAGTTCCAGCCCCTACGTGCAAGCTACATCGTGAGCTCAGTTAGATGGTACCATAGTATTGCATTGTCACTGAGCTTTCACAAGTTTGCCAAGTTTTTGTACAAACGGATATCAAAAAGTCGTTAATAAGTAGCTTGCAACATGTAGAAAATCTGTTATTTACGTACGAAAAATTCCAGTTAAATAGATGCTGATGATTCTCGAATAAGGATCTTAAAGTATCACGTCAAAGTTACCATATAATTGCAATATCAATAAAGTGAGAAAATACAAAATTTAGCACTGATAAAGCCTTTACAAGTTGCTTAATTCCGTTCATCAATTAGAAAAGAGCCGGTAATCTTGAAATGGCTTAACAGATTCTATTGAATCATAGCTAAGAACGATCTCGCAAAACAGGGCTTTCAATTTAAAAAAAACGCAACCAAATCAGACCATCCGCCAGACCGCTATGATGCCACGTACAGACACACAGATACACAGATACACACCTGAAACTAATAACACCCCTCGTTTTGCGTCGGGGGTTAAAAAGACACAGAAATTCATGCTATTTAGTTGTAATGACAATCAAATAGCTAGGCTGTAAAAACAACCTAATAGCTTGGATTCTTATCTACATAAAGCACAAAAAATATGCATAAAGCTATAAAGTCCAATGGCCTCATTGGACTTTATAGCTTTATGCACATTTTTTTTAGATTTTATTATTTTGTTTAATTTTCCTTAACAATATAATATTTTGTCATGCTTCTGATTAATTTTGCGCTGAATATACAATAACATTATTCGAGAGCTGAATCTTTTATGACATGTTTATATAGCGTTCCCTATTATTATTGCAAACAAAGTATGAGGTAACTGCCCTAACTTTCCAAAACAATCTAGTCGGCAAAAACAAGGCTATTAGATAGAGACATATTATGAGTTGTTTCCTATCCAAATAAAAGTTGTTCGCGAAATGAATGGTCTGATGAAACTTTTAGATCTTTACGCTCAATTGATAATTTTGTTTTTTACTCGACTACATACATAAAAGAAATGTTGTCTTTAATATTATTTAAAATTCTCTTCAATTTACATATATCCCTGACAAGTTAAGCAATAAAAAAAACTGATAGATTTTTTCGAAACAATTTGACTTCTAATGCGTAAAGATTGGTGCCTGAAGATAAATAAGCCGACTTTATGTGTGAATATGCTTTTTATATCAAGTTGATGACAATGTCGATTTTAATGATAGTAAGATATAACTATCGCATATAGACACCAAAGATGTAAATAGGACCGTGTGTTAGGGATGAAATGCACATGCATTAATTTATCAGCTATTTTACCTTTCAAACCCGACCATAACAGCCACGAACATCTACGCTATAGGAGCAGAAATAAGTAAACTGGTAATTTTAAACTCGGAAAAAACGTTGTTAACTCGTACTCCATGTTAGTCGTCAGGATATTAGGGAAACCCATTAGCCGTCTCTAGCCTTTTACGAGATGCCTAGGCGTAAGGCAGTTAATCTATTCTTAAAAAAAGGTGACAAAATTACTAAGATTATTGCTGTTTTCATAATATTTATACTTATCTCTAATAACGGTCTATGATTATGCAAAATAATTAGAAATTCTTCTTAAATTTTAGATTCACAACTTTCGCTTGGCTATCTTATATCTAAATTAACAAAACAATGAAATGATGTCAATGTTTTATATGCAAATGCTAGAATTATATTTTTAAGGCAATTCAGGGTTACTAATATACTATCGCAAATGAAAAAAAAACCTTGTATAATTTTTCAAGACATAACTCTGACAAGGAGGTTGGGTGACTCGGACTAAATCAGAATTCCGATCCCACATCGATCAGACAAAATGATGTAGATATTTCTTAAAATATTTATAAGAAAACTTCCGCGTTTGCCTTTTTATAGCTAAGCCTATATTATAAGTTATGACTCATAACTCTTCTGAACTAGTCATTAATATTTATTGCGCGTCGAATATAAAAGAACATAAAATATGTTTGTTTTCTTAGATTTTATGTAACGGATGTAAGTTTTTTATATGCATACTTATATTAGAACTTTTACATATATTCTAATATTATATTTACAATAAAACTAACTTATAACATAATAGATTTTGTTTCTTAGAAACGAGGTTAGGACTTAATATAATGTAATGGCCGGCAAAGTAAATGCGAAACCTCCAGTGGTGCAGTTGTCCAAATACGGTAGTGATCACTTAAAATAATAAAACAAAAGAAAAGCAATGAAAAAACAATACAATAACAAATAATTTCACGCAAAAAATGCCTTCCTTCAATTCTGTAACACACAAATTTGAAACTGCATGAAGAAATCAGAAATAGAAAAACTTTTTACAAGTTATTTTGTGTCATCAACATTTTTTAAACTACTATCTACTACGAAGAAGAAGATACTTTCCGCATTCGTACAGTAAGATTTTATTCATACTTCCTTGAAGCACGCACATTTCTGGCCCGAACTGTAAATCTGGAACAATCTCCCTCACACAGTGTTTCCAAGGAGCTTTAAAATGGGTATTTTTAAAAGGAGAATTAGCCGTTTCTATAAAGATCGGCATCGCATTCGCGGCTAACTCCTTTTGTTGCTGATATTCATTGGCGGTGGTGGTAGTGGTGGTGGTGTACTTTCTATATAAAAATATATATACTAGTAACATTCGGGAACATCGCCCAAAAATACTAAAGTTGTTAAAGGTTACCCATGTGACTTGGATGCAATGACAGATGTAGATGTTTACCAACTACCTTATCCTCCAATATGTCTGCGACACATTATATGCGGTTTAATAAATGATGAATTCATACTCGAAACTTTGAGTTGTTTTTTTTGGCGAGTCTACCATACTTTCCCTTTACAACTGATTTGAAAACGCTGCGTTTTATCAAATGACACGATAATAGTATGGCGAATAGATAAGTTTTACTCTCTTATTATTTTTGTGTTATAGCACTCACCCCGTGCTTGGGAAACTGGAGAAACCTTAAAAACAACAAAGAAAAATATCGACAGGGGGTTTGAACCGGCGGCTTTAGGGAAATGGTCGCAGGTTCAAATCCCGCGTGTCGATATTTTTCTTTGTTGTTTTTAAGGTTTTTACTCCCTTGGTTGATACATACTTATTTTAAATGCATTTACAAAAAAATCTAATAATCAATTCGAAAAATGTTTCGTGCGACAAAAATACTGCACCGATAAGCTTGTCTACCAACGCTAACATGATTTTTTTTTCCTAATGACTATTACAGTTGACCTTTTGATCGTTACTGTGTCACCAGACTTTTTGGGCGAGTAGAGTGCTCCACCAGAGTTTAAGTTTATATTTGGACTTACAACGCCCGTGCTAAGGGCTGTCTCCTGTGAGACCGGACCTCGGCTTAATGCGGCGTTCTGACTAAAAATCGAGGGGGGAGTGTGCTGTGCGACCCGCGTTAAGCGCGGGGCGATAAAGAAGTCTTCGTCGTCGAGACCGGCGACGACGGTGTCGTGTTTTGTGAGTGTGTGTGTAAATGTCAGGATCGTCATCAGGATAGGAAAGTACGTGGCGAGGTCTCTTGAACCTGTCTATCATATTCGCGTCGGCTACTGTATCGTAGTCCGCCGCGGCTGTGATTAGTGGGTTAGAGTGGTTGGTTGCTTTATCGAAATAACGTTTTGCTAGTTCCTTCATGTGATGCATGATGGTTGGGAGCTCTAGATCGCAGTGAAGGTCTATGTTGCGCATATACCACGGGCAACCGGTAGCTTTGCGCATAAACTTATTTTGGACTACCTGTAGATTAGTCCAGTAAAAAGTTTAATGAAACCATGATCGACCAGTTTTGGCGCAATGAGTAAAAATGTGTTCATTAATACTTAAATAATGATATTATGAAAGAAATTTTGATTAAAATTAAGGGGAAAGGGATGAAAAAAATAAAAAAAGGGTTGAAAAATGCCTTTTTTAAATAACTTAATAACGGTAAGAAATAGAAAAAAAGTTTCAAGTAAAAGTTGTAGAGAAAAAAATTCTACACAAAAAGTTCCTCTTCATTTTTTTGTTATCTGTTTTAGTTTAGCTACAAAAAATAAAAATTAAATTTGTAGTAAAATATGTAAAAATATATAAATATGGGAATACATGTGTAGTAGTGTTAGTACATACTAATGTGATGCGCGCGCTACATGGTACAGGGCCGTAATAATTCTGGTAAGGTTTTATAATTAATTACAAAGCAAATTTAATTTTTATTTTTTGGAGCTAAACTAAAGCAGATATTATTTATAATTTGGTAGTGAGATGGGATCTATTGTAATTGGACGTGTACAAGGCAGTGGCAAGCAATTGGACGTCGGGCGTCCGTGGCGGGTTATTTGTGTACAAGTTGTATAAGAGAGGTGAGAGTACCGAGCCTTGTGGTACTCCCGCCTCTAGGGGGCGGACAGATGAGAGGGATCCTTCTGCTCTAAAGCGAAAGCGGCGGTTAGACAGGTAGTCACGTAATATACGAACTAGTCTGTCTGGCACGCCCAATTTGGTATACGCAAACATGACAAATTTAGGTTATTTTTTAGGCAGAAATTAATACATACATAGGTCATTATAAATAAATTGTTTTATAATTATTAATGTCATCAAGTGGTCATAGTGTCCAAGAAACTCTACCCTGCGTTATTGCAGATCGACAGGACACGACACGACCTGCCTCGCCGTGTTGGTCCCGGCCTCCTTTGTAGAATAGGCCAACTGCCGTTCTGCCAGGCAGGTCGTAAAAGGCGACCGATTGGCTATCGAGTCACTACCATCGTGGCTACTAGGTGGTAGAGTTCTGCATTGTCTCGCCCGGGTCTGGTACCACCGCCTTACCTATTCCTGCCGCAATAGCGTCAGTGCTTGTTGCTGTCGTGTTCCGGTTTGGAGGGTAAGGTAGCCGGTAAACTTATGCATGTGGCATTATACCTCGCCACAAGATAGCAACGCACCATTAACATCTTTGGTGTCTATAGGCGATGGTTGACTCTTTCCATCAGGAGACCCATCTGCTTGTTTGCTATCTTATGACATAAAAAAAAAAAAAAACAGGATATCTTTTCACAAACATCTTGCGGACTAAAATACGATAATGACAAAAAGGGCAAGTTGCTAAATCCAAGCCGCAAGCGAGCAAAACTATAGTAGTAACGATAATAGTGACAAATTTGTTTGTTCCTCTTTTACAAACAGCCTGAGAGGAAAACAGACAGTTTTTCTTAACAAAAGGCCTGGAACAACATGGAAAAAGTGTTTCTCTTATATAAAACTCATTTCACGTTTTTATACCATTTCGAGTAACAACTGCTTGTAATTATTATAACGAGGAATATTACTGTATTTTTCTTATTATATCAGTGTCTTCATTTCTTTGATACTACAAGGACGAGGGTAATGAACGAAAATTATCGTTTAGCCTTTCGCATCTTGTTTGTTTCCAGGACAAACTATTCTGTTACTTACCCCCTTGAATATAATCAAAATATTACACAAAATATAAACCGTAAAATAATTCTTGCTATTTTTTATGCAATGTAATGAAATTGTAATGGAATGGAAGAGGAATTCCATTTTATCTTTGTAATGGAAATTAATTTTGCAAATGTAATGAATAAGATATTTATAATATCTATATTAATATTATAAATATGAAACTTTAGATATTTGAATGGATAAATGTATGGATGGATGTTTGTTACTCTATCACGGCAAAACTACTGAACGGATTTAGATGAAATTGGGCACACAGGTAGATGATGACCTGCAATTACACTTTACAACTACAACTACAATTACACTTTACACAAATTTTATCCCAGAAAATTAGTTGTTCTCGTGGAATTCATTAAAAACTTTATAATGCAGCGGGCTGTATAGCGGGGTTATAGGGTTCCTGGTGTGGGGCACCAGTGTCATCAGCACCAGCAGAAGGCCAAAGAATTTGACTTCAGAGCTATGTACTATGTACATGTACAGTCTATGTACTATGTGAGTCAACTGAGAATAGAATCAAATTCGTTGGCACATAACAAATATTAAATTAGTAATGTCACAAAAAAAGATAAAAAAATATAGAGACGATTTGGAATTGGAATAAATTAAAACTATACGTACAATTGTTACATACATAAACACAAACATATACACACATACACAATCATACTTACACAAACATACACACACACACACATACACACACTTTTTTGCAATATTTGTTGCTACGGTAGCTGGACTGTTCGAGGTGGGCGCTAATAACTGCAACACAGTCTTCGACTAATGTAGTTATTAACGTTATATTTTTAATATTGTACATTTTTGAATGCATCAAATAAAGATTATTATTATTATTATTATTTATTGAAGAACAAATGACGCTCATATATTCGTAGACTTGAATTAAAAATTGAATATAATAACCAATATATCACTGAAGTTAATGAAGTTAAATTTCTGGGAATGTACATTGATTGTCATTTAAACTGGAATACACATGTTGAAAAATTGTACAGTAAAATAAATAAATATGTATTTGTACTAAGAAAAATTAGACAAACCGTAGGCAAGGACGCTGCTTTGACAGCTTATCACGCATATGTAGCTTCCTTGTTGAGATATGGTCTAATATTATGGATGTCTTCCTGTCAAATTAACGTTTTTTAACGCAAAAAAAATGCATACGGGCAATATTTGGTGCGGATCCATTGGACAACTGTAGACCATTATTTAAAAACAATAAAATCCTGACATTAACTAGTATGTATATTTTGGAAATAGTTAACTTTATTAATTAACACCCGACTTATTTTAATATGGCCAGAGATAACTCAAGACTTGGGCATCGAGACCCTACTAGACTGCTTATGTCTCCTTGCAAATCATGTATGTACACGAAAAATTGTTATATTATGTGTCTAAGAGTGTATAATCAATTACTAAGGCAAATAAGAGAATTACCAGTAACAAAACAATTAGATGTTCTAAAAAACTGGTTATTACAAAAAACTTATATAGTTTAAAAGAATTCTTTGATATTAATTGAGAATAGCAAAATATATCTATAGCGTTTTATCTGTGTAATTGTACATTTGAACTTAAAATATATTAAAAATGTGAGTAAACTGAATAACTTTTAATGATTAATTTTAATTTAACATAATATATCTGACATCTTAATTTTGTAATTTTTGACATGGATTTCCCGGGTTCGATTCCCGGGTCGGGCATATTAAAAAAAAGTATTTTTTCAGTTTTCTGAGAAACACAAAGTTGCCCGGTTGGCGATAGGCTTGCCACCTATCACATTCGTGGACTAAGTATCTTCGGCTAATCGTGGGTGCACTTGTTCTTGTACCTCTGCCTACCCCTTCGGGGATATGGGCGTGAAGACACTTTTTTTTAAATTAATTTTAAATAAAAATAATATCCCCTTGACTTATTGAATATAATTTGATACAATTATATATAACTACCATAACGTTTTGGTTAAAATTTGCATGTCAATACTTTGACTAAATGTGTAGAACGTTTTACTTTTTAACACCTATTATTGTACACACATTTTAGGCAAATAAATATTATTATTATTATTATTATTATTATTATTATACTAGTGTTCCATACCACATGTACTTACCACTAAACTTACCTATTAAAAAAATATACCATCATAATCAGATTTTGAAATACATAATTTATTTTAGATTTATTAAATGAATATGCGACAAAGAAGATTGGCGTACCGATGATGTCGACGCCTACGTCGTTATAAACAGTGTACAGAATTTCGAATCCGATAGACGAATCACTACATAGTATAAAATAAAGTCGCTTTCTCTGTCTGTCCCTATGTCCCTATATCCATATGTATGCTTAAATCTTTAAAATTACGCAACGGATTTTGATGCAGTTTTTTTAATAGATAGATTAATTCTTGAGGAACGTTTTAGTATATAAACCTTTACGATATTCCCACGGAAACAAAAGTTACGTGGGTGAAACCACGGGCAGGTCGCTAGTTTGATAATAAAAATTATATTTTGTTTATAACAAGAAATCTATTTCTATTTTATTATTTTTATGTATTATTGTATTTTTTGTACATTTTACTCTTCTATATTATATAGGTATTAAAACATTCTAAACGCGAAAATTTGTGTTTGGATGTTTGAATGGTTGGATGCTTGTTACTCAATCACGCAAAAACTAGTAAGCGAATTTGAATGAAATTTGGCATACAGGTAAATGATGACCTGGAATAGCAGATAAGTTACTTTTTATTCCGGAAAAATAGGTGATCCCGCGGGATTCGCCAAAACTGTTATAATGTACCGGGTTGCACGCTGCAGATAGTCACTAATAAGTTTTAGTAAAATGCGGAACAGTATGGCGTCTTGACGGCCCTATTATTTGCCTCGCATAGTAGATTCAACAGGCGGATTTCTGGTCGCTAAGTTGCAATGCAGAAAATATGAAGAATCGTACTACTCTCCCATTCTGGTGGTAGAGTGGTGGTAGAGTTCTGCATTGTCTCGCCCGGGTCTGTTACCACCGCCTTACCTATTCAGTATTACCTATACAATAACGTCAGTGCTTGTCAGTGTCGTGTACCGATTTGGAGGGTAACGTAGCCGGTAAACTTATGCATGTGGCATTAGACCTCGCCACAAGATAGCAACGCACCATTAACACCTTTGGTGTCTATAGGCGATGGTTGACTTTTTCTATCAGGAGACCCATCTGCTTGTTTGCTATCTTATGATATAAAAAAAACTCCAGTAGTTGATATAAAATGGAAGAATTAGAAAACCGTCAATCAACTGTCCCTACAAATACCCCAAAAAGTTTGTATTAAAGATTATATATATGTCACTTAACTCGCGGGCATAACTTTATTTATATTAAAAGATAGTAAACAAGCAGATGGCTCTCCTGATGGAAAAAAAGCAACCATTGCGTATAGACACCAAAGATATTAATGGTGCGCTGCTATCTTATGGGAGAGCCTTGTGTCACATGCATAAGTTTACCGGCAACTTTACCTTCTAAACCGGAACACGACAGTGACTAGTATTAGCGATATTGCGGCAGTAATAAGCTATTTGTTTTTGTAAATATTCCCGTAACTTTAATCTTTTATGTGGGTCATTCTTCAGAGTACAATTTTTGAGCGTAACAGATTCTTATCTCCTATATAAACAAATAATGTTTACATAAATCTACTATAACATACTTACACATTCTATATGCATCGTGTCATATAGATTTCGTTATGTAATAACCATGTATATAAGAGTTATTTACCCTCAATACCTCAAATTCGGTTAATTTTGTACGTTTTACACGCGTAACACGCGCTCCGTCTTCTGATCAATCGCAGATAATTTTTAATTCACTAACGCTTTTAATTAGATTTATACACAAAATTGAAAAATACAAATCATTCTATATCCTGGCCAATCTTCTAATCCAATTGCAGTGAAAGTTTTTATTTTATGAGTGGAAGTACGTATGTCATACACTTGGCAAAATTTTAGCTTCGCTTATTGCGACGGGTACTACTCTGAACTGGCGAGGTCTAGAGGTATCGGGATTGGTTTTTCTGATTCTGCTTTTATGCTGCAGCTTATGGATCAGGTATTCGTTGCCCTAAATTCCTCAATTTCGGTGCAAGAGTAAGTTCTTCAATTTTTCAATTTTTAGTTCTCGCTTTTTAAGAATTTCCATGTCACATTTTTGGAATGTAATCGTACTATTTTTAGTAAACGGGTATTGCGGTCTTATACCTAACTCTTAAATGTAGAAAGCCAATAACAAACTAGTAGCCTATATCTTTCCAATGGCGAGAAATTTCAAAATACGTGCTTTTTGGTGATTTCCATGTTGTAATTTCCATGTATATAACACCACGGAAGTTGCATAAAACCTATGGAAATTACTTTATTTCATTTTGTTTGCAATAATTAAAATGAAATATTCAATGTTTATACTATAATTCATGCAATCACCAGATTAAGTGATAAATATTGTTTGTCAGTTATTTTTTAAATTTAAATCTGTTAAACCAAAGCTTATCATTTGGACTGCTCATAGTCCTAGGTTCGATCCCCAGTTATTCAAATTTTTTCGGGATTTCCTCGAAAGCCTTAAACCTCAGTAGCTGCTCAGAGTCGAGCGGAGTGGTGTATTACCACTCCCGTGCCTTGGATGAGTACGTAAAACTGTCGGTCCTGGTTATCGCTAGGAATAGTCGACAATAGTTAATATATCGGTAAATGCGGCGATTAGGACCACCATTTACCTCGCCAACCGACAAACCGGTGAATCAAGGTGAACCAGAAAGTCTATAGACGTTCAGTTTAATCTGCCTTTTTTATTTAAATTTGTTAAATCGAAGCTTATTATCATTTAAAGCGTCTTATTATCATGTTCAAGTGCCGAAAATGAGTCTACTATTAATGTTTTGATGTTAAGGAAAGTATTCAATGTAAAGTGTAGTACCACGCCTAAGCTAGGCTAGGTAACTGCTCAGTTGAGCATACATTCATATTTTTTGCTAATCCTGCAATTCTTCGTTACTCGACTACTAACTTATGTACCAATGTGATTACATCGTCGCTGCAATTGTAATAATTTTTATGAAAGTACGAACACTAAATTTTTCACACACTTCCAATTGCATGGCTTAGTAAAGCAAAAGGTAACAGGAAATGTACATATTTCATACATTTGTAGCACACGCACTTTATCTGTTTTGCTGTATCTAAGTTTAGCGGAGAGGTGAAATTCAGAAAAAGAATTGCTGAAAAAAAATTGCCTAATATTGTATTAATATATATTACAGCCGTTCATAGTTCCCCAAACCACTTTTATCTAATCTTATTTTCATATCTGATACGGTATTTAGCAAAATTTTACCTGCTGGGTAATTTCCGTGGGCTGTAATGTAATTACTATGGACCGCAAATGTTCAATATTTTTTTTTAGGAAAAGTATGGATCCACTACGTGTCGAATTTTTATATGTTCTTTAAATTTGCATAAACTTTTGAAATGTTTGTGTAATTTACTTTAATTAAGCGATTTCGAAAATACCATGTAAATTACACGGAGAACACATTTTTGAAGAATCACCCATATATTAAATTAATTATTCTGTGATTTATATTTTTTATAGCTCACTGAGCTATAAACAAAGATACAAATTCCGTGCATTCAAATTAATTTAAATCTCCGTATTTACTCATCAATAAATTTCTTTATATTTAAAGCAAATTTCATTTACATTGCAGTTGTTTGGTGTATCAATATTCGCTCTCTGCTTATGGATATGCTTCGAGCCGGGCTTCAACGAGTGGATGAGAATACTTGAGCTGCAGAAGTACTTCATCGGTATTTATATCATTCTGATTGGATCTCTGGGAATCATGGTCATTGCTTTCCTAGGATGTGGGTCGGCTTTGATGGAAAATGTTAAACTTTTATATGCGGTAAGTTAAGCTGTATTTTTAAACTGCGCTAATATAAAAAAGCAGAAGAGTTTTGTTTCTATTTAAAAGAACCAGCTGGATTTGAAAAAATAATGTTGTACATTAAGAAAAAAGTATTTTCACGGCCGTATCCCCGAAGACGTAGGCAGAGATACAACGAGTGCATTCATGATCAGCCGAAGATACTTAGTCCCACAATATGATAGGTGGCAAGTCTATCGCCAACCGAGTTCCATCCTGAGCAACGTTGGTTTTATCAGAAAAATTAAAAACACATTGTTGGTTTGGCCGACCGTAATTAAACTGCGAGACTAGAGGCGACAACATTTTGTATATAATATTCATAAGAATGGCTACTTTTTACTTTTAAACATCCTGTTTAATCCTGATGCACCAAGCTATCTGCGTGATGGGTTTCCTTTCTTGCATCCACCTGGCTCACCTTGTAGATCAAGTGTTACTGCCCTTTTAAAATGTCCCTCACACATTCAAAATTTTTATCAATTTTTTTTCAATTTTAAGCTGTCAGGTTATGGACCTCACTACCGCCCAAGATTCGTATGAGTCAATCTCTTCCAATTTTCAAAAAGAGTAAGAGAACTTTTTCTTGCTTGCTTTATTTCTATCAATTTTTGTTCATTTTAAATATTATGTAGCTACATTTAATATATCAAGACTGTTATATTCATATGTATATATTTTTATGATTATTGTACATTATTTTAATATCTCGAAAATTGTGTTTACTCTTATTCGGGTCAGCTGGAAGAAATCTCTTTTATTGAGAATATGCTCGCCCATTGTACAGTCTGTTTTTAATAAGTTTCTATGTTTTATCTTCTCTATGTGTTCTCTTTTAATTGTGTACAATAAAGCATAAATAAATAAATAAGCAAATGATAAAAGACAACCAAGTATGTTAAAGGTACATTGCCATCCGTATGGCGAGAATGTAATATCATATGCAAAAGTTTACTGATTACATTATATAATTATATTATTATTATTTCGAGAAGGTTTAAACGGCAAATATCAATAAGGTAATCGGTAATCGATTGAAATAATAATAATATAATTATATTATTATTATTATTTCGAGATTCTTCTCGAAAATCCAATATCTCAATAGCAGCTCGGAGTTTTGCATGTGGTGTCTTACTACTCCGATAGCTCGAATAAGCACGTAAAGCTGTCGGTTCTGGCTATCGCTAGAATCGTCAAGTCGGTGAAATGTGGCGACGGAGATCACTACTCACTCATCTCGCTAACTGAATAACCAGTGAATCGTGGTGAACCAAAAAATCTATAGACGTTCGGTATACTCCACCTACCCTGCAAGGAAACCGGGCGTGATGATACTTTAAAATATCAGTTTGATATAATGAACGTGTCTGTTCTATTATAAAATTAGGTCAAATTTTAACTATTTTTTTTATATCATAAGATAGCAAACAAGCAGATGGGTCTCCTGATGGAAAGATTCAACCATCGCCTATAGACACCAAAGATGTTAATGGTGCATTGCTATCTTGTGGCGAGGTCTAATGCCACATGCATAAGTTTACCGGCTACCTTACCCTCCAAACCGGAACACGACAGCGACCAGCACTGACGCTATTGCAGCAGGAATAAGTAAGGCGGTGGTACCAGACCCGGGCGAGACAATGCAGAACTCTACCACCTAGTAGCCACGATGTTAGTGACTCGATAGCCAATCAGTCGTCTTTTACGACCTGCCTGGCAGAACGGCAGTTGGCCTATTCTTCAAAGGAGGCCGGGACCAACACGGCGAAATATCACGTTAAATATTTTCTGCATATTCGGTATAAGAATCGAGAACTCGATTCTTATTTATTTAAACTACTAGTACTGGACACGTACTTTCAGTATGTATATTGTACAATCTCTTATCAATCAGTCTGTATATTCGCACATACTAATATTTTCTTTATTTTCAGTACATAGCATCACAAATCGCCTTATTTGTGTTCGGTCTAGTGGGCGCATGTGTCGTTTTGGATTTCTCCACCTACGATTCGAGTATACAACCTCTCATCAAAGACGTTATTGTCAGGCTAATGAATAACCCTCAACACGAAGGCAGCCGGGAAATATTAAGGATGGTGCAAGAAGGAGTAAGTAACTATTAACTAATAATACTGGAATAAGGAAATTTTAATATCAGAATTAAGATGGTTCTTACCTGGTTCTACAATGGTAGTAATATGTCCAATGTTACAAAATAAGACGGAAATTTTAATTTTTTGAGTTATCCTCTAAGTTTTACACTTTTAATAAACAACACAGATATGGATATTAAAAGTCGAAATAAGTAAAGAAATAACTAAGGCGAAGATGATAATGGATATGTGGATAATAGACCTTCCGACACAACTCACGAGGGTTCTAGAAAAGAGAGCATGACAATAGAAATCCCATTTTTATGGAAACCTAGACAGAAGGGAGGTTTTATTATAAATATTCATTTTATTTATAATAAAAATGTTGAATGAACTGTATGAAAATATAATTGATCTAATATTTACTTGTCGTGATATCTATTACTTCTCAATATTTATAATCTTAAAAATATTCTCGTATATTTTCTACATTTTCCATCCTCGGCACTTGGTGAAACTCCATTTTAATGCAATATTTTATCACTTATACACTTGTACCGTTTCACAATAAGACAAATATAATTTATTTCCGATTGATTTCACTTACACAAGCATCTTCAGGATATTTACAGTTAAAAACCTATAAACGATAAAAACAAATTATTTTAAGCTGTTATTTCATATATGTTGACTGGTAAAACACTGTACATATTAGAGTATTCAGTACAGGACTTAAAACTGGTTTAAAAAATACCCGTTAATAGAGGTACTTACCGGTTTTTAAAAAATATTTCGCTTGAAGCGTATGTGGGATGAGAGCGCTTCATAATCTATATATATAAAAATCATTTGCTCGTTAGTCTCGCTAAAACTCGAGAACGGCTGAAACGATTTGGCTAATTTTGGTTTTTTGGTTTGGTTTTTGGTTTAATTGATGAAGTCCAGGGAAGGTTTAAAAGGTGAGAAAATGTAGAAAAAAAAGTAGTTAAAAAGGCAGAACAACGTTTGCCGGGTCAGCTAGTCTTATATAAATTGGTTTAAGCCAAAACCATGGAATTGTAAGTCGCGCACAGCGCTAACAAAAATTGAAAGCAGCAAACGTCAAAGGAATATGTTTTTTAAAAACCGCTAAAACAGGTTTATTAATTCAAAACCCTTATAATTTTGCTTCATAAGGAAATCTTTTAGGTTAAGGTAGAGCCAAACTACAAAATGGTCTTTTTGTACTTGAATTAATTTAGGTTTGAAAATAACCCGTTAACAAGTCTTGATTCAGTATTCAATTTTGATATAGAATATGCAAAAAATAAGACTTTTGAATTTAATATCCAATGAAAATATTTATTATAGACACCCGCGCGTAGATTTCGAAGTTTTTTGTATATAGATATATAAATAGCGATTTGTCGTCGTGGCAGTTTTGCTATTATTGTGTACACTTGGCTATTACCGTGTGGTGGCTAAAATTTATGAATATTACTTCACTTACGTCGGTGATGTTAAACTATGTACTTTAGCAATATTCACCTTTTACTATATTTTTATTGATCACATATTATGATCATTAGCTATCGTGTCTTTCAATATCAGTCATTAACCAGTCAAGCTGTATATTATTTTGATTTTGTAACGAAACTTATTCATATAATAGCCCTATTCTGTAGTTGCATAGATGCTTGGTGCCACAGAGACTTCGAATCAATTCGACACTAATCAAATGACATCGTGTCCAGAACATCTAGTTCGATGTCAGATTCATGTTGCAAATAAAAGTCGAACGTGAAAGCTCTCATACTCACTGGATTACTAAGTTAAGCCAATTAAAATGTCCTGGCTCTGGAGCAGGCATGTCAACCTTTTCAATATTGACTGATAAAGTGGATTAAAAAAACCTGACCGATCCGGAAAGAATATATGTAGATTGCATTATCAAAAAAATAATGAAATGATTCTATTTACAAAAAGAAATGTTATGGAATTTTTAAAATGCTCATATTTACCCTTAAATTTTCCTAAAATTGAAGAAATATTTTAAAATTGATTTTTGAATATTTTTACCCGTGCTAGTCCGAGCTCCCTTTGAAGAATATATCATCTGCCGATCTGCCAGGCACTTTGTAAGATTCCAACGATTGACCGCGCGAGTCACTACCATCGTGGTTATTAGGTGGTAGAATACTGCATTTTTTCGACCCCGCCTGTACCACCGCCTTACTTATTTCTATCGCAATAGCGTCCGTGCTTGTCATTGTATTCCTGTTTGAAAGGTAAGGTAGCCGGGAAACATATACACGTGGCATTAAGACGTCACCACGACAATAAAAACGCTCCATTAACATTTTTTTCATCATCTGGTGCGTTGCCATCCGTGGGGCGTGATAACAATACCTCATGCATAAGTTTATCGGCTACCTTACCTCCAAACCGGAACACAACAGTGACAAGCATTGACGCTATTGCAGCAGGAATGGGTAACGCTGTGATACTAAATAACCGGGCGAGACATTGCGGAACTCTGTCTCCTAGTAGTCAAGATGGTAGTGACACGTATAGCCAATCGTTTGCATTTTACGGCCTCCCTGGTTGAACTGCAGTTGGTCTATTCTTCAGAGGAGCCCAAACCGACACGACGAAATTGTTGTAGATAAAAAATATATTGCCAGAAATGTAACACGGGGCTTTATCATCTAAGTCTTACGACCTTGTAGCAACACGTAGGAATTTCCGTGCCTTCAAGCGATTTTGTCATATATACTACTGGAAGCAGAATTAAGTAGGCCATTTTCGTAGGTCCTCAAATACCTAATTAGCGTGGTGCAATAGCAATCAGGCTTAACCTGATTGTAAACGTCTCATTTCTTAGCAGTTTTTGCTTTATCTTTACGCTGTCTCCTGCTATAAAGGGAGGGAAACTGGATGTATTTTCCTACTCCTCCTATACTCTTCTGATTAAATTCGATGCGGGTTTCAAGACAGCTTAGCTTTTCCTCAGGGCACCCTGAGCTCGCAACTCAGAGGTTATCAGGACGGTTGCCGCTGTTGATTCTGGTTTACAGAAGTTACAGTGGTGGGAACGAGAGGTGGGCCCATTGCCCTTTAAAGCTAGCCACTAGAAGATCGTGAAAATCTACACTTAATATTTTCAATAAATGGCCTATCACATAATAAAATATTTTTTCAAATGTCCCAGTAACCCAGATTTTAATGCACTTCAACAAACTACAAACAACTTTATAACATTTTTTTTTATTACAGAATAGCAAACATCTCTCCTGATGTAAAGAGATAACCATTGTTCATAGGCATCAAAGATGTACAATCACCAAAGTTATAAAACTAAATGAATAACTTTTCTCATGTAAAACATTACAAAATAAATAATTCAAAAAGTAACCAATTTGTTGGAATATTTCGTAAATGTCTGCAAATTTGGTTTCGAAATCCGAACACATTCGCAATTTGACAGAAACTGTCGGGATGGACGTCCAATGGAAGTCGAGGCTTTGTGCCGCTGAGACCTGGACGCTAATCAAATGACCATATCCAGCGCGTCGGTCCAATACCCGATTCAATATTGTTGAAAATAAAAATCCGACGTCAAAGCTCTGTCTGGATTGTTAGGTTAAATCCACACAAAAATTTCTCGTGCATCGGCTCTAGGGTGTCAACTGGAAGTGAATATCTAAAAGTTTTAACGTTTAATACATAAAAATTCGACATTCATAACTGTTTAAATATTAAACGTGAGGTTTTATTACACATATTACAATCGCTAGATATTGACCGAAGAATAATTCAGCATTTTTAGGGTTCCAAAATTTATAAGGAACCTTTATAGTTTCGCCTTTTCCGTCCGTTAGCTCAGAAATTCTTAGTACTAGAGAGATTGTAATTTTGCATGAATATACACATTGGTTGCAACATCAAAATTATAACATAAAACCTTAAAATTATTTATTAGATTTACCTCCTCCAAACGTAAAGTGGGGATGTTTATTTTTTCTTGCGTACCCCCGCGTATCCCATGGTGTAGAACATCATTGAGTAGGTTTTTAAAAATTATTGTGGGTTTGCAAAAACAATTTTTCCATCCATCCGTCCGATAACATATTCTTCAGTGTCATTGAAAGTTTACGAGTAATAGTCGACCAACTTAAAAAATGTACTTGGAGAAGTTTTGCAGGCGGCGAACGTGAAGTACGGATATGTCATTGGTGTTAAATTGGTAAAATTAGATAGTATGAAACACTAGAAAATGCCCTCTTATTAGTCCGCATTATTTTGACTGGCAACTACGGAATCATTGCGCTTAGCTTGATACGCACTTGGCCGGTTATAGAAGTCTGCATTAATTGAGTTACTACAATCTTTTGACTGTAGACCCTAATTCCATTAACATTGATTAACTTTAGTAAATTCCAATTTTCTGTTAATCAAATGTCGTTTCTATTTTGTATATCAAACATTTGCTCTAGATTATTAATCTCAGATGATCAGCCATCGTGGTTTGAGTCGTATGTTTAATGTCATAATGTCTAATTTTCCTTAGATTGGATGCTGTGGAGCGGACGGACCAATGGACTTCATTAACATGAACAAACCATTACCTTCGGAGTGCCGAGACTCGGTCACCGGCAATGCTTACTTCCATGGCTGCGTCGACGAAATGACTTGGTATTTAGAAGGCAAAACTGGATGGCTGGCTGGCATTGTATTGGCTTCCTGTATGATTTGTGTAAGTCTCAAAATTTATAAAAATAACGCGTATCTACTGTTTCCTTCATTATATATTGCTTTCAACACATGATATCATCGGCATTTAGTAAAATATTTTTATAGAAAACTAGGTGTTCTCCGCGACTACGTTTGCGTGACCAGGGCTATACCAGTTTAAAAAATTGCCGGTTAAAGAGGCTTTTGGTGGTTTTTATAAAAGGTTACTTGGAACGTTTCTACATTGTATTATCTGTTTATATCTGTTATATGCTGCATTGCATTGACTGCTATCCATATGGCTTCTTATAACACAAGAAACCTTTTTTTCTTGTCGTCCACCAGGGCTTGTTGTTGTTGTGTTTCATTTAGAAGAGTAAGGTACACTATAAACTAATGCGATCCGCCATATGATTGACAACGCTCCGTTAAGAGTTATTTGTTGTCTGTATACGACGATTGTCTCTTTCTAGTAGTAGAACCATCAACTTATATGATACGATATTAAAACAGAAATGAAATTTAAGAATAACTAGCTGACCCAGGAAACGATGTTCTGCTGTAAAAATTATATGTTGTGAATATTTTAGTGGAGTGGGAGTAAATGGGAGCTGGGGATAGGAGTGTGAAAATTTGAGGATATTGGTATTTTATATGATGCTAAATTTAAAATAAATTCTAGTATATCAAAGATCCGGTGGTAATTCTAAAAAATTATACTCAATATCATAAAATACAATATAATCATTTTTAAATATTTGCATATCATATTTTGGAAGAATATGTTGGTAACTTTTAATTAATTTTTAATAAGTTGTAACACCCATACTCTTGCAAATAAATATTTTTCATTTCATTTTAAAAAAATCCTTATTTTTATTTGATATATATATTTTTGGTAAGGACACACTAATCTGATTAGCAGTATGAAATATACTTTACGATCTATTTTAACACCAACCGAATAGACAAAAATAAAAATCGGTCGAGCCGTTTCGGAAGAGTGCGACCATAAATACCATGACACCTAAATTTAATATAATATTAAATTATACTGTATTTTTTATTCAGGTGGTGAATGCTGTCATGTCGCTGGTACTGATTCAGGCAGTCAAAAAGGAGGAAGAGGAGTCTATTGCCTATAAAAATTAAATAGTTTGTAGAGTTTGTCAAACGCTAGTAACAAGTTAATAATAATTTATGAGTTAAGAGAAGTTATATTTTTTATTTTAATTTAATAAGTATTACGTTAATTCAAAGTGAATGAACAAAAATGTACGAAAGTATAGAAAGGACAGATTAAAAAATAAGAAAATGTATCAAAAATATATAAAGTAATATTGAAAAATTTTAAAAGGCTGTAAAAGGTATTTTTAAAAGCTTTTTTTATTATGAGATAGAAAACAAGAAGATGGCTCTCCTGGTGGAAAGAGATCATTGACTATAAACACCAAAGATGTTAATGGTCCGTTGCTATCAGTGTGGCAAGATGGTAACCCTTTACTAATGAATTATTATTTGTCTAATGTCCCAAAACCAATAAAGTCCATTTTTGTTCTTATTCTGTATCATGACCTTTTTCAACTGTCCCCGCCTAAACTACTATTTCTATAAGCCCACACAGACTACCAATTTCATACCAGTCCTCCCAATAATTTTGTGTTTGTTTTATTATATTATGTCATTCGAAACAATCAGATTTCTTAGCAAGTGAAACCTAGCTTTTCTGTTCATTTATGATAATCAAAAAGTTAAGAGGCCATAAGTGCTACAAACTCTTACAGAATTATGCGATGCGAATATAAAAATACACAGATTATAAAATATACTTACTTTAAACTTGTAGTCGTTTTTAGTTTAGTCTTACATATTGATTAATTTAAGAATGGTATTAAAACTAAAAGATTCATTCATGGAATGAATTCATGGAAGGAATTCATTCATGGAATGAATCTTTTGAATGAAAATGTCTAGATAATCTCTAGATATTTAAGCTTTAAAAGCATCTGTGAAATTATATCCTACTTTATAGCTATTATATTAAAATCTATGGTTTAATAAATCAGCCAAAACCTGCTAAATCTGCTAAAACCTGCTAAACAATCCCTGTTTCTTTTACTGTAAAAAGAGTTGTAGATATACATCCATACGTTGTTACAAAACTTCGCATTTATAATAGTTATTAGTATATTTTACTATAGTTTTTACAATAACCACCGTTTTCGAGTAATAAGATATTTTGTATATTGTTATTTAAATAAAGATTTAAGTAAGGAAAATCTTTTTATTCATATAAAAAATCCGCTTTTTGAATGCAATAAAGATCAGTTTTAATTATAAAACTGTAAGTCTGGTTTCTGTTAGGGTTTTACTAAAATTAAATAAACCAAACGCTACATTGGTACATTATAAAAATAATATAATAATTTTTTTTTCTCTGCACAAAAAAGAAAACGTAAAACCTAGATACAAAACATACACAAATTATGGGTATTAGACAGTACTTTGTATTCCAATTTCTGTAAGAGACTGGTGCCTAACTAAAGTAGAGTAGTGGTACAAATAGGTTCGTCAGTTTTCAAATTGATTCATTTAACAAGCTGCAAGCACATATGATCTTTTGAAAATTTGTCACATAATAGACTGTTGCATAGATAATTATGCTTAACTGTTTGATAACATGGTTCAGACTTGCTTGCATCAACAGTATTTCCTTATTTTATCTCGTGTAAATGATTATTATCTAAAGAGATACTAATGTTTTTTTTTTTTTAATTAAAACCTTTTTATTGATTTGTCCTACCATTAATATATATGATAAAACTATTGTCATGGTTAATGTCACCGTTGTTATTTCTAGATTTCTAGTGTTATTTAATATTTTATTGCAAAATATATTTGCTATAAATATAATATCCTTTATTTTCGTAATGTCATAATAATGCCGGACCTTTAAGAATTGAAGAACGAGCAGTAATAATTGCCGAATGAAGCTGGCTACAACATTAGTGAGGTATCACGTCATCTGAATGGGACCAGGGATAGTGTGAGATTCTGGATAAGGAGACACGGTGAAGAAGGTGCACTCACAGATCACCGTAACAATAATCCTGGCCGCCGTCCTATTCTCAATGCTGCACAAAAAGCTGACATGAGAAGGCAATTTGAAGCAAACGGCTTTACATCAACTAATCATTACGCCCAATTGTATGGTGGTAGTCAAAGAGTGATAAGAAATGCATTGCACTCAATGGGATTACATTATAAGCGACACGCAAAAAAAGTTGCTCTGACGCCCGCTCATAAACAAGCACGCTTAAGGTTTGCAGAGACTTATTTGAAATTTGATTGGAGCACCGTTACATTTACAGATGAATAAAGCTTTATGTTAAGCCAACATGGCTTCATTTGTGGTGATATAATTGTACGAGATATACCGAAGACCATGTAGTGCCGTATTTCAATTCTGGGCGAATCTCGGCCAATATGTGGGGGTGGATGTCAGCAGATGGAATGGGCGAGCTCTTTCTTCTTTCTTACAGAGCAAACGCAATCATTATCTATCTGTATTGGAAGATAGTATGCTACCAAGTGTTCGCACCGTGTATCCAGCCAATGAGCTGCCTCAGATCATCTATGTTCATTACAATGCTCGCACGCACTCCGCTCGTATTGTAAATGAGTGGTTCATCCGGCATTGAATCTACAGATATAAACCCCATAGAAAATCTATGGAGTTTAATGGTTCAGCGATGGGAAAACGAAAATGAAAGGACAAAAGAGGCCATAAAAAACCACTGCCAAACTATTTGGGAAGATACAAGAGTGTCAGATCTATGCTCTCGTCTCGTAGGTTCCATGAGAAATAGATTACAATGTGTCATTGACGCTAATGGTGGCTATATCCGTTATTAATTTATTATATTTCTTTGTTTGTAGCTTTTATAGATATTTGCTTGTTTATTTGGCTAGTTGTCAATTCAATATATGATTTTCTTTCGTTAATCTTCCTCTTTAGTTTCATTTCAATTGTGCAATTTACCTATTATGATAATTGATACGCCATCAAGGACCTCGAATAATTTTCAAATTAGCAGTAAAACTTAAATCTATTCAATTCCCGGGCTCGTTCATCGGGTCGCGCAAAAGTGTTATTTGGTTTTTGTGAGGGTTTTCTGGAAAATCCAAAACCTCAGTAGCAGCTTAGTCTGGCGGATGGTGTGTTACCAAGGGTGGTAGGAGGATGCTTCGGATTAATACGTAAAAATGTCGATACCGGCTATCACCAGAAAAAGGCGATTATCATTATCTGGTTATTAAAATGCGGCGATTAGGATCACCTCTCATCTTGTTAAAACGGTGCATCATAGTGAACTGAAAAGTCTTTGGACGTGCGATCCATTCTGTCTTCACTACAAAAAAACCAACGCGATGATACATTTTTTTAACTATTACACACTAAAATTGTACAAAACACATGAAAACTGTTGGAAATTTGTATGGGAAATTTTTGATTTTTTGATTATTTTTATCAGCGAAATCAATGTCAATGATTGTAATTTGTATTAATGGTATGTTACAACCACTTGTATTGTTTAACTAAGATTTTATTAATAAACACCAACCGGTTTCGCGTTTTCACGCATCATCAGGGCAATATGTCGATACCGTTTAGTATCTTCACGCCCGTATCCCCGAAGAGATACGCATAGGTACAACAAGTGCACCCACGATTAGCCGAAGATACTTGGTTTCACAAGTGTGATAGGTGGCAAGCCTATCGCCAACCGGGCACTTTCCAATCCCGAGCACCAAGTTGGTCTGGCCCTCTATAAATATTAGACCAACTGCAGTTCTGTCAGGCAAGTTAAAATGGCTTGAATCTACCGGACAGAACGGTTGCCTATACATCCTATTACCATCTTGACTAATAAGTGGTCGAGTTCGGCAACGTCTCGCCCGGTATATGGTACCACCGCCTTACCTATTCCTGCCGAAATAGCGTCGGTGCTTTTCACTGCCGTGTTCCGGTTTGAGGGTGATATAGCCGGTAAATTTATGCATGTGGCATTACCATCCCGCCACACGAATAGTAAAGTACTATTAACATCTTTGGTGGTTTTGGACGATGGTTGTCTCTTTCCATCAGAAGAGCCGTTTGCTTGTTTGCATTCTAGAAGTACGACATAAAAAATCCTTTAAGCAGACTATTCTCTCAACTCTAATTAAAATGTCTCTAAATAGTTTAAATTTCACTTTTACGTTTTGTGTTGTTTATATTGTGTTTGTGTTTTCTAAGTTTTTTTACTGTATTTTTCATATGGGTTAGTTTAAAGTATTACAAGATAATATTTTGCCATAAAAATTGCTTTTATATTAATTTTTATCGGTATTTATGTACATAAATGTGTTAGATAAAGGAAATTGCCTAGAGTTAATATTGTTTACATCATGGGCTTGTTTACAAAACTCAATTAGGAAGTACCCATCCTTAATTATTCCAAAATCCTGATGGCTTTAGGCATTAATTAATAACGACTTATTAAACGTAAAGCTTCAGCAGATAAAGCGCTTATTTAATTACATAAATATAACACTGTCTATTGGGCGTCGTAAACAAGTAGACTTTTTTTATTTCATACTAACGGCCCGCCCCGGCTTCGCTCGGTTAAAAATATTTAGCCTATGTCACTCAGTGAAAAAATTATTGAAATCGATCCAGTAGTTTTGATTTATTCATTACTGCCCCTGGCCCGCACGCGTTAAATTTGGAGTAAAACAGTTCCCCTTTTTCTATACCATGAAGAGTTCCTGCTATCTTTGGAATATCTAAATTCATATATACTACATTTTTACTTTTTACATTTTTACCTATTTCTTTTATTTTTACAAATAATATATTATAGAATGTCTTTATATACAACGTTCACAGCTTTCTTGTCATTAAACAATACAAACGTGTTTTCTTTCGCGGGCCATGTGAAAAACAGTCAACGCTCAAATCTAAGCCTGTAACGTTGAAGGTTTGACTATGCGATTGACCTGCGTGAGTCAAAATACCTCGCCTTAATGGTCATTGCAAAAGATGTCTTTACCGGAAACTCGGCGAGGCGCCAACAGGCGGGTAACCCCGCAACCGCTATGCCCCAGAATTTAAATCTGTAATATCTTCTAAAATATTCATTTAAATTATATGTTGTGAAGCCCATATTGATCTATATTAAATCAGCAATGTATTTAAGGTACTTAATTGGATAAGGATTAGTGCTGTATTGCTTAAAATTGCTTCGAAAATAAGCCATTATTTCTCGTAAAAAGTAAATGACAAAAAATGCTATTGTGAGTTATCCATAAGAGATAGACATATACCATCGTGGAGTTTTTGTAGACCTTTTCAAGGTGTACAATATAATAAATAAAATATTTAGTACATTATTTTGATAAATCTCATAGGGTTCAGCCTGCGATTGCAACGTAAACGGAAAAAAATATAATTATTTACGACATCACATTAGAAACCTCAAAAATTACAATATTACTCTACTCTATATTGAATGTTATTATACATATAAACCTTCCTCTTCAATCACTCTATCTGTAAAAAAAACTGCATCATAATTAGTTGCGTAGTTTTAAAGATTAAGGCATACATAGGGACATAGGGACAGACAGCGAAAGCAACTTTGTTTTATTTGTGCGTTGCTATCTTTTGATGAGGTCTAATGCCACGTGCATAAGTTTACCGGCTACCTTACCCTCCAAACCGGAACACGACAGTGACAAGCGCTGACGCTAATGCAGCAGAATTAGGTAAAGCTTTGGTACCAGACCCAGGCGAGACGTTGCAGATCTCTACCACCTAGTAGTCACGAGGGTAGTGAATCTGCCTGGCAGGATGGCAGATGATCTGTAAAGAAACCCAGCCAATCACGCAACATTATGAAAAAAATAATTGACCGAGTTGATGTGAAGGGCTCACACTTATTCCAAACCGGACCTATATGATCTAGCCACCAGAACGTCACTTCAAAAGTTATGTCATTAAATTCAATCCATACTAACATTATAAATGCGAAAGTAACTCTATTTGTCTCTTCTTCACGTCAAAATTACTGAACCTAATTGAAAGAAATTTGGTACAAATATAATTTGAGACCCGAGAAAGGACAAAGGATAGTTTTTGTCCTGGACATCCCACGGGAACGGGAGTAATACGGGTGAAACCCGCAGACTGTCTATCTTTTAAACCACGGTAATAAGGAGTAATTTAGACTACTTTTATTTTAAAAATTTTTCCACGCGGACGAAGTCGGCGGGCACAGCTAGAATAAACAAATTTAAAAAAACGGACCGTGTATATACAGACTGACTGGTGGGTTCCCTTCAATATTTAAGGACGTTGGCGAAAAAATAACTTTAAAAATAAATATTAAAATACTTCTTAGTTAGTAAACAGTACACCGAGAATTCTATATATACCTGCGCCATGCTTGGACACCGCGCGGACGCGCGTGTCGTGCAGGTAGTGAGGTTGAGGGCGGGTGGTGGCGGCGGCGTGTCCTTGATGTCGATTAGCGCAGCGTGCTTGCGTGCTTAGAGAGTATAATATCCACATTTCACTTATTTTTAGAGAAATATTGGTCAAAAATTAAGCCCCTAATTTTATTACATATTTCATTTTAACGAGAATCGAGTACCGAGTACTCTCCAGAAGGCAACTCACCATTCAGTCTGTATATATATGTTATAAAATCTGTTAGGTAAATGAAGTTCTTTCTCAAATATTACATAATTTTGAAATAACTGCAGTTGTTAGCATAAAGTTTTATTTCAGTTAAGTTTGCGCTAAACTTTGCAACTGTAGTAAATGTGCTTTGGCAAAAATATATATTGTTACTAGCTGACCCGGCAAACGTTGTCTTGCGCTTTAAATTATTTATTTAAAAAATAAGGGTTGGTGATAGAAGGGTAAAAATTAAGAATTGTGTGTATTTTTCAATGCTAAATCATAAAAAAATAAAAATAAAAAAATTTGTCCATAAAATAAAAAAAAAATTTTTTAGGGGTGGATAACCCTTATCACTTAGGGGTATAAAAATAGATAGTAGCCGATTCTCAGGCCTACTGAAAATGCATACGAAATTTCATCAAAATCGGTCAAGCCGTTTTGGAGGAGTACGGGAACGAACATTGTGACACGAGAATTTTATATATAAGATTACGTTATTTGAAATTGAAATCACGAATAAAACAATACTAATCTATATAGAACTATTTACTATATCTTGGTCTAGAGGTTGGCTTGTACGATTCAGATGCTAAAATCACATGTTTCGGGTTCAGTTAACAGATCGGTCTTGACAATAAAATTTCAGTTGCGAATCGGAGTCTGATGATGGTGAGCACCCCCACGCCTCGGATAAACACGTAAGCTTTATTACAATGCAAACAAAGGATAAGGGGAAGTAGTACAGGACCGGGATTGGGAAAAAACTACTGGACTGATATTAAAAATAATTTTACCTTTAGAAAGCTTCACTATCCTGGAATGACAGGATACTTTATACTCAAAAGAGCAAAAATAAGTAATGATTACCGAAAGCGGTGGTTATTTCTATTCCCGCTACAAATCATCATCAGTGCTTGTCACTAAAGAGTTCAGACAAGGTAGATAACTATATTAACTTATAATACAGGTAGCATTACACTCTCGCTAAATGGATAGCAACGCAACATTAGCATCGCTGATGTAGCCCGCTGTGGTTGGCTGTTTCCACTACCTCTATGTTTGTTATTTCTAAAAATGACAATTTTAAAGCTTATCATACACAAATTTTATTTTAACGAGTATAATTAAAAGTTTAAAAAACTTATGATCTAATCAAGATAATAATTAAATTATAGTTTTTTTATATCATAAGATAGCAAACAAGCAGATAGGTCTCCTAATGGATAGAGTCAACCATCGCCTATAGACACCTAAGATGTTAATGGTGCGTCGCTATCCTGTGGCGAGATCTAATGCCACATGCAAAGTTTACCGGCTCTTACCCTTCAAACCGGAACACAACAGTGACAAGCTCTGACGCTATTGCGGCAGGAATAGGTAACGCCGTGGTACGAGAAACGGGCAAGACAATGCAGAATTCTACCACCAAGTAACCACGATGATAGTGACTCGCATAACCAATCGGTCGCCTTTTACAACCTGCCTGCCAGAACGGCAGTTGGCCTATTCTTCAAATGAGCCCGGACTAACACGGGGGAATTGTAATTAACTAGTCATCCAGTCTCTTGTCATTCAACGTAACGTTGTCTCTTATTGGATGCGTCAAAATGAGCGCCAATTAACAAACCAGTTTATTAATAAAACCGTTAATCTTCGAATCGACCAATTGCCCTTGAAGCGTAGATTTTTAAGGACAACAAACCCACCTCTTGTTCCAACTATTAAAACTTCTGTAAACCAAGATCAACAGAACAAACTCCTGACGACCATTTAGCTGTGAAGTTAGGAAACCATGGAAAAAAATTAAGCTACCTTGGATACCCATAACGAAATTAAAAAGACATATAAAGAAAAATAGGAAAATACATCGAATTTACTAGTATAGTGTGGAAACCTGGACGTTGTATACCAGACAAGAAAGACGGCTGAACTCCTTCCATATGCGTTGTTTTCGAAGCATTTTAGGCATATAGTGGAGAGACAAAGTGACAAACGAGAGGGTACTTGAGATTGCAGTGCTGCCCAAGGCAAGTGCTCTACTAAAACAGAAAAGGTTGCGATACATCATAATATGGATTCCCCTTGTTAACCCAGAAAACCCTCTTGGGTCAAATAGCTCAAGCAAAGCGGCCCGCAGGTCGTTTGTTGCTGAGATTCAAAAACAATGTAAAACGCGACATGGTCTCCTATGACATTGATTTCTCTCCGTGGGAAGAGATGGCACAATCCACTGCTGATGGTCTAAAGTCTCATGACGATACTTGGCTAAAAGTACTGGCCCATAAACAGAAGCATAGACACTGTCGTGACACCAATACAGTACCACCAACAAACCACCATAGGAATACTACCTGCGAACATTGTGGTAGCTGTTGTGGATCCCCAATACGCCTTTATATCTACCAGCGTAAGTGTGGTATCGAGCCATTACCTCGAAGTGGCGCTGTTTGAATCATCTTATAAGAGGAAAGAGGCTTATGATGATGATTCTTATCATACCAGTAAAACTATCCGGGCTGCAGCGTTTTCTAAATCGATAATTTAATCGCAGTGAAACTGAATCAACCGACGTCCAATATCTTCTGTACGTAAATAATATTAAATGAAAACTATACCCCAACAAAAAAAATATTATTTTTAAATCGTTTAGCCAATGACGGAGTTCTAAGGTAACAAACTTAAAATCAGGTGGGCTGGATCGATGTGCACGCCCGTTGGTTTTAACGTGAAAGGTCTAGTTTAGTGCTTTAAGTGTTAAAGATTAAAACAAAACAAGATTGGCTCAATTCATAATAATATTATAAATGCGAAAGTAATTTTGTCTGTCTGTCTGTCTTTCTGTCTGTCTCTTCTTCGCGCCTAAACTACTGAACCGATTTGGATAAAATTTGGTACAAGATAGTTCAAGATCCGAGAAAGGACATAGAATAGTTTTTATCCCGGAAATCCTATGGGAACAGGAACTATGCGGGTTTTTATTTTAAAAATGTTTCGACGCGAACGAAGTCACGGGCACAGCTAGTTCTAAATATTTGAACAGATATAATTGATGTTAAATACAATACTGAATAATAATATAAAATATATATAATATATATAAATAATAATATAAAATATATATAATATATATAAATAATAATATAAAATATATAAATACTCAATAATAATATAAAAGAAGTACTATAGCTAAGATATAACTTATAGAGGTACTCGCAGAATCAGCGGTGGCAGTAAAAGTCCTAGCATGGTCGCCCTCCTTTACTTTGCGTGTCTTGGGAGTTTAGAGCCGCTCCTAAAATCGTTTCGCTGGTACAACACCGGACATTTGGCTATCTATGGCTCAAGGCAGGGGGCTTTTGACGATACCTGTAATTTATATTTATTGCTGGGTCTTGCACGTTCAGAGGCTGACATGCAGAATTTTTATTTTGTTTTCAGTTTCTGGCCATTTTAAGTATAAATGTTGCCCAAGTTACTTTTAATTTTATGTATATCTAATGTCTTAAATAAACTCTAAAGATGTGCGAAATAATTACCGCACTTGCAATTCGTGAGTAATTATAATCATTATAACAAATAGAAACCAGCGAAAACGCTGGTTTTCGATATTCTACAAAGCGCCCTTCCACAACGACCCCTTACAGCCCCGATACCAACTGAAGGTCATAGCACTGGCTTATTATATGAGCTAAATAATTACACTAGATTCACGTTTCTTAGATTAATAATTTTGTGTTTATTAAAGTAAGACGATATAGACCTTTTCTTGTCTTGTCTTGTCACGTCAAGAAAATAACATCCAAATGGAGCAACCACTCCTCTTTGGGAATTCGATTAAAAATCGAATTTATGCTCGGATCGGAATTCAAACCCAAAAAGGCTTTATCTAGTTGCTATACAAAATTATACAAACAGTTAAATATGTTGTAAAAAGTAAAGTATCTTCACGCCCGTATCCCTGAAGAGGTAGGTAGAGGTACAATCTATGTACCCACGATTAGCCAAAAATACTCAAACCCACAATATGATATATGGTAAGCCTATCGTCAACCGGACACTTATGTATTCCCGAGCATCGTTGTTTTTATTAGGAAACCGTAAAAACACATTCAAATTGCCCGACCCGAAAACCGAACCCGGGACCTCACGTGGTCAAAACCGATACCGGATCACTAGACCCCAGAGACGATAATTGTCTTGTATCTGTTAAATCAAGACACACGGGTGTGTGTTCAGCCAAGTTCGAAGAAAAAACTGGCCACGCAGCACCCGTATTTCACGAACCATCTCGAGCTACTTTTGACCCCTTCACAGTTCAAAAACAATTTATCCTACATACATGAAATTTTCTATATTTATTAAAACTTCTTAGCTCATCTAGAATCCAAAGTTTTATAAATGTAGCACAATCCCGTATTGGGTTATCAACAAATAAAAACCGCCATTTTTGTGACTGACTGGCTCACTCATCTATACATAGATCAAATCAAGATAGTAAAAAAAATAGAAAAAAATGTATATGTATAGATCATACATAGAAAAAAAAATGGCTCTCATGAAATGAAATGAAATGAAATGAAATGAAATGAAATGAAATGAAATGAAATGAAATGAAATGAAATGAAATGAAAATATTTATTTGCAAGAATATGGGTGTCACAAGTTATTAAAATAAATTAAATTACCATCATATTCTACCATAATATGGCGTGCAAACATTTTAATTTAGGTCGATTTCTTTATAATTACTACCGGATCGGTATTTCGCATTCGGTCATTTCGCATTTGTGTTTTGGTGGGATATATTATTCTAAAATGTACATAAAAACTAGCTGCAGCATACTAACTAGCATAATAAGGGTATTATTACGAGTATAAGAATGTTTGGTGAATCCCACCTGAACATCTTATTTTTATAAGATAAAATATATCCTATATGCTATTCTAGATTATTAATCAGAACTTCATCCAAATGTTTAGCCATTTTTGCGTGATTAAGTTACAGACATCCATACATTTAAACATCTAAACTTTCGGATTTATAATGATAATATAGACTGTAATGAAAACCATACTATTAAAGCAACGTACATAAATTACAGAGTCTGTTATGGAAATGACGTTACACAATTTTCAAGTAACTGCAGTTAGCATAAACTACTGCTAACTTAGTACCTACTGCAATGTGCTTTGGAAAACTACGTTAAATACTTTCAAATAAGACAATGCTATTAAGTAAAAAATTCAGAAGGTTTTAGAAAATAAGGACTTCAAAATTTTTTTCATATCACGTATTCGATTTTAGGATTCCGTTTTTTTCCGATTTTTAGTAGAAAAAGAAAGTTACTGATTTTGCTCCGATTTTCTAAAATCAAGTTTTCACCAAATCTTCAGATTTTAGAGTTCTAAGAACCTTTTCCAACTATTTTATCGATGACGTTAGTATGTCTGTATGTATGTATGCGAGTGTATGTAAACATATCGATACTTTGAAACAATTTTTTTTTAAATAACATCCAGATTAATGTACCAATTGATTAAAAATATTATTAGCTCTTTTCCTTGAAAAATTATATCCATTGTCGTAAATTGCATCAAAATCAACTAATAATTTTTTGACCATCAACAATATTTTATTACTTAACTAGCTGACCCGGCAAACGTTGTTTTGCCATTGCCTTACATATTAGGAATCCATAGCGGACAAACAACGTGACACTTAATTTATATAAGTCTACGGGATTAAACTTTATATGATGGTTAAGTATTTTTAATTTTTATAATTTTCCGCGCAATTTTCTTAATATTTTCTTTTATAAGAACCTTCTCCTTACAATTACAAACAAAACAAAAAAATTACCGAAATTGGTTTATTCATTGTATTGTTGAGAATATGTTGAGAGTTGGTGTCAAAAATATAAGTTCAATATGTTTTTAAATTCCTAAATATTATAAGTTATTTATATATTTCCATTAACATTTACTGGTTTATATTTGACCAGTTTGAATGGTAACAAGTTTTTGGAAAACTTTAAATCATAATTATACAACCCAGTTATTTATTTACTTTTATAAAATAAACATCCTTAGAAGGTTAATTTTATAATTCTTGCTGGTTTTATTTGGACATTCGCTGACTGCTCATCCGCTTCGCTGAGCCGTAGTTCATTGACAATAAAAAAAAGTGTCTAATACTTGCGCTATTATAGGTTCGCCCTATACACCTATTTTCATTTAGATCGTCTAAGCTGTTATTGAGTTATTACATGACATACAAAACAGATAGACAAAAATTGTCAAAAGGTAAAGTTGATGTCATTGAGTCATAAAAAGAATATTTGCGACGAAATTCGACCAAAAAATTTAAGGTACAGACAGACACCAGATTTTTAAACAGTAGTATAGACATACAGATAAAATATATCTTACGTCGGGAACTAATCGTTTCAATTAGTCACTTTTCGGAAGCGGAAGATTCAGCGTTCAGCTCGGCTTCGCCCACATTCGCATGTCAGTTGCGGTGACTGAGTAAGACGTGACTGGGATGTATTTCGTGGTTAATAGGCGTTGTTTGTTTTTGTTTATTTTTGAACAACATGTGCGTTGAGCTTTAATATAAAAAATAATAATTAATGAACGAACATCAGAAGAGGTTAAGATTCATAATGATTCATTAGATTCTCATCCTGGGGTGGTAACATTTCTCAACACTTAATCTTTCCTGTCGCAATAGCATAAGTATACACTCTCATACTCTCAACACTTAATCTTTCCTGTCGCAATAGCATAAGTATACACTCTCATACTCTCAACACTTAATCTTTCCTGTCGCAATAGCATAAGTATACACTGTCGTTATAACTTAAAGACGGCATTAGTGCTTCACACTTTATAGAGTGAAGTGCTATTCGACTCTCCTGAAAATGCTTCGGATACGAAGTGAAACGTGCGTTAAATACGTAATTTTTTGTGCTTTCTACTGACATTTTTCGTATCTAGCTACTGACGTGGGGAAAAGTGTTGTTGACGTGCGTGGCATATTGTGCCATTGTGCTACTGATGTGGGTAAAAGTATAGTTGACGTGGGTGGAATATTGTGCCATTGGTGTCTCCTTTAATTTTTAGACTTCGGATAAGTTTTTCCCATTCGTTACAATACCTTTTGTTTCAGTTGCATCACAACAGTTACATATATATAAGGCCCCCAGCACATGACGTATTTTAAACGCGCAGACGACGCGCAGATAACGCGCTTCAAACGAGATTTGACCCAACCTTGTTACCTAAGCACACGGGTGATCGTGAAACGTGCATCTAATTCGCGTATGTCGCGCATATACAGCGATCTAACACAGGATATAGAGATTAACAGAAGGGTTAGATTAGCGGTCGTGCTTGGGTTGTCACTTTGGCTTATGCACAAAAAACTAAAAAACTGACACTCCAGTAAAATAAAGTTTTAAATCAAAATATGTCACTCTTCTTTACATTTTGCGTATAATGTAGTCTTAATGATATGAAAACGATGTGTAAAGGTAATTTGGTCGGCAACCACCGGCAAGTGTTGAAAAGAAATTAAAGCATTTTTTGCTTTGCTGAAAAAGTTCTGAATAAAATGCGTAGAACTTATAATTTTACATCAAAAAGGTTATACGATTTTTCCTCCTCTGGTCAAAATTAACCGAGGTAGAGAGGTTTTTAAGTATAAGGTGAATGATTTTATAAATGACTAGCTGAGCCCGCGACTTCCTCCGCGTGGAAAATTTTTGAAAAAAAAGTAGCCTAAGTTACTCCCTGTCACATTTGCTATCTGCCAGTGAAAGTCCCGTCAAAATCAGTCCAGCCTTACCGGAGATTAGCCGAAACAAACAGACAGACAAAAAATGTTATTTTGGTATATGTACCGTGTATACATATGCATTTAGTAAAAAGCGGTTATTTTAAAATTACAAACAGACACTCCAAATATTTGTATAGATGACTTAAATTTTAAATGTGACTGTTAATATTTTTAAAGCTTTTTTAAATATGTATAATGACATTAAATGATTAAATGTGAAATAATAATACGATATGAAGTTGGTGTTCTTTTTTTACTAAACTAGCTGTGCCCGCGACTTCGTCTGCTTGTAAAAAATCTAAAATAAAAGTAGCCTAAGTTACTTCTTATTACATCAGCTATCTACCAGTGAAAGTCCCGTCAAAATGGGTTCAGCCGTTTCAGAGATTAGCCGAAACAAACAAACAGACAGACAGACAAAAATTGTAAACAATGGTATTTTATTTGTTGTTGAGTTGATGACATAAATGGCGTTCTAAATAAGTATATAATAATAATAAAATCTAAGTTCGAAATAAATAACCCACTTACAAACAAACCTAAACAATATGCCGCGGCAGTTTGTTAACAGCGGCGGAGAATATCATGCACATTACTAACTAGCTGTGCCTGCGGCTTCGTCCGCGTGCAAAATTTCTATAATAAAAGTCCAGGAGTTTTACCCACATAGTTTCCTTTCATTTCGCGTCCGTGGGAGGGGTCTATGTGTGCGTTGCTCGAAGACTAGGCGTATTGTCTTCTGTAGTTATTCTGTGGCGATACAGACGTGCTGTAGTCGCTCGTAGCTTCCGCGTTTTGGTGAGAGACTCCTCGTCAGTTGTACAATGGCTTCGGTTCAGACAACACTGCATACGTTGTCTTTAGTTTGCTCTTAAAAAGAAAAAGACGTAAAGATAAACGATTCTATTGGATTGTTTATTTCCGTTATAAAGCGACTGGTGTCAAAAGGTTCCATTTTAAACCTAAATACACGCGCAGCACAATAAAATATCACTACACTGGGATGCCCGGTGGCGTGAGCGCGCTGCTCCTCTCCACCCCTCCTCCTGCCTTTTGTACGCGCATCAAACAAATTTCGAACGCGCTTCACATGCGCGTTTTCATCTCGTTTAATGTGCGTTTTAATCCATTAAAACGCAAAAAATGCATCAACGGCACAGAAAACAAGCGTTACTAAAACGCATGTCGTCTGCGCATTTAAAATACGCCTTACTCCTTATGCTAGGGATCTAAGACTTCGCAGACATTTGACAAATTTTATAACAATTTTTTAAATACTATTATGTTTCAATTTGGAGCCTAAGAAGAGTGCTTGTTTCTTTACATAAGGAGCAGCATCTGGTTTTCTATCGTTATCGATTAATGCCAATAATTAAATGCAATTCAATTTTATTTTATTCATATCATTCAAAAACACATTCTCTTATCAAGTTATCGATACTATCGATCACTGTTATTTATTAAGTATTAATATAATTATTGATTCAGCAAAGATGTAAGCAGCGCTATTGCGCTATTGGTTGTAAGAACACAAGAAGAAGACTTTGACATGTCAGAGCGCGCGGACGTTGATTGTTGGAAGTTGTTAGTGTGAATATTAATCGACATTAAAATTACGCAAGAGCCGTTCTTGAAGCTGAAAATGTTAGTTTAGTTTAGTTAGTGTTAGGTGGTAGAGTTTGGCAACGTCTCGGTTTGGTTTAACTGGAATAGGTAATTCCTGCTGCAATCGCGTCGATGCTTTTAGCAGCTGTCGTTTGGTGGGCACGTAGCAATCTAAACCCACCACACGAATAGTAATGCAACAGTAACGTCTTTGATGTATATATGTAATGATTATATCTCTTTACATCAGGAGAACTGTCTGTTTGTGTGCTAGCCTATGAAATAAAATTAAATTAAAAATCAATAAATTAAAAAAAACAACCACAGGTTGGACAAACTCAGGACACAGACGCAGGACAAAACCAGAGGGCGTAAAGCACCGTGTTAACTGTCAGGTATTAGTATTTTATTAAATAGCAGTTCAGTGTAGAAGTAAAAACGCATGATGCCCTAATTTCGAATAATTCAGCTTTTTTTTAGAAAACATAGCTTACCCGATACTACAAATGTGCCCTTCTTGTCATTAAGTTGGCCACGTGTCACACACTGAGATTCTAGCTAATCGTGGGGCATTGTACCTCCATCTACTTAATTTATTTCAGGTATTTTTCATTCAATTTGTTAATGTCAAAGCATTCCAAAAAATATTAAGTTACTAACTGTGCCCGCGACTTCGTTCGCGTGGAAAATATTCTAAAATAAAAACCCGCATAGTTCCCGTTCCCGTGAGATTTCCGGGATAAGAACTATCCTATGTCCTTTCTTGGGTCTTAAGCTATATTTGTACCAAATTTTATCCAAATCGGTTCAGTGGTTAACAGACAGACAGACAGACAGACTTACTTTCGCATTTATAATATTAGTATGGATTGTTAATAATATTCTTACTGACTAACAGCGTAAGTCCTTTATTACGTAGATTTAAAAATCTGCCATTAATCACATTGAGTTAGCAAAGTCACGCAAGCAAATAGATTAAGTTTTATTTAAGCAACTTTTATTGATGACACTTTGTAAATAGAAACAAACAACGAAATGCACAGTCATGGCGCTGCTGTAAACACCAACACAAAGTAAATAAATCAGAAACACAAAGCTTTGGCTAATGCGTTTCTGTCTACTCACAGTTCGTTAGATCGTCTAGCATTGTTTAAGACAAATGGTCAGCAAATCACATTCTAAATTTATATTAGAGAAGAATTTTCACATTCTTTATCACAAAAGCAGATTGAAATATAACTATTTCATCCTTAATATCTACATAATAAAATTTTATATTATTATACAAATTAATATTATTTCTGATTAATTCTAATTTTATTAGGAGTTATGTGTAATAATTAGATCTTTTATAATCTTTCTGTCATTAAATTACATACATTGTTGGAATCTCATACGTACTCCCTTAAACGCCTGATTATCGAGGAAAATTCTGTTTACTTTATACAACCTATTTATAGTGGTTTTTATGAAGAAGATCTGATATTGGAATTTTTAGAAAATGTAAACAAAATCGTTAATGCCGTAATCGCATTAAAAACTAAGCTTTTTATGTGTGTTTGCGAAAATGCTCCCGTAACAGCGATGTATCCTGATCATTAGATAGCCCAAATAACCTACACCTATCCCTGTAGTAACAATAAAAATAGCAACAGTAGATAGCACTCATAACTTTGTAACGTAAACGAAGGCATAATCACTCATAATCAGTAAACACATTTTAGTTGATTGAATTTTTAATTAAACATGTTTTTTTTAATTTTTATTACATTAAAATAAATGGAATATATTAAAATAAATACGAAAATACAATAAATATTTCAAAGATTTATTGTATTTTCGTATTTATTATAACGTGAAATAATAAATAAAGTGAATAAAGTCTATCTATACCTATCATAGACGTGATTCCGAATCGAAAATTATATTTTGTCCTTTTATAAGACAGTAGATATCAAATACTAAGATTTTTTTCAAGTATTATGCTAATATTTTCTGCTGTCCTTAAAATTACATATAAATCAGTTCAGTAAACATTCAAATTCCGTTTTCCATACATAAAAACTAAATCAGTACCCAAGGTTAATAGCAATGTGACAAAAATACATATACCTGTTCAACAGAAAATTATTTTATTAAACAGCTGTGTGTCTCCGATATCTTGTTTACACATCCACCGTAATGAAAACAACGCTAACAGTGAGACATGGATTCTTCACTTTGACTTTTCCGCTCGCCACTGTGGGTCCATTTCCTCAACATAACAACGAGCGCCGCGGCGGAAGACACCCCTTGTATGAATTTCTGCACTGCCACGAATACAGCATCTAGCGTAACTTGATCTCTAATACTCTTTACTACACATACATTTTAGAATGAGGAAAAACATGAGCTTCGAGTCACGGAGGTCTCATTAAAATTGATACGTCAATAAAGAAACATATAAGTCTGTTATCGGTTCGTTTGCTACTGTAATAAGTTGTGATCCTTCGACGTTTGATAGGTTTCTATTGAAGGAAATGCTGACATTTATTTATCGTGTAGACATGATATATATCATATCAACGTTAACATTTGCATTTAAACGAGTGTACGTGAGAGAGTTCATTAGAGTTTCTGACGGTACAAAAGCAATTGTACATTGAAGACTTGTATACTAATGTTTACAATATAGAATTCATAATACAACATTTTATTAACTTACTACTATTTTGCACCTTCCTAGCAGTTTTTTCATTATAATAGAATAGAAAGCAAGCTCCAGTGTTAATGCTGGAGCTTGCTTTAAATTAAAATAAAAGGAGCCAAGATTAATCTGGGCCCCTTTAAAGAATGAACCATCTGCCATTCTGCCAGGCAGTTCATAAAAGACGGACGATTGGGTGTACGAGTCACAACTATCGTGACAACTAGATGGTAAAGTTCCAGAATGCATGGTACCATGACTGCCTTACCTATTCCTGCCGCAATTGCGTCAGTACTTGCCATTGTCGTATTCCGGTTTGGAGGCTAAGTTACCCGGCAAATTTAAACATGTGGCATTGCAGATATTCAAAAAATATATTGTATCGTCGATTTTTTTTTGAGCTTTTTTTAAAAATTTCTCAAAATCTCCTGGGCTGAATCAATTAACATTTTTATGAAGTCCAACTTTGGCAGAACCCAATCGAACACCATCAACCGCGTTTTGATAGGTCATACCGTTCAAAAGTAATGAGATGTTAACACACACATGCACGCACGCACGCACGCACGCGCGTGCGCGTGCATGCACATGCACACGCATACACACACGTCGACGTCACCGATAGAAAAACATTGTTAATATATCTAGCAATATGATAATACATAGTTTTAAAAATGTATTTTCTGGCTTCAGACAAATACAATTCGGTCCTACGTTGATGAATCAACAAAAAAAGTATTTCTATTAGCTTAGATAAATCCACTCAGAAATTTTTAATTTCAAAGTTAATAAAAGAAAACTTCGGTTACTTAAGCCACAGTGACTAGTTACCTACGTTCTTTTCTATTTAGGCCAGCGTCACAAAAGACAACAAAAGGCTATTCAAGAATAAATTAAACACTGTATATTCCTCGCAGCCTGCAGCATTGTAAAAACAGGCACAGAAATAAGGCAGACGCCACACATCCGGAGAAGGGCTAATATCCGGTTGAGGAATGTTCAGAGGCAACAAACACGACTTAGGGCAAACAAATTCATCCGAATCCCGCTTCCAACTTCACCTAATTGTTTGCTGGCCAGCAACTTTGTTACAAACGACTGCTGATATTCCGCTTGGGGAGTAATCGGCGGTAAACATCTAATCAGTATAAAAACCACCCGTGCGTTTCTTACTTATAACACTGGTTTCTATTTGTATTTAATCTTCGACACAAAACAGAAGTTTGTTTTTCGATACGGATGAGGCTAACTCGAATTAATTGACTTAAATATAGGCTTTAATGATATCTATCTAAGAGGATTTTCAGAAAGGAAATATTAAACATAATCCGAAATAAAACATAGATGTATGTGAGATACACTCATAACTTGACATACACTGTTAAACAACACACATGCAAATACGTATGTACACAATGTGTGTATTACTTACACACATTCACAAACACAATGATAAATGTGTGCACACAAACTAACCAATCTAATTCACGTTTTTTAGCTTCGATCTGTAATATTTTATTATGAATTGAATAAAAATGTAAATCCGTAACTGGCCTTCATTTTAGTAAATTTAAAGTTGTACAAAGACTGTGGATTTCTTGAATAAAAAATAAAATAATTTGAATATGATTTCATTGAAATGGCTTGTAGACCTGATTTGAGTTTTATTTACAGGTCACATGCTTACGTTTATACTCTACTTTACCCATCTCGCCAAACCAAAAGGTGACGATTTGGGGGCGAAACCGAAAAACAATCCACTCCACATAACTCTTCTATGAATTAAAGCATATAAATAATGTTTTAAGTCATTTCAGAATTTTGTAAGGCACATTTACACATGTTAGTTCGGTACTAAAGCTTTAGGTCTCTCTCTACATAAATCTTCTATAAATTTAAGCAAATATATAATGTTTTAAGTCATTTAATAATTTTGTAAGGCACATTTACACATGTTAATTCGTTACTAAAGGTTTACGGTTCCAAAGTAAACTTGGAACCATTAGTTAATAACGCTATGCCCGTGCATCCGTTCATCCGCAGTCTGACTCAGAGAGCCTTAGTTCTACAAATCTGCAATAGTGGATTACTTTGTATTACAAGCATTGCAGATTTACATACACATTAATGGTGGTAATACAAAATCTTGAAAAATATATTTGTATAAAAACATAATGTGTGATATGTTTATTTTTTCTCGTGTGGTTTTTTTCTCGCCATAGTGTGGGATATCGTTGGATAGGTTTTTAAAAATATTGTAGGTTTTTGAAAACAATTTTTCGCTTGTCTTATAATATGTCTTATAATATATTAAGCTTTAAAGTGCTAATTTTTGTTAAAGAAAGCGTTATCCCTAGCCCCTTTGAAAGAGAATACGGGTCTCTATATGTATAGCTCACATTATAGTGCTTGTTCGATTCTGGATAACCAAAGAATCGGAATCCCGCAATTTTATAATAGGCAACAGATGCCAAAGGTACAATATCAAACCTCGGTAGTCGAAAAGTAAGGATTTTCTTTTAATGGACATCCAAAAGTCGAGCGGAACCAACGGCAACCTTACGATTGTGTTTCGGAATAGGGAGTATTCTTAAAGCGATGGAGTTATCTGGTATTGCCTCAATTTGATCATAAACTATAAAAAATGGAAAACTGGCTTATTGCAGTCATTATCTACAAAAGGCGATGGTCTATACATTGCGGTTGAAAAAATATAAAGTAAGAATCTTACAATAGATTTCTTACATCTTTCGAACACTTCATTTGATTTTTAATATAAATTGTAATGTATTCCTAAAACAAAAGGGATAGGCCGAGCGACTAAGAATAACACCCGATAATTTAATAAATCCGCAGAATTGAATTAAACCCATTGGTAATACAGTTTTCTTAAAAACTTTAAGTAGGGATGTATTATTTTATTACAGCTTAAAACAACCGTTCGTAAGCATTTTCTAGTCGCAGTGGAAAGTATAGGTAAGGCCTAATATGGAAGTACACTAAAATATTAAACTTTAGGCGAAGAACAATATGGCAAATAAATAAATATTCACGGGACAAGTTACACTAGCTGATCTAACCCCAAAGTAAGCAATTTCGATTGCTTAGTCAGAGTCGCTAACCACTCGACCAACGGGGCGGTCGAGTGGTTAGCACCCTGAGCGCGGCAGGGCGGCGCGGCGGGGCGGTAAGGCGCTTTACACACGACGGCGCGGGGCGGGCCGGTCAATTTCGCCGCGAAAGATAGCATAAAAGTAATCTGTAGGCGTATCATCTAACATTTGCAATTCAAAAAATCATCAAAAACGTCGCCAATTGCTTGCTGGTCACTAGATGCACTTTTTGCATTGTTACGGCATCAAAAGTAATCAAGCGGCAACGACTACCACTAATGTACAAGGCTGTTACCTGTCTTGCAATAACTAAACAAACACGATAATTTCGCATTGCGATTTACGTGATCACCCCGCCTATACCGCGCCGTAGGTGCCCGGCGGGCACTAAATGGCGGCGCGGCATGTACGCGGCTGCCCGCCGTGGATCACACAAACCAGTTTCTATGCAGTAACGCAAACGGCGGCGCGGGGCGGCTAGCTCAGTCCGCGCCACACGGTTTTTATCGTCATCGATATAGATGATTTAATTACTGAAGTGCAGAAAAGATCGCCCATATATGATACGTCGATAAAAGAATATCACGAAAAAAAGAAATTGTGGTACGGTAAATAAAGTGTGGCAATATGTCAAATAATTTATATATAAAAAAATGCCTGTCGGGCCACACAATAATGAGAACTAAGACGACGACTTTTATTGTTTAATACTACAAATATTTAACTTATTTAACGTCCATCATGGAGATATCCGCACCACAGGTTCACTGCCTGTGAAAACTACTCCAAGTAAATTCATAAGTTAGCCGACTGATACTCATAAACTTGTAAAACTTCCCACCCTCAAAACCAACTGTGGAGCTGGTAGAGGGAGGGGACACATGACTCTAATAAAAATTAGCACTTTAAAGCTTAATATTTCACAAACGAGCCCCTTATTTTAAAAACATTGTTTTCACAAACCTACAATATTTTTTTAAAACCTATCCAACGATACCCCACAATATTGGGTACACAAGAAAAAAATTAACATCCCCACTTTACGTATTACGAGGAGCTACCCTAAAAATATATTTCAAGATTTTATGTTACCACTGGATTGTCGTAACTTCATGCCAAATTACAGCTGTCTAGTGCTAAGTATCTCTAAGCTTAGACTACGGACGGCCATAGCGCAGATATAAGGGTTCCTAGTTTACTTCGGAATCCAAAAAAATAACACCAATTTATTTAACTTTATTTAATACCACTTTACTTCGGTAAACAAATTTGTAAAATAAAATTTGTAAAGTAAAAAATAAAAATTTGTAAAATAGAAATACGCCTACAAACGGACTGTTACGACTTTTGTGTGGCTTAACCAAGTATAGCACGGTAAACAAAGCAGCGCAAGCAAAGTGTAAGGAACCCCTAGAGACTTGGAAATCTTGATAGGAGACTCACCATATAGTAAGTAATTACCGTCGCGCATAGACAACTACCAGTCTCTCGCCTTTCAGGAATGAGTAAGCTCTTTTATTGAAGTTCCCCAATACGTATATGTTTGAAAAAACTCCTGCCATAATTGGTTTCACAGAGAAATAGTGCTGGGTAAAACGCGCGTCGAGAATCGCACGATTATGGATTTCCAAACATCGAGATGGTGAGGATGAAACTTTTTATTTTATCGAGATGTCCGATGGTGCAATTCGGCGGCAGGAAATAATAATCAAACAGTTCCCCAGAACATTCCCCATGATAGGTCCGATAGAAGATACAGAACGATGCCACATTTCTACGTAACACTAAAAAATCTAGCCGATTTTAAATAGTCCCGTCGTCGACGATTCGAGCCGATTTACGTTGAATACGATAGCAAGGAAGGAATTGGCACTGAGGAGCCCCCGTCCATAAATGAGAGCAGTACCCTTACGCCTTATAAAGCAATAGGCCGGTGTGAAGTACTACTTAGTCTTGCTGAGAACACCCAGCTTTTTAGAAACCAATTTAGTCTTAACTTCCAAGTAACCATGGACCTGCTTTACAGCTAGGCGATTTGTAAAAGGCGAGGAAAGGCTAATACGTGTTGCTAATATCTTGACTACTACTAGATGGTAGATTTCCGCAACGTCTCATCGGGTATGGCACTACCGCCTTACCTGCCACTGCCACAATAGCGTTGGTGCTTACCGCTGTCGTAGTCTGTTTCGAAAGGTGAGGTAGCCGGCAAACTTATGCATGTGACATTTCAATCCAACCAAACTGATATTTACACACCATTAACATCATTGGTGTTTAGAGACGATGATTATCTCTTTAAACTAAGAAAACGATCCGCATATTTGTTACTATACGAAACAAAAAATAAAAATACCTAATTTTACAGAGAAAAGACATATGTTAATCGAAGTGGGAGCTATAATGGGTATACAGCTATCATTTATCACTGTATCAATTTTCATCTAAAATAAGTAACCAATATCTAATAATGTGTTAAATTAAATTACTATAAACATAAATATCTATATGAAAACTTTTAAACTAACACGTTCTACTATCATTTTTAAAAATATACTAGCTGTTGCCTGCGACTTCGTCCGCGCGGACTTTGTTTACTCCGCACTGCTCCTCCCCCGTAGGTGATAGCGTGATAATATGTAGCCTATATTTTGACCCGACCTGTTAGTAATATTCATGCAAAATTTGAAGTAAATCCACGCAGTACTTTTTGAGTTTACCCCGGACATACATACAGACAAACAGACAAACAGACATACAGACAAACAAACAAAAATTCTAAAAACCTTATTTTTGGATTCGATATCGATTATAGATCACACCCCAAGTATTTTTAAAAAAAAATATTCAATGTACAGTTTTGACTTTCCTACGATTTTATTATATGTATAGATAAATGGGCCAAAAACGCGTACATATATAGAACTTTCTTGTAAAGCTCGACGTTTCGGCCAAGTTACATTGACCGTGGTCACGAGCGGACTGACTGACCACGCTCAATGTAACTCGAGTCCGCTTGTGACCACGGTCAATGTAACTTGGCCGAAACGTCGAACTATACAAGTTCTATATATGTACGCGTTTTGACCCGTTAATATATTTTTAAATACATTACGTGCACTACATTCATGTGATATACGTGATAATATACGCACATGTATGCTATTTTCTTTACGGCTAGTCTGTTGCCAAACTGAAAATATATTTTATTGTTTAGTCTATGGTTAAATTTCGACCACAGGGCGGTGGCTAGTTTTTATTTCAATTGAAATACGTAATATAAACAGAAATACATTTAATCACGACCCGGTTTCCTATTATGGAGTGGACGAGGTATATAAAAGCAAATCTATCCAATTAGGCTGCGAGCATTGGATGTGCCTCGCAGACGAACGGCAGCAATATCCGGTATTGAATGATCTAATACGTGCCAAGTGACCTGCTATTAGAATACGACTCATTGATTAGTTCATTCTTTGCTCAAGGGTTCATTTCTACGTTGAATGTATTGACTAGGAAGTGCTTTCAGTATCATTGTGCAGTGAAAAGAATAATGAATTTTATCGTTCTATTGATTTTTTTTAAAAGTAGGGTGTTTATAGGTTCAAATTAAATAAGGACCACTGCCTTGCTTATTCCTATACCTTGCTATAATTGTCACGATGGTGATACATTTAGGCTTCTATCTTTTTTTAAATGAATTAAAATATTTATTTGTAAGAATAGAGGTGTTAGAAATTATTAAAAATAATTAGAAGTTACCACCACATTTTACCATGATATTGTGTACAAATATTAAAAAACATATGTTTTAAGTATGACAGAATATAGCTAATATTCTGTCATACTTAAAGCATTTGTAATTAACGGATCGTAACGCAGCCACAAACTAAGAAAAATCGGCGGAAGAAACTTAGTGCGCTTGTCTTTTTACTCTATTTTATATACTCCTTACAAGAATGAATGTCCAAGAATTATTTCACTCCATAAAAATTATTTTTATAATTTACAAAATTTCACTAATTATTAAACCAAAATGTTTACAATTTACAAATAATTTTGTAAATAATACATTTTATTATAACAAAAACATTTTGATTATAATATTTTTTTATGTAAATGGCAAAAAAAAATTTATTTTTCTTATTTTACTACATTTGAATTTTGAGGTGAATCTTACAAACTTATATTTCCGTTTATTAACAATTAGTTTTATCGGATGAAAATTCTCCAACGTCAATATTTCATATAATAGCAAATCAAACAAATTTTCTAGAAATTTATTTATAGGTAATTATTTAAGACTTTCAGGAATATGATTGTATATACTAATAGATAACCAAAAACTAAATATTTTTACAAAAAATGTGTATTGTATACACATTTTTTGTAAAAATATTTAGTTTTTGTCAGGCACATATAATTTCTTACTATTCCTAAAACATGAGTTACCAGGGACTTAATATTTATTTTAAATAACTTTTGATGTTTTTTTACAAATATATATACCTCTAAAATATACAAATATGGTACGATTGTAACACCAAACAGGTGTTGTTAAAGTACGATATACTCAGGCGAACATGCGGAACTCTACCATCTAGTAAAGTGTTACGACATGCGTGACAACAAGACTGATAGTCTATTTTTCCCCTTCTTATCAAGACTGATAATCTATTCTTCTATTATAGGGTCCCAGCCCACCATGGCAGGAAATTTTTCCCCGTCTTGGTCCCGGGCTTCTTTGAAGAACAGGCCAAGTGCCGTTCTGCCGGGCAGGGCGTAAATGCGACCGACTGGCTATGCGAGTCACTACCATCGTGGCTACTAGGTGGTAGAGTTCTGCATTATCTCGCCCGGGTCTGGTACCACTGCCTTACCTATTCCTGCCGTAATAGCGTCAGTGCTTGTCGTATTCCGGTTTGGAGGGTAAGGTAGCCGGTAAACTTATCCATGTGTCATAAGACATCGCCACAAGATAACAACGCACCATTAACAACTTTTGTGTCTATAGGCGACGGTTGACTCTTTCCATCAATCGACCCATCTGCTTGTTAGCTATCTTATGATTTTTTTAAAAATGGTACCATTATACATGAAGTCAAACCAACAAATATTTGAATATTCAAAAAAAGTAAACCGTTTAAAATATACTTATATGTATATAGGGTAGAAAACTATAGAAACTCAAGACAGCAAGTAATTAATGTATCACTAGCTATGGAGAAGCATCCGATGCCACCCTTTGTGTAATTACATCTCATTACGAGAAAACCCAATGGCGTGTATCTATCAAGCAAATTTACCGTCACTTGCGGTTTGTGACGCTATCTGCGTACATCCGTATATAACATACGAGAAGTCCGTGATTGTGTGTTCATAGATTGCAGTTTCCCCCTATGTTAGGGTTACCGTGCGTAACAATTGTACACATATGTAACTTTTTGCTGAATCCAATCAACCTGATTATTTATTAGCATGTAATATATATTATACACATTTTAAAAAACGATAATAAATTCATTTATTAATACATGAAACAAAAATGAATGTGGAGGAAGCGGGACAAGCCTGCAAGGATCGTGATGTATGGCACTCGGTTCTCTCTGCCTACCCCGTAAGGGATCTGGCGTGAAGATATGCATGAAACAAAAACTTTATGCCCCTCTTTACGACAATTACGCGAACGTAGTAACATGAAATTTGGCACAGTTATAGTTTACCTAACGAAGAAATGCAGAACCTATATTTTCACTAATATTTAACCTAGTATTGAAGCAGAGATATTTGAGCTCGAAAAGTTCAACATTTCAAACTCAAAAAGGTCAAAAGATAAAGGCAAAGTTTTGAACAGCGGTGACTTTTAAAAGTCATTTACATAATTCGTTTTTTTTTTGTTTTTTTTTTTTTAATTCTTCATATGTACTGGGATGGAATCAGTAAGTCTTAGGACTCAAATCAAATATCGCAAACCGCGATTTGATCGATATATCATCATCGTCGTCGATAAATCATATAATAGCAAACAAGAGATGGCTGTCCTGATGGAAAGAAACAACCATCACCTATAGATATCAAAGATGTTAAAAGTTCGTTGCTATTCTCGTGGCAGGGTATTAATGCCATGTGTAAAAGTTTACAGGCTACCTCACCCTCCGAATCGAACCACGACGGTGTAATTTATTGACGCTATTACGGCAGGAATGGTAGCACCAGACCCGGTAGAGCCAATCAATCACCTCTTACGAACTGCCTGGACACGCACAACACGCACGAATGTACGCACACACACACACACGTCGTTGGTCCAGTGGTTAGAAATAAAATAAAATCAACACTATCAAGGAATAACATAGGCTACTTTTTTACTGCACTAAGCAAAAGAAGGTAATGTTTTTGGGTCACACAAACAAAATCACGGGCAACAACTAGTATTGTAAAATCCAATGGTGTGTGCTTTTCGTAAACATAGTAGACAAGATAGAAAGTCGATCAAGCGTAGCTGTCTTATGTATCTTGAAGCGTTCGAGCATTCAAATCTTCAATACAGTAATCTATATGCACAGTTGTTCTATCTTGTAGTACCCTTATAGTAAAGTTTAAATCAGTGAAAATCCTTAGTCCTTTTGATATCTGTATAGTTCATAAAATATCGACTGTGAAAAAAGTTTCAACCTTAAAAAACAAAAACAGTAATTTAAAAAAAAATCTGGCTATATCTATATCTCAAAAACTACTAAACGATTTTCATTAAACTAAGACCGTTCTCTAAATTGTTATATAATTGATTTAAATCAAAAAGAATTATCTTGAATGAATGAAAGAATTATCATGAATGTGGCGCCGCTGGTCCGTACCGCTGAAGGGTCATAGTGATGGAACCAGTGGGCCAGCTTCTTGTCAGGTAACGTCATAACTGTGGAGGTTGATGACGTCACACAAGGACAAGTAAGGGGAAAAGGAAGATCTTCCCAGCCAGGCAAGGTGTACTGCCTGGGGACCGAAGTCCAATTGAGATGCGTTGAAACTTGTATATAGTGTTACAAGATAAATAATTGTGATATCGCGATTCAAGATTTTATTTTGAATTTCATTTTTTCCATTTGTTATTGATTTTTGCCCATTTTTTATTATTTTTTCTTGTAGCGGTTGTGATTGTTTGAGCTGCTACAATGAATATGCCTTTTTTCCCAACAAATTCGTAGACAAATATTTAAACATACAAACATATGAAGAATAAACACACAAACGTGGGAACTCTAAAGAAATATAACATAACTACTTGGATGTCTAAATAGGTCCTCATACTCAAATATTATCCAATTCTTACAATAATAGAGTTCAATATGTAGGTAGAGTTATGCATTGTCTCGCCAGGGTCTGGTACCACTCTCTTACTTATTCCTGCCGTAATAGTATCGGTGATTGTCGCTGTTGTGTTTCGGTTTGGAGGGTGAGGTAGCCGGTAAACTAATGTATGTGGCATTAGACCTCGCCACAGATAGCAACGCACCATTAACATCTTTGGTGTCAATAGGAGATGGTTGATGCTAGATAGTTTTCCATTATGAGACCCATCTGCTTGTTTGCTATCTTATAATATTGTTGTGAATAATCTAGAAACGTTAAGAGTTGAGGCACTGGAGAAATCTAGAAGTAAAGGAAAGAGATATGCTGCTTCTATTGATAAACGTCAGCCGCCGTCGCCCAAACAGCTATGCCATATTGGGTCTTCTGTCATAGGGCATATAGGGAAAATAGCGTGTACTAGGACTCCTTTACATTAAAATAACTTGTTAACGATTAGCCTTTTTTACGCCGAACATTACTTCGGGTATAAATAGGGATGTGTTGGCGAATAGAGTGCAGTTTTTATAAAGCGATCGAAAGCGATACTTGAAACGAACAGTGTGAAGCGAGAAGTGTTTTAGTGATTCAGCAAAGTCGATTAAGTTTAATGTTGATATAGTGAGTGCTGTTGGTGTTTATCGGTGTATTTACGTATTGCATTGTGGTATTTTGTATATTTGTGTTGTAAATACATGGTTTTATTATATATATATATATATATATATATATATATATATATATATATATATATATATATATATATATATATATATATATATATATATATATATATATGTATATATATATATATATATAAATTAGCGAGACTAACGAACAGCAATTGATTTTTATATATACGATTATTTACGTACATGTTAAACTGATAACCTCCATTTTTCAACCGACTCCCCAAAGGAGGAGGTTCTCAATTCAGGTGTATGTTTTCATGTTTGATACCTCAGAACTCGGTCATTTATGAACCGACTTTGAAACTTTTTCTATTGGGGAGGATGGCGTATACTCGTCGTGGGGTCTCACTTTAATTTGGTGAAGATCTGATGCAGAGTTCGGGAGATATAGAAAATGGGAAATCGGTTGCTGCAGTTTTACTGCGATAAAAAAATATTCGTCGGTTAAAAGAAAATTGAATTATATTTGAATCATACAACGTTGAATGTCCATTAATGGTGTTACTTTTTTGCACTAGCCTTAATTTTAATTAAACAATCCACATGGGCTGTATGTCAAACCGTAGGAGTGGGTATTATCACTTCTCATGAATATCAAATCGAAACTATATATCGATATTAGATATCGGATTTCAAATCACTATATTTTGTGAAACTATTTATTGATGGATACTGTAAGATAAACAGTATCCATGTTATGTGTCTGTAGTGTGATGTCACATATTTTACAATATTACATTGGAAAAATGATCTCCTTCGATTATTTTTTATCTATACAGGTATTATATTTTGGAAAAATGTGATGTCACAAAACACAGACCCTCCCTACCCCTTATCACACAATGTCACACTTCTTCGACCCCCTCCCTCCCCCTTAACGTGTGACGTAACTTATGGATGGCCCCTAATAGCATATCATTTACTAAACTCAAACGGGAAATCTCCTTAATAACATGCTAAACAAAACAAAATATAGTATGATTTCACAATCCCTTTCACAAAGTTATTCCTGATTTTTGACAACTATTGTAAGCCATAAAACAGCAAGCTTTCAATAAAACCACGCATAAACGATAAAATTACATTGTGAACTCTATCTCAAAGCTTATCGTTACATTGTTGCCATTTTTATGGATTTCAGCTACGTTACATATAAAAAGATGTATTTTACATGTAGCACCCATTAAACCTTAACAAAACGGCATTAAGGCTAGTTACACAACATCAAGTTGACGTTACAATCTCCTTACCGCAGGCGACGATCACATCAAGTGGATTTATAGTAACAGCTTAGTTCTTAGACGGTGGAACCGACCTAGTTCTTGCGACGTTAGTAATTACAACTTTATTGTGTGCTTAAAGTAGAGCTTAGCCTTGCAACAGTGTGCTCTGGTACTTATTATCCTGAAACTGCAACGATTAACCCCTAATTGTACAGCACAGGTAACTAAGTTGTTATTATAACGGTGCAATAACGAGAACTTGTTATTTCACGGAAGTGAGGGTATAAAAACTTTGTTACATTAATATGTTTAAGTTTTCTATGTGTTGGTTCCTTTAAGGACTAGCTGCGTTAATTATAAAATTTTTAGTGAATCCCATGGAAATAAATTCTTTTTCCAGGATAAAAAGTCCGGAATAAATATATTTTTTTATGTTATAAGATAGCAAACAAGCAGATGGGTCTCCTGATGGAAAGAGTCAACCATCGCCTATATATACCAAAGGTGTTAATAGTACGTTGCTATCTTGTGGCGAGGTCTAATGCCACATGCATAAGTTTACCGGCTACCTTACCCTCCAAACCGGAACACGACAGTGACAAGCACTTAAGCTATTGCGGCAGGAACAGGTAAGGCGGTGGTACCAGACCCGGGCGAGACGATGCAGAACTCTACCACCTTGTACCTACGATGGTAGTGACTCGTCCAGCCAATCGGTCGCCTATTACGACCTGCCTGGCAGAACGGCAGTTGATCTATTTTTCAAAGAAGCCCGGGACCAACACGGGGAAAACGGGGATCTTTTGTGCTATTCCAGATCTATACTCACATATGTGTGCCAAATTTGATCCAAATCCTTTAAGCCAATTTTGCGTGAAAGATTAAAAAACGTCCATCCATCGGTCCTTACAATCTTTTGCATTTATAAAACTATGCTGTGCAGCCCGCTTCATCATAATAGTTTTTGGTGAACCCCACAAGAACCACTTACTTTTCTGAGATAGAGAGTAACCTATGTGCTACATCCATCCAAATCATCATCTACCTGTGTGCCAAATTTCATCCAAATCCATCTTGTAGTTTCTGCGTGGTTGAGTAACAAACATCCATAAACCAAACATCCAAACTTTCGCATTTATAATACTATCTTCAACCTGTAGCCCGCTACATTATACATATTTTTGGTGAATCCCGCGAGAACAACTCTTTTTTCCGGGAACAAAACATTTTTCACTACAAATAAGTACCCTGTATGTGCTAGTCCACGTTATCATCTAGTATCTACCTGTGTGTTGTTTAAATCCGTTCCGTAGTTTTGGCGTGATTGAGTAACAAACATCCATCCAACCATACATCCAAAATTTCGCATTAATAATTAATATAGATATAGATTAGTAGAATAGATCAACTGGCTTACTGACAGACATTTTTAAATGGCGATAGAAGGCTCGAGTCACTTATATATAGGTGACTTACTTATGCATGTGTCATTCCAAACCAAATAAACGGATCGCAACTTGCAATTAACGTCTGTGGTGTCTATAGGCGATGGTTGACTCTTTCCACCAGGAGACCCATCTGTTTGTTTGCTATCTTATAATATGAAAAAAAAAACAAATTCAAATATTTTTTATTTCGTAGGTAAAACTTACACTTGAATACTCCAGAACGTTAACTTTTTCAAAGTAGTACCCACCATAATATAATGTTTCCCCCTATTTAAGTGAGGACAATATACTCCGATTCTTCAAACGCATCGAGTTAAAATTGTAATTTTTATATTATAGATACGTATGCGTATACGTATTATAAGATTAAATTTAGAAAACGTGATTATGATAGACACAATTTTAACGTTTGCATAATACAAACAGGGCAAAATAGGATTAAAAAGCAACAAATCTTTGAGTAAGATGTAATTGGGTCCACTATTACATGCTAATTTTTTTTCACAGATATGAAGTAATTTAAATCCAGATTATAATCGCAATTTGTCTTGAGCTTTCCGGAAAAGTAAGCCGTTGATGTGCGATCAATTAACTCACAGACCAAGCGCCACAATTTTTGAGAAATAACATGAAAATAAAAATTAGCGTTAACATTATTCTCAGCTCTGGAATATTAATTTTTTTAAATTACTTGCTGTGCACACGACTTCATCCACGTTGGAAATTTTTTGAAATAAAAGTAGCCTATTGGCTATTACATATTACCGTGGTTTAAAAGATAGACAGTCCGAGGGTCCCGCTCCCGAAGAATTTCCGGGATAAAAACTATTATATGCCCTTTTTCAGGTCTCAAACTATATTTGTGCCAAATTTCATTCAAATCGGTTTAGTGGTTTTGGCGTTAAGAAGAGACAAACAGACAGAGTTACTTTCGCATCCATACTACTAAAATTTAAGTGTGTTTGTTTCTCCGTCTTTCACGGCAAATCGGAGCGACGAATTGAGGTGATTTTTTTTAAGTGGAGATAGTTGAAGGGATGGAAAGTGACATAGACTGCTTTTTGTCTCTTTCTAACCCGTTTTTTCCCTAAAATAAATATAACACGAGCGAAGCCGCGGGCAAAAGATAGTTTATAATATTAGTATAGATAGATTATAGATAGATTAATACAAAGTAAAAATTATACTCGTAAGTATATAATATTTACTCGTTAGTATATAATCTTTAAGACACGATTAAATAATTATTATCTGACACAAAAGTAAAATAAGTTAATATATTAATTTTTGTTGTTTATGTGTTATTTTTTTTTTAATAGTTTTTTTAATATGTAACTGTTTTATCTCTTTTCTTTTTACTTTATATTTCTTTTTTAAATAGCTTTAAGGCCACATTTTTTGTTTATGTTGTGCACAATGTCTGTGTTTATTTATTGTTTTCTTCATACGGGTTAGCTGCAAGGATTGAAATACCGGTATTATGTGATATCGTTATTGCTCAAGGCAAGACATAACGATATTTTCAAGCATAGCGCTATCCAATAATGATACTGAATTTGTTACTATTTAAAAACGTTATTCATTACGTTCTGTTATATCCAAAAATTTTCGTTATGGTATATGGTATTATGATTCACTCATTTATGCCCCGCTTGTTGTTTCTTGTATTTCACATATGGGACAAGTTATATTTAAAATTAGAGGTTTTCATCAGAGTTTGAAAGATTTTGTTGAATGTACCAGTTTTTGGTACTATTATATTTAAAATACTGTTTTTTAAATTTTCAAATAATTAATATTACATTTATATTAAGTGTGAAGTTTCGTAATTATAAACAGGAAAGTACCTACCTTTCATAGCGAAACTAGCTGTTACCCACGGCTTCGCTCGCGCATATTTACTTTAGAACTTTTTTTATGTTATTAGATAGCAAACAAGCAGATGGGTCTCCTGATGGAAAGAGTCAACTATCGCTTATAGACACCAAAGGTGTTAATGGTGCGTTGCTATCTTGTGGCGAGGTCTAATGCCACATGCATAAGTTTACCGACTACCTTACCCTCCAAACCGGAACACGACAGTGACAAGCACTAATGCTATTGCGGCAGGAATAGGTAAGGCGGTGGTACAAGACCCGGGCGAGACAATGCAGAACTCTACCACCTAGTAGCCACAATGGTAGTGACTCGTAAATCCAATCAGTCGCCTCTTACGACGTGCCTGGCAGTTGTCCTATTCAAAGGAGCCCGGGACCAGCGCGGGGTAGACTTATTTAACCTTTCTTACAAGACAACTTATTTAACCTTTCTTTATAAGCTACTTTATTAAAAATCTCGACACAGTCAGGGGGCCGCTAATATTGTATAAAAAATAATATTAACATGTTCATATTAGTTATTTATTAAAATATATTTTATTATCAAAATTTAAGTAAAACAAGAAAAATAAGAATAACTATTGGTAACATACCTATCGAACATACTAAAGTAATTTATACAAATATATAAAGTTGGAGAAACACTAATTATCTAGACTAACAACAACTTGTTTTTTCGTTTCACATCTGTAAATTATTTTGTATAGAAACTGGCTGATAAAACTACATACTAAAAGAGGGTATTCAGTACTCGATTTTAATACCGAATATGTAAAAAAATTTGGTACTCAAACGTTGAGCTAATTATCCAATGACATGTTTATATTTATACGGACGCCCGCGCATAGATACAAAACATGTGTATTCAAATTCTCCTTTATAGGCACCATCGAAGTTCATTATTTACAAACAGTGATTTTTCCCAACTCGTGACTAGACTCATTTGTTAGTAGTCACCGCGCGCATGATAACAACGCTATCACACGCACGGTGACCGTATTTTCTTAATATTTCTTTACTAATTTGGTTGTGGTTGACAACATAAGAGTTAAGCAATATTTTGATAACGTCATTTTCCTCGCCGAGTAAATTTTCCTTAAAGTAGTCCTAAGAAAACTGGTATTTTTCATTTTGTGCTTCTTTTATTTTGCGGGGCTGCCATCATATAAAGAAAGCAATATTTTATTTATTTACTTATTTTAATTTATTTTCATTCGTACTAAATCAGGGCGGTCGCAAACTAACATCATAATTTTCGACCAAAGTGGGTTTGCGACCACCTATTTTAGTGAGTGAATTAAAAAAAGTTCTATCAAGAAAAAATTTTGGTCGTAAACTGATGAGATGCATCTTTATGCTTCTACAACATCAGATTCTAAATTATACAATCATAAAAGCATCATTGAGATTATAACAAGCAAAATATTATGTAGCCTTATGTGTCAGAATGCGATCATTCGGGCACTTTCTTACTTAGATATTTACGTACTTCAGTTTGCGACCACTGGATTTAAAAAAAATATAGGCTAAAAAATGATATGACTACAACTTTCGAACAAACATTGCTCTATAATTGAAGTAATAACGATTCTTGTTTAAGTGTAATATTAGTGTAAGGTATCAAAAGGTAACTTTGTTCGCCGCCCGGCGTGGCATTTTTGCAGCATTACGTGACACATAAACATACCATTGAGTCATCACCCGAACTCAGGCACTATTTTCTAGATTTGGGTTAAGCCCGATAGATTTAAATTTATGATTTTCTTGTTACATAAGTATTCAATGAATATTTAATGCTTACTATTCATTGTTTTCTCCTGAAAAAAAAACGGGTTATGGCTGTGTTGAGGACACAGCCGTGCATCTTTTACGTGAATACGACGACGTCACGGGTAATATCTTGCGATGGTCACATTTTTCATTCATCGTTCCAATCACAATGTTCCCCATCAAACCCGCCTACAAACCTAGACCACGTCCGTCCATCATTTGGATAGCGAAGTAGAGTGTAGGGTGGCGCTACCACCGTAAGGTGACCCCCTATTACTTACGACAACCGAAGAATACAAAAACCTTCACAATAAAAAGGCCCCGGGGCCGGATAAAATCACAAATATGGTAGTTAAACACCTCCCTCTTCTATATACCTACTAGTGTGCATCTTTAATGCACTCCTAGCCGGTTTTGTTGTTTTTAAGGTTTTTCCAGTTTCCCAAGCACGGGGTGAGTGCTATAACACAAAAATATTTAGAAATACGAAAGTACTGATCAAAATTATAAATGTGAATTTCATCTGTAACGATGAAGTCATATAACTAGTTATAAGTATGTATACCTAGCGATCAGTACAATCGACGTATTCGATCATATATCAAAGAAGAATTTCGCCGCTTCGAGCCTGTCGACACTAGCTCAGTGGAAGAGCGTCCCGGCTTTAGCGAGATGGTCGCAGGTTCAATCCCGCGTGTCGATATTTTTCTTTGTTGTTTTTAAGGTTTTTCTATATTTTGGATGTTGGTGATAGTTATGTAGCTATAACATCAAACTGTATCCCAATTTTGTTATCATCAGTTTTTTGAACTGTCGCCTCTACGAAGGCAAATTCAAAGACGTATTTACGTCAAAATGCTATTATCTTTAATTAAAGAAACCTAGCCCCTCAAGTGGTCGCACACTGGAGGCGGTCGCGTTACCGACGCAGTGACCCTACATCGATATTTTTTAATTAATAAATTTTGTGACTAAGAAAACATTTTACAGTTCAAAAAATGGATCATGGTGCTTAACAGCTTTAATTCAAAAATTAAAATAAAAGACAAACAAAAATCTATGCTTAAATAATTTAGCGGAAAATTTCAGGAATTATATTTTACAGATTTTTATATTTTGCTGCTGCTATAAGCCACACTCTTCAATAAATTCAATAATATGCATACTAACCTTACAGAATTCTCACCTTACATAATGAAAATTAAAGTGACGTCTAATTGTCCGTCTATTTGTTTTTCTTTGTAAATGTATGATTCATGGTCATGGTGAATCTGCAAAGCTGTTTGTGATGATATTTCAAATGGATAGCCTTAATTCTGGGGAAGGACATAGGTATGCTACTTACTACTAATACTACGCGGGCAAAGCCGTGGGCGAAAGCTAGTTAATAATTAACACATTTGTTTAAAAAAATCATTTTTTTTATTTTTTTATATCTTAAGATAGCAAACAAGGAGATAAGTCTCCTGGTGTAAAGAGTCAACATCGCCTATATACACCAAAGATGTTAATGGTGCGTTGCTATCTTGTGGCGAGGTCTAATGCCACAAACATAAATTTACCGGCTGCCTTACCCTCTAAACGGGAAGACAACAGTGACAAGTACTGACGCTATTGCGGCAGGAATAGGTAAGGCGGTGGTATCAGACCCGGGTGAGACAATAGTGACTCGCATAGCCAATCGCTCTCCTTTTACGACCTGCCTGGGAGTACGGCAGTTCGTCTATTCTACAAAGGAGCCGTTAATAATTAGCATTTTAAAGAAAACTCTAAGATACCTAGTAACATTTCTTATTACATAAAACCCACGGGAGAAAAAAACATGTTTCATAAAGATACATTGCCTTATGTAGGTATAATAATATATATTAAAAGTTAGAATTGATTTCTAATTATATGTAGGTTGGAATCCTTTAAAAAAATTATTTGAAAACCATGCGTACCGCTTGTAAATATTTTTAATGCGTGTCTCGTAAATCGTAAATCGCGATGTCTCATTACATCAAACTTGTAAATTTGCGTAGGTACCTTGTTGCCAACTCGCAGTCATGGTAGTTGGTGAACCATCGACCAATCACGAAACAGCATGAAACGCGGCAACGTCGCATAAATATCAATATTTATAACGTTACATACCGCTCATAATTTCGTTCTGTTATTTTGGTAGCGATACACATAGTGTTCTAAAATAATTTTGTTACTGAGGTATCGCTATAATAATAACGTTATGTATCGAAAAATTTGTTCTGTTATTTGATAACGTTTTAAATCCCTGGTTAGCTGGAAGAAATCTCAATATGAGATAAGCTCACCTTTTGTCTTAATATTTAATTTTAATGTTTACTGTAACTGTTTTTGTGTACAATAAAGTGTTAAATAAATAAATAAATAAATAAAATATTATAGTCATTCAAATAAACATAATCGTCTCGGTTCATAATCTGTTCTATCCTTCTTCATCATCAGATCTTTTTAGACAAAGCTACTTGACAAATCTTGTAACAAACCCAAATATAATAGTTTCACTGTAGATTTTTAAGGAGCTAAGTATCACTGTACAGCCTAGACAATGCACTAGCACTAAGCCGTTAGTTCACTTTACAATTCCGAACCATTTCTTCAACGACAATTCAAAAAACAATACAAATAGTATTTTTTAATAACTTATCTTTAAGAGACATATTATATAACAAAAACTTTCTGATTATATCAGAACCAATCAGAACACATATTATGTGCAAGTGTTTGATTCATGCACATGAATCTGTGAATTCATGCTTATTTTGTTTCCATCAGTGGTACTTACTGCAAGATCGTCTGAGGTTGCGTATTTCCATGGCTACTTATACCAAGGATGATTATATATAAGGTCGGGGCATAAGGAAAATATTTTTTAAGTATAATTTTTTATTTATTTATAATTATTTTTTTTTGATTAAAAAATCTGACACAGTGTTCACAGTGTTCTCTTGAGATTAGCTTTATTACTAGAGTTGATTTTTTCAATCCCCTTTTTTAACCTCACCAGTTGCTGAGTTGTAGAGGTCAGAATCGATAGTTTTACCCACGGATTAGATGATTTCTGTGGTTTTACCCGGTGGCAAAAGCTCATAATGGACGATTCTTTTTCAATCCCACCATACACATAGCATCAGTTTGTTCCGAGTCAGGCCGGACTTTGCCCCAGTCTGTGGGGCTTGTTCATGCTTCGACCATGATCTTTTTCACACGTTCTTATCGTAAGTCACCAATTTTTCATCACCCGTAATCAACTGTTGAAGAAATGGTTCGGAATTGTTTCGTTCAGTAGCATTAAATCTTGTTAAGTATCTTCACGCTCGTATCCCCAAAGGGTAGGCAGAGGTACAACACGTGAACCCACGACAAGCCAAAGATACTTGGTCCCACAAATATAATAGGTGGCAAGCCTATCGCCAACCGGGCACTGTTCAAATCTCGGGGAACATTATTTTTATTAGAAAACTGACAAAACACATGTTCTTAATTACCCAGCCCTGGAATCGAACCCAGGACCTCATGTGGTCAACGCCAACGTCGGACCATTAGACCACAGAGCAATTATTAAGTCTTGTTCATTTTTCATACAAAATACATTCTTTGTCAACATTTAGGCCAGCAAGCATTCTATATCAGGTATTTCTAAACTAGGTAAAAGTTGACTCATATGGGTATTCACTATACAGTAGGGGTTTATGCATCTTTTTTGACAACAATCTATTGTGGCTTAATATATTCGTGCTCTAGGTAAGAAGATAAAAAAGTTACTACTTGGCTACTAGGTGGTAGAGTTCTGCATTGTCTCGCCTGGGTCAGGTATCACCGCCTTACCTATTCCTGCCGCAATAGCGTCAGTGCTGGTCGCTGTCGTGTTCCGGTTTGGAGGGTAAGGTAGCCGGTAAAGTTATGCATGTGGCATTAGACCTCGCCACAAGATAGCAACGCAACATTAACATCTTTGGTGTCTATAGGCGATGGTTGACTCCTTCCATCAGGAGACCCATCTGCTTGTTTGCTATCTAATGATATAAAAAAGTTAGAAATGCGATAAGATCATCGCACAGCAGTATTGCACCATTAATAAATTAGTAAAGTGCGCGTCGGGCCGCCCACAATGTAGGGTTCCGAAGTTGTCCATCACAATAATGCGGACTAAAAAGAGGGTTTTATAGTTTCATACTATTTAAGCTATTCAACGTCAATGACAAATATATATCCGCACCACAGTTTCACCGCCCATAAAAACTTCTCTAAGTGCGTTTTATAAGTTGGTCGACTATTCCTCAAAAATTTGTAAAGCCTTTTTTTTTGATTTTGATTGATTGAGAGTGACATAGGTCACTCTCAATCCCTTCAACTATCTCCACTTAAAAGAATCAAGTTAATTCGTCGCTCCGTTTTGCCTTGAAACACGGACAAACAAACACCCTTTCCCATTTATAATATTAGTATGGATATATAAAACCTTAAACGTATATATAAACAGGGGTCTAAAATATAATAAAATATATCTCCTCTCTTTATTTTCTATTCTCTATATCACTACATAGTATAAAACAAAGTCGCTTTCTCTGTCCGTCCCTATGTACGCTTAAATCTTTAAAACTACGCAACGGATTTTAATGCAGTTTTTTTGAATAGATGGACCGCGGGCAGGTCGCTAGTATAATATAAAATACCAGCGACCTGCCCGCTGTTTCACCCGCGTAGCTTTTGTTCCCGTGGGAATATCGGAAAGGTTTATATACTTAAACCTTCCTCAAGAATCAATCTATCTATTAAAAAAAAACGAATCAAAATCCTTTGCGTAGTTTTAAAGATTTAAGCATATATAGGGGCATAGGTACATAGGGACATAGGGACATAGGGACATAGGGACATAGGGACATAGGGACATAGGGACATAGGGATATAGGGACATAGGGACATAGGGACATAGGGACATAAGGACATAGGGACAGACAGAGAAAGCGACTTTGTTTTATACTATGTAATGAAGGTATGAGAAGGTATTTGATTATGTTTCATACAAAATTTTATTGCAAAAATAAAAATAAAATGATTTATAAGTTATAACTAAACCACAGCAAAACGTAGCTGTGTTCAACTACTATCTAAATATTTGCTTGTGTGCTTTAAACAAGTATGCAATGCCATAGGCTTGATTCTATATTTCATAAGATAGCAAGCAAGAGATGGCTCTCTTCATGGAAAGAGATAACATTAGAGAGATAAAGAGATTAACACCGAAGATGTTAATGGCGCGTTGCAATCCGCAAATGCATAAGTTATGTAACATTACGTGTAAAAGTGAAAGTCTATGCATACATTTACTGCTTACCTCTAAATCAGTTACCCTCTAAATCAGTGTATAGCAACAAACACTGATGCCATTACGGCAGGAAGAGGTAATGCGGTGTTACCATTTTTTATTTTTTATATATTTTGTTTTATATTATATTATAAGATAGCAAACAAGCAGATGACTCTCCTGGTGGAAAGAGATAACCACCGTCTATAGACACCAAAGATGTTAATGGTGTGTTGCTATCCGTATAGCAAGGTATTAATGCCACTTGAATAAATACGCTACCTTCCAAAGCAGAACACGACAATGACACATATTTACGCTATTGCGGCAGGAAAGGTAAGGCAGTGGTACCAAATACCCGGGTGAAACGTTGCGTATCTCTATCAGTTCTACTCGCCTAACTCTAGCCAATCGTTCGCCTTTTACGGACTGCCTGGTAGGACGGCAGATGGCCTATTTGTAGTTCTATCTAAACATATCTACATAGTGTCTAAACATAAGATATTACTATATTTGAAAAGCACCCTTATTTGTAAGAGGAAGATAAAGTTAACATTTCTCCCTGGATAATATAAGCTTCACGTTTTACTAATAACACAAAGTATTTTGCTTGTTACTTTGTGTACTTTGCAAAACGACATCCCGGGTTGCTTGCTCCGGGGAAAAGCAGCGCTTTAGCTAACTTGTGTTATGTGCTACTGCAAATGTGAAGCTGACTGAGCTGAACATTTGTTTGCGAAATACTTTTCCTCGAATATTTAACATAGATTTAAAAAATAAACTCATTACTGTAGATGAAGTATGAATTAATGAAGTAATTATCGTTTTACTAGTAAACTAGCTGTTGCCAGCGACTTCGTCCGCGCGGACTTCGTTTACTCCGCACAGCACCTTCCCCGTAGGTGATAGCGTGATAATATGTAGCCTATATGTTGACCCGACCTGTTAGTAATATTCATGCATAATTTGAAGTAAATCCATGCAGTACTTTTTGAGTTTACCCCGGACACACATACGACAAACAGATAAACAGGCAAACAGACAAAAATTCTAAAAACTATATTTCTGGTTTTGATATCGATTGTAGATCACGCCCCGAGTATTCTTTTAAAAAAATATTCAATGTACAGTTTTGACTTTCCTACGATTTTATTATATGTATAGAAAATACATAATAGTCAAAAATCCGACTTCAGATAATTTATGAATTCAGGCATTACTGTGCTGTACGGATTCCAGCACAGTAATGCGAAATCCCAGGCGAAATTAATGTATTTAATTAGCAAAATTTCCGCGAAGACGTATATGTAACTGCTGTGATGCAATTGAAACAAAAGATCGTGTATGTAAGGAATGAGACAAACTTATCTAAGGTAGTAGTAGTAGTACGAATATTTTCACGCCCATAACCCAAATAGATAGGCAAAGGTACAAGCAATGCATCCACAATTAGCAGAAAATACTTATGGCTAATTGCACAAACCTTGTCTTAGACAGTCTTTAGTGACATGCTGTCACATTCTTTTCATTTGAGACAAAAACTGACAGCATAATACTTAGGATTTTCCTAAGCTAAGACAGTGCTAGTGAAATTGGCCATTAGTCCCTCAATATGATAGGTGGCAAGCCTTATCCCCAACGGGAACTTATCCAATCCCGGCCAATGTTGTTTTTATTATGATAAAAAGAAACTGAAAAAAAATACAAACCTGGAAATCGAATCCGGGACCACTAGACCACATAGGTGATTATTTTAGGTCTAAAAGTTAAAGAAGCTCCAGTGGCTCAACTTTAGTTTCAGTTGCATCACAGCCGTAATAATCGTAGAAATTTTGCAAATTAAAACCTCAATTTCATCTTTGAATCCAGCTTCTGTTGACTTTCAAGTTTTCTAATGAATATTTTATCCACTAGAAAACTCTATGACGGAAGAGTAACATGAAATAGAGTAATTAAACAAAGCGTAATAGATTTGCCGTCCCAATTTACAATTCCTGCGTAGTTGTTCCGAAAGTTAACACGATTTTTTATACTTTATGTGATTTGTAAACAAAATGTGATATATTTGTAATTATCGTAGTTCAGTGTAATAAAGTCTGGTTTGGGGATTTTATTTCAAACCACAATTCACCTTTAAAATAAAAGCAAGGGAGAATGATGAGGCTCCATACAAATTTGGCCTAAAACGCAACACATATTGATAGCTGCTTACCGTTTTTAATACATTAATCATTTCTACTGAAATTTAAATCGTATTACGGACACCTTTTACAATACTAAAATTCACGAAACTCCTTCAAAGATTAATAATATTACTTGAATTTACAATTGTTACATTCCATTTTAAGCCACTCACATTGCAATATATCGTCAACATAAACATAATTAATTTTTGTATCACTCCACTAAACTTAACATGAAGATTATATTATTTGATTTTAACCACTTAAAAGTTAAAAACGAAAAAACTTTTGTTTACATTAAAATACTCGTTACTCGTTCGAACCGTAAAAAGTGATCTATTATTTATATAATAGAATAAGAAAGCTGATATTTGTTTTTAAAAAACTGCGCTATATTGCTAACACTACAATAATTAGGCAAGTTTACTTTGCTCTATGTCAGTCAGTAATAACTTCCTGCATTACCTGTTGGGGTGGTGCAGCTAAAACGCTACTAATATCCGTCGAGAGAGCGCAGAAAGCAATTCTCAAGGTGGCTACATTTCGCCCTGTCCTGTTTTCCACTAACCTTCTTTATAAATCATGTAAAGTGCTAACAGTCCGACAGCTTTTTATACTAAACAATAAACATAGTACTAAAACAGCACGCAGCTCTTCCCTACTGTACAGAAATTACTAACAAAAGAAGAAAAGATGTAGTTTGTTCCCATAAAATTGCCATAAAATATAGTTTTGTAACAAAATTTTACTTATTTCTATATCTCTACAATAGACTAAATGGATTGCTAGGTATTTATCAATTATCTTTCCATAAATGCAAAAAAGTCTCCAGTTATCCCTACAAAGTTTGTCCTACGAAGAGACAAAGAATTTGTTAATAAGGTTAGAGTAGACTTTACCTATTTACATGTATTTTTTTTGTATCATAAGTTATAATATGTTTATTTGTAGTATAAATGATAATATATGATTAGTTATTTAAAGTATACTTGCTCTTTCAGCCTGAAACACAGGTTTTCCTAGTTCAGGCACACGTAATATCATAAATATCTAAGAAAACCTTGTAATTATAGATTTTAGCCTGATTATGTAATTTTCTGAAATAAACATTTATTATTATTATTATTGTTTTTTTACTTGTTTTTTTCTGTTTCTTTAGGATGATGATGAAACTTTCGACTATAGCAATAAATATTTTCATTTTTGTTGCATTTTATACAACCGTTTATTTAAAATTTTTCATCTTACCTATCCGGCATTTTTATGATTTGTTTAGTTGGTCAGAAATTAAAGAAAGTGTTAACTTAATGGCAGAAAAGAAAAATCTTTGCTTGATTTAGAAATAAGAAAAGCGTACAAGTTTGTTTAGTTTCATGACTTCTAAACTAAAATTCTCTTAAAATTAGCTTGCTATTAAAAAGTTCAATTCTAATATTGAATTATTGAACTTAAATCAAATTAATATAATAATTTCGGCTGACACTACAGTCTTGTAGCCCTTTTAGGCCGATCTCATCAATCTCCTTTAGTGATATCTCAAATTTTATAATCCTTTAATTGGCGAAATGTAACAAAAATTTGATAGACATACCGATAAGTTATTGTTTATTAACTGTACAAAAAGGAAACTGCTGCTTGTACATTTTAAAATAATAGGAGTCGTAATTTTAAATGAATCATTTGTGAATGATGATAAAAAAACGAAACAATAATTATGCTGATTTCATATTGTGAATACGGATGTAGTAGTTCTTACATAACTTTTTAAATTCAGAATCCAGCAAATTAAAGAAATAATTGAAGTTAAGTTATAAAGTTCAAAAACATGATAAAAATTTACGAAGGTTTAGAAAAATGTATTTTACCGATTTTCAGCACATAAAATAGGCAAGGTGATAAGCAAATGAAGATGAAAAATAGATATTTGGTTTTTCACTAATGACACTTGATTAACAATAGTTGATAAAAGTGAAAAGAAGATTCTTAAAGAAGAAAATGTTATTTTCAGAGCAATAATACGTGTTCAACGATCAAAACAAGACGCATGTACATCAGGGCGTCAAATCCTCCTTAAGAACCATTCCACCCTCGCATAATAACCGCAGTCAAATCGTTCGATCCGGTCCGAGACACACATTCTAAACTATTTTATATCGGAGATATAAATAAAATTATCAATTCACAGGCTAAGCTTTACTTCATATACAAATAACCTGTTCAAAAATAAAACTAGGTAATAATTAAATTGGTCAAAGCCCAAAATTTGAATTGTGACGTGGGTGGTTACGAATTCAACATCTATATTTATTCATAAATAAAATAAGAAAATGTATTTTAAAAAATACTTTGACCTAGTGTTTTTTTACAGCAGACAAACAGATGGCTCCCGTGAATGAAAGAGAAACCATCGCCTATAGACACCAAAGATGTAAATAGTGCGTTGCTATTCGTGTGGCAGGATAACCCTCCAAACCGGAACGCGACATAGACCAGACTCCAAATCGATTCAGTGGTTTAGGTGCGAAGAAGAGACAGACAAAAAGAGTTACTTTCACATTTGTAATGTTAGTATGGGTCGTTTAATGTGTTTATGATGCATACTAGCTGTTGCCAGCGACTTCGTCAACGTGGACTTTGTTTACTCCGCACAGCTACTCCCCCGTAGGTGATAGCGTGATAATATATTATATATATTATAGCTTATATGTTGACTTGTCCTGTTAGTAATATTCATGAAAAATTTAAAGTAAATCCATGCAGTACTTTTTGAGTTTACCCCAGACATACATACAGACAAACAGACAAAAATTCTAAAAACAATATATTTTTGGCTTCGATATCGATTGTAGATCATGCCCCCAAGTATTGTTTTAAAAAAATATTCAATGTACAGTTTTGACTTTCCAACGATTTTATTATATGTATAGATTAATTATATAGCTTTCTTCACACTTTCACCATGTAAAATTTATCCGTGCCAAATCTCATACTTATCCGTTTGCTTAATAGTCCAACAAAGGGGTAAAAAGTTTTTGCTTCACATATACATAAAGATCAGTCCTGAGACGTCAAAATAAAAGTCATCTTCATTAAATCAAGCAGGCAAAGTTACGGGCATTAGCTAATATTATATATAAGACTGTATCCAGATAAAATGTTCTAGAAACGAGCTTTATTCGTTTCTCTTGGCTCAGAGCGTAATTTTACGTTCAGATAAACCAATGCAAAGCTGATGAAGGTAATGTAATTGGAACACAGGCGAGGAAAGAGACGAGTATCCACATCCTTACTTTAGGATTATTCAAGTTTTACTTTACAAAAGGGTTTAATATCTTTGTGTGCATTTAATTACTTAATGGAGAAATATGGCAAAGAGTTATAAAAGTGTATGAAGGATTGCTAGTGCAGGCAGAATTAGGAGGATTGCCTTAAATCTTACTAATTTTGAATATTACTAAAACAAAAATTTTGCATTCATTATCAATTCATTAGCCACAAGCCACTAACCGGTCACCGGTGGGTCTTACTACGCAATCAATGTGGCTCTTTTTTTTGTTATATCATAAGATAGCAACCAAGCAGATGGGTCTCCTGATGAAAAGAGTCAACGATCGCCTATAGACACCAAAGGTGTTAATGGTGCGTTGCTATCTTGTGGCGAGGTCTAATCCCACATGCATAAGTTTACCGGCTACCTTACCCTCCAAACCGGAACACGACTGTGACAGGAATTGACGCTATTGCGATAGGAATAGGTAAGGCGGTGGTACCAGATCCGGTCGAGACAATGCAGAACTCTACCACCTAGTAGCCACGATGGTAGTGGCTCGCATAGCCAATCGGTCGCCTTTTACGACCTGCCTGGCAGAACGGCAGTTGGTCTATTCTACAAAAGAGCCCCTAACCAACACGGGGAAAATGCGTTGCGTAGTTTTAAAGATTTAAGCATACATAGGTACAGACAGAGCGACTTTATTTTATACTATGTAGTGACTACTCACTCTTAAAATTACAATTTTTCTAACTACTTAAGAAAATATAAAAGAAAATTTTTTTTCAACTTCTATATTTATTTAAATTCACTATTTCGATGACGCTTCTATTTTTATGTCAAGTGTATGAATACATTTTATGGTAAAATGAGCACTAGATGGCGTTGTACGCAATTTTATTCAAATTCTTATTTACAAGAGTGTGGGTACAGAAACTGTCACAAAGTACAATACATTTCTATTACAATATAAAACGCGAATGTGGTTTTAATTTAGATTAATACTCAGGTTCTTTACGGGCATATTATAACCAAATGTCTGACTTCATCTTTAACGAAAATACGTAGTTGTAATTATTTTCAACTATCCAAAGTATGCGTTAATATGCTACGAAACACGTTAATTCAAAAAGTTACTACTTGGTTTGGAACTAAAGACTGCGCTTTAGGTATAAATTTTGGTAATGTTCCAAGAGCTAGTTCTATTTAACATATAATATACTCAACAGTAATAGTAGTGATCTGGAAATTTATGGACTTTATATTTTGATATATAATTTATATATTTTTCATGTATTTTTCATATATTTAAAATATATAATTTTTATATTTTAAAATATATATTTTTTTCATGGGGGTTGTGTGGTTCTGATAAGAGTGAATTTAGATAGTAAACAGATGGTTTATTACAAATGTATTGTTGTAGAAGGATTGATGAATAGATTTTGAAGTATATAGCTTTTTAAAATTAGAATTAAAATTTTGAACAAATATATTTTGTATGCTAAGAGATAAAAATATAATAATAAACATTAAAAAAGAAATCTGGTTCTTTGAATTAAAAAAATCCATAAGTATAATTTAGATGAAAAATATAAAATATTTGTAACGTGATTGGTCAAATATATCATAAGCATGAAAATATATATAATTCTATACTAACAGTTAGTTGCGCGCTTGAGATTAATAATTGCAATTAATAAAATAAAAAACCCAAAAGACTGCATATCTTTATATATTGTGTACATTGATTCCACTATTGTTCAGATTTTTCATCGTAATTTTGTGGAAATATTTTAATGCGTAGATACTTTATAGGCTGACGAATTACAGTCAAATGCTCTTTTCGGACAAGATTCGTTAGATTTAATAACATATACTTCAATAGATTTCTTCAAATTTGGCTTACGTGACTTATGTCAGGACACGTTTGTTTATAAATAACATCGTACCCTGATAGCCACCTTACCTATAACTTACTGTCAATCTACATCCGCAATTTGAAGCAAACTTGACGGAAAGAGTTGGCAAAGCGAGCGATTACCTATTAGTTACCTATAACTACAAATCTAAAAAAACTATTTTTTCAGCGTATCAAAAATTAGTCATAAACATCTTGACAGTATTACATATTTATACACTATATATTTTCAGTATTTTTGAATCGCTTGTCCTATTTTTCCTTGTTAGCCACCGGAAATCCCAGAAATTCGCTAACGAGATTATCAGAATTACCTAACAAGTACTTTAATTATAACCCAAAGTAGGAAATTTCGTTTGACGTCAAGTTAGTGTTATCAGGAGGTATATCGATCTTTATAATTTGCCTATAACTTCCGTTAATTAGCCTAAAACCCAATAATATTCGATAACGAACCTCAAACTAGGGATGTACGATTCCAAAAAAAATCGATCTCGAGAATCGCGACAAATATTTTATTATTTGTTATAAATATTTTATTGACAGATATGAGTAGAGTGATTATCATTTTGATAATATCTTAAAAAGCACCCCACGCTTTTTTTAAAATAAAATATATTTTTTTTTATTCACACTATTATTAATTTATATTTATTGAAATTTTCAACACTATTCTTAATTTAAATTTATTAAAATTTATTTTCTATTTTTTGCTTTGATTTTCTATAAAAAGTGTGCTTTTAGTTTTTTTAAACTATTATTTATTTTTTACTTTTTAGTTTGGTTTATTCATAAAAGCGTGATTTTTTAGTTTTTTAAAACTATTATTTGTTTTGTAAAATTAAAATTCTCCTTAGTATTCAAAAATTTGTCAATATTGGAGAAATCGGCTAAAGATAATTATTGGAAATTAAAATTAACATCAAGTCCTGTCTTATCGACTGTAGGAATAATTATAAAAAATTAAAATTAAGTTTCTTACCTTATCGACTATAGATGAAAATTATATAAAATAACAAAAATCATATTTTGCAAATTAAAAAATGGAATAATTTTATCAAACATACAAACATACAAAAGTACAAACGTACAAACATACAAACATACAAACATACAAACATACATATAGGTGAAGCTAATAAAAAGTTTGTAAAAATTATATGTCTCAATTTTAGAATCAAATTTGTAAATTACTTAAAAAATACTTTCTTTGAAAATTCGGGAAAATTGAAAAATCGGGAAAATTAAAGTTATAAATAAGAGAAAAAAATCTATTAAACACTGCGTAGATCATTTAAAGATTAAAAAAATTCGATACAATCGAACGACAATCTGAAATTCGAAAATACGGTTATTTTGTAGCTTCTCTTTACATGCTATTTTTTAAAAATTTTGTCAATTTTTCAATTCTAAGATCATATTCCAGCTATGAAAATGCACTTGCAAGTCATTAACAATTGTGTTTAATAGATTTTTTTCCCATATTTATAACTGTAATTTTTCCGATTTTTTTTTTTTGGTATTTTTAGATTTTTTTTTAATTTTTAGCGCGCGCATAAAAATTTCTAGTAGAAATTTATTTCGATGTCGATGGTTCATTATTCTACATCGACCATCGATGTTTCGATTCCAAAAAAAATCGACCAAAAAAAATGATGTTTCCCGGAAAAAACATCGATAGTCGAAACATCGATGTATATCGGCCATCCCTATTTGACTGCCTTAGTTATCAATTAACAGGAAAAAACCAATTTATTTTGCGCATTATTAATACATTTTATGGTCCGTTCTCTGAGTTGAGGTTATCGCTGTTTTCGTTACTAATAAGTTTATTAATATATTTTCCGTATTACATAGCTATTTTAAATATTAAATAAGCAAAGGAAAGTTTTGAGTTGATGAAAACCCAAATAATTTAGTTTAGTTTTGATTCAAAATGATACTACTCCACTATCAGTAGAAAACAATAAAGCCCTTGAGTTTACAGAATGTTTTGCGTGACAAAAACAATTTTTTTTTAATTATCAATTTTTTGGGTTCCAATTTCTAAATTTCGACATTGAAGCGAGCCCTGGTCATAGATATATTACACATACTATAGTTCTGTTTTCGTGTTAGGGATGATTTAACATATTTTTAACAAACGTTTATCTAAACTGTTATTAAATAAGCTACTTTTCCTTGAAAAATAGCAACAACAGTTTTTACGTTTTTTTTTTTTCAATACATAAAAGATTCAGTAGCATGGAGTTTGCATGTAGTGTCTTCGTATATACTTACCACTCACCACATTTTAAAAACAGAAAAATAAAAAGTTAAACGGTTTTTAGTTATTAACTATCGTTTTCCTGTTTTCGAAACAATTTGAAATTTTATTAAAATAATTTTTAATACAGTAAAACTGCAGCAACTGATTTCCTGTATCTCCGGTACCCTGCATCAGATCTTCACCAAATTTAAATAAAACTACATGAAAAGTATAAATACCGATTTTATAATATAAACACTTGCACTGTTTCACAAATGTTGTACTGTTTCACATTTTTAAAACAGTACAAGTGTTTATATTATAAAATCAATATGATGCAGTTTCACCAAGTGCCAACGATGGAAAGTATATTAAGTATATATACTCTTTCAAGCAAAAAAGTATTTTCAAAATAGGTTTATAAATGACCAAGTTCTGAGATAATAAACATAAAAAAACACACCGCTAACGTGATAACCTCCTTTTGGGAAGTCGGTTTAAAAGGGAAAAATACGACACAAGCCGGGAAAATATTTATGACGTTTATGAACTTAACGAAGTATCAGTAAAAGTAGCGCAAAATAAGTTCAAGCGTTTTCAGTCCGGGAATTTGATGAAACAAGTTCCGATTGACTTGTTACAAAAAACTCGATGCTTTTTTAACTTTCCGCTACGTATGTGGATAAGTAAGTTACTGATTTTTCCCCGATTTTCGAAAATCGAGTTGTCACCAGATCTCCACGTTTTGAGGTCGTAGAAACCTTTTCCGACCAATATATATTATAGTGTTGCCAGTGATAGATAATCAAATGTAACATGAGACAGCTCAAAAGTAATATTAGAGAATTAAGAAGTTACATTTCCTTATTTTATTTGGAAAACGTGTCGTTTTTAATAACACTTTATTACACAAAAACTAAAAAGATTCCGTCCCATTAGTTAATCGTATAAATTTTTGATCAAATAAATGACTGGTAATCCTACAAAAGAAAAAAATATAATTAATAATGTATTAAGTTATAAACCAACTAATATAGGAACGTATTTCAATAGCTAAAACTTACCATATACCGTCTAATTAAACATAACTAATCAATTTATACATAAACGACAATTAATACAAAAATAAACATAATATTTCAGTTGCAAACACGACTTTTTTGTTGAATTATTGATTCCCTCAATACTTACTTATTAAATTAAAACTATAATTATACAACACAAAATTTAATTACCGAGTTTATTGTTAGCAAACACAAATTGATAAAGAACAAATCAAAAATCTTAAAAGTAACGTAAAAGTAACATTTAGAGTCGTGAAATATAGAACTTACATGACAGGGTCAAAAGTAACGCAAAATGTTACAAAAGTAACATTCTGCCTACGCTTAATTATAGACATACGTCAGTACGTCTGTATGTATATATGTGTGTGTGTATGTAAACATCTCGTAACTTTTGAATGGATTGACTGATCGAAACGCGATTAATGGTATTCGGTAAGATTTTGCTCAACTTAGACTTTCTAAAAATTTAAACCAAATTGGTCCAGGAGATTTTGAGAAATTTTGAAAACATGTTAAAAAACAACAACATAACAACATATCTTCACGCCAGATCCCTTACGGGGTAGGCAGAGAGAAGCGAGTGCCATACATCACGATCCTTGCAGGCTTGTCTCGCTTCTTCCACATTCATCACTCTCTTCATACACACACGCCGGTTGCGAAGACTCTTGACACCACCTTCGGACAGTACTCGATCAATCTGATCGTGGTATGTCAGTCTTGGTCTTCCCCGGTACCTACATCCTTCCACATTCGCGTTGTATATCTGTTTTGTTAACCTTTCATCTACCATCATGTTAAAAAAATTCGGCGAAACAGTATTTTTTTAATATAACTTCCAGATTAATGTGCCGATTGAGTAGCTACAAAATCAAATCAGCTCTATTACTTAAAAACTGCGTGCAACGTATAAACTGCATAAAATCTTTTTATCTGTTCGGGAGTTATAGTTGACGAAAAATGTTGAAAAAAGTGTTTGACATGACTTGGGGATTTCGATTTTTCGATCTTCTACAATATAAGTAAAATATAAGTATTTAAGTAACTACGTCAAATTAGATTCAAACATCAAAATCAAATGAAGTTTTCGAAAGTTACAACTTTTCAAATATCAAAATTATGTTGTTTAGTGTAACTTGCATAATATTTTTAAAATAACTTTCAAATTTATATACCAATTTTTTTAATGTAATCAGCTTTTTTTTAAGAAACTGCGTCTAATACCGTAAATTGCATAAAATCGGTAGATTGATTTGGAATTTATCAATGTCGAAACTTTTGAACAAAAAATATTTTTTACGTTAGTTCGAAATTTTTCAACCTATAGATTGTGTAGCTAAGAAATCATTTTAGAGCTCAAAATTGCTTCGAATGCCATTCGAAATATCAGAATCGATTATCGTTTTCAAAATATACTTCTCAAAAATACAATTAATGTTATTTTTACCCAAATTTATATTTTAGAACTCTGAAAAAACCTATGCTTACGTATATTTTATGTACGTAGCATAGGTTTTTTTATATAGCGGGAAGTAACAGGGATTGCCTCCAGTTTACAGATTTTTTAAAATTGTAGCAATATCGGCATATTATTAGTGATGATAATTATAGCAGAACTATAGGTTGACCTCAAAACAGTTTTGATCCACTTGAAAAAGTTGGAATATACATACAGTTATACCTAAATGTACGCATATTATACCGTTACCGTTAAATCACATGTTATACTATAATACATTAATTTTTGGTATTGTATCGTAAAATATCAAACAAGAAGATGGGTCTCTTGATGCAAAGAGACAACCATCGCCCATAAACATCAAAGATATTAATGGTGCTTTGCTATCTTTGTGGCGGGGTCTTAGTTGCACATGCATAAGTTTACCGACTACATTACCTTCCAAGCCAGAACACTGATGCTATTTCTACAGGATTAGATAAGGCGGTAGTACCAAACCCGGCGAGATAATGCAGAACTTTACCACCTAATAGCCACGATAATAGTGACTTGCATAGCCAAACGTTCGCTTCTTACGAACTGCCTGGGAGAACGGCAGAAGGTATTCTCTTAACAGGAGCCCGGACCAACACGGGGGAAATGAAAATCCATTTTCATTTGCGCTTAAAATTATCAGGAAATGGATCCAAAACACTATCACTAATTTTCAGTCTAGTATTGGCATGACGAATGTCATTTGTAGTGAAGCGGTAATCAAAGCAAGCGGCTCTTAGTCAAATTGGATATGCAATTTCGTAGCTTTTGATGTTTGCAATACATTTTAGATGAAATTAATTACATTAGGACTTCATTAGGTTAGATTAGACAGATAGAACAAACTAGGTACTATTCTCATAGTCCGGGAGCTCTTTAAGAGAAGAGGCTTAGACAATGTAACATCGCTTCGTAGCGTAAAGATATCTAAATTCGTCATAGTCTCTGAGACAACGAAAATAATATGCGTGTGGACTGAGGGACCATATTGATATTTCGCAAAATAAAAATTGTAGGATTTAGTAAAACACTTAAAAAAATTGTAAATCAAATCTTGGAATTTGTAAAAAAAAAAATATGAGAACTACAGCCCTCAACGTGTGGTCCCTCAGTCCTCACGGGTCATCAGCCAGATCTCGGAAAGTATCTGAAAAATAAAGGTGTTGTGACTACAGATATTTAGTACAACATTTGTAAAGAATTTTACAAAATTATAGACCACAAAACATCAAAGATAAAAAATATATAACGACTTAACTGTGGTCCCTTGGTCCACATAAAGAGATAAATAATATATTGAATATTACCGAATCGACCCAATATTTTTTTTTCTTTTTCTACATAAACTTTTAGTAGAAGACTTAAAACAATTGTAAATCAAATCTGGTAATTTGTAAAAAGAAAATATAAAAACTACAGCCCTCAATGTGTAGTCCCTCAGTCCTCACAGGTCATCAGCCAGATCTCGGAAAGTATATGAAAAATAAAGGTGTTGTGACTATACAGATATTTAGTACAAAATTTGTAAAGAAATTTACAAAATTATAAACCACAATGCATCAAAGATAAAAAATATATAACGACTTAACTGTGATCTCTCAGTCCAAACAAAAAGATAAATTCTATAGTGAAAATCATTAAATCAAACCCATTTTTTCTTTTTAAAGTTTTGGTAAAAAAACTTAACATTTTGTAAAAAAGAAAAAGAAGAAAATATTGACGCAATTTGAAGATAGCGATTATTAAACCTGGTCCATTAATCCTCACATTCGCTGACATACTATGCGTACTAACTGTTAAACGCGAAGAATATAAGAAAGTCGAAAGAAAGTACACTAACTCAACTTTTAGTAAAATTATTTTACGAAATATATAATAAGTATTTATAATTGTATATTTCTCCTCGTAGCTGAGATATTTGAGATAATAGTATGTTTCTGATTCTATGAAAATAGATAGAGCAGTGTGTGGCGATACAATGGAACAAAATGTGGACAGTACTATTATAATTCATCTCGTCTCAAGTGCAGGATTGGACGAAATGAAAACAAGGTTGTACGGTTAACAGACACAGCACGTTTTAGCGCGCGCGTTTTAGGGTCTGCATCGATGCTGCATTGCGTTTTAGCGACTCATTGAGTTCGAACGCGGCATCAGAAAAAAGACACATAACAGCCTTGTACATTAGTGGTAGTCGTTGCCGCTTGATAAGTTTAAGATGCTGTGACATTACAAAAAGTGCATCTAGTGACCAGCAAGCAAGTGGTGACGTTTTTGATGATTTTTCCATTACGTTTAAGAGTCATCACTGATCGCTGATACGCCTACCGGTCGGCAGTAGTGTTGTCGTTCGATAGTCGACTATCGATTATTTGCTGATTTGTAAAATTGTTGTATACTTTTACAAATAAAATTGTACACTGATATGATATTTTTCTTTTTTCTTATAAAACAGTAACAGTGAGTAACCAAGTTTGTAGCAATACAAAAAATATACTGATCTAACTTGTCTTTGTTAAATTACATTGCTGTTAGAATATACCAAATAGTACCGCAAATTCGCAAACTTGCCATGTCGTTATTTATAAATATTTAGCATTGCAATTTATAAGTAAGACACTAAATGACTCACACCATAAATTCTACCGCCTGGAAACATGATAACTTGTAGTTTCCTCGACAGGAAAAAAATTAAAAGTTACGGAAGGCTATCACTTTTTAAATAAGAACAAACAAAACATATTTTCTATTGTTATAGAAAATACAAAAATCCAATGTTGAAATATGTATATATTTAAATGATAAAAAGGAAATATTAAAATCCGCACTCGTATCGCCAATTCTAGCCAGAACCCTCACGCCTCCCCCCTGTCTGCTTTAGTTGTGCTTTAACTGTCGGACAAGGAAGTTGTGTCGTTTGCGTTTACGCTCAGCGTTTGAATAAAACTACGAAATAATTAAAATTTATTTACTACGAGTTTTCGCCCATATAAAACTCGATATCGATCGATAAAAGTTGTTTGTGAACTGTAAAAAATGTAGTTCCTAAATGCATTCGATATCGTTTCCAGTCAACATAGCAACAACGGTAATTCTATAAAAACTGGTTCTACCTACGTAGGGCTGCCTACAATCAATAAAAGTAGACCCAGAGATTTTAGAAACATGTATAATTTAAAAAGGTGAAACTAATTACAAAAGAAAAAGGATATACCTTCTGCTGGGTTCTTAACTGTACCATAATTGTAAGGTGTAACGAACAATTGTCTATAATTCATATAACTTCAGTTGAATCTTTAAACAAAATGATATAAGAAATATTTTTTCATGTAATGTAATTTTTTTATTTACTTCATTTATTTACAAGCGAATATTTCTACACTTGTAGCCTATTGGTTAAATACACAAGTCGGGCATTTGGTGGCATTTGACGGCAGTCGGCAAATTGAGGATGAAGATTTTTGTGCAAGAATTCATAAAAAAATATTATGTTATCCTACTTGCGCCCCAAGCCGCGTGGGTCAAATTAGTATAAATTCAAATATTGAAGTTAATTTAAATCAATGTTATTTCTTATTTGCGTTCAAAAAACAGCCTCCCTTACTTCCTCAGCAACTTAGTTATTTTAATTACAGGTAGGAAAGAAGTATATTTCAAAAATTAAGACTTACAAGACTTACTAGACTTGTCTATAAATATAAATAAAAATGATTCTAATACTCATGTAATAATTACATTTAATAATTAGCGTCTGCATCTGCACATTTGTATCTGCAACATGTAAACCTTTCTTTATTTGCATGCAAAGTTGATGACACATTCACGCGCATACCAAACTGTTGCAGACAAATAGTGGGTACGTCAATCTTAATGTCTATTTTATTTTTGTTCCCGCATCATTTTGTATTTCTTTTATATATGATTTTTTTTAATTATTATTATTTAAATTTTAATCTTAACTTATTACCTAATCTTGTTTTGTTTTAAAATTTTTTATTATGACTTATTAGTTAGTATAGTGTATTATTTTAATTCAATTTTTATTGTAATTCTGGTTTTTATTTCAATTATTTTAATTTAATTTTAATTTTATAAAAGTTTTGCCTAAATTTTTTTAACTCTAAATAAGTTTTGTCACTACAAAATGAAAATTCGTAATTGGCTTATGATGTGATTTTATTCAACGATTAATTTTATTGTGATTATGTGAATTTTTTGTTGTTGAATAAATAAATAAATAAATTACGTATTTTCCAATTTCTTATGAACTACCTTTTCTTTTGTTACGATGATCATTACTTCAGAATTATTGTAAGTACTGACAAAAATGTTTAGTCGTTTAGTCTATAGTATAATAGAACAGTCCACATTGTGGTCAAACATTGCTTTATCCATTTTCATAAGATCGGAAACATAATATTATACCAAATATCTCAGCTAAGACGAGAAATATATAACATTAGATACTTATTATTTCGTAAAAACATTTAACTAAAAGTTAGGTATACTAGACTTTGATATTCTTCACTTTCAGCAGTTAGTACACACATGTATGTCAGCGAATGTGATGATGTGGACTGAGAAACCACATATTGAGAGCTGTGGTTTTTATATTTTCTTTTTACAAATTATCAGATTCGATTTACAATTGTTTTAAGTCTTCTACTAAAAGTTTATGTAGAAAAAGAAAAAGTATTGGGTCGATTCGGTAATATTCAATATATTATTTATCTCTTTGTGTGGACTGAGGGACCACAATTATGCTCTATGCTATGCTATGCGTTATGCTCTAGCATCGCAATCGCTAAACCTAGGCTCGGTGTGCCGAGCGCAAAGTGATACGACGAATGTAGCAGACTACGTTTCTCTCACTTACTTTTGTATTATTCTATCTCACTCTCACAAACATGGCGAACCAAACAATAATTTAATCTTACTTTCAAACTAATTGTTTTAGCTGTACTTACGAATGGAAAGTAATCCCGTGTGTCCTTTTTTCCTTAAATGATTATAATACTAGTTGAATACACAAGAAGGTATTTTAATGCGTGTTTAATGATAAAAACTTTTTATATCATAAGATAGCAAACAAGCAGATGGGTCTCCTGATGGAGAGTCAACCGTCGCCTATAAACACAAAGCTGTTAATTATGCGTTGCTATCTTGTGGCGAGGTCTAATGCCACATGCATAAGTTTACCGGCTACCTTACCCTCCAAACCGGAACACGACAGTGAAAAGCACAGACGCTATTGCGGCAGGAATAGGCAAGGCGGTGGTACCAGACCTGGGCGAGACAATGCAGAACTTTACCACCTAGTAGCCACTATGGTAGTGACTCGCATAGCCAATCGGTCGCCTTTTACGACCTGCCTGGCAGAACGGTAGTTGGTCTATTCTTCAAAGGAGCCCGGAACCATCACGGGGAAAACGGGATATCCCGCGCGTGATTGTTTGTCACTGTGTCCACGGACCAGTTTTATAGGACCAGGCGCTGTGATTAGGTAACGTATCGTCCCCTTTTAAATCAATAGGTTTTAATAATATTTATCTTTGTGTAAGTTTTGTTTTCAATTAATTTGTGTGTTTCATATACATAGTTATGCGAGTTATCTATTTTTCTCTTTTTATGTGTACCACTTGATCATTCTCTGTTTACTTTTAAGGTTGACTGGCAGAGAATTATCTTGGGCGTTAAGTCTATCTGTGCAAATGTATGTGTGCAAAATATAAATAAATAACGATGCCGATTGACCACGTGATTTAGCGTGGATTACGTCAATTCCTTACAATTTATTCTTTTCTAACTTCGTTATCGTTTTTATGTTGTTACTTTGTCTAAGCCCCCAGGTTCTCAATTCGTCGAAATCTTTCTTACGATCCCCAATGTTTCAAAAACGCCTGGACCGAGTCACAAAATTCTTTTTTAGGAGAGTATACTTTCCATTTTGTCCCATATTAATTTAGTGAAGATCTGATTCATGGTAGCGGAGAAACAGGAGATCAGAAGTCGATGTTGGCAATTTTAATACGTTTGAATTATTTGATAACTGTAAAAATAACTAAAAAGAAAAATCACAAAACTTATTATTTCAGAGGTAAAAACGTTCTGTGAACAATACAATATATTTTTAACAAAACATTAAACCGACGAAAAGTTATGCGTGGTCGTACTTTAAAATCAGTGGGTAAACAATCAATCATTCCATGTTTACGTACCACTATGGTTCAATTTAAAAAAAATTAATGGGACTTCACTCGGATTATATCTATTCCAATAAAAAAGAATGATCAAAATCGGACTATTTTATAAAAAATAACGCGTGGTCAAATACAAAAAAAAATTGGCAAATCCAAAAATGCAAGCTACAACGTTTTTTCTCTTTAAATTATTTATTTAAAAAAAAGAGATCCGAATGGAGTGATTTTCAATAGGGATATATTCTGAGTGGATTAGATAATATTGATGATAAAATAAAGTGAATTCGTAAAGCCAATCAACCTATTTCGTGTTTACAGACAACAATCAACTGACGGCCATTATTTTTTTTTTAACGAGATTTTTTAGAGTAATTAACTCTCTTCAAAGGCTTAAAGTTATACAGAATTTGAAAAATTAAGGTTAATACATTTTCTTTCAACCGATAACAACGCCGTGCCGCGGCGTGCAATGTACGTGTCGAATTGAAAACCTCCTCCGTTTTTCGTTGGATTAAAAGATAAATTATAGAAAAAATAACAGAACAAATAAAAATAAGTTCATAGAATGTTTTTTATTTGTAGATAAATAATCTAATCAAAATACTATACGCTCTTGGACTAGAAGGTTCTATTAGAACTGTAGAGCTGATTGAAATTTATACCTCTTCCTTTCAACATAATGAAGTTGTATTGCATTTCTACGAGCGTAATGTTCACAATAAATAACGTTTGGAGTTCAATACTTGGAGCTAATGCACGATCATTTCCTTAATACTAAAAACATTTTCATTCCAACTTACTCTTAGTTCAATTTGTAATATTTTACATGGTAATAGTGGAGTGTATTCTTCTATCAAAGTAAGATCCACTCCTAATACTAACAAATAAGATGTTAAATAGGTATATTAGGTAAGTACGTAAATCTATATTGTCTGTCGGTACATTCAATCTTTTGTCAAACTCCATGATACGTATATCTTTTCTGACTCACAGATATCCTATTCAGGGGCGTATCTACCGCCGTATCTGCCGATTATACTGGGCCTCCGGGCCACGGAGGCTCTCAACGTGGGTGAGCAAAAATTAATAAAAAATTCAAAAGCCAAAAGTAAGAGAAAACAATTTAAAAAAAAAAAACGGCAAGGAGAGTGTATGTTTAATTTGAATAGTTTGTAAAAATTTTGGATGAAGTGACAGATAGATAATTATAATTTCTTTTAATTTAATATTTATTTAACACTTTGTTGTACACGAAAAATACATAACAGACAAAAACAGGCCAGCTTATCCCTAATAAGGTATACCTTACAACTAACCCAAAGATAGTGAAATACAATGATAAAGCAGAACAGGTAGACAGTGTACAATATTAATTGAAACACAAAAAAACTAACTCTAATTAATTATATAATAATAAAAAAAAACAAATAATTTAGTTTCATGGATGCTATTTCTAACTTGCAAATAATGAAAATAAAAACGAATCTAGTTATTTTGACCACACCATAAATAGTGAAGTCACAATTGTTTTTTAAAAGAGCAAAATGAAGTACTATTACGGATATAATGTGGGAGCGAGTTCCAGAGTCTTATAGCAGTGACTGTAAAAGAGTGAGAAAAATACTGGAGCTGTGCTTGGGAATACGTTAAAAGGTGGAAACAGACGGACGGCATGGAGAACTAGGTGGATGAAACTCAAATTGTTCTTTTAAGTAAAGTGGTGTTAAAGGATGGAACAGAATGTTATACAGGAGACAAAGAACATGAGTGTTGCTTCGCAAACCATATTGGGAGCCATTTAAGTTGAACTCTGTATAGAGATATGTGGTCATATTTGCGCAAGCCAAAGATAAATCGCATGCAAATATTTTGTAGTTGTTCTAGTTTATTTAATAACTCCTCCGTGGCAACTGGATAACATGAGCAATGATTGGGAGTATGAGAGAAACCATAAGCGATATTTTTGTCTGTAGGTAGAAAATGTTGGAATGACTTAAAGGAACTGAGAGCATAGTGGACTTTTTTACTAATACTACTAACGTAAGATTCCCAAGAAAAATCATCGCTAAAAACAAGACCCACGTTCTTTACAGTATGTGAAAGTTGAATAGGAGTGTTATCGTAAACGACCGTAGATACATGGGTTAAAATACTACGCTAATAACGACTTTCAATAATCATTGCCTGAGATTTGGCAAGGTTGACTAACAGACAAAAGGATTGTGCCCAGGAATTAATTCATTGGAGATCTAATTTGATTTCGTTTACTGTATTTGTTAAGTACGCAAGACTACAGTGACGATAAAGCTGGAGATCATCAGCACAAAGATGACATTTGGAGAAATTACCGCAGACACAGTGTTAATAAAGAAATAAAAAAGAGGAGGGAGGATAGAATCTCACCCTGAGGCACCCTAGCCAAAAGGCTGTTCCGGTCAGAACACAAATTTTTATGACATGTTCTCTGAAAGCGGCCAAAAAGGCAGGATTGAAACCAATCAAGTGAACCGTCGTTTAGGGAATTAAGTATCTCTAGAAAAATGGCATAATCAGTGGAGTTAAAGGCATTACTAAAATGTAAGAAAACAACGATAGTCAGTTGCCCTCCGTCCATGGCCAAAAGTGTATCATCAGTGACACGAATTAAAGCAGTAGTAGTGCTGTGACCAGGACAAAAGGTAGATTGATAAGGATTCAAAAGTTTAGTACTTAAAATATGATCTATCAATTGCTTATGAACAATATGTTCTAGAAATTTAGACAAATATGGAAGAATAAAAATAGATCGATATTGACTCAAATTGGACGAAAAAAAAATTGGCTGAAGGCTTTAAAATATTTTCGTTAGAATTTTGCGTAAATGAAATTATATCCTTGGGTTTTGTTTTTTGTGTCGGATAAAAATGAAATTTTGAATTTGGAAATTATTTTTTTGACCTAAGATGCAGGATTTGGTACTTTAGGTAGAGAAATATTATGACGTAATTTCCAAACTGAAGGAAAGACACCAGACGATAGAGAAAAATTAAATATATGAGAAATAATACAAAGCATGTCAGGTAGAAGTAATCGAACCATTCTAGAACTTATATTATCACTACCCATAGCCAGCGAGGAGATAGAAGAAATATGTTTCTAGGCCTCCTCGCCACGGACAGGTGGTAAATAAAATGGAGGATGGAGGAAAGCACGCTTCATATTTAATTATTTAAAAAATGTTTATATGTGTTCCGTTATAAATATACCCACAGTGAAAGCACGTGATTGGGCGAATAATAAGACACATATAGGTGGAGTGGTAAAAGACTATATACTGAAATAGGATGTACAGTACATGATTCTGTTATTGAATATATCAAACAGGTACTTGAATTTTGACCTAATCTATATTAATATTATAAATGCGAAAGTTTGGATGGATGGAATGTTTGTTACTCAATCACGCAAAAACTACTAAACGGATTGCGAAGAAATTTGGTAACAGGTAGATGATGACCTGAAACAACACATGGAATACTTTTTATCTCGGAAAAATTGGGTGTTCCGGTGCAGCCCGGCCACAGTCAATTTTGTAATTTATAGACATAAAATTTAAATGTTCTTTTAATGTTCTTGCAGTACCAATGAATAAATTAAATGTACCTCAAGTATATCTCCTTAAAAGAGCACTTTTTGGTGGCCGGGAAGTAACGTATACGCTGCAGCCCGGCCACGGTTATATTTTCCAGTAGGATGCTCAGAATGTTCTTAAATATAAGCCAAATAAATGTTCCATTTGCGTTCTTTGGTTTTTTCAATGTAATATACGAACAAAAAAGACTATATAAACAAAAAATGATTTCAAATTAAAATATGCACTTAGCGCCTGTAGAATTAAAATAGCAAATCTGCTTATTTGTAAAAAGCTGCTATCGCAATTTTTTTAGGAGCAATTCTCTAGAAAACCAGACGTAAAGAAAATCAGTAAAACAGTTTTGATTGTAAAACGATGGTGCATTTTCCTATATGATATATTATTATTATAAACAAAGTAATTATAAATATATTATATGTATCTAGATGTACGTAATTGCATTAATAATTTTGTAGTGAATGGGTACTTATTTTGTTATATCTAATTAAATTATTTATAAAATTAATCGCCCCGTTGGTCGAGTGGTTAGCGACTCTGACTACGCAATCGACGGGGCTCAGGTTCGATCTCTGACGGGGACAAGCACTTGTGTGATGAGTATAAATGTTTGTATTTCCGGGTTTGGGTGTTTATTAAATATGTTCTAGTTTTTATATATGTATTTTTATGTATTAGTATCGTTGACTAACACCCATAACACAAGCAAATAGTTTGCTTACTTTGGGGTTAGATCAGTAAGTGTAATTTGTCCCGTGAATATTTATTATTATTATATCTATGATTTGTCTTCTACCCTCACATTTTTTTTTATATATCATAAGATAGCAAACAAGCAAATGGGTCTCCTGATGGAAAGAGTCAACCTTCACTTATAGACACCAAATATGTTAATGGTGCGTTGCTATTTTGGGGTGAGGTCTAATGCCACATGCATAATTTTACCGGCTTAAGGTTTAAGCACTGACGCTATTACGGCAGGAATAGGTAAGGCGGTGGTACCAGACCCGGGCGAGATAATGCAGAACTCTACCACCTAGTAGCCACGAAGGTAGTGACTTACGTAGCCAATCGGTCACCTTTTACGACCTGCCTGACAAAACGGCAGTTTGTTTATTCTTCAATAAAGCCCGGGTCCAACACGGGGAAAAATCATGCCAGACCCTGTCAAAAGCCTTCGAGATATTAAGCAAGATAGCTGGTGCTTCACCATGATTCTCGATGACCGCGCTCAAGATGTAGGTGGCATACGCTAGAAGATCCTAACGATAGAGATAGTACACAATTATCAATATAAATAAAAATATGTGAGTGTAGAAAACAAATCGTAGATATAATGCAATTCCAATTCCCTACAACATTTAACATTTTTTTATTATTTTAATATTCTATGCAATTACGTACATCTAGATACATATAATATATTTATAATTACTCTTTGTTTATAATAATAATATATCATATAGGAAAATGCACCATCGTTTTACAATCAAAACTGTTTTACTGTTTTTCTTTACGTCTGGTTTTTTAGAGAATTGCTCCTAAAAAAATTGTGATAGCAGCTTTTTACAAATAAGAAGATTTGCTATTTTAATTCTACAGGCGCTAAGTGCATATTTTAATTTGAAATCATTTTTTATTTGTATAGTCGTTTTTGTTCGTATATTACATTCAAAAAACCAAAGAACGCAAATGGAACATTTATTTGGCTTATATTTAAGAACATTCTGAGCATCCTACTGGAAAATATAACCGTGGCCGGGCTGCAGCGTATACGTTACTTCCCGGCCACCAAAAAGTGCTCTTTTAAGGAGATATACTTGAGGTACATTTAATTTATTCATTGGTACTGCAAGAACATTAAAAGAACATTTAAATTTTGTGTCTATAAATTACAAAATTGACTGTGGCCGGGCTGCACCGGAACACCCGAAAAATTAGGTGTCCCCGGGAGATTCGCCAAATAATTTTATAATGCAGCGGCCTGTACGCTGTAGCTAGTTATCCAATTAAAATATTTTTATGGAATATCATTGTTTAGGGCGTGGACCGGTGCGGCGGCGGTCACCGTATAAGCATGGCGCCGCTACCGGAGAGGACGCAGCCTCGACCCCGGCAAGAGGAACTGGGCGCATAATACCGTCGCGCTGGGTAGTGTATATTCAGGGTTACTTTTAAGGGCCGGCCAAATTTTAAAAATTAAAAACTAAATATTAAATTATAAGTGCGTTTTATGCATTATTGTAAAATTATTACGAGACAATATAGAAATATTCGTTTCAAAATATCCCACTAAAATCACATTATGTATTATTAAGTACATTTTCCCAATCACTTATAAATTTCAACCAATTTGGCTTTAAAATATTTTCGTTAGAATTTTGCGTGATTGAAATTATATCCGTGGGTTTTGTTTTTGTGTCGGATAAAAATAGAATTTTGAATTTACGAGCATTTTTTATTACATGAAACCTATTATTACATAAAAACCGGACCTTTGAAAGTAACCCTGTATATGTATATACTAGCTGTTGCCAGCGACTTCGTCCGCGCGGACTTCGTTTACTCCGCACAGCACCTCCCCCGTAGGTGATAGCGTGATAATAAATAGCCTATATGTTGACCCGACCTGTTAGTAATATTCATGCAAAATTTGAAGTAAATCCATGCAGTACTTTTTGAGTTTACCCCGGACATAGATGGACTTTCCTACGATTTTATTATATGTATAGATATACAGGGTTATATATGTATATATATATATATATATATATATATATATATATATATATATATATATATATATATATATATATATATATATATAATTATATATATATATATAATTATATGAATGGGACATATTTTCGCCTCTATGGCCTATGGGTTCAAAAAAGTGTTTTCTGAAAAAAAAACAGCGTTAGACTTATATATTCCATAATGTGATAACCACCTAATCGAACAGGATAAACAAACGCTATTAATATCTCCTTTGGTATACTGTTTTATGAAAGCTTCCATTTGCTACGTTTCAAGCTCTAATGAGTATCTTTGGGGAATTACGTAGTTTCTTAAGTGAAGATCAATTACTCATAATTGAATGAAACACTCAAGTACGTGCTTGAGTCTGATTCCTTCTTCATATTTTCTTTTAAGTAACAATTTTGGATTTTTTAGTTAATATGAAGTACTTTCATTCTTAAGTATAAGTTGTGTAATAATCTATAATGAATATTATTCTTAGGGTTTTGCTGTTATTTGTTAGTAAAAATAACTAATATTTCTTGGCAACTTAAATAAAATAAGTATCTATACACAGAAGACTTAAATAGTGCCCAGTTTCTAAGTCTCTTAGAGACTAACACCATGACTGACAAATATATATAAAAAAAATACCGCCACGCCCGTAATCCTGAAGTCGAAAGAATAACTAGTGTGCTGAGATTAGCCAATGTATAAAATCCCACGAAAGGTAAGGCGATGGCACCGAACCTGGGGAGGTGATGCAAAACTCAACCTCCGAATAGTCACGCTTGTGGTGTCACTTTTGTTTATCGTTTACTTTTTATGAGCTGCCAGGAAAAAGGCAGTACGTATAATTTTCTATTTTTCAAAAAGTTTTGGTCCAATACGGGGAACGTATTTTCTTCCATGTTGGTCCGGACTCCTATGAAAAACAGACTAACTGGCGTTCTGGCAGGCAGGTCGTAATAGACGACCGATTGGCCATACGAGTCACAATAATCATGACTACTAATTAGTAGAGTTCTGCAACGTCTCGTCCGGGTATTTGGTTCTGACGCCTTATAGCGTCAATGCTTGTCACTGTCGTGTTCCAGTTTGGAGAGTACGATAGCAAGTAGACTTATGCATGTGGCCTCACCATTCCGCTATACGGATAGCAACGTACCATTATAATCTTAAGTGTCTATAGGCGATAGTTCCTCTCTCCATCAGGAGAGCCATCTGCTTGTTTGCTATCTTATGATATGATAATAAAAAAAACTCGTAAAATGCAGTGAACATAACTGTACAACGTACATCTAAATATTAATATGCGAAACGAAAACTTTGTACCCCTTTTGGGGATATCCAATAATGAGGCTCTAAGGGAATAATGAGGCTCTTAGAGGTCAGAGTATTTATATATGTATTTCTATTTACATGTATTAGTATCGTTGACTAACACCCATGTTACAAGCAAATAAATTGCTTACTTTGAAATTATAGACAGTGGTCCCAAGAACAAACTTATCAAGCTGAATTTTGATTAATAACTAGCTGAATTTATGTGAACAGCTTCATTTTGACGAGATGTCCATCTTTTCTACCTAATCGGGTAACTAATAAAGATAGACCAAAAAAACTTGTCGAACTAAGAAAAGTTTCCACTCTACGTGTAGGACAAAGTAACTCTTGAATTATAATAATAATTAACAAGCAGTTTTGAGAAAATTAATCTCATAATTCCGACTCTTTAGAGTGAAGGACTCGTCAAAAAATCTATCGAATGCGTAGGACAAAGGTGTTTTCGTATTTTTCACAAAATAATCAATCAATTAAAGCAAAAAAAATAACTATTGGTCTTGATAACATATATTTTTTCACCGAATTAAAATGTTCGAAGCCCCCTAACTTGCTGGGACCACAGTCTATTACATCAATTCGTGTAATTTGTCCAGCGATATTTATTCATTCACTAGCTGACCCGGCAAACGTTTTTCTGCCTGTTTAACTATTACTATTTATTTTTCTATGTTTTCTCACATTTTAAACCTTCTCTGAACTAAATAATTAATTGAATAATTAATTCAAAACCAAAATTACCCAAATCGGTTTAGCTGTCCTCGAGTTTTAGCGAGACTTTTTTTTATATCATAAGATAGCAAACAAGCAGATGTGTTTCCTGGTGGAAAGAGTTAATCATCGCCTATATACACCAAAGATGTTAATGGTGCGTTGCCATCTTGTGGCGAGGTCTAATGCAACATTCACAAGTTGCACTAACGAATAGCAATTGATTTTTATATATATACTAGCTGACCCGCGCAGCTTCGCCCGCGAGTAGTTAAACATGTAATCAAGATAGCTTTTCATACTAATTTCATCCCCTATTTCAATACTTTAAGGGTAGATTTTTGAAAAAAAATCTAGTCCACGATTGTCCCCGGCTCTTCATCTACTTCCATGCCAAATTTCATGAAAATCGGTCCAGTGGTTTAGCTGTGAAAGCGTAACGGACAGATAGAGAGACAGACTTTCGCATTTAAAATATTAGTATGGATATGGATATAGATAATCACACAAGGGGACGGGGACGTCTCGACAAAAATTATGCATTTTTTTCCAGAAAAAAAGGGTAATACAGTGAGAAAGCTGCGTTAAATAAGGTAAAAATGTTTCTCCTAAGTATTTCTTGCTCAATTTTCTCACTGTGATTCTATGCTACGTTAATACTAGTTCCGATTAAGCTTATATGAAAAAAAATATAAGTAACTTGTTTTTCTACATAAATCGCATGTGATTAAGCAACGATTAACTTATTTACCTTTAAAATATGCATTTTTAAAACTTCACGTGAGATTTGGGAAAGGGGAGGGTGTCGAACATAATCTCACGATATCTCACCAAGGGGGAGAGGGAATCGAAGAAAGATTCTCTTTAGTGATTAATGGATGTTCCTTTTACGACAACTAAGTGAAGGAGGAGAAATAAATTTGGCACAGTCAATTTTCATTGCAAAGGAGTGCAGGGAGATACTCTTATTAATTAATAAAAAAATATTAATATTATAAATGTGAAAGTTTGGATGTTTGTTACTCAATCACGCCAAAACTTCTGAACATATTTGCATAAAATTTGGCACACAGGTAGATGATGACCTGAAATAGCACGTAGGCTACATTTTAAGCCAAAAAATTTTCCCGCGGAATTCACCAATAACTTATAATGTAGTGGGCTGCACGCTGCAACTAGTATCTATATAATACAAGCTGACCAGCGCAACTTCGCCTGTGATTTATGATTTAAAAATGTTTTGAATTGTCCGACCGGGAATCGAACCCGGGATCTCCTATGGTCAACACTGACACCGGACCACTAGACCACAGAGGCGATTTGAGATAAAACATTTATTTTAATTAAAATCGCCCCCTTGGTCGAGTGGTTAGCGACCCTGACTACGCAATCGACGGGGCTCGGGTTCGATCCTCGACGGGGGCAAGCATTTGTGTGATGAACATAAATGTTTGTATTTCCAGGTTTGGGTGTTTATTATGCATGTGAAAGTATTTATATATGTATTTCTATGTATTAGTATCGATGACTAACACCCGTAACACAAGCAAATAATTTGCTTAATTTGGGGTTAAATCAATATGTGTAATTTGCCCCGTGAATATTTATTTATAAAAAAAAAATTGTTATTAATTGTTTATTATTTTATCTCAAATCGCCATACCATTGAAAGATATATTTATCTTTCATGGTTTTTTGACCGCCCTGTTGGTCGAGTGGTTAGCGGCCCTGACTACGCAATCGATTGGGCTCGGGTTCGATCCCCGACGGGGACAACCATTTGTGTGATATGCATAAATGTTTGTATTTTCGGGTTTGGGTGTTTATTATATATATTCCAGTATTTATTTATGTTTTCCTATGTATTAGTATCGTTAACTAACACCCATAACACAAGCAAATAATTTGTTTACTTTGGAGTTAGATCAGTGAGTGTAATTTGTCCCGTGAATATTTATTTATATTTATTTTTTACTAGCTGTTGCCTTGACTTCGTCTTCGCGGACTTCGTTTACTCCGCACTGCTCCTTCCCCGTAGGTGATAGCGTGATAATATGTAGCCTATATGTTGACCCGAACTGTTAGTAATATTCATGCAAAATTAGAAGTAAATCCATGCAGTGCTTTTTGAGTTTACCCCGGACATGCATACAGACAAACAGACAAACAGAAAAAAAATCTAAAAACTATATTTTTGGCTTCGATATCGATTGTAGATCACGCTCCAAGTTTTTTTTTTAATATTCAATGTACAGTTTTGACTTCCTACGATTTTATTATATGTATATGGATTTTTTTACTAAAATGTAATTCCATCTGTTTCTATCGTACTGTACTTTTACCAAGCGATATATATGTAGTTTAGATGTGGGGAGCATTAACAGCGATTAGACGTAACTTAAAGAGAAACTCCTATCTCGAAGTCAGTTTTTGTTTTCTCTTTGTTCCGTGTATCTAAATGACAGTCGGAAACTTGAAAGAGATTGCAAGCTTTGCAGAGGGGAATGTTTTGGTGCGCCGTAATGATCTACAAAAATAGGTGTCACAATACTAGCATTTCCTTTTTCATTTTACTTTTTTTTATCTTTTGTTTTGAAATCAGCTGATACTTATGCTTTCGTGATATTATATTTTCCCCGTGTTGGTTCCGGGCTCTTTTGAAGAATAGAACAACTGCCGTTCTGAGAGGCAGGTCGTTGCGAGACAAGGCTATGCGATTTCGAACGATTGGCTATGCGAGTCACTATCATCGTGACTACTAGGTGGTAAAGTTCTTCATTGTCTCGCCCGGTCCTGGTACCACCGCCTTACCTATTCCTGCCGCAATAGCGTCAGTGCTTGTCACTGTCGTGTTCTGGTTTTGTGGGTAAGGTAGCTGGTAAACTTATGCATGTGGCATTAGACTTCGCCAACAGTAGCAACGCACCATAAACATCTTTCGTGTCTATAGGCGATGATTGACTCTTTCCGTCAGGAGACCCATCTGCTTGATTGCTGTTTTATGATATAAAAAATAACATCATAAATATGGTGGCCTCTATTTTTTGTTAATTAAATAAATATCGTGCTACAGTCGCGTACTTTAGCCTTTAGCCGACAGACATACTTGAGAAAAAACCTATGATTTTTAAGGACACAAGATGATTACATGTTTACAAGGACAACAGTTATAAGTTCCATAATGTTTTGTGTCTTGAGCGCCCCGTCGGTCGAGTGGTTAGCACCCTGACCCAATAGAGGGGGCTCGGGTTCGATACCCGACGGGGACAAGCATTTGTGTGATGAGCATAAATGTTTGTATTTCCGGGTGTTTATTAAATCTATTGTAGTATTTATATGTGTATTTCTATGTAATATATATATATATATATATATATATATATATATATATATATATATATATATATATATATATATATATATATACTGAAAATACACAAAAGCTTGTACCTGTCGGAAATCGAGCACGAGCCTTATCGATTATGTAGTCCGGGTCGCTAATCACAAATATAACTGCCGCTTCACACACCAAGACAAAAATACAATTCAAACTTTATAATACTCAAACACAAAGTTTAATGTTGTGTTTGAGTATGTGAGTGTATGTAATCTAGATTTTGAGATGAGGTAGCATTGAAAAATCCACCTATGTACGTTAGAAATATGTAAAGGTTAGATATATGTATGTAGCCAGGAAGATGAATTAAAGTAGATCTACAAACAAAACGCCAAGAGCGTTTAAAATCAAGCAAGGATGTTTATGAATATTCAATCATGTCATCCACACCCCACTCGGTGACGGCAACTCGTAAAATGTTTAATCCAGATTGCTGTTAGGATAAGTGCTGATGTATTTAGTAAAACCGAGCCTTCATTTGAAGATCCGTTCACATGAAACGCACTTAAGTTAGACTAAATTTAATGAGTTGTTATGGAAATATTTCGATACAGGCTTCCGTAATAAGGTCCTTTTGAAGCTTATTTCTAAACAAATCTATTTTCTCATCTGTTCCCATCCTTAAGTATACAAGTAAGATGTACTAAATGGTTTTTTTTTTTAAATTACTATACCACCATAAAGATTAACATTTCCAGTCAATTACTGTGAAGTGGAGCCCTTTTTCTCTAGAACGTCATTTAAGATATATTTTTTAACTTCCCGCTACGTATGAAAATAAGGAAGTTACTGATTTTGCTCCGATTTTTGAAAATCGAGTTTTCACCAGATCTCTACGTTTTGAGGTCCCAAGAACCTTTTCCTACTATTTCCGCGATGACGTCAGTATGTCTGTATGTATGTATGTTTGTGTATGTGTGTATGTAAACATCTCATAACTTTTGAACCGCTGGACCGATCGAAACGCGATCGAAACCAAGGTGAATGGAATCCAATCGAATGCCATCAATCGCATTCGATTGGATTCCATTCACCTTAGACTTTATAAAAATTTGAACCAAGTCAGCCCAGGATATTTTGAGAAATTTTGAAAAAACCAAAAAAAATTTTCGGCGAAAGGAAAAGTATCGCCGATAGTACCGCGTAAAAATAAGATAAAAACGCGATAGTATTTTTTAATACAATTTCCACATTTATATACAGATTGAGTACAAAAACTAATCAGTTCTATTCCTCAAGAAATTACGTGTAATGGATAAATAACATCAAAATCAGTTTCTCCATTTGGGAGTAATCGTTGACAAAAATTTTTGAAAAAAGTGTTTTTTCGACATAACTTCGAAAGTTTTCAACCAATTATTTTTTAATATTCTACGATATTTTAGTACTAAAAACACTACGTTGGATGCCTTTTCAAAAATCAAAATTGAATTTAATTTTCAAAAGTTACAGCTTTTTAAATATTAAAATTACGTTGTTTTTAGCAAGCTTACTTAATATTTTTGAAGTAACTTTCGGGCTAATACACCGATTGACTTAAAAATATTATCAGCTTTTCTCCTTTAAAAGCTGCCCCAAATAAAGTTAATTAAATCGAAATCGGTCAATTTGTTTGGGATTTATCAAGGATTAAGAATTTTTGAAAAAAATGTTTTTTGACACTGCTTCGAAATTTTTCAACTTATCGATTATTTAACTAAAGTGATATTTTAGATCTCCAACATTTTTTTGAAAGCCATTCAAAAGATCAAAATCGAACATCGTTTCCAAAATATACAGCTTTTCAAAAAAACTGGCATTTTTACCAAAATAGGTGTTAAAAACTGAAAAACTACGTATATAGTGCTCTTTTGAGCTTAAAATATCTAAATTTAGCGGGAAGTTTCAAGGATGACCTACAGGGTCAACCGTTTATGGATTTTTTAAACGCAATAAAACTGCAGCAACCGACTTTCAATTTCCTGTGTCTCCGGAACCCTGCATCAGATTTTCACCAAATGAAAATGGGACCACAGCAAGTAAACTCTCCAAAACAAAAAAAAAACAAAATTGTTTCATAAATGACCGAGTTCTGAGGTAAAAAACATAAAAAATTAAGAATAACCTAAACCCGAATTAATGATAATAATTAATAATAATAATAATTTCTTTTGGAAAGTCCGTTGAAAATATATTTATATATAAGAAAACAATATAGAAATATAGGCTAAAATATTGTTAATTCCTTCCACACACTCGCAGTTTGTGGAATCACACCAAACTAAAAGACATAACGTGACGAGCGATTAAATGAATTTACAGCACAAAAATGTAGAGGTCGTTTTATATTATCTACTAGCGAACCCGGCATCCAGTATTCTGCTAGAACACGATCGTAGTGTTAACTAACTGGTCAAACGGCGAATCTTATTTTCATCTAAGGGGCCGTCCATTAATCACGTGATGTTTTTTTTTGACATTTTTTTACCCCCCATTTCCCCACCCTCTTAGTGTTACATGTGATGTTTAAGACTATCCGCCTACCCCACACCCTCTATCACGTGTATTTTTAGTACCTGCAAAGAATCATTATTTTTTTATTTTTCAGAAATACATATATAAGTATTTCTAATTTTAGTATAGAAAATTAAAAACTTCAATAATAACGTCTAGAGGTAGACAGAAAGGTTACAGGTTGTTTTTGGCTAACATAAGAAAAAGGAATGCGAAAAAGTTTTTGTACTTATACATGAACATTTAATGTGTCCTCGGACAACGGATTAGCAAGACTTTCTTCAACACCAATAACTGGATAAGTATCTTGCTAATAAAAACACGTGATATATTACTACACCCCCCTCCCCTTGTGATATTTCGTGATTTTTAAATGACCCCTCCCTTTCGAGCCTCACATGATTAATGGACGGTCCCTAAGGGCTCATTCAAACATTCAACGACGTAGGTACGTAGAGTAACTAAAACCTTGTCCGATCCGAGAGCGACATATAGATAGGTCGACGAATTAGCGAAAAAATAATGAGGTAATTCTTTTTCTTCTATCATTTTTATGAAAACAAAAATATTATGATTTTAAAATGTTCGTATTTATCCCGCAATTTCCCTAAATTTTAGCAAATACTTTAAAGTGGATATTACCACGTCAAGTCTGCAGGCGCGGCATCTTTGTATCAGTTTTGCTAAGATTACTTCTGCTATATTTTGTGTTGATTTAGGAAATATCAAAATATTATTTAAGATTAATTATTTTCACTAGAAAAATGTATCTATTAATATCAAAAAATAAATGTCAAATAAATGATCTTATTAGGCTACCAAATAGTGCTTTTAACGATTGAGCACAGAGCCTATCAATTTCGTGGCTGTTCCCCGCGATTTCGTTCGCATAACCTAAACACATTATTGCCTTTCACAAACTTGGGTTAAAAGTGCCCTATGTTACTTAGTAATTATGTAGCTTTATATTGGTGAAAGAATTTTTAAAATCGGTTAAGTAGTTTTTGAGTTTATCCATCACAAAACACTAATCTTAGCACTTTTAAATAGGAATATCACTTTTTGTATATCATTAGATAGCAAACAAGCAGATGATTATCCTGATGGAAAGAGAAGCCATCGCCTATAGAACCCAAAGTTGTTAATGGTGCTTTGCTATCCGTGTGACGAGATTGTAATGCCACATGCATGTCTACCGGCTCCCTACCTACCAAACCGGAACGCAACGGTGACAAGGATTGAAGCTATTGTGACAGGAATAGGTACCGTGGTGGTATCATACGGGCGAGATGTTACGGAACTCTAGCACTGGACAAATTACACAAAATGATCTAACCCCAAAGTAAGAAAATATTTGCTTGTGACCCTTCTGTAGTATTAGGATACTAATACTTACTGACACCGATTTCAGCCAAGAACTAAAAAAAGGTCTTTCATTAAGCATTCCTTAACTTTAAATTTAAATAAAACAAAATGTAGGTATGTGAGATACATTCGAAAATTTCATTCGTTTGAAATACTTATCGATGCCATTATGTATGTGCCGCGGCCATTGACTAAAAAAACCCTAGATGCACAGTCCCGAATAAAACTGACACTCAAAACTGTCCCTAATTTCTTTTAAGTAGTTATAGATATGGCAAAAACATATGTCTTTGCATATCCAACCTTAAATGCAAGACTTATAGTTGTTTTTACAATGCAATGTACGAAAATAAATAAAATTGACAGTGACGCGGCCGACGCGATTCTATTTGAAATGAGCGCACAATTTAAAATTGTGCGCTCATTGTTGGAGGACGTTTTTGACACACTGATTGTGTATCTTGGGTTTTTTATATCAATGGCCGCGGCTTCTCTATGTGGCGCGTATCCGAAATGTCCAATTTTCCATGGCTCTAGCGCAAAAATTAGGATGAATTTGACCGATGACATTGGCTATGTTTACTTTGACAGCCGCTGTGGCTTGAAGCTAATTCGCCTAGATCCGCGACTTAATAAAATCCCAGAAGAAAAAGTCTAATGGGGTCAAATCGCACGACCCCGGTGGCCAATTCACATCACCTTCACGTGAGATGACCACCATTTTAAATCGTTCGTGCAGAATGTATAATGTGATATGAGCTGTGTAGCACGTAGCGCTGTCTTGTTGAAACCAAATGTCGTTGGTGTCAATATCGTCCAAGTCGAGCCGAAAATTGGTAATCATCGACCTACGGCGCTTGCTATTGAAGGTGACGGCCTGGCCAACATCGTTCTCAAAGAAATATGGACTTGAAGATTCTCCTTCACAGTCTCACAGACAGCGACGATTCTTTCGGCAGACCTCGCGTTTTGTTAATGTATAGATGTTGGTTGGTTGTTTACTGAGCCAGTGATTTCAAATTTATCCACCACATTGCGAATAGTCCTCTCGGTAGAACGATAATGGCGACCGTAAAATAGCCAAAGCGTTTGAAACGTTGCCCGAACAAAACACCTATTTTGACTAAACAATTTTATCATTCACACGTATTGTTAAACGCTATATCGATTTATGGTGATTTAGTAAGACAGACTGAATAAATTATAGTCAATTCGACAGTTGTAGCTTCGACAAGATAGACGCTGTCAACTGTCAAAGTTTGGAAGTCCCTATTGGAAGACCCGTTATAGAGAAATACATATATAAATAGTCAAATATATTAAAGAAACACCCACACTTAGAAATACAAACATTTTGGGGAATCATTATGTATTCAGTGTCACTACGAACGCGGCGGGGTTCCTTATATTATTAATATTTCCAAAATTAAATGGCTGTTTTTATAGACACACGATAATTTATATGATATAAATAAAAAAATAAAAAAAAATGGTAATTTTAGCAATTAGGTAGGCCCCTAACTAGAATTAGCCCAGAACCTCACGAATTCACGGTCCCCCCTGGCTATTGGTATCGTAAGCATGGCCGAATATTATAAACGTGTATACCAACATTGTGAAGCAATAGAAAACATTTCAATTCAGCGTATTTATTTATGGTAAATGTTGTGTGTTCATCAGTTGTTCCAACCTCAAGTACGCAATTCTTTTGCCTGCTTTATATCCGACGTCATTAAATCGTTTCAGCATTTTAATCTGTATGGCGGGACAAAGAAAAACAGCACACGGTTGTCAAGTGTATTATCCGACGGTCGACAGATTTTCAGAGAACTCCACCGTCATAGAACTACAAAGGAATTTGTGTCCTGTGTTTTTTAATAAATACTCATGCACGGTTCGCTAGCGAATAAAAATAATAATGCTTGGCATTTACTTTTACAGCACCGTTTTTGATCGTTGATTATGAGACTTATGTAGCGTCAGTGCTTGTCGCTGTCGTGTTCCGGTTTGGAGGGTAAGGTAGCCGGTAAACTTATGCATGTGCATTAGACCTCGCCACAAGATAGCAACGCACAATTAACATCTTTGGTGTATATAGGCGATGGTTGACTCTTTCCATCAGGAGACCCATCCGCTTGTTTGCTATCTTATGATATAAAAAAAAGACTTCAGGGGATTTTAAGATCTTATGGAAATATTTGTTATTTTGAAATTTTGTATTTTATATATGTATTATCATAATAATAATCTCGTTGGATTAATTACACAAATCGATCTAACCCCAATGTAAGCAAATTATTTCTTTTATTATGGGTGTTAGTGAACGATACTAATAAAAAAATCTGTGAACCGGTTGACCTTACAGGCCATCCCTGAAACTTCCCGCTAAATTGAGATATTTTAATCTCAAAGTAGCAAAAACTTAACCTAATCGTAAAGATTTTTGAGTTGGAAGAGTTCAAAAAACTGAAATTTTTGAAAATGATAGGTACTTAGTAATTTAATATTCGAATACATATGGGTATATGTTTTTCGAATTGCATTCGAATTCATTCAACGTAATTTATGAACTTATCGTTTATCGGCTTCTTAATCGATAGGTTAAAAATATCGAAGAAAGTATGCAAAAAAAAAACTTTTTTCAAAATTTTTTTTCATTGATAAATCTCGAAAGAAATAACCAATTTAAATTCGATTTACGGTATTTACAGTTTTTTTAATTAAAAGAGCTGAATAGTATATTTATATAATAATATAATAATATTTTTAAATAAATCGGAATAATATTAGCCTGAAAGTTATTTCAAAATATGAAGTAAGTTTGCTGTAAACAACGTGATTTCAATATTTGAAGAGCTGTAACTTTTGAAAATTTGGTTCGATTTTAATTTTTAAAACGGCATCCGACGTAGTTTTTTTTAATATAAAATATCGTAAAAAAATCAAAAAATTATTTGTTGGCCTGTGCGGATGCTGTGATAGATGTGCTGCGACAACGATTGGAGTACTTTGTTCCTTTCTTCGACGTAGCTATGTCCAGTAAAGCTCAACCCTGGTTCAGCGCCGATTGCAGACACGCTGAGGCGCAAAAGCTTGAGGCATATCTGTCTCGGGCAGATGCTTGACACCGCAAGACCAAGGACGTATCGGAGAAGAAGAAAGCTTTCAACCGGGCCACCAAGTCCCACAAAAAGGCTCTACTGGAAGCTCGATTTGACCACATCAGCCGTATTGGGAACAAACTGGCTTCGTACCCCTCAAGTAGTAAAGCTTTTTGGCCCCTTGCAAATTCGGTTAAATCGAATTTCTGCCGCCCCTCACTTCCTCCGCTGCTGAAATCAAATGGGACACTGGCTCACACTGCCGTAGAGAAAGCGAACCTATTCGCCACTCTATTCGTGGAAAATTCGCATCTAGATCCCACCAACGCGAAACCTCCCAGTCTACCTGGATGCGAGGTTCATATGCCGGAAATTTATATACGTCAGACTGAGGTTCTTAAAACGATGCGGAATCTGGATGTGAACAAAGCCAGTTGCCTTGATGGGATTCTAGTCGTCATAATTAAAACCTGTGCGCCTGAACTCATTTCTGTATTGACACACCTCTTTCGGCTTTCCATGAGGACTGGAAAAGTACCGAAATCACGGAAACTTACCAACTTTTGGTCTGGACAACTCTTGGACTGCAACAACAAGCAGTCGTGTGGACATGACTGAAATTGGCCCATAGTTGAAGGGAAATTGGCTTATAGTTGTAGGCCAATTTCAGTCACATCCGTACTCTGCAAGACTATGGACCGTGTACTGAACAGCAGGCTAATGGCACACCTAGAAGCGAATGATCTACTCAGTTACCGCCAATAGGGGTTTTGCTATCGGTCAACCGGGGATCTTCTAGAGTACGTCACCTACATCTTGAGCGAGGCCATCAAGAATCATGATGAAGCACTAACTGTCTCCCTTGATATCTCGAAGGCCTTTGACAGGGTCTAGTATGATAGTTTTATTGGCAAGCTTCCATTGTATGGTCTACCTACTGGTATCTGCGCCTGGACCTCAGATTTTCTGAGTGGCCGATCGATTAATGTAGTAGTAATAGTAGACGGCTGCTCGTCCGACCAAATGGCTTTAAATGCCAGAGTCCCTCAGTCCCCCAGTTCTCTCCGCAACTCTATTCCTGCTACATTAATAATCTGCTGAAGTCCGGTATCTATGGGTACGCAGACAATATTGTGGAGAGTTACGCATCCAGCGCGCGGGTCAGTACGGCACAGATGCGGTCTTTCAGAGAGGCGATGGTCGATTGTTTGAACCTGTCCTTACAGGCAGTCTCCAATTGGGGCGATGCCAATATGGTCAAGTTAAATGTGACTAAGATCCAGGCCTAGCTACCTCCGACTTTCCAGGGTGTGGCCGTGCCGATAACTGACCACCTCGAGCTCCTTAGGATCACCTTAACGGCTACTCTCAACTTTGATTCTTAAATCGAATCATAAGCCCAAGTTGCCTCAAAAATGCTTGGTATTTTAGCGAAGGTGAGACAGTATTTCAGCCCGGGACATATGCTCAACCTTTATCAAGCACAAGACCGTTCGTACATGGAATACTGCTCTCACCTCTAGGATGGATCCGCCAAAATACCAGCTAGAGACACTTGAGGTGATAGAGAGGCATGCCAAGAGGCTCATAAACGACGATGATCTGGTAGACAAAAAACTCCAAAACCGCAAAGTGACTAGTTTATCGACTTTTTATCGGATACACTTTGAAGAGTGCGCTGCCAATTGCACAACTTAATTCCGCCATCCCCGTTTTTCTATCAATCGTCGAGGCGCACATATTCTAGGTATTGCTATATGATGGACGTTCCACGTACCTGGACAAAGCGGTTCGACTCGACATTCCTCATTCGAACCGCAAGGAACTAGAACATGCTTCCTGAGTCTGTGTTCTCCGACGAGCACGAGAAAATTTGTGTATCGGTCGCAGTTTTTTGAGGAATAGAGCTAAATTAGATTTTGTACTTAATCAGTACATTAATCTGGAAGTTATATCAAAAAATACTGCTTCGAAAATTTTTTTATGGGTTTTTTTTTTCAAAATTTTTCGAATTCTGCTGGACCCAATTGGTTTAAATTTTCAAAAAGCTTAAGTTGAGCGAAATCCAATTGAATGCCATCGACCGCGTTTCGATCGGTCAAGCGGATCAAAAGTTATGAGATGTTTACATACAAACATACACACATACACACATACGTACATACAGACATACTCAGGTCATCGTGAAAATATTGGGTAAAGGTTCTTAGGGCCTCAAAATGTGAAGATCTTAGAAAACTCTATTTTCGAAAATCGGAGCAAAATCAGTGAGTTCCTTATCCACATACGTAGCGAAAAGTTAATAAGTCGCCTCTGCGGTCTAGTCTGTGTTGACCACATGAGGTTCCAGGTTCAATTCCCGAGTCGAGCAAAATTGTGTTTTTTCAGTTTTTTATCAATACAACCTTGCCCGGCATTGGATAAATGCCCGGTTAGCGATAAGCTTGTCACTTGTCACATTGTGGGACAAAGCATCATCGACTAACCGTAGGTTCTATGGTTGTACCTCTGCCTACCAGTTTGAAGATACGGGCATGAGATACTATCGGTGATATTAACACAAAAAATACATATATAAATACTGAAAATATATTTATATATTTAATAAGGACCCAAACTCAGAAATACAAACTGGCGAATATAAATAAATCTACGCTCATCACGTCCCTGTAAAGAAACTAACCCGAGCCAGTAGTCAGGATCCCTTACCACACAAACAGCAGGATGATATCAGATTTAGTTGGGCACGTATCTACTGGCATACACCGTAGATTTTTAAATAATATAGAGGCGTCTTGTTAAAGATATTGCAAATGTGTTACTACCATCATGACAACTTAATACGTGGTAGAGCTCTTCGTAGCGGTGGGCGACTATAAAATAATAAACAATCGAAATCATCGATTTGAAGTCACACCACTGGATCAAAACCAACAACCGTTCTATATAGCAGCCACAGGTCCCTTGACTGAAAAATATATAGCAACCGTTTTACCAATAATTTTACCGTTGATGTGTTAGGAATAGGTCCTTAACTATTTCTAACACAACATCAACGGTAAAACAGTCTATTTTACCTTTGATGTTGTGTTAGGAATAGGTCCTTACCTATTTCTAACAAAACATCAACGGTAAAATAGACAGTAAACTTTTTGGTTACGTGTGGTACTAACATCGATATAAAAAACCAAAATACATAATCAGTGTCTCAAAAACGTCCTTTAAAAATAACGTTTTCTTAATTTTGTATTCCAAAAATTTTTTTTTACATCAGCTGCTCAGTGCGTATGACCGCCACGCCCCGGCTTCTTAAAGGCATTCTGGGGCACACTGTATAGATTAGAATATTTTTTCTTTCGATAAAATACGAAACAATCATCAAAACCATTCATCAAAATACACTTAGTTTCGTTCATTCCAAATTAAATTTCTCTCGTATCGGAGTGTATCATAAAGTAGCATGTTAGGCAGCCGTCGAACGATTTAATAACATTGTAATGGCCGGTAAAATTGTTCAGGCCTTGTATTTAATTAAGCTACCTCCCTTGTTGAACCCTCTTTATATATCAGGCTCGAAGAGTTTTATTATGTGTTATTATTTCTAGACTTAAATTAAAACCTTATGGTGTGAATAAATTTATCAGCAGGTTTAATTAAATTGCTTTTGCGTGGCATATTGCTTTTTAAGTAAAGAGGATATAAATTAAAATCTCACTCATTAAATTAAATGCATATAATTTTACATGGTCCTATACAATTGTTTATTTTTTGTTTTATGAAATAATCGGACGGTAAATGATGTTTTATGCAAATGTTATCTATGGTTTAGTTTAGTACCAGTTTAGTAGGTTAGTACCAACAAAAAAACGGAGGTTATCAGTTTAACATGATAACTTCCGTTTTTGTATGTTACATATGTAAAAGTTAAACGGAGGTTATCACCTCCGTTTTTAGTCGGTTGTTGGTCCCATTTAGGTTTTGGTTAAAATTTTAATCTAATAATTTTACTATTCTTCCAAATTCAATTTACTATAATCCTTTTTAGTTTTTCGTGAATTATAGCATTTTAAAAATTGTTCTTGATACAATTTACATGTCAGAAGATATTACTAATTTACCAGAAAATGATAACCATCTATCAACATGCGTTGGATTCTAGGCGAACTTTGTTTGAACACTCATCATCCTCCTTTAACTATTATAAAAATCTCTTTGGAAAAATATGTCCATGGCCCTGTGTTGTTAGTATATATATCAATAAACACGACAAATCGTGTTTATTGATATACATAACTCTGTTCGTTTAGTTAACTAACTTTATCATTAATATTTTCTCTCTTATTCTAAATTGGACCCATTTAGAATAAGAGTCTTTTGAATATCAATATTCACACATTTGTCGTTTGTTTTGTAATAAACAACTTTAAAATTTTCATTTGATAAGAAATATTAATAGCAAGTAGGTTTTTTTATATCATAAAATAGCAAACAATTGTATGGTAGAGTTCTGCACTGTCTCGCCCGGGGCCTAGCAGCCACGATGGTAATGACTCGTATAGCCAATCGGTTGCCTTTTACGACCTGCCTGAAATCGTCGTCGGTTCGTTGAAATTAGTCAGAACCTACACCGATTAAACGTAAGAGTAGTGGTTTTTTTGTGTATTTAGTTTTAGGTTTTTGTTTGTTACGTACTGACGTTTTGTTTCTTAAGCTTATATTTTCTTACTAGCTGACCCGGCAAACGTTGATTTGCAATAAAATGTTATTATACACACTCGTATAAACGTTCCTCTAGAATCACACTACCTATAAAAAAAACGCATCAAAATCTGTTGCGTAGTTTTAAAAATCTAAGCATCATAGGGTTTAGCGACAGACAGCGGAAAGCGACTTAAAGGAACTACAGAAAACAGAGCGACCATAATGTACCTCAAACAACAGAATTTATAGACGATAACTATATAGTTAATAGATTTGTAGCCAATAAACTTGAAATGTTTGCAAGTCATAAAGATATGAGTGAAACTGCGATACGGTGGAAAATATTGCATCGTTATTTTTACATTAAAGAACATTAAAGACCGCAGGGCGCAGATAGTAAAGAGATAACTTAGTCAATTACAACTTGAAATGGTTGCATCAAGGAAAAGTATATTGGGAATATAAAGAAATTGTAGTCGTTTCTAGGATTCATGTTCAAGTCATTATGAAAACGTAATGAGATTGATGGTGTTATTTTTCTGTAAAGTAAGATCTGTTTTAATAGAATATCACATGTTAGTGTTGGCCCTTTTTGAACAATAGACCAGATAGTTTTTTTTAAGATGAAAGAATGGGAATATAAACAGTCTCGAATTGCTTGCGCAAAGAAAAAATGCAACGAATTCTACGGACGCGTAATTTTGAATACATAGTACTATTTTATGTTCTTGTACTCGCGATAAATTGAGAAAAATATTTTTTAACAATATTTTAGCCGTATTCATTACGGTGGGTCAATAGAACAATTTTCAGTCAACAGAAAAGTTTACTCAATGTTTTGAGGTAGATAGCCCACTGGTTTTTTAAATAACTAACCAACCAACCAACCAACCAACCAACGAAAAAAAAATTTTTGGTCAAATATATTTGTGTAAAAATTTTGATTAATTATTTATTTCGAACCGCCCCGTTCGAGTTGAGGTCGAGTTCGAGGTGGAGTGTTTAGCGACACTGACACGCAATCGACGGGATTCGGGTTCGATCTTCGACGAGGACAAGCATTTGCACCATCAGGGATATTTTACTCAAACACTTAATTAGTTAAAATAATTATTCCTACTTTAATTATTCAATATTTTTATTGAATAATAATTCAATATTTTTATTGAATAATAATTCAATATTTTTATTGAATGATTAGGTTAAAACTTAAGTAACAATTTTTTACGTATTCGGTATTAGAATTGAGTACAAAACCCTCCTTCTGTATATACAATCGTTTACCAGTCAACCTATATATATATATATATATATATATATATATATATATATATATATATATATATATATATATATTTGTTACGCACAACAGATTTGTACATAAAATAGTTTAAGAAATACCCTACATTTGGCGATTAATATGCTAACACGATGTGCTATTTTACATGGACAACGGCCCTTTCTTTAAATGTTAGGAACTACCTTTACTAATTAAACCACGTAATCAATTATATTACATTTATATTTCTTTTCACATTGCTATTATCACTAACAAGTAACAACCTTATTTTAACGAAATATAACAATAAAATACATTACCTTAATTTACTTATGCACGCTCAAGAATGATCTCAATTCTGTTACTTTTACAGTTTACTGGAGGCCAACTGTTCGGCACGACTTGCTCTTTCGAGCGTTGTCGTCCATCTGCCATATCTTTAACAAGTTCCAACCGTCATCCCCACGTTTGGGGATACCAGTTAAAACAATAATTCTGCCCACTAAATATAATTTCAGGCAAAATCCCGCTCTATTAAATAAAACCTAACACTCGACCATCCTGACCTCGTGCATGTCCTCATGCACGCTCTCTTACTTAAACCTAACACTTGGCCTCTTTAGTATTTTTTCCATTTTACATCTATTTTCTTATGTTACATGAAATATTTTAATTGTTACAGATCGTACAATGTTAAAAAAAATTACAATATTCCGCCATATTGATGGCATGCTATTTTATGTTATGTGTTTACTAATAATTACCAGTGACTAAAAACATACATGTAAGCCTTAACTAATAATCAGTAATTACAATTGATCAATAATTAAATGGAACTACAATGTAAAAAGAAAAATACTTTTAAATATGTACACTTACATCTTTTTTTTTCAATATTTGCTTACTTACTTAACTATTTGCTAGAATACTAATTACAATGTTTAATACAGTAATTTTACAGACATTTGTATATAAATAATTACTAACAACTAAATCCACACATAGGCGTAATATATTACTTATAACAAATAATTAGTCAATAATTGAGATTGAACTATAATGTAAAGCGAAAAATATTCTTTAAATATATCTACACTTACGTTTTGACAGTTAGCAGAGCTATTTACAGGAATGCTAATTGTAATTTTTCAATGCATCAATTTTTATACAAATTCATATAGGTAAGTACCAATAATTATTAGCCACTTAACCCTAAAACCATACATATAAACCTAATACATCATAAAAATTGATTAATGAATGATAACAATTGAACTATAATAAATGCAAGTTAAAAATATCTTTAAATGTGTCTACCACTTGGCTCAACATTTTTTTTTTATCTGCCTAAAGCTAATATTGACTTTAATACAATACAATGGATATCTAATTAGCAGAGCTATTTACAAGAATGGTAATCACAATGTTTTAAACCGAGTTTGTATTTTGTATACTGATAATTACCAGTAACTAAAACCATACATAAAAACCTAATAAATTATAGCAGTTAAATAATCAACAATTACGATTGATCAATAATTAAAAAAAATATCTAAAATATCATAACACATCCATTCCATTTTTTTTAATTTTTATTTTCTAATTGATTCTACTTAACGGAGTTATTAGTAATTAATGTTTTAATACTATGCACATATAATTCTTTTTTACAATTCCTTTTCTGTTTCCCTTTTTACATGAGGAATATTCTTTGCATGAATTAAGAATACTCGATTAATACATGCAAATATTTTTAATGAATTTTCATCCCTAAATGTTTACTTTTAGATAGAGCGTTGTTGTACGTCTTTATTATCTTTGCGTTTCAATTTTATTAGAATGTATTATAAGATTTCCTATTCATAGTAATTTCCGTAATCATTTAATGTACTAAGTACATGGTACATTTAGCTATTATATAATATAATTGTTTATAAATATTGCCTCATGGAAATGTACATGCAACAGGTGTACACCTAACAATTAAATCAATATAGAATTAAAATCGATCTACACTTGAATTTAAAACAAAGACATTTTTTTTTTCTTTCATAAATTTAATTTAACAAGTATATAATTTAATAACCAGATATTTTAATTAAATTTCAGCTCTTTAAAAACTTACGCTTCGGATATTTTAATTACATATATTATTAATACGCTAATAACAATATGATTTATAGTGGTAATATGTAACTATACGTTATTAATTGTTAATTAAATTAATTATTTTTTTTAATACATGTACAAAAAAAATATCGTTTAACAATGTGATAAAATAATTTGGAAATGAAGCCAATAAAAAAATCTATACTATGCAAAATATTTTAATTTATTAATAAAATAAATAGTCCCTTTTTATAATTCAAGGTCCTCGTATTCTCTAGTAATAATTTTATGTCACAACAGACTCGGTAAACCATGTAAGAGTAACTAAGTTCAAAGTGATAGAGGGACATCATAATTTAAATCACTAAATTATTTAATGTTACAAAACTGGCGTTTAAACAACTTTCTTCTTTTTCTAATTTGTTCTGGCATTTTACTGGTATTTCTTGATGTAAAAGAATTTTAAAATAACTTCAATGCTCATCAAATGAACATCTCAAACAATCCAGACAATATAGATCAGAATCTCCTTTGATAATTTTGGCAGATTCTTGAATATACATAACTGTCAAGGTCAATATTATAATAAAAATAAATATATAAATTCTATCATATATTTATTTTTAATATGAGTATTCTCTCTACAAAATATTTCACCCGTATCTCTTATTCTCTTATTATACAATCACAATATTTTAAACCCTCACGGCTGAGGCTGAGGGCCTCATAACTATGTAATACATGTATCCACTTAACATTATAAACTTATTTTTCCCAAATAAATTAAATAATAATTATATTCCAATTTTTTTCCATTCATCATAATATACTATTGTGACTTTCCCGAACTACAAACTATATTATGTAATTCCTCCGTCTATGTTAGTGGCGCGAGTCTTCCTGCCTCGCGACCAAAACCATAGTATCATACATATCAATTATATACATTAAATAAACCAACCCCCATAATACTGTTGGGTCTTACGACAGTAACCATTGCATATTTTAAGTTTTATCATATTAATCGTAATCCTCCCGAATCACGAACATGTCACATTTTCAAAAAAAAATTTATATTCACCTTTCATTGTTAAAAGCCATTAATTAATTCTTATATTGATTACTTATTCACTTAATATGAATTCAAAGAAAATCATTAAATGCTAACTTTATTTTACCATTGAAATAAACAATCGTTTTCACCAAATTTATAATAACATGTTAAGCTTTAACTTGGCATCATCTATTAACACTTGAAAGAGATCGATGTAACGTATAAAGAATTCCCTCCTATTTTTTGCCATTTTAGTTGAAAATAGTTTATGATTATTTTTTTTTTACTTCTTTTGCCATAACGAGGAGAAAAGCCCTGGTTCAATTGTGAAGTCCCGTGTGTTTACTCTGATGCATCAATCACAATTGTCTAAAACCTCTTACCTAGTAATAGTTGATGTCTTATAAAATTTAGCCATTCTCTAATCTTTTTCATTCATTTTTATATCAGAAGAAAATTAGAAAACGATATCTCGCAAACATTTTGCATTAATTAATAGAATAAATCCGAAGAATCCGAATGCCTTTCATCGTTACTTTAGCTTTGCACCACACTGAATTTTAAAATAGTGGGATAGCAAGAGATTAAATAGTAGACTAGCCACGGTACCTACACATATGTGGTTACAACAATTTTGTAATTGGTCGATGTGTGTTGCAGAAATCAATAAAAAAAAACAAATGTAATGTCCTTACTTGGGAAGCAGATTTTTCCTTTTTTTATGTCCGTTATAGTACGTCAAGAAGTTTCCATCGACATACTGCTAGAGATTTAACTTAAAATATTGGCTCCATTTACTACAGAGAAATATTATGTTCCTAATGTTTTAAATTGAATGGAGCCAGAATTTCCGAAAATACTTTTATTTCTTATTTCATCCAACCCTTCCTATACAGCTTCATCTCCTTAATGTTATCTCGTTGTCTCTAGTATAATTATTTATTATGCTATTATTTGTTATATAATAAACTACTAATTTTCATTTCTATCTGTTATCTGTCAAATCTGAAGGATATGAGGTTTCACAAATCCTTTGAAATTCGAAATGGGGCCAATAGCCAAATTTCAGTTTTTAATGACATAAGTGGTGGAGAGATTGTTCGAACTACAACGTTTACCTACTGTAGTTATTACACTGGTTGTCTAGGAGTTTACGCGATACATCTTTACTTCCGGTTGATATCCTATACCACACAGACATTCGTAACAAGTTGCCGTACCATATTGTTATACGAGAGACAACAGTAGACCCAGCACATATACTATGTACTGTGGGGTTTTTTTTTAAATAAGTATCTGCCAACGCTTGCAAATAAAAATGTATTTATATATACTCGTATATATTATTCTTATAAGATGTTGAACATTAAAGAAAACCACCAGATGGCAAGGCTTTAAATCACGCAATCTCTGTAGCAATATACCATCGTTGCCTAGTTTACTCCCATCCCAAAAGCAGTTGAATTTGTACTGCCGGGTCATAAATAGGCAATAGTGGTGGCTCAGCTAAGATGTATTTCAAATACCTAAATGGCTATTCATGCTCGTCATCTCATCCATTTGTGGCATCCATTTTCATAATTATATTAAGGAGACAAAATAACGAGACCTACAAATATACCTATAAATACAAAGATTGTATGCATTGTAATTTAATCACGGATGAAGTTGCTTTTAAGACAAAACTTTAAAATTCACAGAATACTTAGGACCGTCGTTTACCGTTAGAAATTTTAAATATTATAATTATCCTTCAACTAATAAATCTCACAAGAAATATATTTTGTAACTATATTTACAACATTTTAATGTATAGAAAGTAAAATTTGCCTGTACCATTATTTCAATTTTTTTTTTTCGTATTCTATGTAATCATCGATTGCATCAGATTTTGAATTTGGCTCATAAAGATAGCTACCCCGAGTTAGATATTGTAATAGACATAAGGAATTTAATTAATCAACTGAGCTTTTATACTCTGAGCTAAGATCAGTCTTAGCTGTAATTGATACCACGTCAGGCCCAGGACTAAAATCAATACACATTTTAAATTTATGACTAACTATGACTATTACCCTATACGAGGTTAAACAGGATTACTCAAAAATAAATGTAATTATTCTGGGTTTAACCGAGTGATTTTTTTAGTTTACCCTCCAACTGAATAAACATAATTCTGTCTTTTGTATCAAATTATTCTAATCTACGGAACCTCTCAACTTTAAACAAAAACATTCATTTAATATCTTAATTCAAACGTAATATAGGCGGTCATAGAAACGGATACTAGGCGGTGACGGATTGCCTACTGATACTGACTGAAGTATTAATTTCGATAATTAAAATATCTGAAGGTACACGTGTTCCTAACGTCACCTCTATTCGTAGTCCACTGCTTCACATCCATTTTGTTGGGAAATTCAACTAAGTCTCCTAATAATCCTCCTTGTTGAAGCATCAAAGTTTTTTTTTTTTTTTTAGTGGCAAATTAAGGTTACCTCTCTGGTATGGACTCGTACTCTGTCATATCCGTAGTAATTGACGTTCTGCTTACACGAGGAAGACAGGCTCCGTTGACGGCAAAGGCACTCATTATGCGGCTCGATTTTCATTTTAAACACCTTCATTTTCTCGTTACCACGTGATCGCTCCTATGTTACGAGTGATCTTTCATATTTTTTTTTTATTGCACATCAGGTATCTGAAACTTAGAACGGCAAAGCATAGTATATTCTTCGTACCTACATATCCATCAGCGTACGTTATTTTTAAAGACCATTGGAAAAAAAGAGAGAAAAGAAAGAAAATAAATTGACTTCCAACAACTACATAAATAGTAAATTTATATCAATTTTAAAGCAATACTTGGCGATTTAATAGAATATAGAATAGAATATTTCTTTCATAAAAATCGGTTACAAAAGTGTTACAAATTTCTAAATCACCATAGTCTACCGGTAATGCCGGTGTGCGAAATTATAATAAGTCTAGAAGTCAAAAATACTTTTTTAAATAAAACCTTTTACAAGCCATTTTGACTCTACTGCCGGATCGAAAGGATCGGAAGAAAATAAATTGACTTCCAACAACTAAATAGTAAATTATATTAATTTTAAAGAAATACTTGGTGATTTAATAGAATATAGATGAATAGAATACTTTTTTTTATAAAGATCGGTTACAAAAGTGTTCGGAAGAAACTCAGCGGGCTTGTCATTTATTCGTATCTTTTTTTAGTAAGATATTACAAAATGTTTAATTTGTAAGTATCTGATTGTTACAGTAAATATAAATCCCATGCTTTCCTGTTATTTAGATATTCAGATATTTTCTAGTAACCTTTTTTTTTCACAATTTTGTTTTAACACATTTTTGAAATTGTCAACTGATAAATCTCTAACGGCATCAGGCAGCGTATTGTAAAAGCGTACACTTTGCCTACCCACCCATAAAAGAGTTGCTCATTCTGTGGAGTCGAGATACATGCACAGCAAGATGGGAGTGAATATCAATGTTCTTTTTAAATAAGCAAATATTTTTACGTACATACATCAAGTTTTCCAATATATACTGAGAAATTACAGTTAAAAAAAATTGATATTACAATATTCATAAAATCTTTTTATTTTTTTACTAACCAAGAAAAATGTATTAAAATGAGACTTACGAAATATAAAATCGATATGAGAATGTTACACTTTATATTATATACTTTATATATATGTCACAATTAATATTGGTAATCTAGTTATTTAATTGAACTTTTAATTTATACAAATTTGAGGCTGTGGGTAATTTCACTTCTGATATTTAAGAAATACCCTACATTTGGCGATTAATATGCTAACACGATGTGCTATTTTACATGGACAACGGCCCTTTCTTTAAATGTTAGGAACTACCTTTACTAATTAAACCACGTAATCAATTATATTACATTTATATTTCTTTTCACATTGCTATTATCACAAACAAGTAACAACCTTATTTTAACGAAATATAACAATAAAATACATTACCTTAATTTACTTATGCACGCTCAAGAATGATCTCAATTCTGTTACTTTTACAGTTTACTGGAGGCCAACTGTTCGGCACGACTTGCTCTTTCGAGCGTCGTCGTCCATCTGCCATATCTTTAACAAGTTCCAACCGTCATCCCCACGTTTGGGGATACCAGTTAAAACAATAATTCTGCCCACTAAATATAATTTCAGGCAAAATCCCGCTCTATTAAATAAAACCTAACAATAGTCTATATTATTTTAATATTCAGCCGTTAAGACTAGATTTAGTTATAAATATTAGGTTTGTTGCGAATATCAGTATCAGCATCCGCGAATTAACAGCATTGACTTTAATATCAGCATCAGCATCTGCATCAGCAACGATCGGTGCTGATTTTTTAATGCTGATATTCAAGTCGTAACATGTTCATTGGAGGACCCACCTAGCGAATTTTTTTTGTAGTTTTAACATTACGTATTACTGATTATTATTGTCATGTTCATAGATATATTAAACGTCTATATACCTACTCAAAGGTCATGTTATAAAAATGCTGATGGTTATCTTCTTCTTTATAAACGAACCGAGAACTTGAAACGTTGTTTAGTTTATTATTATAAAATAGAAATGATTATTACAAAACATTTGTCTTATATAAAAGTATACTATTGATTCAAATAGAGTCGTAGTATATTTTGTTTTATTTATTTATTTATTTATCATAAGACAGCAAATAAGCAGATGGGTCTCCTGATGGAAAGAGTCATCCATCGCCTACAGACACCAAAAGTGTTAATGGTGTATTGCTATCTTGTGGCGAGGTCTAATGCCACATGCATTAGTTTACCGGCTACCTTACTCTACCACCTAGTAGTCACAATGGTAGTGACTCGTGTAGCCAATCGGTTGCATTTTACAACCTGCCTGGCAGAACAGCAGTTGACCTATTCTTCAAAGGAGCCCGGGACCAACACGAGGAGAGATGTTCTACACATTATTTAGCAAATCGGATTCGTTCGTCTTATTACTCTCGATGCGCTAATACCAAAATATAGTCTCAACTCGATTTGGGCACGAACTGTACTTATTTATGGTCGACTAAATTAGTATGGCAGTAATATTACTGAGTATATACTCAATACTCAATATTTTATTGCATATTATTGGTAATATTATTTGCAATATTGCTCTATTAATAATATTGAGTTCTGCATTGTCTCTCCCGGGTCTGGTATCACCGCCTTACCTTTTCCTGCCGCAATAGCGTCAGTGTTTGCCACTGTCTTATTCCGGTTTGAGGGGAAGGTAGCCGGTAAACTTATTCATGTGGCATTAGACCTCGTCACAAGATAGCAATGCACCATTAATACCTTTGGTGTCTATATTTCCATCAGGAGACTCATTTGCTTGTTTGCTATGTTATGATATATAAAAAAACAAAAAAAACATTGACTTCCAATAAGCAAGTATATAGTAACTGCATATAAATCCTAAAAAATGTACCATAATATATGCCGTTACACTTATTATATTTACTAAACTTTTTAGGCAATTTTAATTGATCCTAACTATAACAACCGCAAGAGCACGTACTGTTGATTTTTAGCAGTAATTATTAGGAAGCAATATAATACTACACATAAGAACCGTAAGAGCTACTACCTTTGTTATCACTAGAACTTCGTAAAGCAATCTATTCGCTATAACCGTAAAACCACTTATTCTTCTTATTAATAGTATTTTTTTATATCATAAGATAGCAAACAAGCAGATGGGTCTCCTGATGGAAAGAGTCAACCATCGCCTATAGACACCAAAGGTGTTAATGGTGCGTTGCTATATTTTGGCGAGGTGTAATGCCACATGCATAAGTTTGCCGGCTACCTTACCGTCCAAACCAGAACATGACAATGACATACACTGACACTATTGCGGCAGGAATAGGTAAAGCGGTGGTACCAGATTCGGGCGAGACAATGCAGAACTCTACCACCTAGTAGCCACGATGTTAGTGACTTGCATAGCCAATGGGTCGCCTTTTACGACCTGCCTGGCAGAACGGCAGTTGGTCTATTCTTCAAAGGAGCCCGGAACCAACACGAGGAAAAACTAATAGTATAATTCTTAAACGATATTTAAGTTTTCTAATACTATTATTAACCAGAAACCTCAGTTTAGTTGTATTTGCTAAGAGCTTAGTGTGATAATAAGCCACAGGCATACACGGATTTTACAGACGACAGTCATACCTGCAGTTACTCCTATAATGTGTAGTAAAAAGTATCTACACGTCCGTATCCCCGAAGAGGTAGGCAGAGATACCAGTGCACTCACGATTATCCGAAGATACTTCCCAATGTGATAGGTGGCAAGCCTATTGCCAACCGAGCACTTATTTAATAACACGCAACGTTGTTTTTACAGGAAACTGAAAAAACACATTATGAATTGACCTACCCTGGAATCGAACCTCTACACCACAGGGGCGATATAATGTTGATTATTTCTTTAAAAAATATCTAGCAGTCTTTGCAGTAAGTGTTCATAGCGCATGTATTTTGTATACTTTTTACTAAAGAGACCAAAGTGTATTGTAATATTTATTACATTAGCTTACGACAGCCAATTTGTGGATAGCAACAAGAGAAGGAGGAGAGAGAAAAGCAAGGGGGCGACGCGGCGGCGTGTGAGTTGAGGGGATAGGGGCGATTGGCAACGTGACTGTTCTTTATAACCAGTATGACGAGATTTAGCAGAGTTCTGAGAGTTTAGCAGAATCTGATCCCAAATTTAGTGTCTAGCAGGTTGTTTCTCAAAATGCAGCAGATTCTACTAACTGCTTCTCAAAACGAATAAGAAGATCAGGAAATAAGGTGTTATGCGGTAGTTACGTTACTGAAGTTATCTCATTATCATAAAAAATACTGTTTAATGTGTGCTTTAGTACATATGCCTAGTCCCTGCCTAGTCCTTTTTGGTTATTTTTAGTGTTGTTTTTCAAAGAAATTACTAGGGCAAATTACTCTTTTATGTTGTTTAATAAAAATGTCTTTTCATTCAGTTATAAAACTAATGTTATTAGAATTGTTCTTAATTTTTTATCTTTTTAAATAAATTTTCTATATTTCATACAAGTTTTATATTTTTATTACAACCATATTTGTCACTGCGTAATCATATTTAACGTAGTTATACTGTGAACAACCTAGTAAACTGTCCAATTATTTCCAGGTATTACGCAGTAAGTAACATTTCCTAAGCGTAACAATCGTAAGTACTGGTATTTACGGTCGCTATCAGTAGCATTCTTATGGTTTGACCAAGGAGAATATTAAGAATAAAAACTTTTTCGCTTTTTTGTTGGAAATATACTTCTTAATTTTGATTAAAAATATTGAATTATGTAGAACAATACATTAGTATTTAGGTAAATTAACATTTTGTTTCAATGTCTTTTATAGATTTTTTGTAGCGTCAAAAATAAAAGTACAAACTTTAGGCGCGATTTTCTCAGTTTCACCCAACATGCACTTACGATCGACTTAGCAGGGTAGATTTGCTCACACGTAAACCGAGCATATAAATCGTGCTAAATTGTTAAATTTTCAATAAGAAAGCCAATTATTTTAAAATATTCAAAAGATTTGGTAGATTTAACTTAACATTGATATTCAGTTTTGGTTCTCCTTATGCATAGATACATCCTAGAGACAACACAGCTATCATTTATTATGTGCGTAGTTCAGATCAAATCAATGTCCCGTTTTAAGATTATTTTAATCAATACGGTCACTTTAATAATGTGCCAAGCATGACACTTGTCTTTTTACCACAGACCACACAAATAATAATAGACACGCATAGATATATCAAACGTCTACTCAAAGTAGACACGGTGTTGGGAGTAAAATGCTAGCCGCTCATGCGAGCAAATGTATATAAATGGTAAACGCTTTTATTTTAATATTATTTTTATTTATTATATCGTAAAAAATAGGTTAAGTCTTAAGGAATACCTCTGATTTTTGTTTCATCGGTAAGTATTATAACTCTGTATGCTCTGTATTCTGGCAGTAAATTCAAACGACACTAACGATCTAAGAAATTGCCTTGAACGGCGTATCCAGTTTAATCCATGCTTTTTACGCATTCGCAATACTACATAGGAACATTTTTTTTATCGTAACATATCGAACAAGCTAATCACTCTCCTGATAGAAAGAGACAACCATTGCCAAAAGACTCCAGAGATTTTATTGGTGTGTTCCTATCCGTGTGGCAAGGAATGCCAAATGCATGAGTTTACCGGCTATCTTACCCTGTAAACCAGAACACGACAGCAACAGCACCGAGGCTATTGCGGCAGGAATAGGTAAGACGGTGGTACCAAAACCCAGGCGACACGTTGCAGAACTCTAACCAACTAGTTAGCAGTCACGATGTCAGTTGCACGTGTTAGCCTTTTCACACCTTTTACAAGATGCCTAGAAATAACGCAATTTATATATTGTTAAAAATTGACACGGATCAATATGTGCCAAATATAAATATCGTATGTTAGGTCTTCGCAAATGTGTGAAATGCTGCGCTTCATTGGATTCTAATATTGAACTTATCTGACTTTATTTTATATAATGAACATAATTATCTGAACAAGGTTTTTAGGGGAGTAAAAAACCGACCAAGTGCGATTCAAGCTCGCGAATGAAGGGTTCCGTTATCATTACCCAAGTAGCACGTTAAGCTGTATATAGGCTGCATTTAGGTTCATTTTTAAACTTAAAGCTGTATACGAAGCCGTACAAAGGCTGTAGAAGCGCTTCTACAGCCGATATAACACCAAAAAGGGCCCCAAGTTATACAGCTTATTGCGTTATATAGGCTGCACAATAGCTATACAAGCTGTTATAAACTGTACAATGGCTGTTATTTGGTGTATAAAGAAACTATAACACTAAAGATACTCTCTTGTAACTGTCTTGTACAGCTAAGAGTTAAATAGGCTGCACAATAGCTGTACAAGCTGGTATAGGCTGTACAAAGGCTGTTATTCGGTGTATAAAGAAACTATAATACTTAAGATACTCTCTTGTGCAGCTAAATGTTCTTAATAGGTGTTTGAAAATGATAAAAAGTAACTAATCTGTTTTTGATATTGTATAACATTATATCTGCAGACGCCATAATTAAAAATATATTAATAAACGATAAATTCTTGGACTTGGAGCAGTATTCAAGGGTCTATTCAAAGTGCAAATTCTAAATGACTGTGAAGTCGTGTATGTTTTTCCTCAAAATATTCACGCGCCAACGAAATAATCAAGATAACACAAATAAAATCATTGCGAAATACGGTAAGTGTTTGTGTTTAAGGTTAGAATATACAAGTATTTATGGTACAATATTGTATATAAAGGCATAATGATCATAATATAAGTTGCTTGTCAAGATATAGATTTAGCTATTGCTAAATATATCTTTTATTTAACAATATATTTCTTTAATGTTGTTTTTAATACACAATAATGGCGGCGTTTTGTTATACAGCCTAAAGTGTATTTGGAGGGTGATATACTGCAAATAGCTGTACTGAATCTCTTTTTTGTTCTATTATACGGCTATTGGCTTTTAATTACCGTCCAAATACACTTTAGGCTGTACTAAGTCCCTATATAAATCTATTGTACAGTAATTGGCTTTTAATCACTTAACTTATGTTTAGAGATGCGTACAAAAATTGAAGAACCCTAAATACAAAACATATGTTTGTCACTTGATTTCGCTATTGTGTTGTATTGACGTCGGTCGTTTGACTTTACAACTAAACCAACTTATTGTTAACTATAACTTATGAGACATGTATTTCAATCATGTTTTACTTTATTTTTCAGGGAAATATGCCTTATAAAATAATAAAAACAATTGAGAGAAGCCAAAACCGTATTTGTATTGTACCCAGTTTGTGGGAGGATAAAGGTGAATTATAATGACCAAGAAAACAACTTGATATAACTAAGTTGATCAAGAACGAAAAATCAAGCCCTTTAAATATTGGTCTATCACAAAAATATTTTTAAGAAGAATACGTTATTTCGTGCTTGTGATTTAATATTATTAGTTCTTCAAAGAGAAACACATACTCTTTTGCCTGTAATTGTATCTAAGTATATAATATTTTTAAAACGATTGTAAGTATACATATATACAGGGTGTTGCAAAAGTGGTACAGTAAGCCGCAAGGGGGTGGCTCAGGGGGTCATTCTTAACAACTTTTGTTTAACGACTTTTGGAAATTCGCGAAAAAAATATTGATTCTCCATAGAAACTTTGTTGGTCACGTGACTTTTCACAATGGAAAAACAAAATTGTTTTTCGGGAATTTTCACAAATCGTTGAACAAAAGTTGTTCAAAATGACCCTCTGAGTCACCCCTTTTCGACTTACTATACCGCTTTTGTAAAACTCCGTATAGTAGCAAGTTAAAAATAAAAAAATACATATTTTCTCAGTGTAATGATTTTTATTTCTCTTTTTAACTCTTTTTTATATATTCTTTGAAGAAGAGACCAATTGTCTTTCTGCCAGGCAGGTCGTAAAAGACAACCGATGGGCTATGCGAGTCACTTCCATCGTGGTTACTAGGTGATAGAGCTCTGCATTGGCTCGACCGGGTCTGGTACCACCGCCTTATCTATTCCTGCTGCAAAGCGTCAGTGCTAGTCACTGTCATGTTCCGGTTTGGAGGGTAAGGTGGCCGGTAAACTTATGCATTGGGCATTAGACCTTGCCACAAGAGAGCAACGCACCATTAACATTTTTGCTGTCTGTAGGCGATGGTTGATTCTTTTCATCAGGAGACCGATCTGCTTGTTCGCTATCTTATGACATTAAAAAAAATCAGTTATTGTAAATTACCAACCAAGTAACCTTAATGAAGAAGATAAGCCTAAAAAATAATAAATCAGATAACCTACAATCACTTTTTAATGTTTTTGTTACGGAACCCTTTTCCTTGAACATTAATAAAAATGACGATTGTAGGTTTACCTGAATTAGTAATTTTTCAGCTTTATCTTCATCACGATTACTTGGTTGGTAATTTATAATATTTAAATATTCCTTTTCAATATTCCGCTTGATTTTTTCCACATGATATCAACTATGCAGATATAAAAACAGCAAACAACAATTTTCTCAGTAATACAGCCTTGAGCTGTACTATAGCTGTATATGCAGATTTTTTAACACCATTGGCTGCATAACAGTCTACAATTACGCCATAAATATTAGCTGTAGAACGGTGATTGCATATCCCATTTTACAGAAACAAGCGTTGAGTGATACTATAATAACACTTAAAGCTGTAATAAATTCCCGTGCTAAACAAAATACAGCTAATGTACAGCTTTAAGGATTAAAATCAGCCTAATGAGTTACAAATTGCTTAAAGCTGTACAGTAGTGTATTAATATTCAGATATAACGCCTAAAGCTTACGCGGAACTCTAAGAAAGCCCTTGTACAGCATTAGGCTGTATATAAACTCATAAAGGTCTCTTATACCGATAAAAGCATCTTTTTACACCATTGTACGGCTGCAATAGAACTTTAAGTTCTATATGAGCTGCTTTATGGGTATTAAACATGCTTGATTGCTGCTTGGGTATCTACAAAAAAGGCAAAAAATCACGTTGTATCGGAGCCTCTAAATGTTTTTTTCTGCTTTCAACCGACGACTACCCACCGACCACACAGCCTAACTGACTGGACTGTGTGGTCGGTGCGACTACCCAAAAGGAGGAGTTTCTCAATTCGGCTGTATTTTTAGGGTTCCGTACCTAAAAGGTAAAAACGGAACCCTATTACTAAGCCTCCGCTATCTGTCCGAATGTTTTATGTTTGTGTTACCTCAGAAGTCCGTCATTAATGAATAGACCATGAAAATTATTTTTGTGTTCGAGTATAATCGTCGTGTGGTCCCATTTTAATTTGGTGAAGATCTGATGCAGGGTTCCCGAGATATAGAAAATAGGAAGTCGCTTGCTGCAGTTTTACTGCGTTAAATCATTATTAGTAATGATTTTTGTTATAGCGGCAACAGTTCATCATAAGTGAAAATTTCAACTTCAGCAGGCTATATATATATATATATATATATATATATATATATATATATATATATATATATATATATATAGCTAACCTCTGTCACGGATCTTGAGACAGACAGACGGACAGACAGACGGACGGACAGCAGAGTCTTAGTAATAGGGTTCCGTTTGTATCCTTTGAGTACGGAACCCTAAAATCTATAAAGACGCCCGATAATATTATATAAAATGCTTGAAAATAAAAAAAAACTATAAAACATTATCAGTATCTTATAATACATACATTGATGTAAAATATCAATGAATATGTAAAACATTATACATTATAATATATAAAATATTAGTATATTATAATATATATATATATATATATATATATATATATATATATATATATATATATATATATATATATATATATAATATAATAAAACATTATTTGTAATAATTGTTGTTATAACGGCAACCACAGACCACATGAGGTGGCAACAGTTCATCATACGTGAAAATTTCAACTTCACCAGGCTATATATAGCTAGACGCTATCACGGTTCTTGAGGCAGACTGACGGACGGACGGACAGCAGAGTCTTAGTAATAGGGTTCCGTTTGTACCCTTTGAGTATGGAACCCTAAAAATCTATAAAGGCGCCCGATAATATATAAAATGCTTGAAAATAAAAAATCTATATCATCACAAAACAATTTTACTGTGTCGGCAATATTTATTACACTAATAAGTTGGTAGCTCAAGCGACGAGCGCCAAGTCAATAGCGCCTCGTTAAAACTTGTACGTTGAGGCAGTATCATAAACTTCACAGACAAATCGTATAAATCTGAAGATTATACGACGATTGTTTTTAGAAAATCAAGGTAAAAATAAAAATTATAATTACGCCGTTTTCCTTACTAGTTGGAGGAGTGAAGAAAAAGTTAATAGACTTTCTGATTTATCAATATATGTGACTCGTTATGAAACGTCAGTCCACTCCACCACCAGAATATGTACTTTTTACCCCGTGTTGGTCCCGGGCTCCTTTGAAGAATAGGCCAACTGCCGTTCTGCCAGGCAGGTCGTAAAAAGCGACCGATTACCTAAGTGAGTCACTACCATAGTGGCTACTAAGTGGTAGAGTTCTGCATTGTCTCGCCCTGGTCTGGTTCCACCGCTTTACCTATTCCTGCCGCAATAGCGTCAGTGCTAGTCACTGTCGTGTTCTGGTTTGGAAGATAAGGTAGACGGTAAACTTATGCATGTGGTATAAAACCTCGCCACAAGATAGCAACGCACCATTAACATCTTTGGTGTCTATAGGCGATGGTTGACTCTTTCCATCAGGAGACCTATCTGCTTGTTTGCTGTCTTATACTATATAAAAAAGACTACTGAGATGCAAGAATCCAAATTAAGGCATCTTAGGAACTGAATAGGCTCTCAACTATAACACGATGTAACAAAAACAAATATTACAATACTACTTTGCAATTTTACATCCTAGGTGTCAAGAATTAATATCCGCAACCCGCAAGCTAGCGCAATTATTTTGTGAATCCTCCTAAACTAAGTATCTACGACTTTTTTCATAAGATAACATAAGAAAGCAAAAACCCTCGTATTTTCCCATGTGTTGGTCCGGGCTAATTTGAAGAATAAACCAACCGCCGTTCTGCCGGGCAGTTCGTAAAAGGCGACCGAATAAACGTCCAGCAATAGATCTTACTACCATTGTGACTGTTGTACTAGGTGGTAGACTTCCGCAACGTCTCGCCTAGGTATTTAACTCCACCGCCTTACCAATTCCTGCCGCATAGCGTCTTGTAAATATCGTGTTCCGTTTGAAGGGTAAGATAACCGATAGACTAAGCATGTGGCATTGCCGTCCCGTCACACGGATAGCAACGCAGCATTAACATCTTTAGTGTCTATAGGCGATGGTTTCTCTTTTTCAGGATAGCCACCTGCTTAATTGCTTTCATATTATATAAAAAAACACATGGTTTCTCTAATAACAAAGGATAATCATCACCAACACTCCCCAAAACATGTTAATAATTTTATGGAGCTCAGGAAGGCAATAGTAAATAACCAAATTTCACTTCTTCACAAGCAAGTTTATTTTGCACTTAATTCACGTATACATTTTATTTTATTTTATCTTAAATAAAGTCTTAGCAATTATCGTCACACTTTACTAATTGACTACAAACTGACAGAGTAACAGTATCACAAGAGACGACTTTTCGACTTGGCGGTCCGCTAGCGAATGCACTGAATTTTATATACTCTCTAACCCCCACCATTGCACAGTGAAGTTGTTTCATACAGACATTAGCCACAAACAAAAGTCAATACAGTTACTCATTTATCTTAGTTTGTAACAGCTCGGCCATCCATTGTACAACGAGCCCCATCGTTGATAACTTTGTAGGTATAATTTTTCTAGCTCGATTTACAATAATCAAAAACATTAACTATATATATATATCGGCGATGAAAACTTTGAATATCTATAATTTAATACTAGTTAAATTGTTAGTTTTTAATCGGTTGAATATAAAAAAAGACATTTTCATTAATTTATAATTAGCTATTGAATCAATGGGTTTTGAGAGGTGCCAACTGAATCGATACACTGACGAGACAGCTACATGTCTCAGTAATTCTAAATACAAAACTAGATGGCGTTAGGTTGGTAACTCTCAAACCCAAAAACTTTAATTAAAACAATTTATAAATGTTAATATTAGATTTTAGCTATTTTTATTTATTGTCTAATCAAAATAATTTGTTACAAATATTTAAATTAGATCAATTGCTATGTAAAATAAGAATTGGCGCTAGTTGTGCGCGCCAAATAGTTCCCGCCGGTAGCCATCTTGTTTTCTTGCACGACTGCGACTAGTCAATTCGTTTTGAACTTTTAAGGTGGAAACAAGTGTCTAAGATACTGGCGTGGACTTGCTATAAATAAAGCGTTATATATTTTTTTTAATAATTATAATTCAAATTCGAAAGTGAAAAGTTTACCTTTAGAATAGAGTATTTAAATACTGTGGATAAAAGAGTAAGTTTATTTTGGTTTTAATTTAAATATTTATATAGTTATGGTTTGCAATTCAAATAATTTTAAGGATCTTTTAGTTGGTTTATTGAAATTAATTTTTGAAGTAACTTTAGTTAGTTTAATAAATTTAAGAGTTAATAATTTAGTATTTAGTTTTAATTATTTAGAGATTTGTGAATCATTATTATAATTATAAATTGATTGAATTTTATTGGTTTTTAGGCCAAATTTCATAGCACTAATTAGTTTTAAGTGAAAAGAGCTCGGATAACGTTGATAATAATTTACAAATTAATTATATAGTTCTTAATAATAAATTTAATAATTAATCGTTGCTTTTCTAGTTTCAAGTTATAGAGTTATCATAAGTATAAATAGATTTAAATTCGTTTGCTTGGTTTCTAATTTCATAACGGTAATTAACATTGAGTGCTAAAAGTGTGGATGATGTCGGAGACACCGACATCAGCCCTTTTTAAAAAAAAAATACTTCCTGGGTATATAATATCTATATTTTTATAATATATATATATATATATATTTCTTTGTATTAGAACACAAACATTCATTTAACTATACTTATAATTTCCTTAATATTTATTACGCTCGACTTTACTGCGTATGGTCCATGACAATGACCGACGCCTTCACGATGATTCGAGCCTTAACTATACCAGTCAATGACCTAGACTGGAATACGGATACTCTGACCGGTTACCTTGGTCTATGTAAACATATTTCCTGGACACACAATAATCCATGACATTGATATTGTGTATCCACTTAGTTACAGTTACACAATTCACAATTTGTCTCGTCAACACATTTTAAATCAATTCGCGGATCATTAATTTCCTTCCTCATTAATTTTAAATTGCTATATAACATAACAGTAAGTACATGCATTTTATTCATTAGCATTATTTGTCTCGCTACCTTCATCTTCCTCACTTTCATCATCATTCTTATGACTTTCATCTTTCTCACTGGTCTCGTTCTCACTGACTGATTCATGGGAGTCAGACGTTGGGTCATTAAAACTAAGCCAAGGTGATATTTTGTCCAGGGACACAATAGCCTCATAGCGTCTGCCCTGTCTAGTAAGTGGTGTATCCTCAATTACGAACCTGTCATTTGGCAGGATCTTTTTTATTCTGTATGGTCCCTTGCACTTAGGCTCCAGTTTCTTTGACTGGCCCTCAATACCTGTTACCGCTCTTATTACCCTAACAAGATCTCCCTCAGAAAACATAACACCCCGTTTTCTTTTTTTATTAAACCTTTCTTTATCTTTGTTCTGTTGTTCTTTAATCAAGTGTTCTACATTTGTTCTCATCTCTGTCAACTGACTTTCTGAAGTTGATGGTACTACTTCTGATATAACTTCATTTAATAGCCCTTGAGATGGGTTTATAACATTTATACCGAACAGCAGTTCGGAGGGGGTCTTTTTAGTAGTAGCATGGGGTGTGGTATTAATACCTAATTGTATTTTTGCCACGTGTTCATCCCAACAGCCATTAGGCTTATTGTGATTCATGGCTCCTAATGCTGCTAGTATTGTGCGGTTGTAACGCTCTACTTGCCCGTTTGCACGTGGTGTAGCAACTGCATTATATATGTGTTTAATGCCACTAGCCTTAATGAAATTTTTGAAGTCTTTACTTGTAAAACTACTACCTTGATCCGTAATGAGTCGACAATGTGTACCAAAGTAACTAAAATGTTCACGGAAGACTTTAATAGTAGTGGAAGATTTTGTATTTCGCACTGCAGTTATATTGATGTATTTGGTAAAAGCGTCAATAATAACTAAAATATAGGTATTTCCACGTTTTGTTCTAATAAACGGCCCGAGGTGATCTGCATGTATGGTGTGGAATGGTTTGCAGATCTTGGGGATTGGGTGTAGTTCCCCAGCCTTTAGTCCACTGGGTAGTTTGTGATGTGCACATTCAATGCAGGACGCTACATATTTTTTTATGAAGCGCCGCATTTTCGGGAACCAGTATAGCGAAGAAATTCTTTCAAAGGTTTTTTCAAAAGCGAAATGACCCACATCATCGTGATTTGTTCTTAAAATCTGCCATCGAGCACTTTTGGGTACAACCCAGCGTAAGACGTCTTTATCAATTATGCGATATAGCCGTCCATTTCTAATCTTATAATTATTATAAATATCAGCGGCATCTTTTGTAATAGGATCATTTAACACCGCGAAAATTCTTTTGAGCTCTTCGTCAGTTTGTTGAATAGTAGCTATCCAGTCCTCACTGTTTACAACAAGTACATCAAGGATATCTTGATTGACAGTATTCTCTTCGACCGGGGCTCTACTGAGTGCGTCAACGTGCGCCATCCTTCCTCCCGATCTATACTCGATCTCGCAATCATATTCCTGAAACTGCACCCACCACCGAGCAATGCGTGGTATCAGGTCACGCTTAGTTAGCGTAGTGCGCAAAGCATTACAGTCAGTTACGATTTTGAATTTTATTCCTAATAAGTACACTCGAAATTTGGCTAATGAGGAAATGACAGCAAGAGTTTCGAGCTCAAACGAATGTAAGTTTTGTTCATCGACCGTCGTTTGCCTGCTATAGTAAGCTACTGGCTGCAGAGACCCCGCCCCACCCAATTGCAGCAAAATACCGGCAATACCAAATTTACATGCATCAGTGTGAAGCTGTGTCTCTGCATCCGGCCTATACAAGGCTAGTACAGGGCGTTCAATTAGCGATTTCTTTAATTGTTCAAATGCATTAGACTCCTCTTTGCCCCACTTCCACACATGATCCTTCTTCAGAAGAAGAGTCAAGGGTCGCGCTATAATTGCAAAATTCCTGACAAATCTTCTAAAGAAACTGGCCAGACCAAGGAACCGTCTAATTTCGTGTACATTTTTTGGCACAGGAAAATGGGATACAGCTTCTATTTTGGAATTACCTGGTTTTATTCCAGCATCACTTACTTCAAATCCTAAATACTCTATTTTGTTAAAGAAAAATTTGCATTTGCTCTGTTTTAGTGTTAAACCACCTTCTTTTAACAATATCAACACTTCCTCTAGTCTTAAAATTCCCTCTTCAAATGAACTAGCTGGTATTAATACATCATCCATAAATACTAGGGCATATTTTACCCGTGACTTGTGTAAAATTTTATTCACTGCTCGTTGAAAAACGCATGGTGCGTTCACTAGCCCAAAAGGCATTCTATTATATTCGTATTGCCCATCTGGTGTTACGAATGCTGTTTTGTCACGTGAACTTTCGGCAATTGGTATTTGATAGTACCCCGAATACATGTCAAGCGAAATGAATAGCTTACTCCCTGCCAACATGTCTAATTGGTCCTCTATTCTAGGTAACGGATAGTGTTCTCGAATAGTTTTCCTGTTAAGAGCGCGGTAATCCACACATAATCTCTTATCCCCTGACTTTTTATTCACCAACACTATTGGGCTTGCATACGGGGAACTAGATTCTCGAATAATATTAGCGTCTAACATTTCTTGGATCATATTTCGTACGCGTTCGCGTTCGGTGCATGACAATCTATATGGACGGTATACTACTGGTTCGGAATCTTTAAGATTTATCACCATTTCAGTTGTCGTAGTGTATCCTAAATCCTTCAAATTAGATGAAAAACAATCTCTATATTTATGTAATAACGTTATCAAAGTTTGTTTCTGCTCAGGTGTAATGTTATCACCACACTGAAATGATGATTCATCCAGAGTTTCCTTAGTCAACTCCTGTACAATATTAATTTGTAAACATTTGTCAAGATTAAAGCTACGAGTCACTAGATCACCTTTACGTATAATTATTTCTTTATCGGCAATATTTTGTAATAGTAAGTTTCCCAGACCATCCTTAATTTGATATTCTCCCGGTAACAGATAATGTTCTGAACCCTTAGAACCCCTGATTGTACCATTTACATATACTTGCCCAGTATAATCAAAAGGATACTTAACGGGGATTATTTTTAGTTGACCTGGCGCTATGTTTACGTCAGAAATACATGACAGGGGAAATTTAATACTGCCATCTTGTGGAGTATCCGCATTTTTAAATATTACGTCTGTAGCTGTCTTAATTATTTTTATAGACGGTCTTTCCGTAAAAGTATGTCCTAGCAATACAGGAACGTTTATGAAATTATCATTAACGATTAGTACTTCTACATCGTGCTGTACAATCCCCTGAATTTCTATTGTGACAAAAGTTAAGCCCACTGGTTGATAAGGAACGTTCCCTAAGCCCTTAAGTAATGGTAACTGGGCAACTTGCCATGTTAAACCTAATTTCAGGGCATCAGTTAGTCGGATAAGGGTGCAATCACTTCCGAGATCAACGTGACATTCTACGATATTATTATTTAGTTTAATAGGCATTTTATATTTAAGACTTGAATTTTTGGTACAATTAATCTGCATTACAGTCTTAGATAAAGCCTCGGCTGTGTGACCCCTATCCCGTTTTGGGCAACTTTTCTCCAAATGTCCTAATAAGTTACATTTTGTACATTGTATTTTAGGTTTACTACACTTAAAGAAAGGATGCCCTGTTTCATTACAATTGTAACAAACCGTACGACTATATCTTGAACTTGACGGGGTATTCTTCGTGGTTGCCCCTATGCCTTGCGTGGTTTGAGCGACCGTACGTCTGTCCTTATCCTTTTGTTTAGAATGATCAAACATTCCCTTCTCTTGTCCAAGCTTCACAGATTTAAAAAACTTTAAAACATGTTCTGGTTCATTAAATTCGACAGCTTGGGCCCCTAATCTTACCCCACGATCATCGATGCCAGCTATTAAGCAGTCTACGGCCCGCTTACCACTAATTTGACAACGATTCAGTAAATTCATCTTTGAGTAATAATATAATTCAAAAGATTCACCGTAGCGAACCCTCTTATTTAACATTTCAGTAAGTAAATCTGCATAATTTTCTCGGGTTGGGAATGACTCCTTGAGTTTATCCTTCCATTCAGACCAAGAAAATAATACTGTAGGCAATCCCTGATACCAGGATTTTGCCACTCCACTTAATTTTGGTAATGCATAATGAATTACTTGTGTATCACTCCATCCGTATATCTGAGCACATTCTTCGATTTTATTTATCCATGCATCTACTGTCTGTTCTTTGGACATTGGATCGAATTCGGGTAAGACGTTGTTGAGCACAGGGTACTTGTTACCTTCAGTCCCTTTAATATTCTTTATAATTTCTAGAAATTCTTCAATAAATAAATTTCGGTCAACATACCTTCGTGAACGTTTTGACCTACGTTCGCTTTCTTCAGAGCTGCTGCTGCTACTGCTCCGCTCCAAACGCTTCTGTCTTTTCCGGCACTCTCGACGTCTTCGGGTCTCCCGCCCACTATCACTGCTACTAATGCTGCTAGCCCGTCGCAGCCTTTTTCCACGACGATGACCCTTTTTAGAATGCTGCGTTAGCGCCGGAGTATTACATCGAGTGTCATTACTTCTTGGCATCTTTGCTTTAGGATTTCTGGCGTGAACAGGCAATTCACGGCTCCAAATTGCCTTGTAATCCCACTTCTGAGCTTTTATGGAGCTCAGGAAGGCAATAGTAAATAACCAAATTTCACTCCTTCACAAGCAAGTTTATTTTGCACTTAATTCACGTATACATTTTATTTTATTTTATCTTAAATAAAGTCTTAGCAATTATCGTCACACTTTACTAATTGACTACAAACTGACAGAGTAACAGTATCACAAGAGACGACTTTTCGACTTGGCGGTCCGCTAGCGAATGCACTGAATTTTATATACTCTCTAACCCCCACCATTGCACAGTGAAGTTGTTTCATACAGACATTAGCCACAAACAAAAGTCAATACAGTTACTCATTTATCTTAGTTTGTAACAATAAGGTGTTGCTATCCATGTTATATGGATACCGCACGCATAAATTTAACGGGTACTTTACCCTTCTATATGAACTAAACAGTAAAAAGTACGACGTTGTTGCAGCAAAATAGTTAAAGTGGTGAAAATTTTCATAACTCTGTCACCTTGTTGTCACTTACGATAGTATATTGTGGCACAAAATGCTGGAGACTAGCCTCCAATAATAGTCTTCAGTATTCTCTGATTGTAGTGAAGGGTTATCCCTTAAGGCAAGGCAGATGAAATATCATCCAATAAGGCCGTATAATGTTGTTGTAAATTGCTGACGAATATAAAAAATAATGGTAATGGGAACGACAATTTGACAAATTTTTAATACCCAAAACTAATATCTATTAAACCTTGAAACACTTTGGTATCAATATTTCATTCGCTAACTAAATTAAACGCGTTTTAGACATGGACAATTCCGCTGGAGAACGATACTCCATTTCACAATAATTTATATATAATTTACTTTGGTCATTTTGTTTAATGACGGTAACATTTATTGTTTATTAAAAAAGTGTTTTGTAAACAAATTTTAACGTAAATTATGTTTGACTATTACAAATAATATATCAATTTAATAATTTTTTGTAGTAATATTCAGCACTTAAAATATGTTTTTCTTTGTAAGTTATATTTAATTAAGTTACATTGTTTAAAGCAAAGGTTCCCAATTTTATTTGCTCATTGACCAGTTACATGCGGGTTCTAGTGGACCCCCTGAATCTAAATTTCTATCATACTCCCACAACATAAGAAAAAATATGAAGATTAGATCTAACTATGGAAATTTGCGTAGACGTAGACGTAACGTTGACTCCCGTCGAGTCTCCCGTGGATCCCTGGGGGTCCGTCCACCTGAACCACTTTGAGAATCAGTGTGCTTTAAAGCCACATTTTTTTGGGCTCTGCGTGCAAAAGTCAGAGCACAAAATTTTATCTCTTGTATATCAAGAGATAAGGTTTATTTTAAAGTTAAATCTATGGTTGTGGAGTTGCAACACTTGTCCTGTGGCCGCCATGTTGTGAAAATATTTTTGACTATATCGGATAAACTATTTGACTCAAAGAAAATTTGTAGGAATACTTAAAAAAGTATCATCACGCCTGGTTCCCTTGTGAGGTAGGCAGAGTAAACCGGACGTCTATAGACTTTCCGGTTCACCGCTGTTCACTGGTTTGTCGGTTACATGTTAGTGACATGAGTGATGATCCCCGTCGCCGCATTTTAACGACCTGATAACGATTAACGACTATTTCTAGCGATTATCGGGGCCGAGGTGAAGTGGTAACACATCACCCCGCCAGTCTCCGAGCTGCTACAAAAACCTCAATATCACTTTTACCCGATTCAGGGCTCCAACCCTTACCTCTTGATTTGAGCGGTTTACGCTAACCCCTAGACCACGAAGCAGATATTATTTGTTGTAAATGAAATTTCTAACAACTTTAGTTTTGTAATTTTAGTCGTAGGACCAAAAATAACAAACTTACTAACAATAATAGTTAAAATCTGATTCACGAAAATTGGATAATAACTTTATATTCTTGACTCTACACTGCAACAACCAGCCGATATTTTCAAATAAAGTCACGAAAGTTAAGATGTAGTTATTTAATTTAAAAACAAGATTGCGATTCAAAATAATGGTAAAATAGAATTGTAAAAAAGTTTTATTAAGTATAACTATATTCACGCCCGTATCCCCGAAGAGGTAGGCAGAGGTACAACAAGTGCACCCACGATTAGCCGACGATACTTGGTCCCACAAATGTTATAGATGGTCAGCCCCTATCGCCAACCGGGCTCTTTTTTTCAATCCCGGGTAACGTTGTTTTTGTCAGAAACTTGAAAAAACCCATTTTTTAATTGTCCGACCCGGGAATCGAACCCAGGACTTCATGTGGTCAACTCCGACACCGGAGGCGACTTTTATTCTTACATCAAATAAAATCAATCAGATGGCTCTTCTGATGAAAGAAATAACATGCGTCTATAGACACTAAAGATGCTAAAGCAAAAGTTTACTAGATTTCCTACCAGCCAATTCGGAAAGCGAAAGTGAAATGCATACGTAAACACTATTGCTGCAGAAAAATGTAAGGTCGTAATAATAGTTCTAACTTCCAGGCGAGTCGTAGCAGAACTCTAGGTTTAGTCTTTGTTCGTCTTTTACTAAGTGAATGGCAGGAAGACAGATTGTTTGAAGACAGAATGTCCTAGCGAATTTGGAAAATGCCAAAGCTAGTTAAAATTTTATCATTTAAGTACACCCATGGGCGTACCCATGTTCTGGGCCAGGGGGGGCAGCCGTAACATTTTAAGACTATATTTTTATCTACAACAGTCTATAAATTCCAGGGGGGGGGGGCAGCTGAACCTTCCTGCCCCCCCCCCCCTCGGTACGCCCATGAGTACACCCTTTGTGTACAGGCAGAAATTGCATATCATGGTTCTAATATAATAAATTCATGAACCGTATTCATGTATTTATGAAAGCGAGCACAACCTTTGATATTATGAAATAGAATATTGATTATCTGTTTTCTATTTAATAATACTAACGATTTCTCTCTGGTCAATACACGACTGTTATACTCTGTCACAAAACATTTTCAATTTAATTTACATTCCCAACTATTTTAAACTAAATAAACTATGACTCAGTTTGCCATTAAATTACAATAGTTAAATAAACTAATGTAAGTAAATAATGGCGAGTTTATCTCTAAAACAGTAGCAGTCGTGGGACTGCCGATAGAAGTGAAAACGGAACTATTAAGTTGAGAGTAATTAAAACTATATGCAAAACATAGCTATAGATATACTATTATCATTAGCATGTCGGTGACGCGAACCGAGGATTTTACCCTCTACCAAAACGCTCAACGCGCCTAAAGAAGTTTTCACTTCAAAAAGATTTATACTTCAAAGAAATTTAAGTACTAACTACTTTTTGCAGATCACTGCATTATAATATTTTTTGGTGAATACCACAATCCAACAACTTATTTTTCCGGAATAAAAGTTTTTGCTATTCCAGATCATAATCTACATGTGTGTCAAATTGTATCCAAATCGATTCAGCCGTTTTTGCGTGATACTCAATTACGCTAATATCCATCTATACATCCAAACTTTCGCATTCATGATATTAATCTATATTAATATTATAAATAAAAAAGTTTGGATGTATAGATGTTTGCTAATCTATCGCGAAATAACTACGTCCCAGATCGTTCTTACCTGGGTTGGGGACTTTGTGCAGAGAAGTTTTCAGGTTTTATAAAAAGACGAACGTCTGGTGAACGCGAGATCTTACTCTATATGCTGTCTCTTAGTGCTTTCATTGGTAAGCAGTTGACCAGGGAGACACCCAGAATTTTACATGATAAAACTTTTTAGTCGAAACTAGTTTATCACACACTTGTACTTTTATTTCACTATTATTATACGCTAAATTATTTAATTTTATCGACCGGTTTCGCTTTTTAAAGCACCTTCAGGACGTAATATTACTTTATTTACTCTATTAAATTCTTTACTCTATTAAAGAATATTACGTCCTGAAGATGCTTTAAAAAGCGAAACCGGTCGATAAAATTAAATAATTTAGTGTATAATAATAGTGAAATAAAAGTACAAGTGTGTGATAAACTAGTTTCTACTAAAAATAATGGAATTTAACCAAGTGCCGACGATTGAAAGTGTAAAATCTATGATAAAAATTAGTTGACAGAACTACGACGTGTAGAATTGAAACTTTTACTTAAGATATTGACGCCTTTAGGCTTTTTCAGCTACTTTAGAATTGACACCTAAGCTTTCGCGTCTTTTTTGACACGAATATCCATACTTCCATACTTATATTATAAATGCGAAATTAACTCTGTCTGTCAGTTTATCTCCCTGTCTGTTTCTTCTTCACATATAAACCACTGAAATGATTTGGATGAAATTTGGTACAAAGATAGTTTGAGACCCGAGGAAGGACAAAGGATAAATTTTATCCCAAAATTCCCACGGTAACGGGAACTATGCGGGTAAAACTCCGGGATTATCTATCTTTTAAGGCGAGGTCTTTTGACGCACGCCAATTCTATAGAAAATGGGTGGCGCGGTATGTTCTGGAACCGCTGGGAAACGTGTTAATTTTCGGATAAATAAATATAGGACTTCAGCTGAAAACCAAAATTTAGTACATTCTTTTTTATAATTAAAACTAAATATAAAAATCATGTGGAAGATTAGAAATATTATTAACAAATTATTTGTTTTAGAGATTTTTTAGCCTGTTTTCGGGATTTTTGTGTAAAATACGTTCTATCATATAATAACTTAACACATTCTTTAGATAATATATTCACGTATATCGTGTAATTTTTGTAAATTTGTTATTTAACAATCAATACAAAAAAAACGTGATTTAGCAAACCAGTTTTTTCCAGTTTGTCCCAATGCCTCGCCTTAAACCTTTTCCCACGCGGACGAAGTCGCGAGCACAGTTAATTAAGAATAATTATTCATCAACCAATCGTGATAAGTTCCGCTAAACCTTGTTAATAGAGATATTTATTTGGAAATACAAGAATAAAAATGGCAAGTTTAGTATTAAACGAATATGTGATATATTCTGCCTAGATAATATGTCCAGTACGTTCTATCAATACACGGTAATATATAAATTTTACACTTTTGTTAGTGTAAATTGTAAATGCCTGAAAAGGTAACTTTGTAAACATTGCATTGGCAAGTCCACAGAAAAAACAGTCGAGAATATTCAATTCAGTGCAGAAGCATTACATTTTACGTTTTCATGGTTGGCAGCAATTGTTTGTGCTTTTAGTCCACAGTACAAAAACTTTTTTATTGCATTGACTCGTTTGGAGTCAATTCAATTATTTAAGCTTTAGAATTTGTGTAAATGTTAATAACAACACTCGTATATTCAAATAATATGGTGTATCTAGAATGCAGATATGTTTAACCGATGTGGAGTACTCATGTTCCCCTTGAGAGAGGAATTTTATATTTAAACTAGTAATATCAGAAAAAGCATTGAATGTGATAATTCAGTTTTGCGTGGTTAATGTAAGATTAATGAAATAACATATATAAAATAAGTAATGTGTAATGCGTGTAGAGGGTCCGAAAAAATTGTGAAAAGGACGGAAATTACATGTCAAAGATAGTCTGTAAGGCCACAAATATGACAGAGTTGTGAAAAAGAGAAGGATACGCCTTGTTCAACAGCGGGTCTCTACCGTAGCTAATTTAAACAGCATAAATTGCTGAAAATTTAATTTCTTAATATTTTCTTGGTTATTTTCTTTTTTATCCTATTTTATTCTCCAGCTTGTCACAGGCGGTCAAAACTTAAATATTTAGCTATAATTATGAATACTAAGTTTCACCACCTTATATATTTTTTATTCTTGATACCGAAACATTAATGCCTCTATTATATTAAAGTTTAAAGGCTTTTCACTAAAGATTGCCAGTAAAATTTGATATATCTCGTGGATAACAACACATCATTTATAATTTTATATTAGTTTATTTCTGGAAAAGATAGCTAGGCCGAGTATGAGTATGCTGGGCTCATATTTTGTTTGGCAATAGATTGGCTATCGTTTACATCATAGGCCTTGAAACTGTAAGGTAATGAAGGGTTCACTAGTTACAACTCTACATACCTACCTCATCAAAGATATGGGCATTACATTATTAAGGTACAAAAACTTTTTTATAATTTTTAATTTGTGCCCTTTTTAAGAATAAATCACTAAAGTTCCTGCACGGCATTTCATAAAGGGTGAACGAAAGCGAAATGTGTGTCGATTAAGTTTGTTTTTTATATCATAAGATAGCAAACAAGCAGATGGGTCTCCTGATGGAAAAAGTCAACCATCGCCTACAGACACCAAAGGTGTTAATGGTGCGTTGCTTCCTTGTGGCGAGGTCTAATGTCACATGCATAAGTTTACTGGCTACCTTACCCTCCAAACCGGAACGCGACAGTGACAAAGACTTACGCTAGTGCGGCAGGAATAGGTAAGGCGGAGGTACTATACCCGGGCGACACAATGCAGAACTCCATCACCTTGTAGCCACGATGGTAGTGACTCGCATAGTCAGTCGGTCGCCTCTTATGACCTGCCTGATAGAACGGTAGTTGGCCTATTCGTTAAAGGAGCCCGGTCCAACACGGGGGAACTCGGATTTACCTACAAAAGCGTCGGCGCTTATCAGTATCGTGTCCTGGTTTGAAATCATGGTAGCCAGTAAACTTACGTATGCGGCGTTACACTTCTAATACACGAGTAGCAACGTATCAGTACAAGCTTTGGTGTACATATGCATCATTATCTTCTCAGACTCTGTAAGACATGGTCATCTACTTCAATCAGGGAATTTTTCTTTTTGCTATCGTGATATAAGAAAAGTCCCCACAAAAAAGGATGTCCATAGTGGACTATTTTCTATAATGCTTTACCGAACGCCATGAATGCTTGAATGCGAGCATTGTTCGAGCACTTTTATTCTATTACATGGCTTAAACTTTGAAGAGGGCTCTCCCGACTGGGACAGCTATAAGCACTAAATCAAAACTTTCCCGTTTCTGACTCAGTTCTCGATTACTTTGAATGAATACGTTTGGGACGGCCAGGTTACCTATATAGTATATGTATAGATAAAGTATATATTCACAAGTGACGTTATTTCCTTCTCTATAATGTGTCTAATATTTTTTATTGTAATCTCTTGGTTCTAAAGCCGGTTAGCCTATTCAAATCAAAAGGTTCGATCCCCAAGTTGGGTAAACGTATTATTAAGGTCAAGATTTTACTCGAAGATTCAAATCTAGAAACAGTTCTGAGTCTGACAGGTGATGTTACCGTCCGCTTGCCTAAGTTGTCGATCCCGGCTTTCGCTACAAATAAATGGCATTAGTTATTAGATCGATAAAATGCGGCAGTGGGATCACCGCTCATTTCATCTTCCTACAAGACCGGCCGGAAAGTCTATAGACGTTTAATTCACTCTGTCTACTCTACAAGGAAACCGGCGTCTTTAAAATATTTGTGTCATAACGTTATTTTTCGCGGTGTAGAGTGAACATTTTTTTATTTTATCAGATAGCAGACAAGCAGATGGGTCTCCTGATAGAAAGAGTCAACCATCGCCTATAGACACCAAAGGTGTTAATGGTGCGTTGCTATCTTGTGGCGAGGTCTAATGCCGCATGCATAAATTTACCAGCTACCTTACCCTCCAAACCGGAACACGAGTTGGCCTATTCTTCAAAGGAGCCGGAAACCAACACGGGGAAAATTTCTTAGACACACGAGTTCATCACATATTTTTTAAAACTCCTCGCTGTATTTTGCATTTTTTATAAACGGCATCAACAGTTAAATAACCGTCATCATTGTTGCATTGTAAGCTAATAAAACAAATTCCTAACAATTTATATATATATATATATATATATATATATATATATATATATATATATATATATATATATATATATATATATTAGGGTGTCCGTTATTTACCAAGTTGATTTTTTTTTTGCGGACGCCCCCTAGATTTTTAGTTTTTGACCTAAAAAAAAATATCCTACATAAATAAGCTCTTAATTACCGAATTAAACCTTGCCCCAATCGAGTTACATTTCCCATTTAAATAACATGGGAATTTGCAACTTTTTCTTATTAATTTTATTCCTCTGAAAAAAATACCACTACGACTATTATCGATGCATATTCTGATAGGGAATTTAATGCTCTACAAAAAAGCTCTCTTATAATTTTTTTTTGAGTTCAAGATTTGGTCAACAAAAATAATCAATTTCGTAAATAACGGACACCCTATTAACTATAAACACAACTTAAACCACGAATAACTCTTAAAGGAATGATTTTATCGAAAAATTATAAGAGAGCTTTTTTGTAGAGCATTAAATTCCCTATCAGAATATGTATCGATAATAGTCGTAGTGGTATTTTTTTCAGAGGAATAAAATTAATAAGAAAAAGTTGCAAATTCCCATGTTATTTAAATGGGAAATGTAACTCGATTGGGGCAAGGTTTAATTCGGTAATTAAGAGCTTATTTATGTAGGATATTTTTTTTAGGTCAAAAACTAAAAATCCAGGGGGCGTCCGCAAAAAAAAAATCAACTTGGTAAATAACGGACACCCTAATATATATAATATATATATATATATATATATATATATATATATATATATATATATATATATATATATATATATATATATATATATATATATATATATATATATATATATATATATATATATATATATATATATATATATATATATATATATATAAGAATGCTTTTTTACTTCTTTCTTTCCTTCAAAAGTGTTTGATGTGAATACGTCTTTAAATTTGTGTTCATAGTGAGGGACAGTTCAAAAAACTAATAACAAAATTGGGGGATACAATTTGGTGTTAAAGCTATGTAACTGTCATCGACATCTGAAATCAATCTATCTAATAAAAGATACATATTATATAATTAGAGATAGATATATCGAACTTATTAAGGTGCAGACAGTAGAATTCTGACAGTTGTTCCTCAAGACAGTTGGTCCAATTCTCTTTTGAAATATAGACCACCAATCTTCCGCCCAGGCAGTTCGCAAAAGACTAAATTTGGCTAAACGTGTCCGTACCTTTGACAAGGGAAAGATAAGGACTTGGCATTAATTTCCATAAACAATCAAAATTATAAAATTGCATGCATTCCAACGCTGAACAAATAAAAATGGCTTTATCTCTGTCTAACAAATTAGAATTTTCTAATAGACAAAGCTACACAAATTTTGTCAATGTTCTAATTTCAAATCATTTAAGAAAATTAACGTCACCTTAAACAGCTTGCGGCCAAAACGCCATTACTAAAATACGCTGTTAATGTAGGTAAGTTAAAATTTAATGTCAGGTAACCCTTTGATTACAAAATATTAAATTGATTTTAGCGTTCATTTGTATTTTTCTATAATTTTAGCGTGGACCTTAAATCTAAAATAAAAACTAATTGTTAAAATAAAATGCTCAATTGCAATATAATTTATCAATTGTTATGTAGACAGTAAACAGCTGTTCTTAAGTCCGCCATTGTTAGGGACGAAATGACACGGTTTTCCCTTGGTTATTTCATATCTAGTAGTAGTTTCCTTCATCTAAGATCCGTACCAACAAAACTGGCGTCCGCACAGATACCAAATACGTCGGTGGGACCAAATATCCAGGTGAGACGTTCCCGAATTCCATTACCAAGTAGTCTCGATGAACTGCCTGCCAGAATAGCAAAAAGTCTATTCTTCAAAGGGGGTTGGTATAAAGCAACACGGGAAAATCTTCATCATATTAGTATAAATAAAGTATATTTGATTTCTAATGACAATTGCTTGAAAAGAATACTTAGCGGAGGGGTCCTGCGTTTGACAGCGACACGTGTCTATTAATAAAGCTCTCGTTCCTGTCTAGTGCCTGGCGTCTGCCGATACTGAGAATTGTTGCCGCCCACGAATTCTATTGATTGCAGTTAACTCTACGCAAAACACAGACAAAAAGTTCGTTATATACTTTGAAATGTCGAATAAAAGACAACTTAAATTTGTAGACTTCAAAGAAAAACCATTTAATTTTTTTTAAACATAAATCATAAAATAGCTGTTTGCTATCGTATGATCTCTTATGATCTATACATTCTATACATATATGATAGGCGTTTTGACTAAGATTTTTATATATATATATATATATATATATATATATATATATATATATATATATATATATATATATATATATATATATATATATATATATATATATATATATATATATAATATACCCGGGCGAGACGTTGAGGAATTCTACCACCTAGTAAAATCTCGTTGAGTGATAGATGTCCAATTTAAAGTCTGCTCATTCATAAGATAGGTACATGAATTTCAGTCTATGCGCGTTGAAAATTATTAAATACCTATTAATCGGAGAAATGTACCATTAATTGTACTTGTCACCTCTGTGGTCTAGTGGTTTGGACTCCGATGTCGATGTCGGTAACCAAAGATGTAAATAGTGTGTTGTCTTCTTCGTAATCCTTGTGTCAGGGCTTTAGTGTTACATGCATAAGTTCACCGGCTACCTTACCCTCCAAACCGGAACACACACATAGGCAAGACTTATTGGGAATATTGTAGCAATAATTTTAATGACAAAAATCATCAAGTTATGGAAAACATTACAAATTTTTTTCTTATTCTTTGGCACAGTTAAAGTTTACATTGCGGAGGACTGCAGAAACCTAACACTTTTAGGGTTCCGTATTTAACTGAAACTAAAACGAAACCCTAGTACTAAGCCTCCGCTGTCTGTCTGTCCGTCTGTCTGTCACACTGTCTGTCACCAGGCTGTATCTCATAAATCGTGATAGGTAGAAAGCTAAAATTTTCACAAATTATGTATTTCCGCTACCGCTACAACAATAAATACTAAAAAAATGAAAATATTAAGAAAATATGAATTACCCCATACAATAAACATGGTAAGGTTACTGGTAAACTTATGCATGTGGCATTGTCATCCTGGCGGGATGTATGGGAACACATCATTAACATCTTTAGTGTCTACATCCTAATCGTTCCATCCGAAGAGCCATCAGCTTGTTTGCTATCTTATGATATAAAAAAGTATACAATTATGTTCATGGCCAAAGTCTGTTGTCAAACTTAAGAGATTTTATTGCTTAGTATAATATGGTTCAATTTCAAACAGAGGGCAAATGCTAGTAGTTTATTAAAAGAGAAAAGAAGCAATATTCTGTAATTGGCATATATTGACAGCAACATGACGTGTTATCAGCCTTTATAAAATCAGTGTTCAACCTTGTCTAGTGTCTGCGAACAGTATTGCCAATAAGTACTCTAGACGCCTACGATTTGTTCATTGCTATCATGACTAGACTTCCAGAGATCTATTGAAAACATTTGGGAAAATTCCACTTATATAAAGAACTTAATAATAAAATACAATACTATCTATATATTTTTGCACATTTGGATCGGTTTTGCTCATACATACCTTCAACAACATATAATCTTCCCGTGTTGGTCCCGGGCTCCGGGCGGGTGTTATGCCAGATAGGTCGTAAAAGGTGACTAACTGGTTATACGAGTCACTACCATCGTGGCTACTAGGTGGTAGAGTTCTGCATTGTCTCGCCCGGGTCTGGTACCACCGCCTTACCTTTTCCTGACACAATAGCGTCAGTGCTTATCTCTGTCGTGTTCTGGTTTGGAGGGTGAGGTAGCCGGTAAACTTATGCATGTGGTGTTAGACCTCGCCACTAGATAGCCACGCACCATTAACACCTTTGGTGTCTATAGGCGATGGTTGACTTTTTCCATCAGGAAACCATCTACTTGTTTGCTATCTTATGATATAAAAAAATAACAGGTTCATGAAAATGCCTTAAAACTAAGCCAGTTGATTAATGTGGCAAAATATGTATCATTAAACCAATGACAATTTACTCACTAAACTAATCACACTTATTATCTAATGCCAAAGTACGCATACTGTTTATGGTAACTGTACAATATTGATCTAATGCCAAAGTACGCATAATGCTTATGGTAACTGTACAGTATTGAACTAATGCCAAAGTACGCATAATGCTTATGGTAACTGTACAATATTGATTTATGGTAACTGTACAATATTGATCTAATGCCAAAGTACGCATAATGCTTATGGTAACTGTACAATATTGATTTATGGTAACTGTACAATATTGATCTAATGCCAAAGTACGCATAATGCTTATGATAACTGTACAATATTGATTTATGGTAACTGTACAATACTGATCTAATGCCAAAGTACGCATAATGCTTATGGTAACTGTACAATATTGAACTAATGGCAAAGTACGCATAATGCTTATGGTAATTGTGTCAGTATACGATTCAAATACTCAGATACATGTACAATGTACATCTTAATATATATAAATTATGCCCTATGTTGTTTGTCTGCGATGGACTCCGAATCTACTAACCGATTTCAATGAAATTTTGTAGATATTGTTTGGTCCCACTTAAAAAATAGTCACACGTTTCTATCTCAATTAACTCCCCTTTCCCTCTCAAGTACCCCTCCAAAATATTTAATACAAGTAATTTGTATGACAAAACAATGTTTGCCGGGTCAGCTAGTATTACATAAAATACTTGAATAAATGTATTTTTAATAAACGCAGACAGTAGATAAAAATTGTATTCATCAGGAGAGTTGCTATCTACGTGTTTGCTTTCTTACCATAAAAAAATTTAAAAATTTATTGAAAATATTATCTAAAATTATTTTTTAGGATTCCATACCTCATAAAGAAAAAACGGAACCCTCATAGGATCACTTGGTTGTCCGTCTGTCCGTCTGTCAGTTAAAATTTATATCAAATACTCAAATCTATGGTCTATTTCAGCTGTGAAAAAATCAAACTTCAACACAATCAAAAGATATGAACATTTATGTAGCATATATATATATTTTTTTTTTGCTATTTCAAAACCTATAAGGTATTTCCCGTTGACCTAAAATTATGAAATTTGGTAAGAAGTAGTCTTACAGCACATATGGAAAAAATCTAAAAAAACCGTACTTTTTAGTTACATCACAGAAAAAACACGATCGAAAGATGTTATTACCGTTTATGTCGAATAATTTGCGATTTCACAAGAGAATAAAAACTTAAAGAGTACATTCCCTGGTTTGTACGGAATCCTCGGTATTCGAGTACAATTCGCACTTGACCGTTTTTTTTACATTGTTTCAAATTTCAAGTTTCCAAAAATGTTATTACTATATACTGATGCTATCACAACAGAAAATTTAAGGCAAAAGTACAAAACAAGCCCAGATTTTGTCCAGACGCTGCAGATCTAAAAGTACTAGTACCTAAAGTTATTATTCCGATCTAGTGGGTGAGTAAAGTTCCATTTATGTTTTCCAGATTCCACTCATATCAAAGAAGCAAGATTAAATGGATCTATTTCATGTATTTGTACGCGGCGTTACGATCTGTCGCCAATATTCAAGAGACACGCCGTCTGCTGTGATTGATGGCCAGGTTATTAAATAAACTGCTTTTCATATTACTTGGAGCGTATTATATTTCATTACTATATCCATGATTGATTGATTCGCGTATAAAAACGGAAACATTCTATAAATCATATGCACCATAAGAAAGATTTAATGAATTATTTTCTACTAGCTGTTGCCCGCGACTTCGTCCGCGCGAAATTCGTTTACTCCGCAAAGCTCCTCCCCCGTAGGTGATAGCGTGATAATATGTAGCCTATATATTGACCCGACCTGTTAGTAATATTCATGCAAAATTTGAAGTAAATCCATGCAGTACTTTTTGAGTTTACCCCGGACATAGATGGACTTTCCTACGATTTTATTATATGTATATATTTTGCTCATTATTTTGCAACACATAGTAGTACCTACAGTTCTAAACCAATTTATGCATTAAAACTCATTCTTATGCTTAAATCCGTTAGTGGGTAGGGAGATAAAATCATGTGCCACTCATCACAATTAGTTAAAAGAAAGTTATGATCACTTGTAATTTAATTTCACTACAAATATAAAAATCGCACTACAAAATTCACTAAAAATATTCAAGGGACAAATTACAGTTACTGATCTAACCTCAAAGTAAACAAATTATTTGCTTGTGTTATGAGTGTTAGTCAACGATACTAATACATAGAAATACATATATGAATACTAGAATATATTTAATAAACACCCGAACGCGGAAATACAAACATATATGCTCATCACATAAATGCTTGTCTCCGTTGGGGATTGAACCCGAGCCCCGTCGATTGCGTAGTCAGGGTCGCTGACCTCTCGACCAACGGGGCGGTCAAAATCGAAACTATTTCAACTTTTAAAAATCTGTAGCTTTTGTACGCGATGTTTGATTTTCATCTATCGAACGTCGCAAATGTTATCTTAGTTACGAAATCAATTGCTTGAAAAATATTGAAGTTACTTAGAACTTAGAAATATCAAAATTTTGTCGGGGGTAACTTCCGAAAGGTTGATTCACAATTGATTTTGATTCAATTTGCGGTATTTGGCACAGTTTTTTTTCGCCGTGATGGCCCCGGGCTCCTTTGAAGAATAGGCCAACTGCCGCTCTGCCAGGCAAAAGTTTTGTGTTCCGTCCGTCTAGTACAAGCACGCCCTTAAGGTTAGTGTTTGATGGTTCAGCGTCAAGCAGTAATGGAGAGTCACTAATATCGTGTCTACTACTTACTAGGTGGTAGAGTTCAGCATTGTCTCGCCCGGGTCTGGTACCACCGCCTTACCTATTCCTGCTGCAATAGCGTCAGTGTTTGTCACTGTCGTGTTCCGATTTGGAGGGTAAGGTAGCCGGTAAACTTATGTATGTGTTTATAAGACCTCGCCACAAGATAGCAACGCACCATTAACACCTTTGGTGTCAATAGGCAATGGTTGACTTTTTCCATCAGGAGACCCATCTGCTTGTTTGCTATCTTATAATATAAAAAAATGTTAATTTCTGACAAAATTCTGAAATCAATGGGTAAAATAGTCTCAAAGTTATTTTAAAATTGTAAGCTGGAACAATATATATCATATTGTTCCAGCGACCTATTCTGACTTTTTTAAATTCTTAAAAAGCTGAGTTTGTTCTCATGTGAGGTTTTTTACACACGCACATTCATAACATAACGTAAATTATTGTAAAATACAGCAGCTATCTAAGACCTTACAAATCACGATCGGATGAAAACTCGATTTTAGATAATCGGACCAAAACCAATAAATTTTTCAAACTTTTCATTTTTCTGAGCAAGAATTTAAGGCTCTGTTAATATCAGGTATACGAACGTAAATTGTCAATAATGTTACGAAAATTAAAAAAAAACAGTACAATGTACAAGTACAAGTAACAACACGTAGCCGAGATATTTACAGAATTACCTTGCGCTGAACAATGCAACTGTTTAGCAAGATAAGATCCGATGAATGCCAGAACTTTTGCGTTGAATGTAAATACGAATTTTAAAGTTTTGTTTATTCTATGAATTGTATTTTACAGTTTTGAAAGAAAACATAATTACCTATCAAGGATAACGAAGATTTTTTTTTAAGAAGTTTATGACGTGAAACACGTCATAAACTTCTTTAAATCAACTCCATTATAGTAAAATCAACTCCATGGCATTACGCGTTTGTATGCAAATATATACCATATATAATATGTTATAGATCCGCCGTTGTTTGAGGGATTAAAAACCCGACTACACGGCTCAGGTTCGATTCCCGACAGGAATTAGTGTGTGAATATCTGTATTTCTGGGTTTGGTTTTTTAAAAATATTTCTTTGATGTCCGCCTCTCTCAAATCTTTTGGCCTAAATCAGTTTATATAGATTTATGAAGCGCTCTTATCTCATTACGCTCCGAGCGAAACCTTTAGAAAAAACCACTAAACACGTCTATTAACCGAACCCTATTTTTAATCCAAAAAATAAAAAAAAATATTCGGGCTTAACTCCATTATATTTTTGATTTTTTTTTTTGTTTAAGAGATTATACTTCCGATTTGGTCTAATATAAAATTGGTCAATATCTGATTCAGGGTTCCAGAGAATTTATAGGAGGTTGGAAGTCGGTGACTGTTGTTTTACTCAGTTTAAATTATACAACTACTAGGCATCCCACGACAACTTAACTTTTTGTTATATCATAGCAACAGCAGGAAAACAAATAGATGATGTCCTTAATAAAAAGAGGTAAGATCTTTGACGTATGTAGGTATACGTCAAAGATGTCAGTGGTACATTTCACAGACAGTACTTATGTACTTGGCAAATATGGTTGCACACGGACTGAAACTCGACAAAGTTACACTTTGGTATATTAGTAAACTTTTCACTTTTATCACTGAACTGGATATTTTTCTTTGTTCATTTTTTTTGCCTTATTTGACATGTCAACTCTAAAAATGTCTACAATATCAGAGAATTACTCTCCAAAAATAGCAAGAAATTCTGGTGTATAGTAACTTTTACACTGATTGTTCCTTTAATTATACTTAATGTTTCTGATTTAAAAAGTAATTAAATTTCCCTATTTCCGCTTACCAGTAATCCTAAAATCCTCCGCAATAAATAGAGCAAATGTTTTCTCTACTTCATTTATTTGACTAATGGCTCCATTTTCGAAGAGTTATTCATGGCAGTAGTACAAAATTTGCGTAATGACGCCCACGAACGCTTGACTAATGATAGACTTGTAATTTGCAAGGCCACGTCCCGTTGCGAAGTCAGAAAACAAAGAAATATTTCATTCGTGTAATGGATTGAAGTAAGCTCCAAACTTTTCACATTCAGCAAGTTTTCGAGGAAATTTATCTTAAGAGGAGCAGCGCAAATACATCAAACTCGAAGTAATTTTAGACACTTGTTTCATGAAAACGTTTGCGAGCAGTTGAAGTTAATTGTGTAGTGTGTAGTTGAGGCTGCGAAGATTCCTCTGGTTTGCACGGGACAAAACAACCGCACCTCATATTATTGGCAAAGTTTTTGATTAACACGTTGTTTGTGGAAACTACATTATACAAGATTTGAAGAAAGTACTTGATATTGTTACTATATTAATTGTCAAAAATGAAAAATAGTATAAATTTAAAATGTCTGACAAAACTTTCAAAACAACATCAAACTTAAGTAGAAATAAAACGATTGTACAACAAAAGTTTTTGATTAACAAGTTGTTTGTGGAAACATACAAACTTTTAGAAAAGATTTGATATTGCTGCTTCTTTGATAAAATGAAAGTTTGTATAGCGTTGAAAAAAATTGTCAGGCAAAAGTTTGTTAAAACGACATTAACAATTGCACTATAAAAAGCCCCCTAGATAATATACTTTGAATGATAGACGCCAAGCCTTTAGACTTTCTTCACACAATTTTTTAGCATACCTACATCCTATTATTTCATATTAATATTATAAATGCGAAAGTTTGTGAGTATGTATGTATGGATGTTTGTTACTCTTGCACGCAAATACTACTGAACCGATTACGATGAATTTGGTATGTAGATAGCTGAAGACCCAGAATAACATGTAGGCTATTTTTTATCCCGGGAAAAATAGGCGATCCCGCGGGATTCACTAAAAACTAGTCTATATAGTCTATATACTACATATAATAAAATTAGCTGCAGCGTGCAACCCGCTGCATTATAAAAGTTTTTAGTGAATCCCGCGGGATCACCTAACTTATCCGGAATAAAAAATAGCCTATATGTTATTCTGGGTCTTCAGCTATCTACATACTAAATTCATCGTAATCGGTTCAGTAGTATTTGCGTGCAAGAGTAACAAACATCCATACATACATACTCACAAACTTTCGCATTTATAATATTAGTAGGATCGTAGGAAAGTCAAAACTGTACATTGAATATTTTTTTAAAAGAATACATGGGGCGTGATCTACAATCGATATTGAAGCCAAAACTATAGTTTTTAGAATTTTTGTCCGTTTGTATGTTTGTCTGTATGTATGTCCGGGGTAAACTCAAAAAGTACTGCATCTGCTTCAAATGATCTACTTCAAATTTTGCATGAATATTATTAATAGGTCGGGTCAACATATAGGCTACATATTATCACGCTATCACCTACGGTGAATGAGCTGTGCGGAGTAAACGAAGTCCGCGCGGACGAAGTCGCAGGTAACAGCTAATATATGATAAATGTATATTTAGAGCGACGCATGGTAACGTCTGAAGCAGTATTTAATGTAATCACTTAGATCAAAATATATATCTAAGGACAGACATGCATATGCACATAAATGTAAGAACACTTACCACCATTATATTTTAAACCATAATATACGTTAAAAATTATTATACGTTATGAATTATAGCAAATTTTATGAATTATGATGATTAAAGAAATATTTATAACAAGATTAAGTTATTGTATTGAAGTAATCACATATAATAGGTGTAGAAGAGCGGGACATCCTAGCGTATATTATTTACTTAAAAATATGTCCCAAAAATGGCATGTTTATAATGGAATACCTTTAAATTTATAAATCACTAGCTGCACTGTGCAGCCCGGTGCATTATTAAAGTTTTTGGGAAATCTCGCGGAAAAAAGTAATTTTTTCGGGATAAAAAGTAGCTTTTGTGCTATTCCAGGTTATCATCTACCTATGTGCTAAATTTCAGTAGTTTTTGCATTCACCCAAACATCCAACTTTCGCATTTATAAATATTAAATATAGATTAATATAGATTCCTATTTCTAAGATAACGCTTAGATTTCTTACGTTTATCAAATGCCTTTCCAAGAAATACACTTGTTTGATTTACCTATTACACGTAGACTAACAAACCTATAAACACATAATATCTAGCAAGGGAGCGTAAAAAGGAGTTTATCTTTTACAAAAAAACATATTGCTCCCCCAAGAAAACAAAAGAGTTGCTGCCACACCGATTATGGTAATAGTGCATTACAATCCTCGTGATAGGACTTTTTTTTATATGATTACAGAACAAACAATCAGATGGCTCTCCTGATGGAAAGAAATACCATTGCCATTCACATCTTTCCATGACCTGATAGAAAGATGTTAATGGTTCGTTGCTATACGTGTGGCGGGATGGCATTGCCACATGCATAAGTCTACCGGCTGCCTTACCCTCCAAACCGGAACATGACAAAGACAAGCATTAACGCTATTGCGGCAGTAAAAGGTAAGGCGGTGGTATCAGACCCCGGCAAGACAATATGGAACTATCCCACCTAGAATCCACGATGATAGTTATTGGTATATCCTATCATTCGCCTCTTACAAATGCCTGGCAGAACGGCAGGTGGTCTATTCTTCAAAGGCGGTCCGGACCAACCTGGGGAAGTATCTTAATGCATTGATATCAAACCCATGGTATATACAACACACAAAAAAGCTATACTCATACATACATGAGATTACTTTGTCCACAAAACAAGTAATAGAATGAAGCACGAATAACTGCCTGAAATAGCCTATGTTCATTTTTGTGAAAACAATACAAGATTAACAGAATATTAAGTTGACAGACTAAATAAACAAAAAGTAAACGA